>OY796684.1:28430903-29630903 GCA_963680715.1 Tetragnatha montana
TGCATTTGCTAAATGTTAACGCATTGTTTTGTTTTTCTTGTAAGTCAAATAGGCTTTCAACATGATATTCATGGAACCTAAATGTTTGAAAAGTTTCTACTTATGTTTTCGAATTCTGATTAGCTTTGTTTTTAGCGAATTTTCTTAAGAAAACTATGCTCAGTAAGAAACTCTTTTCTTTATGAACCTTTTTAATTTATTCTCTACTTGGCTAATTACCATAGTATGAGTATTTGTAGTGGATTATTGATGAATATTGATTATGTTATGAACCTGTTTTCGGTTATTTCTGAATTTATACATCAGTAATTGTGAGATTGACATGTCTGTAGAAAATAGACGACTCTGGAGAACTTATGGTAAGTTTATTTTTCATTTTATTAATATTTTTAAACTTTATCGTTAGTGTTTGAAATTTTTACCAGATAAAAATAGTACTTCTTAGATATTTTGAATGAAATGTTCTTTTATTAATTATCTATAATTTAAAATGTTTTATTTGCCGGTTTGTATAATTTTTATGGCTAATTTGTAAAGGAACTCGGAATTTCGAAAATACCTGGATTTGGAATTTTAACTGTTAAAGTAGGTTTGAAATATGATCTAGTGAGTAAAAATTGGGTTTTAATGGCTCTATTGAAATTAATATAGGATAAATAAAGTTGGTATCAAGTATAGGCTCCATGGTATAGCATATAACAAGCTACCTGTTAGTACCCAATTTATGTATATACTATGTGTTTATCATGTTATATAAGTGTTTATGCTGTTATGCATTAGCACCTTTTGTAAAAAAAAATTCAGAGTATCAATTTTGTGCACAGCTTTGCAAAGGGTCCTCCATGGTGACTGGTTGCCAAGTAGGCACTATTTCACGACAAGTCTCCCCCTCCAGCTTTTAGACATAGAGGATCCTTACAAAAACCGTGCCTAATTTTGCTCTGAATTCTTATTATGTTTGGCATTGTTATGTCTAATGCCAGATCTATATAAAAGGTGGGGTGTTTAGGGTTTCAGCTTTCTCCCCCAAAAATGTTTTTTTTTTTACGTTTATTTTTAGAGACACTTAATATGGCTGAAATGTTAAAAATCTAAATCTCTATTCTCTTCTTTTATGAGACCTGTCATATTTTATTTTCCAAAGAAAATTTGGTTAAGCATTAAACAATTTTATTTAGTTGGTTCTTACTTTGGGTGCCCTGACATCCCGCTTTTTGCCTCTGTCCCGCTGACCGAATGTCCTGCCTAAATACCTGCTATTCTGACTAAGTTGCATCAAACGAGAAAAATGTAAAGAAAAACCTAGATTTTAAAAAAGTTTTTGGGGGAATCTTTCAAAAGTTCTTAATTTTGAATTATTACTCATTTATTAGTTATTTCAAAATTTAAATACAATTGATTTAATACCGTATTTTATACTCTGTGTAAATAGAATCGGCGGTTGACCTTGAGTTTTTTCTCAATGTATCTCTTCTGCGTTGCCATGGTAAAGAATGACGTTTAACCGCCTATTTTATTTACACAGACTATAATGATCTTAAAACCGACCGTAAAAGTTATGGTTTACCCCAATTCTGAAACAAAAAGTTTATGATTGTGTTTCATGATAAATTTATTCACATGTGAGATTTAAAATCTTCTATTTTGTTGAAAATCTGAAAAAATTATAACCTCCCCTCGTCAGTGAAATGTACCGCTTTTCAGATTGAAAAACCTTTGGGGATATCCATAAATTACGTGAAGTCAATAAGAGGGGGGGGGGGTTTGGAAAAATCTCACCAAGGGGGGGGTCGATTTACTTATTAAGTTAGAAATTATACAATTTTCTTTCTTTTTTAAGTATGAGAAAGAAAATCATTTTTAAAAAGTTGTAGGTAAATCTCACGTGGAGGGGAGGGGGGGTGCAGCAAAATCTCACCAGGGGGGGGGGTCCAGATTTTGGAAAGAACACCTCATGTAATTTATGGATGTCCCCTTAACCTGTTATCCTGTTGACCATCAGTTTCAGTGGCACAGTTAATGGGCTTTAGATTTTCATTTTCAGCAGCACGGTCAATGGGATATTACAGAAGTACCATTCTTACTTCTTATCATTTCAACTGTTTTCTTTTTCAGTTCATTTGAAACTACGCATCATTTCATGATTTTTCCCTGAATTATGGTGCCTCAAATAGATCCCATGAAGAGTTCCTCTTCAAATGGCAATGGAAAATGCCATTCATATTATTCTGAAGGGAAAGTTAAATCGTGGGATGATCCACTTCCTGTACCTTCTTGTATTCTCCCCTGGTCATCATGGATAATTTTTTTCATTTCTGTACTTTGCTTTGGAAATAGTATACTTGGAGAGTTTGTTTTTGATGATTCTGAAGCAGTAATAAACAACTTGGATCTGAAACCTGATACTCCCTTGTCTAATATTTTCAAGAATGATTTTTGGGGAACTAAAGTTACTCATAATTCAAGTCACAAATCATATCGTCCACTTACTGTACTTACATTTAGGTAATTATGTCTTTCCAATCATGATTATTAAATTTGATCAAATTTTTCTTTTGTAGCTTTTACAATTTAATTTGAGACAATTTCAGTTAAGTTTTTATAAAATATTTTGAGTTCTTATGTATTAATCATAATATAAGTGTAGAAGTAGTTGTTTGCTGTGGAGTATTTTCTATTTAAAATATCTTTAAAGTATAACATACAAGTTTTTAATAAAGTGGGTTTGAAATTAATTAGAAAATTAGACCAATCAAGGTTACTAACTTTCAGGCACCTGAAGAGAGATTTGGCCCACATGAACTCTTACACTTAAGATTTTATTCAAAATCATTTATAAAGTCGTAAAAAAATTATGTTCTCAGAAAACTAAGGTAAGAGGAGATAAACGGAGCACTAAAACCTCTAAAAAGACGTCACATCATTATTTTCCCTACTTTTTTTTTATATCTTCGTGTGCCACTGATTTAACTCAGCTGTGCCACTTAGTGGCATGCATGCTACAGGTTGGCCATCCCTGCCTTATACAATAGAACCAGGGCCGGATTAACCATGTCGGGGACACTAGGCAGTGCATGTCTCGGGGCCCCTTTTCCCCCTGAAATATTTTTTCCCACCACAACGAACTTTTACTGATAATCACTACGTTGTAGATACGAAATAGAGACGTTTATTTTCATTTGTTACAATGTTTTGCAATAAACGCTAGCAAGAAAAATTGAAACAAATGAAAATATTTTTTTTTTTAATTATTTAGTTTGAATATAACTTAAGGAAAAGTTTGTAACAAGTGCAAACGTGCAAAAAATATGCAGATATCATTATTTAAAAATAATGTACCAACCCCAGCCAGAAAAGTCTGCATAAAATCTGCAATAAAAGGCCTAAAATGAGAAAACTGCCTCAAAATACTTTAAAGTTATTCGGCACATTGTTCCGCAGTTTTTTTTGCAGAAATTTTAAAGAATTTACACCGATTCTGCAGACGGACTGTAGATTTATTCTGCAGACTAAAATTTAAGGCAAAAGGTTTCAATTCCCTTCAGTTTTTGAGGTTATTCTGTAGTTTTCCTTCATTTTTCTGTGCAGATTTCTTGCAGACTTTTTATAAACTTAAAAGAAATTATTAACTTATTACCCTTTACTCTATGAGGGGTAGTAAGAAACAAGGTATTTTGCCAAATTTAGTCATGAAAACAAATATAAATACTCAGTCAGAAAAGTTAAGCAAAAAAAAATACAAGTTCAAACTTTCACACAACTAAATATTTTTATTTAACAATTAAAAAAATATGAGACGTTACAAATAAAATTCTTCTCTGTTTTCATTTGGTGAGATTAATTGATTTATTTTATTCACAATACTTGAAATTAAAATGAGCTATTTTGATGAATTATTTTACAAAAATGCATATTAAATTTTAAGTGAGGAGTAAATTAGCTTCTTATACCTTACAGTTGTCTGTGAAAAGGAGGAAACAAGTAATTTTAAACTTAGCTTGATAAAACAATAAAAACCAGGAAACAGAATAATATGGAAAAAATAGGAAAAGTAAACTCCTAGGGATAAAACAAATGTAACTTTTCCCCCTATGTTTAAATTCTGTAAATTTTATTACATTTAAATGTTTACCCTTCTAGCTTTTTTGGAAGCAAAATCTTTCAAAACCTCTTCAAAACTAATACGTTCTAATACATCATATTCTATTGACATTATAGACAATGAATTTAATCTATTTTGAGCCATCGATGAACGAAGACAGTTTTTGATGAGTTTTAATTTTGAAAAGTTTCTTTCACCGGAGGCGTTCGTAATCATCAGGCATCTGTAGATCTGCAAGGCAGTCATTACATTTGAGAATGTAGATTGCACCATATTATTTACAATAAGTTGGTTTAACTCTTTAGCGGTTAAAAATTTTCTATTTTCTTTGTTATCATCCTCTAATTGCTTTACGAAATATTTAAAATGTAACATTCCCTCAATGAATTCCGGCTCGATATCTTCTGAATAATGTTGCCTAAACTTTGAACAAGCCTCTTTAATTTATTCGTTGGACATGGATGAGAAGTTAGTAAGAAACCCAAATAGAGAGTTAATTTCCCGGTAGGCTTCCAAACGTCGTGACAATTCGGTGGAAAGCAAAGCATGTCAAGAACAGGCAAATATGTTTCAATTCTTAACTTATTCCTTCCAGTGTGAAACACGTCATCGGCGGACAGGGCTTAAATTCTAACCAAAGAAGTACCGGAGCGCAACTATTTCAACATTCCGCTTAATTGGGACATCTCCGCTTAATAGAGACAGAATGGGACCGGGACATTTTGTACTACCTATTCAATTTATTTCCATATTCGCGATTGTCACGTAGGCGTGGCCTAATCTTCTGGAACCAATATAGACGACCGAAGAAGTACACTCCGTTTTCTTTAGCCAGAAACAGTGGCCAGAAACCGGTGTCACAAAAGGGTTGTTTCAGGAAAAAAATATGAATAAATATTTTTTATCAACGGTTTTATATGTTTTCGAGGGTGCTGAATCCGAATCTGAACTTAGCATACAAAATTTCGGATGGCATTTTGGTGAAAATTCGAAAAAAAAAAGCTAAAACTTCACCCCATTTTTTGGTTTTTTGCTTGTAGAACGGAAAGTATGGGTTTCTCATAGATAAAAAAATAAAGTTCATACAAACAAAAACAGTGTAATCAACTTAAAGACATTCCAGAGTCACATAGGAAATCGGGTCTGCAAGCGCTATCCTGAGACTTGAGAGCGCAGAACAGGGGCGCCGGGGGGGGCAAGGATGTTTTTAAATGAGGATGGGGCTTGAAATTTAGCCTCTTTTTTACAACATTTAAGATACATCCAAAGAGAAGGAAGGGGGTCTGGGGGTTCTCCCTCAGAATTTTTTTTGAAATTTGCCTCTTAAAGTAGTGTTTCAGCTCATTTTGAGGCCCTTTTGGTTACATCCAAAAAGAACAGTTCCTCGTAAAGCATAGAATATTCTAGGTAAAAAAGTTATAAATAAACATAAAATTTTCAAGGGGGGCAAAGATCCTCCCCCAGTAAAATGTTTTGAAAATTCCCTTTTAAACCAGTGTTTTTCCTCCTCTTCAAACTCTTTGGGGTTTTATGCTCTTTGGTTCCCGAAAGGAACCGCTTCTTGTAAGCGGCAGAATTTTCAAGGAAGAAACATTGTATCAAAGGTCAGGAGGGAGTTTGGGGGTTCTCCCCAAGAAAATTTTGAAATTTGACCCTCAAAAGTAGTGTTTTAACTCCTTTTGGGACTTTTTGAGTTAAATCCGATGCTCCCTGTGGAAGTTACAGAATTTTCAAGGGACTTGCACACTTGCAGCAATTTTTCACTTAACAGTGGAAACCTTGGGGGGGCCTCTTGTCTCGAAATTAGTCGCCAAAGTGTATGGGTATCCTTCCCTTTGAGGGTGGGGAAAACAAGTTCGTTTGGTCGTTGTTGACCGGTAGTCGTTGGGGGTAGTGAGATGAAAGGCGCTTGTAATTTTCCTTAATCGGAAAAGAAGTAATTTTAATCTTCGAAGAGTAAATTTTGGTCTTTCCGAAAGGGTTCGGAACGCGATTTTATGCGCTCCGGTGCGTTCAGGTTAAAATGTAAATATTTACAGAAAACCAAGAAGTACCAGAGCTCCGCTCCGGTGCAATTTAAGCCCTGTTGGCGGATCCCTCATCGTGTTGCCCTTTTCTTTTTCTAATACGCTGATTTTCATAACTGTAATTTGTTTTTTCTTACGCCTTTTTCTCATAATGGTCAAATAAATCTCTCTGGGATGTTAAAAAATCCACCAATGATTTTAACAGATCCACTGCCGTTCCAAGTTCGATAGTATTTTTCTACGATATACACATGAAACAAATATACTTTTAATGAGTCGAATTTGTGACTTACCCTTTACTTCTCGAGTATTAGTATAAAAAAGACACGAATACGAATGTACGACCAACAGCACGTTCATACAATATATACTTCCAAAGGACACTCTTTACTTTGTGAATTCTTTTGAAGTACGCCTATTAACAAGTGTCCATTGGTCTAGACATGCAGGTCACGTGTACATTTTCAACCTCTTTGGGCCACCGTAAAGTTTTATTACATCCAGTGCTTGGATGTAATAAAACAATTTGCGGCCGGACCACCAGCAGTTTATCTCCCCTATCTCCCTCAATCTCTTTGTATCTCCCCTCGCACTCGCCCCTGAGAGCTGACGAAAATTCACCACATGAAGACACCGGCGCCATAAACTCAGGTTTCTTCCTGGAGATAATTGTTTTATTACATCCAAGTTTTATTACATCTAGAAAGTCTACGGCCCACCTTTCTGTCCAAGGACAGAACAGACCCCTATCTGAAACTCGACCCCTTAAGGTGGGCCGTAGACTTTCTAGATGTAATAAAACTTGGATGTAATAAAACAATTATCTCCAGGAAGAAACCTGAGTTTATGGCGCCGGTGTCTTCATGTGGTGAATTTTCGACAGCTCTCAGGGGCGAGTGCGAGGGGAGATACAAAGAGATTGAGGGAGATAGGGGAGATAAACTGCTGGTGGTCCGGCCGCAAATTGTTTTATTACATCCAAGCACTGGATGTAATAAAACTTTACGGTGGCCCTAATTGGAAATAGTTCCCAAAATAAACAAAACATTCCCGATGAATAGGGGGCCCCCCGGTGAAAATGTCCGAACGATTTATGACCGCGGTATTTCGACCCTTTTCCTCGCTTATCTGGAAGTGTGGGTATAGTAGCGCACATACATCAACACTGACAGGTGAACCCCTTTCTGATTAGGCTCGCTTGAATGGTCCCTACTTAGAGGGGCCCGTTTCTGATTAAACCGAGGCCCACATACTGATCTTCATGTTAAATTTCCACTTAAAGAAAAATTTAAAAAATCTTAGACCAGTGGGCCCCTGGCTGACGCGGGGCCCCTAGGCAGTTGCCTACTCTGCCTATTGGATAATCCGGCCCTGAATAGAACAATAGATACCTCTCTACCTTCTTTATACATTTATGTATCTAGGAGTGCAATAGGGAACTAAATTTGTATATCTTAGGTTTGTGAGTTATGCAGTTATGTCCTTTTACCACCTACTAAAGACAAGTGTTTTAATATTTGCTACTATTGGACATTGAAAGTTGTAATCCTTCACATTTCTCTACAACTAGTGTATATTTATATTTTAACTTGATAGCTAAACCACAAAATTAACTGTAAATAATTCTTAGCTCTATTTGATTCACTTGCTAATTTTTTTAAATTCTTGCAGATTAAATTACTTTGTGACTGGTCTTCACCCTTATAGTTTTCATCTTGTAAATATATTACTTCATGGCACTGTTAGTGCTCTTGTACTTAAAGTTATGTATTCCTTGTTAACCAAGACTTTGGAAACTGAAGCACCCAAAGCTGCCTTTTTAAGTGCCTTGCTTTTCTCTGTGCATCCTATTCATACAGAAAGTGTGAGTATTGAAATGCATATTTCTTAAAAAAAAAAAAAAAAAAAAAAAAAAAAAACAGTGAACCTTTACTCAATCATTTATATTGGTAAATAATTTTCTTTCAGGTGTCAGCTGTTGTTGGTAGAGCTGATCTGTTGTGTGGAATTTTTTTCCTGCTATCATTTCTTTCATATATTCATGCATCAAAGTGTAAGTATATTTTTTCACGCTAATTATAAAAGTTGTAATATTCGGTTTTGAGTTTAACTTTTGTAGGGTAGTCTCATTATAAATTTGTTTTATAAAATTACTAGGTCATTCAACAACAGATGAAATGGAAGTTTCATTTTTATGGCTGGGTGGCAGTGTTATTCTGGCTGGTTTGGCTATGCTCTGCAAAGAACAAGGAATAACTGTGATAGTAAGTTCAGTATTATCTTAGTAGCAGTGTTCTTTCAGTATCTGAAAGTCGAAAGAACATTGAAGTTTGGAAGTGCAATTCAAAATATTTGAGGTGTCAAGTCCTCAAAGCAGAAAATGTCAAGTTTGTTTCATTGTGTTTTAGTTTTTAGTTACATAATCTGTTGTACTATACTTTGCTTGATATGCTATTAATTTCCCTTTGTTTTAATAATAATTTGATTGAAATATTCCTTATTGAGATATTTTACCCCTAATAATTGATGTCATGCATACTTGAATTAAAAAAAATAATGAAATTAACCAATGAAGATTTTATCCTCTAATTTTTTTTTGAAAAATAGAGTATAAAAAGTCATTAACGAAGTATAATTATTTAATTTTAAATGCTTTTTTGTTGTAAAGCAATATGAATATTCAACTTATTATTTGTTTTATTAGGGAGTTTGTTGTGTTTATGACCTCATCATTATTTGCAAGCTTGATTTGCAAGACATCTTCTACAGCATATTTCATATGCAAAATAGATGTGTATCATTTTCAAATGGAAACAAGGTATACACAATGCTTCTATATTCTTCCTTATAATATTTCTCACCCAATGCAGTTTTATTCTATTATATATTTTAACTAAACAACTATTATTTACTAACATGTTAACTTTTTTTATAGAAAGTGTTTGCTGCATTTTTTACAAAGCAACTTATTCTATTCCTTGGAGGTTGTTTTTTGTTGTCTCTAAGGTGGTATGTAATGGGTGCATCTACTCCAGTTTTTCAACAAGTTGATAATCCTGCATCATTTGAAAGTAATATTCTTGTACGGGTAAGTTAGTTTACTTGTAATTTTTAATTGCTTACCAAAGGATTTTTATGTTTGGTTTACAATTGTGTTTTACTTTCAGATTGTCAACTATCACTACATATATGCTATGAATGTATGGCTACTTTTTCATCCTTACTGGTTGTGTTTTGATTGGTCCATGGGTTGTATACCTCTCATCAAGTCATTTTCTGATAAACGCTTGATAGCAGTCTTCATTTTCTGGACATTTTTTGCTCATTTGTTGTACAGCATTGGAAGACACCCAGATAGAAAAATAAGGAGGTTGGGATTTTTTTTAGTTGTCTTTTTCCATCAATTATCGATATTTGTAGGTATTAATTTCTCTAAACAAATAGTAAATATATAAACCTATATTTCTCTATCATATTTTTTTTAAAAAGGGAAATACATTTTTTCAAAATAACTAGCCATTCATAATTTTTATCATTGTTCTTAATTTTTTTATCATTTAAAGTATTCTTCTTTATTGCCATATATAGTACAATTATTTATACTTATATTTTTCCAGGTTATTGTGTTTATCATTAGCCTTCATCCTTGTGCCTTTTCTCCCTGCTTCTAATTTGTTTTTTCGTGTTGGATTTGTGGTAGCAGAAAGAGTTCTTTATCTTCCCAGCATGGGATTTTGTATGCTCATTGTTATTGGTTTGAAACAGCTGACAGTTATCCTCTGCAACCTCCTCTTTCTCTATTAACCCCGCCCACCTGGCCAGCTATCATCCCTCACCTGTCACTCAAATCGCTAGAAAGGGAAAAAGATTTCTTCTGTTTTCCCAGTTTTCAAACAGCTACGTGTGTCTTTTGAGCATGCGCTGGGGAAAGAGGAAATTTCTAACTTCGGGAAATCGCCTTTTACAGCGATTGATCTGAATAATTTCTAGACTTAGAAATTGAATTATCTTTGTAATTTTACTTTCACCAATTGAAGTTTTTGTTATCTATTTCTATCGCGAGTTTATCTTTTTTCATTAAACTAAAACAATGAGTTGATTAACTGAGTGATTATGATTTAAGTTTGCATTTTTTAGCATTTTGCAAACAAAATGCTATTTTTTTTTTGGTTATTCAAAAGTAGTAAATTTATTAAACTTATTTCACATTAGATTATGCTATAGTATATTCAAAAACTGAACTGGATTGCAGGTGAGGTAGAATGAATATATGGTGATTTATAATATAAACAATTCTATTATCCATAAATAAAACAACACCATAAATTATACCCAAATATAATTTTTCTTAGGTGAAAAGATTGGAAGAAACATAGAAAATAATTACTTCATATTAATTTCAACACAGTGAATACAAGTAGTAATAAAAAATAGTTTATTGAACAGATATTTACAGATATTACAAAAAACTAGACAAATTTTATGTATAGCATTTCTGATATCTTAAGAACCAATTAGTTGAAGGGATGTATGCAAAAATATAAGACAAATTGAAATTAAATAAAATGACACAAGTGGGAAAAATCCCAGATACAATATAACAGAATTTGACTAAGAAAAATGATTAGTAGTGATTTCTAAGTCATTGCAAATAAAGCATTTTTCCTTTTAAAAAATTAACAGGAAAATTTTAATGATTTAGACATAGAAGTGCCTTGACTTCCTTCAGGGATTTTGCCAATCTATTCCACAATAGAATTTGAGATAGTAGATAATTTCTATATTTTTAAATATTTTATCAGATTATTGTTTATTTTAGTATCTGAATTATGTAAAAGCTTTTGCTTTCACAGGCACACAATACTCAACCTAAGCTTAAAACCTCTTACATAAAAAACATAACTTTGAATAACAATAACTCAATAACAATTTTGACAGTGCAGGGTAATATTAATGCAATCATTCTTGATAGCTTTGAATTCAACCAATGCAGATTCAAAAGCCCCTGAAAATTGATGAATTTATCAGATTTTTTTCAAAATAAGTATTTTAAAGTGATTGCCTGCATTTCCAAACCATGCTTTGTTATAGTTTTAATTAAAACATATTTCAAAATTTCAACCATTACTTAGATTATACTACTTGAGAAAGGTAATTTAAACCTATTCAAATAATTAAAAACTGCAAAAAAGTTTATCATGGCTTCATTTAATATATTTATCAATAAACTGAAGAATATACATACAATAAGGGAAAAGGATACAGACTTGATTTACAAGTCAACAGTAATTACCAGAGAAGCATAGTTCCAAATTAATTATAAAAACATGACTCAAAAAGCACGAATATAAGATTAAATAACATTTTCACAAATAAAGTAACTCATCAAAACTCAGTGATAAAGTAAATAATCAAAAGGTAAGAATAGCATTGAAACGTACTTGCAATTTATTAGCTATTGGAAAGTTGCTTTATAAAAATAATAAACTGTATACTAATAAAAACTCAAGGAATAAATTCAGGAAACAAAGTAGTACTCGCAAACCATTTATAACATTAAATAACATATAATTGATCTTCAAATATATATGTATTACCAGACGATATTTAGTAAATAAATAAAGATTTCATTTACAGTTCTAAATAACTTTCGGATCATTGTAATGGAAATTCACCCATTTTGTTTACTTTTTTTCATTTGATAATTGGCAAATTTTTACTATAGTAATGCCTTAATCCTTTGCTTTTTTCATTTGATAAACAAATATTCTTAACATATCTTGCTTTTTAAAACATTGATTTGAAAATTATTAAAAAGTCATTACCTACTTACAGTTTATCCTTTCCCAAACGAAAATCATCAAAACTGGACGAAGTTGTTTACAATTCAACATAAAGGGTGTTCTAAAAGCAAAAGACATTTTTAGAAAAGAAGCATTTTTATGATTAATCATAGGATTTAAGTTATTGAATAAAACAATGTTAAATGAGACTTACTTGGAGAATGATGCAAAATAATAATATCTGCTAGAGCAATCACTGATGAGACCGAGACACTACAATCATCCATGTTTATTTATAGGGAAATTTTACTACCGGCAGGGAAAGTTTAGGGAAAAGTTCCTTGATCTGGGGAAAAATAACAGTGATTGCGAAATTCCCATAAAAAGTTCCATATCCAATCAGAATCACTCGTTCCGACTTGTTCCCTCCCACTTGATATCGATTGACAACTGGGACCATCAGCGCCACTATGCGATAACGGTGGAACTATTGTCTCCGAAAGAGTAAAATCGCCGCTTGGACCCTCTGTTAGAATCTATACTCTGTGCTTAGAACTGACCAAATTAATTATAATTGGTTCGTTGATTTATTTTTCCTCCTAATATGGAAAGACTGGTTTCCAACAAACCAATCAATGTGTATAGAATTTTATCCCAAATAACAGAGATATGGGCGTCATTTAGGGGAGGGCAGGGAGGGGCAATTGCCACCCCCCAAGGTTTCCTCTTTTATGTGAAAAATAGCTGCAAATCCCTTGAAAAATCTGTAACTTAAACAAGGAGCATCGGGTATAATCCAAATAAACTGCAAAAGGAGTTAAAACACTACTTTTGGGGGTCAAATTTCAAGAAAAATTCTTAGGGAGAACCCCAAAACCCCCTTTAAAAGTTTGACGCCTGTTATAGTGTTTTTCCCTTGAAATTTCTTCCACTTACCAGAAGCGGTTCCCTTTGGGTGTATCCCAAAGAGTTTCAAAAGGCAATAAAACACTAGTTTAAGGGGGCGATTACAGGGGCGCAGCGACGGGGGGGACCAAGGGGACCAGACCCCCCCCCCAGAGACCGAGAGGTCACCTGATATTATAAAGAATTTCCAATATCGGTAAAAAAATTCAAAACATGTTCGAACAGTGGTGCAGCCACGGGGGGGGGGGGGGTCCAGCGGGTCCGGACCCCCCCCCCCCCCCCGAGGCTGAAGGTACTCGGGACTAACCTAATATTTTACCTGACTTTGACCCTGACCTGATATTTTAGCCTTGGGCCATATCCAAGGGAGTGTTGGGGCTTCAAAGAATCTCCCCTCCCGAAATTTTGACGTCAATGACCCTCTTCGGGTGAAAACCCGAAGTCTGAAAATGAGTTAAAACAATAATAAAGGGGGCTAAATTCAAAACTTTTCTTGGGGGAGGACTCCCAGCCACCTTTAGATGTTCACGTCTACATAATTTTTATTTTCCTCGAAAATTATGCGGCTCACAATGAGTGGGTTTTGGGTGTAGCCCAAAGGGTCTTAAAATGGGTTTAAAGTTTTTATTGTTTATTTTTAAGGTTAAAAATTTCTGGGAGAGGACCTCCCCAAGCCCCCTCCGAAATTTTGATGCATGTTTATTAACTGTGTTTTCTTTTAAATGAAAATTCTAGGGTTTATAAGGAGCGGTTTTTTTTTGGGGTAGCTAAATGGGTCTTAAATGAGTTAAAAATTTACTATTACAGGACAAAAATAATTTTTTTTTTTGGAGGACCCCCAAGGCCCACTCAAAAATTTGCCTTCGATTTATTTGTTTTTTTTTCTTCCTTGGAAATTCTGTGGCTTACCCTCTTCTTTTGTAATCCAAAACATCTTAAAATAAGATGAAATACTACTAGTACTTTTAAGAGGCCAATTTCTAAAAAAAATTCTAGGGAGGGCCCCGAACCCCCTTCTTACTTGGGGTGGACATTGCCACACAAAAAATTACATTAAGTGCACCTCTAAGTATTATATTTGCCCGAAATATCCCAGGCGTCTTTGGAGGGGGGTAATTTTGGTAGGATTTGTCGATAGCAGGGCCGTATCCAAATTACAAGGAGGGGTCCTCAACGGGTGTAACCCAAAGGGTCTCAAAATGAGTTAAAACGCTACTTTTAAGGAAAAAATTCCAAAAATTTTCTGGGGAGGACCCCCAAACCCCCTCGAAATTTTAAAACATATTATGTACTGTTTTCCTTGAAAATTCTGCGACGTACAATGAGCAGTGCTCTTTATGTGTACTCCAAGTACATAAAGGGTAAGCTAAACACTACTTTTTGGGTACATTTACAAAGTTTTCTAGATAGGACCCCCAACCCCTTCAAAATTTTGCCTTCTTTGGAATTTCTTTGAAATCATAGGTCTAAAAATGACTCAAAACACTATTTTGAGGGAAATTTTCCAAAATTTTTCTGGGGGAGGACCCCCAGACCCACAATTTTACCAGGAATTCACATAATGTTTATACTATTTTAAATTTAGTGGACCAAAATTAAAAGTAAGTGTGCAAGTCGTCTAAACTTAACGTATAATAATATTACTCTTATTTAGGATGTACTTCAGAAAAACTTTGAGTCAAACCCCCCTCTGAAACAAAAGCATAACGGCCCTGGCCGATAGACTTGGACCCCCCCTAGAAGAAATTTCTGGCTGCGCCACTGGGCGATTATGAAAATGTTTTGGGAGGGCGGGAGGACCCCTTAGCCCCCTCGAAACTTTGACTTTTATTTATAACTTTTTATCTTGAAAAATTTGTGGTTTAGACATAGAGGGAATAGAGGGCCCCAGAAAATTTTTTGAAATTTGTTTCTTTTAGTTACTTAAAGAAACAAATTTCAAAAAATTTTCTGGGGCCCTCTATGTCTGTTATACAGTGTTTTTCCCTTGAAAATTCTGCATGCAGCCTACAAGAAGCGGTTCCCCTTGGGTGTTCCCCAAAGAGTTTGAAAAAGAGATAAAACACTAGTTTAAAGGATAATATTCAAAACATTTTCTGGGGAAGGATCCCCAGACCCCCTTGAAACTTTATGTTTATTTTTAACTTAATTTTCCCTTGAAATTTTTTTGGTTTCCAAGGAAATATTCTCTTCTGATGTAACCCAGAGGGCCTCAAAATGAGCTGAAAAATTACTTTTAGAGGCAAATTTTAAAAAATTTTCTTGGGGTGACCCCCATTTTTATTTGGAGCTAACACTTGAAAATTCTGCAAATTTATACGGAGCAATCCTCTTCGATTGTAACCCAAAGGGTCTCAAAATGAGTTAAAACACTACTTTTGAGGATCAAATTTCAAACATTTTTCTTGGGAAGAACCCCAAAACCTCCCTCCAAAAATATTACTTCTTTTATACAGTGTCTTTTAAGGAAGCGGTTCCCTTGGAGTGTTCACCAAAGAGGAGGTTTCAAAATGATATAAAGCACTAGTTTAAAAGGGGCAAATCTCAAAAAAAAATCGACCCTATTTGATCTAGGCTTTCCGACAGCGCAATAAAAACTGCTTTTTTTTTTCATGGCGACCCTCAATTTTTATTCTATTTTATGAAAGATCATAGTAATTTAACCCTCATCACCGTCAAAATCTGAAAAATTCATATTAAAAGCCTGAAATTAGTCGCCAACACCCGACTGCCAAACACGGATTTCTGACAACCAACCTACCAGTACTAGTGAACCGATTTTCATTAATATTTCAGTTTTAAACTGTCGAAACATGAGATAAAGGTTATTTTTGAAATTTTTAAGCTTTAATAAGCATATAAATATTATGATTAAATTATTTTAATTTTGTTTATTTATATTAGTTTATTAGTAATTTCAAAGTCAAAAATCACACTGAGCTAATTTTCGTGTTGTTTGAAAACGCGTAAATAAAAACAAAAACGCAAGAAGCACCAAATCATCGATAAATTGCCAAGCCTAAAAAATAACTGTAACGTTTTTTTTTTCTCAGCTGTACTAAATGAAAAATCTAAAAAACTCTAGCATTACTTTAACGTTTAACCCCCCCCCAGGGGCGTCATTTCAGTTTTTGGTTGGGGGGGGCAAGGATTTTTTTTTAAATGGGGCTGAGCCACGCCGTAACCAGACTTGATTTTTTGTGGGGTTGACTCAACATCATGAGCTCTAAGTAAAAATGGAGGGGGTCTGGGGTCACCCCCAGAAAAATTTTGCCTCATTTTTACAACATTTAAGTTAAATCCGAGGAGAACAGTCCCTTGTAAACCACATAATTTTCTTGAGAAAAAAGTTACAAATAAACGTCAAAGTTTCAAGGGGAGCCGGAGGTCCTCCCTCAGAATTTTTTTTTTTAACTTCCCTTTAAACTAGTGTTTTATCTCCTTTTTAACCTCATTGCGGAGCACTCAAAGGGAACCGCTTCTTGTAAGCGGCATAATTTTCAAGGGAAATATACTGTGTAACATACATATGTAAAAATTTGAAAGGGGGTCTGGGGGTTCTCCCCCAGAAATTTTTTTGAAATTTGCCTCTTAAAGTAGTGTTTCAGCTCATTTTGAGGCCCTTCGGGTTACATCCAAAAAGAAAAGTTCCCTGTAAAGCATAGAATTTTCCAGGGGAAAAAAGTTATAAATAAACGTCAAATTTTCAAGGGGGGCAGAGATAAGTCCCCAGTAAAAATTTTTGAAAATTCCCCATTAAACCAGTGCTTTACCTCCTTTTCAAACTCCTTGGGGTTTCAAACTCTTTGGTTCCTGTTCCTAAAGGGAACTGCTTCTTGTCTAAGGGACAGAATTTTCAAGGGAGAAACATTATATAACCGACATCAAAGGTCAGGAGGGGGGTTTGGGGGTTCTACCCCAGAAATTTTTGAAATTTGATCCTCAAAAGTAGTGTTTTAGCTCCTTTTGGGACTTATTGAGTTAAATCCGATGCTCCTTGTGGAAGTTACTAAATTTTCAAGGGACTTGCAGCAATTTTTCACTTAAGACTGGAAACCTTGGGGGGGGGGCAATTGCCCCCCTAAATGACGCCCATGCCCCCCCCACAAATTCCAGTATTTTTAAAATCCCCCAAAATCCTCAGAAAATATTCTTCAGAGGGTTTTTCTTATAAAAAAACTGTTAATTAATACTTAAAATAGCAATACTGTATTGCTATGTAAGTATCCTGCCCTTATCAAATTGGAAAAATCAACTTTATAGGCAAGAGCCCAAAGAATAATTGAAAACTAATTAACTTTCGGGAGAATTCCAGACCGTGAGCAAGATATTAGAACTTCTGAATGATCAGAAAACATCCTGTAATATATCCTGTAAATAATCTGAAAATTAAAATTCCAGGCATTCGGTAAGTATTGAAAGGCATCAAATTTAAATTTTGAAATTCAGACATAAGGTATTTAAGGCAACAACCTAAAAACTTTTGAAATGCAAGCTTTTTAACCAAGAATATCTCCCAATAAAATTCAAGTTTGTTTTTCCCAAATTGCAGTAAAAAAAGATGACTTTACAGTCCGAGTCATGGTTGAAACTTCGCCAATTATTGGCAATTCCGTAATTGCTGAACTTGAAAGTAGGTTCATTTTATGGAATATAGGATTATTTTTTGAAATATAGGATATATAGGACGTTTTTTTTGTTTTTTGAAAATATAGGATTTATAGGATGACTTCTACCCCTGTAGAAATGAGGGGCGAAAAACCTATTTTCGGCCTTTTTGGCTTGCGCGCTCCATAGGATTAACATGGGGAACCTTCAGGGCCTTTGCGGCACCTCAAGATATTATCCGAAAAAATTCACAGGCACTCTCTGCCACCTAAAACTTTTTTTTGCTAAGAAGTGATGAAAATCGAAAAAAAGGTTTTTTCGATACACCCTAATATACATACTCTCCAACAGGGTTGCCAGATCGCTCTATTTTCCGCGAATTCTGCTACTTTTTTGGACTTAGCGCTACCAAATTTCTTGATTTGCTACATTTGCACTATTTTTGGAGAAAATGGTGCTAATTTGTGCGCAAAAATCTGTTTTTTCCCTTATTATACTTTTTTTATTATAGTAATTTCCAAGCACCACCACCCTAAAAAAAACAATTTTTTTGGTGGAAGTTTAGAACAAGAATTCTCAATGACATACACAGGTATTAAATAGCTGTAACCGAATTCTCAGGTTTGGCAAATAAAGAATGGGGGAGGTGGATTTGAATGTTCTAATTGAGACAGGTGCAAATACTCCCGTTCACGTCATGCGTGATTTCTAAACATATAGTTGATATATACTTCCTTGGTGATATCTAACATGGCATCTTAGTCGGAAGAAATTTTCTTATTTCAACCATTTGAATTCAGTCTGCAATGAAGAATCAAACACAAAGAATGCATTCTACAGAGATGCCAACAATAGGTACTGAATCAAAGGATTTTTTGGTAGCTTGCTGGAAGAAGTGTTGCCAGTTATCCGAATTTCATCATTATTTTAGAATACTATTCAGAAAATAATCGCGGGAAAGTAGATTCTTGTAACATTAGTAATAAGCCAGACTTACTTAAAACCAAATAATATATAACTTAATAAATATTTTAATTTTTTTTTCACAAAAGAAACATATCAGCACATTTCACCTCAAATCGAACCTTAAACATTTAGATGGAAAAGGTTTATACATCACATTTTATAACTCTAACTGGGTGACTGGGACAAGAAGACTACAAAATGTCACATATACATACAGTGAAAAACCCCTCATACTATGTTTATATCTATTAATTTTTTTTAACACATAGTATACAAAGCCCTAAATAAAACAACTTTAGGAACCATCCAGTTATTGTATTGTATATTGTGTTCCATCCCCATGTTTCAACTCACTTTGCTACTGCTTTTTTAAATACTGTACTGGCAGCATGGATGAATTGTATATACTTAATGAGATTTGATATGCAATTTTAATACAGCATTGTAAAACTTTTACAAAATAGGTATTGCAACTGCAGAAAAATTGTTCAACAAAACAACTTTATTGTTTTTGCACATTGTTTGGAAAATTATTTGAAACTAACAAATAAACTTGTTACATAAATAAAATATTCCTTTTTCATATCTTTTGAAAATTTATTAGGTAAAAACAATCAATCTTTCATAAGTAACAAAAATAATGTTCCACATCTTTGTTAATTCACTGAAATTGAACAACATAAGGAAAAAGAGTAAAACTATTTCTATTTCAAATTTCATAAAATTTTTCACTAAATAAAAACATTTATTCTAAATTTTAATTAATGAAGAAAAATGGAAATAAGGAAAACTTGATAATTTCAATATTACTAAGGTTTCTTTTAATAACTGATGCACTCAGGAAAATTAAGATATATTTATTTTAATTGTAGACCACAAAGTAAATAATACATAGTCAGAAAACATACAGAAGAGTTAACATATTTAAGAATTCAAAGGAATAAAAATAACAAATTTTAAATGTTCAAGTTGAAATTTGATATAGGAGGATTACTTTTTACTTCATCCTTTGAAAATTGCATTTAAATTCATTAACTATTAAATGAGTTTTTTCTTGAAGATTATAGTAAAGCACAATATGCCTTTGAACTCCCACAGAGCAATAGCCTTTCCAGAGGCAGACTCCCCAGAATCACACAGCATATTACATTACTGTTTACTTACAGAACAAATTTAATACAGAGAATTTTTACCTTTGTACAGTTGTTAAATTCAGGTGATTTTATGGAGTAAATATCCATGAAAAGATATTTAAAAAAAAATACTATCATAATAACCACTTTAATTTCTCTTTAGCATAGAATTAATATTAGTTAATAGTTCAGTTTGTATTTTCTAAAACACTAACTATGGGAGGATTGAGTGAAATTTCATTTTCTTTAAACAAAGTTAGGATGGTAAGTTAGATAACACAAAGTTAAATACAGTTTCTAAAATAAGTAAAAAATTAACCCTAGTTTATACATAAGTAGGAAATCATAACAACCAATAAAAATAATAACAACAATATTTGCTAAGTATAAACTAGGTTAACTTCATTCTATATAAGGCATGTTATAACTATAAAGGCACTTAAACCTTACTTGGAAAAACTTTTGTATCTAAATATATTTTTCATGAACTTAAGACCCATTATACATATATTTAACAGTAAAAAAATAGGTAATTCTTACAACAAATATTATTTATCTGAGCATTTAAAAAAATCAACATGAAAAACAATTACACATTAAACATTTCTCCCATTATATTAAACCTAGCAGTAAACGGTCTAGCTGGACACATAAGAACTTCAAACTTATGAAATTCTTGATCAGGGGGATCATCTATAGGAATATCACTTTCTTTTATAAGAGGATGTTCTTCAGTAATGTTTAACAGTTCTGTAGAATTCAGTAAACTTACAGATTCTAGCAAAGTTGAATTAGTAAGTATATCCTGCAATACTTCAGAATGTACTGAACTATCAAAAGTAATATTAATGGAATGCAATTCAGATTTCTCTTTATCAAAATTAACATTAGTCACAATGCCTTCAGTTTTGTCTGAAGATCCATTCAATTTCAGATCACTAAGTGTAGAGAAGTTAATATTACTACTAGAATTAAGTAAGTTGCTAATATTCTGATTATTTATAGGAAGATTCAAATGTTCACTAATGTTGATGGCAGAAGTTACATTTAATGTCTCTGAAGTATTCAACATTGGAGTTGTATTCAAATTTTCAAGGAGGGATACGTTTGTTGAACTACTTTGAATAGTACTTGAATCAGATTCTTCCATCTTAACAGTAAAATTTGATGATTTGGAATAATCTAAGTCTTCTTCAGCTATTAAGTCATCTGAAGATTCTTCAGTAGTATGAATGTTGAAAGAATTGTTCAAAAGGGAAGCACTTGTATTTTGATCACTTGAAACATATACTAAAGAACTATTGCTAAATGTTTCAAAAGAGTAGTCTTTGTACTTTGGGTTTTCAGCTTTAAAATTATGCTTATTTCCCTTGAATGTTCTAAAAAAATCTTTGTTGTCACGAATCTCTAATAAGGAATGTAAATCCATGGTCTTCTGAAACTCATACAATCGCAATTGATGATCATGATGTTTTGCACTACAACAGTATACAGCCCCTATATCAATGGGATGGGCTTCAGTATTAAAAACATAGCCACCAGTTCCAATGATGCAGTTTCCACCGGACATTTCAATAAGTTCCCCACAAGAACCATTGCTATGAAGGAAGTTATCAGGATCAAATAATAGATATAGGTACTTAGTAGTTTCTGCTAAGAAAAATGACTCCATCCTATCTTCGATTTTATGATCAACAACACTTTTGATCTAAAAAATAGAACAAGAGTAATCAGCAACTTATGAAAAAAAGTAAATTTGTTAAAATTTGATACTGGGACTGAGATAATAATAGTCTGAGACATTGAAGAGAGAATTCAATTAAATACAAAAGCCTACTTTAAATTACATAGAAAAGTTAAAAAAAAAAATAAGAGAAAAAGTTAGAAACATGGAGAAATTGTACATATGGTAATTTGCAAAAAAATTAAATATTATTTGTTTTTATATATTACTAAATGGTTGTCCAATAAGGGTTATGATAATAAAAAATATATTAATCAAGTTGCATGTGTCAATGGGGTTAGCATTCAATTGCTGGTATGGGAGGAAGTTTTAGCAAGCTCTATCTAGATGGCGCTAGTTTGTCACCCAGAAACTTTTACTTTAAATGTCACACCTTATTATACTTTCTTATGGCGATTTGCTTGTCAACATAAATCAAGTAAAAATACGAATAAAAATATTAATGGTAGGATTAGAACTTTAATTGAAGAAAGAAGAATTTGAAATTGCTTACAGCTCTCTTTTAAAAGGTTTGTAGCTTTCGGTAAAAGTTTAGTGCATTGTAAAAAACACTTTTATATAAGGAACTTGATTCACTTTTTAGGTACTTCACATTCTGTTGTGTAATTGGTTTTATTTGTATGAGGGAGGAGCTAAACCGCATCCCTTATCTTCAATTGCTCACACCGTAAGTCTTGCTGGGTAACGCTGTTTTGTTAAGTCAAAACTCCTCCCATATATACGGGTGGTCAAAAAGAAACTTCAATGATATTGGAGCAAATTGGAAACCTAATTGCTCCACATATCGAAATGAAATTTCAGGTGCTATTTCAAGGTCTGTGTTCAAAATGGTCATAATTTAAAACAATAGTTCTCATGGCTCTATGGAAAATCCAAAAAATTTTTAACACTAACTACCACATGACATTGAACCATAACCAATTGGTATAATCCAAGATATAAAATCTTGATGGGATGGGAAAAGGCAAGATGTTTTGGCCATATTTAAAAAAGGGCTTTTTTTGATTGCCTAAATACAATAGGAAATAAGGGCCATTGGGAACCCTGTGCTTATAATCCTACTAATTTCATCCTGAAATCAATACTCAACTCTTCTGCTTATTCTTTATAAAAGAGAGTATCAACCCACATTTAAACATATCACGAGAAAAAAACACATACTAACCGTAGCATAACCACACTCTGTCTTTGCACTTTGTTCAATTGATTCAAGTATATCAACACCAATTTCCAATAAATGTTGGTCTTTTGTAGCATAATATAAATACATAATACTTTCAATGAATTCTGAAAATAATATAGCTTATTACTTTCTGAATTACTGATGAAAACTGATACTAGAAGAAAATATTTAAATTGTTACAATGATCATTAAAAATGTTATTTTAAATAATGTAAAACTAAAGGGTACAGCTTCAATAAGAGTCCTCCGGCTGCCATATTCATTCACAGCTCCCACAGCAATATGCTTAAGTGTTGTCATCATTTGAGCTTATGGGTAAACATGGCGGTTGGAAGACTCTTATCAAAGCTGTGCCAAATAAAGTTTCAATAGTTTTACTACGCTAAACAGCAGCTCTGAAAGCATTTGAATTGATTGATCTGTAATTATGACAAAGAAGAAAAATCATCTTAAATTTTAAGTAAAACCCCAAAAATACTCTAAAAATTCAACCTGGAAGTAATCAAATGTATATAAATACATAATTTAAAAGCAAAAAGCTGAATTTATGACTAGGCCTCCACCAGGGAAACTTCAGGGAAAAGCCAAACAGCACAATATGCCGAATATAGCTTAATATGCAGAAGAATAATAGTTCTGATTTAAAAAAAATAAAATAAACCCATAAATTAGTCTGTTAAAAAGCCGGAAGATAAATAGAAAAATCAAGAAACTTACACTTCCTGAATGAATTTAATTTGAAAACATGGCAGGTTTTTGATAAACTCATAATGAGGTTTGCCAGATAAAAGGTTTGCTACCTTAATTTATTTATTAAGTGTTTTTTCTCAGCCTACTTTTGCTAGTTGTGTCATACTACATCTAGAAGTTGACACCTTTAATGGTGTACTAGAAATCTATCTAGTTTGAACATTTGAGATACAAAAATAAAAGTTAAGAGTTATCCAAAGACGTTTTTACCAGGTCTAAGAGGATAATTTTCTCGCTTTGCATGGTTGTGGGAGACATCATAAATTTCAGGAGTAAACCCATACTGTTTCCAAATCTGATGATAATTATACAATGTTTTTACAGCTTGATCAATATCTCCAACTAAAGTCTAAAAAATAAACATATCACTTGGCAAAATAAACAGAGAGAAAGATAAAAATTTACAATATATTTTTTAAAAGAACATTACCAAAAGTCCAGGCCAAAATGCTTCCAGAGACTGAAAAGTAGGCATTGTTACTTGACCACTGTTCATGCTCACCCAAAAGTACCAATCATCCTTCTTCATGTATTTTGAAATAACTTTCTCATACTCTAAAAAACATAGAAAAAATTATGATTAAGAATAAAAAAAAGTTTATTAAGTTTAATATAGCTAATAGATAAATGTTTACCTTTAAACATTTTCAACAACGTTGGGTCTTGAAATAAAATAGCTCCTTTAACTAAATACTCAAAATAGGAATCAACTCCACCACCTATTCCAGAGTCTAAGGCCGTCCACTTTCCATCCTGCACATTTATATGATTGCCTACCTTACAAGTAAGAAAAATATTTAAAATTTAGTTTATATATAAATAACAATTTTAAAAAGTACATAAAAAGAACTTAATGATCTACTCTAATCTAAATATGTTAGCACTGTGTAGCTGGAAAAAAGAAATGGGCAACCCTATATTGAAAGACAAGCCAAATATTTTTAACAGGGGTTCATCCAGGTTTTTCTGCCAGGGTCCTATTTTAGGAATTGTGAAAAATTGTAAGGAATTTTGTGAAAAATCAAATGAAATTTTGTGAGATTGATGGGCCCGCGGGCCAGAGGAGAGAGCCTTGCGGGCCGCAGTTTGGAGACCTGTCCTAGATGAACCCGTTAAAGGTAGAAATATAGGAGAAAATAATTACATTACTCTTATGTTTTCAGATTTTATTATCTATTTGAGTGTTTCCTATCATTTTGTAAAAAATTGTAAGTTGTCTTGTCTGGGTGTCTCTGGCCATGGGTCTAGCACCATAAAATTACAAATTACTACCACCAACTATTATTCAATTATCAATTAAGATTATATTGCTATAGTTTATTTCACATCTAATTCACAAACAAAAATGTTAACCAAAGTTTTAAAAAAGAATAGGAAATAAAAAGGGAACAAATTCATGGATGAGTGCCTGTGTAACAGCGAAAATTTTTACATTCTAGGTCACTGTTTCTCAACCAGGGGTACGCCGAGAGCTTTTAAGGGGTACGCCACGAATTATTTATTTTTCAACTTTCAATGATTTCAAGTTATATTTAACTTTTGAGGAAGACCGAAAATTCGCTTAAAGTGTTCCTCCAACCTTTAATAATAAAGGATGGTGCCAATATACCAATGGCAGCTAACATTAGAGGCGTATATAAGAGAGACGGATATATAATTTGATTTAGAACACAATTTCATTAAGAATAGGTTGAGGCCAGTGGTGAGAATGGGGGGGGGGGACATCATACCAAAACAATATTTTGTTTCTAGCAAAAAAAAAGGGGGGGGGGGGGGCGAGCCCCCCAAAAAAAGTACCAGCTACAGCACCACTGGTTAAAGCATTGACAATTTGATTTCGAAATTGTCTTATCATATAACACTGAAAATGAGTTTGACCTTGTTTTAAAAGGTCAAATTTCAAACATCCTTAGGCCATCCCCCCACCCCAATTTTCAGGAGCCGACGATGCCAATGGCTCCAACTGCTTGCTACGGGTACGCAGGGAAATATATTTTTCCTTTGGGGGTAAAATTGTGAGAAAGGTAGAGAACCACTGTTCTAGGTTATTATATCTATATATAAAACTATAGTATAATAAACAATGTATCTTAGTGAATTTTTATAACCTATTTAATAATAATCTAAAGATACAGGATTATTATTATACAGTCAAGCGCCCGAAATCCGGACGTCCAAAAACCGGAATGGCCTAAAATCCGGACACTTTTGACCGATCGATTTTTTAAGGCATCGTTGAATTTATCTCAGACCATGCTACGCTGTTTTTTTATTACGAACACCTTTATTTCTAAAAGCTAAGCAGAAAAACTTTAACTTGCGCACAATCAGTAAGTGATTAAGTTTAAATTTATAATTTAAAGTTTATTTTATTTTTTAGAAATCCCCCCAACCGGCGACGAAAAAGAGCAAAATTAAGTAAGTGGGCATTCAGTAGGTGAATGTCTGGTTCTTATAACCAAAAATCATAAAACGGCCTAAAATCCGGAAAAGTCGCAAATCCGGAAATTCTGCGGTCCCGGCGATTCCGGATTTGAGACTTCCGACTGTACTTAGGTTTATGGGTGCTATAAAAGCGCCAAACTTTGCACCACTTTTTTTAAGTTTGAAATATATGTGCAATACACATATACAGGGTGATTCGTAATTACGTGGACAAACTTTGCAGGGGTGTAGAGGGGACCTAAACGAGCATATTTCGAATAGGAATGGGAGGGGGCGCACGTGCACCATTAAAGAGCTAGGGCCTAATGTAGTGCGATGGCGTTACAAAAGGGGGTTTTCCCAAGGCCTGTTTCACGATACAAAAGATAATATAATGCAAAAAATTATTGCATGAGGTACAGCAGTATCCGTACTACTTACATCATAAATTTGATAGAAATCAGACCACTTGCTAAATCGTGGGTTGAGTTTTAAAACGTGCAATATTAATCTTTTAGTCAAAGAATGGAGTTCCCTTAATGGTATTTAGAAAAATGATGATAGGGGAAGGAATTTTCAATGATCATACAGTTTCAATGATCAATGTATGATCATTGAAAATTCCTTCCCCGATCATCCTTTTTTAAATACCATTACACTAATGTAAGGGAACTCCATTCTTTGGCTAAAAGATTAATATTGCCCGTTTTAAAACTCACCCCACGATTTAGCAAGTGGTCCGATTTCTATCAAATTTATGATGTAAGTAGTACGGATACTGCTGTACCTAATGCAATAAATTTTTTCATTTTATTATGTTTTGTTTCGTTACACGGGCCTTGCCAAAACGTACTTTTGCAACGCTATCACACTACATTAGGTCCTAGCTCTTTAACGGTGCATCTGCACCCCCCATGATTTTTCGAAATATGCTTGTCTAGGTCCCCTCTACCCTCCTGCAAAGTTTGTCCACGTAATTACGAATCACCCTGTATACACATTTAGAGATGGGAATGGCCGGAAAAAACCCAGAAACTTTGGGGGGAAAAAAAACGTTTTTTTTTTCCCAAGGGTTTATTTCTTTCCGGAAAAATTGAAAATGTTAATTTAAACTACTTTATTCAGAATTTTATAACTGATATCAATTTGAAAATGTTTTAGATGATATTCTCATACATTTTAGTACTTAAAAATGGAGTTTTAACCATATAATAAGCATTTCCCCCCAAAAAAACTTGAATTCCACTTGGGAAAAATTGAAAATTTTTAAGTTTGAAACTAAAAAATTTTTCTTTTCAGAAATGTATTACCCAATGCTTTTATTTAGATATTTAATTCACACATAAAAACATTTAACTTAAAAAAGGAAGCTGCAGGTGAGTGATAAACTAATTTTAATGTACATCTAACCACACTAAGTATTACTTGCTATTTTTCTATGCAAACAAAAATGTACATTTAAAATTATATTAGTGAACACAGAACAGTTACACAGTAATGATAAATTTTATATTCTTATAAATAATTATTAAGTCCAGTACATTAAAAATAAAATTTTGAACCATATAATAACCATTTTTTTCACGTTTTTTTTTTCAAATAGGTTTATTTTTACTTAAAAAATTGAAATTTTTAGTGAATCATATGCATTTATAATTTTCTACATTTAAATTCTAATGTTTTCTCATTTTATATTTTTATACTCATTATTTCACATGAAAACACAAATTTGGAAAAAGTAAGCTGCAAGATAAATTATATTTAACATCCAAGTATTATTTATTTTACTCTCTAAAACACAAAAAATCATGCAATGCAAATTAATATCAATGATTCCAATTAGAATTAGAAGAGATTTAAATGTGATATTCTTAGAGATGGGAATGGTCAGAAAAAAACCCCTTTTTTTACCGTTTTTTTTTCCCGAGGGGTTTATTTCTTTCCGGAAAAATTAAAAATTTTAGTCAAAAATACTGTAATAAGAATTATATAACTGATAGAAGTCAACTAAAAATGTTTTATAATTGCTGTTTACATGTAAATTAGTACTTAAAAATGAATTTTTAACCATAATAATAAGCCTTTTCCCCCAAAGAAGTTTGATTCCTCAATTTAATAAACTCGGAAAAAATGGAAATTTTGAAGTTTGTAATTAAAAGTAATGTTTACAGAAATGTATTATAGTTTCTATATACAATGTTTTTTCTTCAAATATTTTTTTATATTTTATAGCACACATGATGAAAATATTTAACTTGGAAAATATATGATGCAGAAGTAATAAACTAATACCACACCACTGTATATAAAAATATTATATTTGGTATTTTAACAAGGTTTTTTTTTTTTACATAAAACAAAAATATACATGCAAAATTATATTAGTGAACACAGAAGTTACATAGAAAAAAAATTTTAAACTTTATATACTTATAAACAATTATTAGATCCAGTACTTTAAAGTAATATTTAACCATATAATAACCAAATTTTCCAGATTTGTTTTTATCAAAATGGGTTTATTTCCATTTGGAAAAATTTAATTAATGATAATTTATTTATTTTTATGCAATGAATGGTATTTAAATATGTGAAATTAATGGTTATTCAGTTTCTAATAAATATTTGTGCAAAAACCCTTCTCCTACATGCAAAAAAAGTCAATTTTTCCCATTTTTTCCGGAAATTTTCCATCTCTATACACATTGTGCCAGTGGCGGATCCACGGGGGGGGTGATTGGGGTGATCACCCCCCCCAACAAAGTGACCTCGCCGAATTTCCGGCCGAAAATCACATCCCCGATAACAGCGATTAACTTGACTTGTGAATAATATCTACTGAGAAACCGCTGTCACCATCTGAGCGAGTATTTTTTCCGGTTTCTCGCAGTGCCCCTTTTCGGCAGTAGTAGCAACTCGTTAAATGATAACTTCAATGCATCGATCACTTTTCAGAGGGCTCCCTTCCCGAGCCCTGATAAAAGGGTTGACAGAGGGTCCGCGCTAATGACCACTTTTTCCTCTCTTGGGGTTGTTCGGTACTCTTTGGTCACCGGAAATTTCAGCCGGTGTTAAAGATATCTGTATCGGGGTGAATTGGACCTCATATCGAGACTGATTACTGGTATAATTGCACACAAAAACCAGAGCGGGCGGCTTGTTTGTATATTTTCTAATCTCACTGTTTTTCAACATCTATTTAAGGGCCAATCAAAGCTTTTTCAGAGCGATTGGCAATCCCATATTGGGAGGGGATAACAGCTATTTGTTGGCAGTGGGATAGTCAAAACTTGTGGGCGGAGCATGTCGTACATATGCCAAGCTGTACTAGTAAAAAATTTAGTTGATTTTCTTTCCAACGTTTGACTTGCCTCGTTTTTTTACACTGATTTGCTGTTTTATTAAAATTTGGCGTTTTACTATCACTAAAAATGGATTCCGGAAATAGTGAACATGGTCGTGCTCAGAAACGAACAGTGGAACTCAGCTTTCGTTTTTTAAGAAAAAGCCAAGAAATGATTTTTTTGAAGATAAAGCTGAGGTAGTTTTGCCATTTTCTGCAACTTTTCTTTTTTTTAAAACTATGTTTCGATGTTTCATAATTTTTTAAACTCAAGTATATCACTGTATTAATTATTAAGAGAAATTGCTATTTTAAATTTTCTTCTTGGTTGCTAAATTCGGAATACATATACAAAAGAAAATTGTTTTTATCATTTAGTAATAGATTTAATATTTTTATGTACATTTATTAAGTTTTTATTATTATTTTGAGAACTTAACATTAACAGGGCAGCTTTCAATGTCATTATTACTTATCATTTCAAGGTTCTTATGATTTAATTCGGTTTACTAAATTTCTAAATTGTGAAAAAGCTAAAAGAAATAATTATAAACAGAAAAAGGCATTCGTGGATTTGCGGTAATTTTACTTTTAGTGACTTTTCTGTTTCTCTAATTTTTCTTTATTTTGGTCTGTCTTGTTATATATTAGTGTATACTTTATGCATTTAAGTAGAAGTTCCATTTTAAAAAGGGAAAATGAATTATTTTAATCATGCATTTAATGGTTTACAATTAAATCAGTAGAAAGTGGAACTTTCCACCAAATATATTTTATGTATCTTCCTCTTACGAATTGAATGTAAAAGTGAAAATTGATTGTAATGTCGAATGCGCATATAGGTAAAATCACCCCCCCCAAACCAAGTCTCTGGATCCGCCACTGCATTGTGCATATTCTTTTTCATGGTAATGTAAGTGGTCAGCAATGTCTCAAACAGAACTATCATGCATAAGTAAAGTTGGAATCAGTAATGGGACCATAACATAATGAACAAAAAAGATAATTACATTTTTATTAAAAAGAAACTCACCAATCCAAGAGAAGATCGTCGCTTCCACAAAGCATTTAAGGCATTTATAGCAACTCTTTCAAACACAGGATCACCGGTTAATTGACTTAATGTTCCAAATTCTATGATAAAAGTAGATACACCAGCGGTACAAGTAATGGGAGTTTCCCCTTCAGGTACACCATACTGTAAATTTACAGTTCCAAAAGGCATGCCTGTTTTAGTTTCAAAAGCTGAAAAAACATGAATTATTTATGATAATCATATTCTAATTACACTAAAACCTCTCTAATAGACTACCCCTAAAGACCAGATTGTACTAAAAAGTATTCAACCTCAATTATGGTTACAGAACAAAATACTATGTATGGTTATTTAGCAATATCACATTTAAACAGATATTTAGGTAAATTTTTAAAATCAAACACTAAAGTTTACCTGGAAGTAATTTTCTAGCAACCTTTTCTGCAAGATTTAGCAGTGGCCCAGAACAGGGCCATCCAGGATCAACATCCAGACCAGCTTTTTTTGATAAAAGATGAGCTGACAGGAGGCCACCAACCACTAAAAAGTTTCAAGGTAGCATGTATATTTATATTGAAAGTACTTGCCATGAAATATTTTTATTTAATCCAATGTGCAAAAATCAACAAAGCTACTCTTAATGGCAAATAAAATGTACCTTGAGTTCTGGGAACTATAACACCTACTGTGGTAGATACTGATTTAACTTGGTGTTACATACGATTTTTCAATGTTGTCATTGAGATTGATATTGCTTACGCTCCTTGATGCTAAACCAGGCCTTCCCAAACCCTAACAGTGATGTGGGCTTAACTATGACATGACCAGGGGCGTAGCCAGAGGGGGAATTTGGGGATATATCCCCGAAATTCACCTTTTTTGACCATAGAAAAGGAATAAGTTTTACCCCATATCCTCTCCCGAAATTCCAATATCCCCCTCAGAAATTTTTTCTGGCTATGCCACTGACTAAGACCGTTTAAGCTTCTGCAGAATTAAATTGAACTGGTCTGAACTCTCGGGCCAAAAGATTCATAGAATTTCAAAATTGTCTATATATAACAATTAATAATTACGGTTCTTATGTATTATCCCGTCGACTGTGACGCTTAATCCAAAAACATTATACGTTACTATTACTATTACTGTGCCGCTGATCGGTCGACGGGATAATTTGTAAGTACCATAATTGTACCATAATTCAGGCATGTGATTGCTCAAGAAAGAAATTATCTGAAATTTCTTAGAAGCGTCTTGATTAGTTACAGTGGAATATAGAAAATTATTTTAGGAGGGGCCCAAATAACTTGTTTTGAACACCTAGTCAGATTTTTTTTAAGGGGGGAAGTCTCCTGGTTCCCTCTTTATATATTAGGGTGGTTCAACAATACATGGTAAAAATAAAAGTTTCAAAAACAAACCGGGCCACCCCTCAAATTTTTTACACTTGTAGACAGTAATCTTCTGGGAAAATGTCAACTTTATATCTCAACTGCAAGGGGGTGCTCAAGCCCCCCAAACTTTATAAGTTAGGGAATTCTATTGTAACTTTCTAAAAATAGTTTTAAAATACCAAAAAATACAAAATTTAGGTATGCATTTATATATATTACAATCTTTTAACATAAGAATAAATCAATGTATAAAAGTTCAAAGTAAATTTTTTTAATATTTTGCCCTTGTTAATAAAACTACAGTATTGCGCAATTACTAAGGGTTGGTTCTTTTCATAAGTGAGGGGAGCTACGATGGGGGAATTTCATTTAATCCTACACAAAACAGTTGAAAGCTTTTCTTTCCATCAGTTGATTACAAAAAACAACCTAAGATCCTGGGGTGGATAGACATTAAAGCTGCTGACATCTGATATGTAATGGGTGGCAAAAGACAAATGGGACTGCATGTGTAATCCCAACCCCCTGGTTGACTGATTTAGTGGCCAAGGGTTAAAAAGGTTCAATATCCCATGCATTTATCTGTCCTTATGTGTATTTTAATCTTTTCAAAGCATGAATATTAGTTCCTGAGTGTGTAAGTGCCAGCGTGATTTAAAGAGTCTTCCACGGTGCTAACACTTCAACCGCTTATAGGAAAAATCCTTGCTGCATATTTTTATTAAATCTGGGTCTTTGACCCTTAAAAGATGAAATGTGCAAAAAACACCAGGGAAAAATAGTTTAAAATAACCTCGATAATTCTTAATTAATTTTTGCATTTTTAGGGGTAATAACCCATTAAACCTATCCATTTGCAAACAATTTTCATATTTTAGAAATTTCAAACTTTCTTGTCCCCTCAGGAGTAATTTAAAGACTTAAATAATGCTTTTAGACCCTGAAAATCGAATTAAAAGTCACAAAATCATCGAAAAACGTAAAAAGGAGGAGGGACTGTTCCCCCGAAAATATGAGGCTGATCAGAAAAACTGTGGTCATACTCTGATTCAGGGGGTCATTTTACATAAGAATCTGCATAAATTGTTTCAGATGCATTTTGACCCTATTTTTTGTTGACCAGTGTTACTATTTGTGTCATTCCCTATAGGGCCGCTAATGTTAATATTAGGGTTCATTGAGCACCCTCTTAGAATTTGAGTAGGAAGTTAAAAATTTTTCAGCACTATACTGTTGATAAGTCTAAAAAAGTTAGGGGGTGGCCCAGACTCTAGCTCAAAAAAAGTTTTTTTGAACCACCCTATTATATATCCTATCCGAAACAGGCTATAATCTAACAAGATTTTTAAAAACCTCTGCATTATTATTTTACAAAGTTGCTTCAAAGCGACCTTTCAGTAAAAATTTACAACTTGGAAAATCTTTAAATTAAGTTGAAAATACTGACTAAAATCAACAAAAATGCGATCTGAGAGGTGTCACACTATATAGGCTCCTCTGACAACGCAAAAGTTTTTTCTGCATCGCAATTACAATGAGAAGCCAACTTCAACTAGGCACAGGAAAGCGGAACTTACGCGAAAAATCGCTATTTTTTGGCTTTACCGGAGAATGTGATCCTGAGTACCGAACTTGTTGGATTCTGACCACTGTAAAGTTGTTTTTTCTAGATCGCAATAGCAACACAAGAAGCCAACTTCAACGTGGCACCCGCAGGATTATTTTATAAAAGGATTATCTGAAAAAAATTCAAATCAGCTCGTGGGCCGCAGGTTGTGCATCACAAATTGAGCGGAATGTAAAATTTCGAAAAATCGGAATTCCAATGATCAATACCTCTAAAATTAGTGGATTTCTGCTAATTAGCGAAAAAATCACATGCCTGATAATTACTTTTCATACAAATAACAGAAAAATTTCACAAAAACTTTCCATCCTCTTTGCCAAAACATGTTTGTTTTGGAACAGCTTTAGAAAGAGTCCTTCAGCTGCCATTTGTAACCACTGGAGGACTCTTACTAAAGCAGTCCGTTCTTTTTTTGTTTTTGCACAACTTTAATGTATGATGTAATAAATATTTTATTGTAAAATTCAAACATAATGAGTTATGTTTAAATGACCTAACCTATAAATCAAAACATTTTGAGAATAAAATGACCCAGCTTTAAAAGTTTAGCAAATTCTAAATAAATTCAAGAAATATTATTAATTGCAAATTTGTATTATAAAAAATCATTAAAGGTACAGCTTTCTTCTACGAGTACGTCAAACTTTTGGAATACTTTTTTCACCTGTCATGGCGGTTTGGATGTTTTGGCAACCCTTATGATATTCCATCTTTGTTTGCGGACTTGAAAGAGTCGCCAAGTGGATTTTGAGACTTTAAAAAATCGCTGTACCCGTAGACGAAGGCTGTTCCGCATTAAAACTCATAAGATATAATATAAAAAAATTGCTTTCTTTTAAGGATAAATAGAAGCATACTACAATATATGGCTTTGTACACTTCCTTGAGTGCACTGATATGGTTCAAATGGAATGTATTCACTTACCTCGAATATTTGTTTCAAACACTGAGACATTGATATTCACATTAAAATCAGCAGTGGATAAAAGGGTGCTCACAACTCTCTTGAATTCAGTGTAATTTTTCATAACTACTAAAGTGTCAAGAGCATCTATTAATGTTAAAGAAAAACTTCCCCATGTGTCCATACCCCGACAAGATATTGGTTGCAGTTCATCATATGGGAATGCACTTTTTAGATAATGATCATATGCATGATGAAACATTCGTACAACCTTTTCCCTGAAAAAAAAATTATTACATATTGCAGTAAATTTAGAAATTTATACCTTTACAGAGATACTTATTATTTCAGTATAAACTAATACATCTATACATCCCACTGAGAAAATTAACAGCTGAATGACTAAAATTCTTAAATAACAGTAAATGAAGCATTGAAAACAATATGATGCAATTTTTAGTGAAATTTACATTTGAAACTATATTAATTAGCGAAGTTTAAGAAAAGATTTTATGAAAACAATTCAGATCATAAGTCATCATAGCATTAGACAAACTAAGCCAGCGGAAATACTTACCGGTACATTTTCACATCTTTGTCAGAAAAAGTTCGAAAGGAATACGCTTTAAAACAAATACAACTTAATATTAATGCACTAACATAATAAAACATACACATAAAATTCATATTATATCCACGTTAACATATCACTTTCGCTTTCATTTCCATCACCGCACCGCATTATGACCATTGCCACCTTAGCAAAAATAAGGAGTAAACATGTAAGGTCAATACACAAACAGAGCGCTCACTAACATTCTCGTAAGCAGAGCACTGTTAGCGTCACCACTGAGAGTGTCCCTCATAAGATAACGCATCACAGAATGGAAGTCATGGACGAATATTAGTTGAATATTTGCCGGTGTACAGTGCCGAAAATAAATTATTTAAATGATTTTTTTTATAAAAAAAGTTAAAAGAAAATAATGTTGAATCCTTGAATATTTTTGAAAGTTATAAATATTTTTTACAACAATTATAACGTACGATATCTGAAAATTATAGAATGGGACAGCCATGGGATCAGGTTAAAAAAACATGAATTTTTTCGTTGACATGGTCAAACTTTATATCAAATTAAACCTTTTAAAATTATCTTTAAAACTAGAGGTGATAGAATTTTCTCGGACAAATAGAACTGGAGTTATGTACGATTAATGAGTCAAAAATTGGATTTTCTTCCGTTTTTCAAAAAATTACCAAGAAAATTGGGCGCAAATTCAGAACTGCTGATGCGCCAAGTTAGCATTAATATTTTGCGATAAAGCAACCCTAATACAATGCTAAAAGTGACGTCAAAAAGCCAAATCTCGCCAACCATCAGTTGGCTCATGCGCAGTAGGTCTCGTGGTTACGTAGAAGTCCCAGCGCTCCAATCAGAACCATTGCCGTGTAAATAAGAAAAGAGTTTAGTTGTAATTTTATCGTCCAAATAGACAGTGCCTTTCTGATATATATATTATCATAGAAGAGAACAATTCCTAAAAGTTTCATTGAAATTTGTGAGGGTCTGGTTGATTGCCTTGTTGATTTGACCTGACAACCCATAAAGTAGCACAAAAATAGCAAATAAGAAATTTGTAGCGCAAGGTCCAAAAAAGTAGCAAAATTCGCGGAAAGTAGCACGATCTGGCAACCCTGGACAGACCATCTAGATTTACGCCAAATTACCTGCCAACTGCCGCCAACTCAATTTGCCGATTGTTTGGGTGTTCTAGTTTCTTGTTCCTCACGATGTTTTAGTTTGAGTTGTGTGTTTTCAGTCAGAAATCTAGAATAATTTAAATTTTTCTATACAACTATTTAAATATATTAATTTGTAGGAAAGATCTTTGGTATGTTTGTTTAATTTTTTTCCTAATCAGAGGTTATTACTTAAGATTGTATTATACATTTTCTGTTTCAAAAATGTAAAGATTGTAAAACAGAACATCTTTTATTATAATTGAAAATAACGATGTGCAATAACATTTCAGGTGGTAAAGATATCGTTTTTAAATTTAAATTGCAGTGAAATTGTAATGAAATTTCTTGTAGCATTAAAAATAACAAAAATAATCCCTTTTTGAAATCATCAATTTTGTACTTAAGTTGAAGAGACACACACTTTTCTTTACTATTACCATTATATGAATTTACTTTTAACATTGCTAAAGATTTATTTGTTTAAGTATTAGAATAAAATATCTTAAATTTATTTAAAGTTTTTGTTCATTGCTGTTTTCTTCTACATCCTATACTTCTGTTTTCTGTTGTTGCATAGGTAAAGGTTTTACTTCTTCAAAATTAAGTGTAAATTTGCAATTGAAATACAGTAAACTCCCGTTAGTACACCGTTCTAGGGGATGTTTGAAAACGTCTTAATAAGCGTTACGACGCTATATGCGGAATTCCTTAAAACACTGTTTTGGCGATATACGTAATATGTATACCTTACCTAGAAACCTAAACCTAAAGCGGGATTTTATCAAAAACGAAGAAAAATGTCTAAAAACAGAACAAACAATCCTACCTTCATATCTCGTATTGGTTCATCTACAATCTTTAACCTTTATACACACCACAATCTGTTATATTTAATTTACATTTCTGATTAAGAAATTATCCACAAGGAGTTGCTTCTGATTTTCTTTTCTAAAATTCAGAATTAGGAAGGTTTCTATCCTACCAAGGTATCTTAGCATATCTTCTGCATTATCAATAGCTCAGAGGGACTGCCTCAATACGGCTATCAAATTGCTGGCGCTAATGAGTGAAGGAAAGGAATTTGAATTGGAGGAAAGGGAATAATTTCCAAGAAATTCAGGGAGGGTTCTGATTTGTCACAGGACAAGCGTAACGAGTCATGAAGTTTTGAGGGCGCAAGGGGAGGCCCTTCATGGAAAAAGGGGAGTGGGTGGGAAAAACCAGTTCTACCATATTGTTCTACTCAGGGCTTAAATTCTAACCAAAGAAGTACCAGAGCGCTACTATTTCAACATTCCGCTTAATTGGGACATCTCCGCTTAACAGGAGCGTAATTTCAGTTTTTGGTTTGGGGGTGGCAAGGAAGGATGTTTTTAAGTGGGGCTGGGGGCCACCCCCCAGAAAGGTTTTGAAATTTAGCCTCTTTTTACAACATTTAAGGTACATCCAAAGAGAAGGTACACTGTATAACATATACAGTAAACTCTCGTTAGTGCGACGTCCCGCATATTACGACGTTTTTCTCCGGTCCCTGGTACCAATAGGCCTTTTATCATTAAAAACTATCCGCTTATAACGACTTCCCGCATATTTCGACGCTTTTCTCCGGTACCCCGAAGAAAAATCCCGGTTATTGCGTCATCGAGTTCCTTTCAAATAATGTATGAGCTACAGAAACCGTTGAAAACGCAAGTAGAACAACGAGAAATTGCTAAAAGTTTGAATGTAACAGACTTTAGTGGAACTGCGGGTTGGCTGGATAGATTCAGGAAAAAAAATGGAGTTTTTTTGGGGGAATAACTTTTTAGTCTCACAAAATGAAATAAGAGAGAGACACCATTTTATTTGTTTTGTCATGATTTTCAAGTGTTATATTTAAATAGTGTACCAATAAAAGTTGTAAAGGTAAGAATGTTAGTTCTGTTTGTAGACATTGTTCTTTCGTTTCTATTTTAGTGATAAATCCCGCTTAAAAAGGTGTCTAAGTAAGATTAGGTATTACGTATATTGCCGAAACGGTGTTTTATGGAATTCCGCATATAGCGTCGTACCGCTTATTACGACGTTTTCACAAATCCCCTTGAACGGCGTACTAACGGGAGATTACTGTATATGTAAAAATTTTAAAGGGGGGTCTGGGGGTCCAAAAATTTTTTGAAATTTGCCTCTTAAAGTTATGTTTCAGCTCATTTTGAGACCATTTGGGTTACATACAAAAAGAACAGTTCCTCGTAAAGCATAGAATTTTCTAGGTAAAAAAAGGTTATAAATAAACATCAAATTTTCAAGGGGGGGCGGAGATCCTCCAGTAAAAATTTTTGAAAATTCCCGTTTAAACCAGTGTTTTACCTCCTCTTCAAACTCTTTGGGGTTTCATGCTCTTTGGTTCCCAAAGGAAACCGCTTCTTGTAAGTGGCAGAATTTTCAAGGGAGAAACATCATATCAAAGGTCAGGAGGGAGTTTGGGGGTTCTCCCCCAGAAAATTTTGAAATTTGACCCTCAAAAGTAGTGTTTTATCTCCTTTTGGGACTTTTTGAATAAAATCCGATGCTCCTTGTAGATTTTCAAGGGACTTGCAGCAATTTTTCACTTAACAGTGGAAACCTTGGGGGGGGCACTCTTGTTTCAGAATTAGTCGCCGAAGGGATTGGGTGTCCTTCCCTTTGAGGGTGGGGAAAACAAGGTCGTTTGGTCCTTGTTGACTGGTAGTCGTTAGGGGTAGTGAGGTGAAAGGCACTTGTAATTTTCGTTTCTCGCAAAACTTCGAGGGGTAAATTTTGGTCTTTCCGAAAGGGTTCGGAACGCGATTTTATGCGTTCCGGTTAAAATGTAAATATTTACTGAAAACCAAGAAGTACCGGAGCTGCGCTCTGGTGCAATTTAAGCCCTGGTTCTACTTGCCTTTTCTTCAGTACTGTGGCTCATACATTATTTGAAAGGAGCTTGACAAGTCGTCAATGACGACGCAATAACCAGGATTTTTCTTCGGGGACCAGAGAAAAGCTTCAAAATATGTGGGAAGTCGTAATAAGTGGGGACGCTATAAACTATAAACGGATAGTTTTTTTAATGATAAAAAGTCTATAGGTTCCAGGGACCAGACATAAAGGTCGAAATATGCGGGACGTTGCACTAAGCGGGAGCGTACTAACGAGAGTTTACTGTACAAGATTTTTTTTTTTTGACCGTTTAAATATAAATTGGGAATAATTTTTCATGGGTTTGGGTTTTAAAAATTTACTTGTATAAACCTTCATCAGGTGAGAACATTTAGAGTTCATAGTTGAGTAATTACTTCTTATGTATGGTTGTTCAATGATATTTTCACTAGGATTGGGAGGGTTTCCGCTCAATACTGGTAAACCTGTGAATGGTTGAAAATCAGTGCTAAAAAAATCAAAATGGGTTTGTATCAGAAAAACTTTTTTTTGGATTTTGATGATGCAATAGTGTGGAAAAGTTCTCTAAGGTGGCAGAGAGTAACCTTTAGGTGCTGCATTTGCCCTGAAGGTTCTCCATGTTATCCTATGGAGCGTGCAAGCTGAAAAGGCCGAAAATTGGTTTTTCGCCCTCATTTCTACTCGAATCGCACGACAAATGTCTTCACTCGAATTATGGACCCTATACGATGAATGCTACCTGACAAAACTTGAATAACAGCCTAAATCTCTATATTATGTTGATTTTGGGCTCAAATTTAAACAAGGAAAGACGCAATTTTGTTACTCCATTTGAGCCCACAATCAACATAAAGGATTTAGGATGTAGTTCAAGGTTTGTTGGGTAGCATACACCATATACGCGTTCCAGTGGTGTGTACAGCCACGGTTGTCGATGCCATAAATTTTAACAGTTTAAAAAAAAATTTTTTTTTTACATCTTCAAAATCAGACAATTCTATACGGGTTTTTGAAAGCTCGAGTGGAGACATTTAAAGTAGGAATAAGGGGCGAAAAACCAGTTATCGGCCTTTTTGGCTTGCACGCACGCTCCATAGGATAACATGGGGAACGTTCAGGGCAAATGAGGAACCTAAAGATCTAATCTGAAAATTCTGAAAAAAACTACAGGTACTCTTAGCCACCTTAGACAACTTTTCCGCACCTAACGCATCTTCAAAATTCCAAAAACGTTTTTTGATACACCTTAATGTAGATCCGTACTTTTTTATTTTACATCCGTAACTCAGAAGTTTTTGCCTCATTTCCATAGCAGTTGGAGGGCATAATCAAAATATTTGTTTGTCACTAATAACAATTGGAATTTTAGAGTTTTCTTTAAATAAACTTTGGTAAAAATTTTCTCACAGCTGCCTGAACTTCAATCGGGCATTTAGACATAATCTGGACCCCTGTTCTGAATTGGCTTTGCTTCTAATTAGGAAGAAAAAAATTATTACAACTTGTTTGGTAATCAACTAGGTTGATAGCATCCCAGAAAAGTAGAATCTATGAGTGAAGTAAACTTACATTTATTTTTTTCCATTAGCTTCATCATGACTTCCTGTGAGGAGTTAATTTCCAAGGTGTATGACAAGATTGTCATTTCTGAGAGTGATAAGAGGAAGTATCGTGGATTGGAGTTGACTAATGGGTTGAAAATTTTACTAATAAGCGACCCAGAAACTGACAAATCAGCAGCCTCTCTTCATGTGCAAATTGGTTTGTTCTCATATTTTCTACTGTAGAAAGTTTGGCACAGCTTCGATAAGAGGCCTCCAGATGCCATGTTTACCTACAGCTCAAATGATGACAACACTTCAGCATGCTGCTGTGGATAAAAATGGCGGCTGGAGGACTAAACGAAGCTGTGCCGAGAGTTTAATACATAATCCTCTATATGTGTTTAATGCTGTTTTATGTTTATATTTTGTAGGTCATATGTCTGATCCTCGTGATTTACCTGGTTTAGCCCATTTTTGTGAGCATATGCTATTTCTTGGTACTAAAAAGGTAGTTATTTAAACTCTAAAACTTTCTTACTTTCTGCATTTGTTGTGAAGAATCTTGTGCCACATTATTAATGCTTATCCAGGTTTAACTGTAGGAACCTATAATCAGTGCTGTAATCAGAACAATTATTTGGGGGACTCAACTTTTATTTTTTCAACTTTTTAAAATCCCCATATTTTGGGGGATTCTAAAAATTTTCAGAGGATGGTCGAAATATTTTGGGGGACGGCATCCACCTCCAATATCAGCGCTGCCTATAATTCATCCACATGTTCTGCCGCTCGGTAGTTGATCATTTTATTGTTAAACGTAATTGTAACTCTTGTGGCTACACCATCTTTTTCCTGCTATAAAAGCTCTGTACCAGCATTTCCGCTGCATCAGACTCCTAGACTCAAAAGAAAGCTAATAAGTTATTGGACAAAAACAGTGGGATTATTTGTGTGATATTTTCCTTATATACTTTTGATAATCATAATTTTGATTTCATTTACCCACAGTACAATGAACTTAAAAAAATCTTTTATAATTATGTACAATTTTGATGTTTTTCAGTACCCTGAGGAAAATGAGTACACTAAGGTAAGAATTTTGTTTTGATTTTTTCTTCTATTAATTATAAATATATGTTGTACTTACGTAAATTATTATAATTCATTATATTACTATACTGTTTACCATATGATTCTAATCCTCTAGTTAAAAGTATTAATGTTTTATACAAATTTTTTAAAAGACATAAAATAACCATGATTTTCTGTGAATAAAAAGCACCTATAATTTGCATTTAATTACTTCAGTTCTTCATTAAAATTCAAAATATTTGAATACTAATTTAGTTTCTACATGGTTTTGCGAAAAAAAATTCTGACTCAACAAATTTCATAAAATGTTCTGAGCAAACAATATGTTGCATTTACAACTCTGTATTGTAGCCATTCTGTGTTTCTACATACCATACAGATGACACAAATCTGAATTTCTCACAGGGCACATTTTGTTCACCTAACAGCCTTATTTACTGCCACTTGACCAGTGGTTAACCAGCAGCTAAAGAAAGCAAATCTGTTGGTCAGGTAGCAGTGAATAAGGCTACAAAAGATTTAATGTAGCAATAAAATTCCCTCAATCTCTTAATTTGGAAAAAAAATAACAAAAACCAACAAATATCATTCAGCATGAATCTCTTGTAGGTTAAACGGAGGGAAAAGTAAAATGGCAAAACAGAGTTAAGGCAGCTTTTTATGCTTTTTATAAATGTTGATTTAGTTTTAAAATTGTATCTCCTTTTATTGTGAAAAGAAAAACTAGTTGTAATACTTTTTATAATTTTTCAGTGAATTGGTAAGTGTTTTTAATGAAAGGTTAGTTGACATTCTGCAAGAATTAAGTTATTACTAGTTTCAGAGTTATTAAATTTTAAATGTTCAGTTGTTTGCATTTTTTTCAGGAAGTTCGACACATTCCGAAAAAGATAGTATTTAATAGTTTTAGCTGGATAGATTTTTTATGAACACATTTAATAAAGAACTATAAATCTACAGAAAAAAATCTTTATTTTTATGTGAATGTCATTTATGTGGATAAAGAGGGCTTCCAGGGTTAAAGGACTGCAATGAGTAAACATAGCATTCATAAATTACAAAGTGATCTGAAAGGAGCTGTGTTTGTATATGATTGGGCTTGTTGAGTGACAGCTATGAGGAGTTATAAAAGATTTTTATTTAACACTTCTCTTTGAACTTGTTTTTTATTCTTTTACATTTATGACTTCTCTCTATTTTATTATCTTTTATTGTGTATTAAAAATGCTACTTTCTATTTCTTCATAGTTTCTTCGTGAGCATAATGGATTAAGCAATGCCTTTACTGCAGCTGACAGCACATGTTTCTATTTTGATGTCGCACCTGCTTCATTTCAGGATGCTTTAGATAGGTATCAAAATATAATTTTTTTTGAATAGTCATATTTTTAAAGATTTATTATAAAATGTTTGGAGAAGACATAATAAATTACAATTTAAGGACTATATAGATAAAGAAGAATATCTACTTGGGAAAATAACTTGTTAAAGTTGTACTAAATTCTCTGGCTAATGGAGTATAAACGTAATCCAATAAAGAAGAGCATCAATGATCAATCAAACCACACACATTTTTATTTTACATATTTTGGTTAACATAAAAAAATGTGTTAGGCATTAGTCCCAGTTAGCTGGTCAGTGTAATGCAAGACCCCTAGTGTTAAGTTCCCAAGCATGCTTAGTCCTCACTTGATCAACCCACTGAGGAATGAAAGACTGAATTGATCTTGCTTAGCCCTGGAATTGAACCCCATACCTATGACTTGGGAGCACAAGGCACTACTAGTACACCACCCTCATCTTTCAATACATTTTTATCAATTTTACCTTCTTAACCGTCACACTCTGTCGATAATTGAGTAAAAAGAAAAAATTACTTAAAAAGGGTGAAGAAAAGCTGACGTTGATTATTCATACAGAGATTATGAGACTGTATTATAGTCTGTGTAAATAAAATAGGCGGTTTCACGTCATTCTTTACCATGGCAACGCAGGAGAAATACATTGAGAAAAAAACTCAAGGTCAACCGCCGATTCTATTTACACAGAGTATAAGACCGTATTATTGAAGTTGCTCGTTTGAGGATTTGAAACATTGTGTAATAATAATTACAAAAATCTTTCAGTAATGATTTTAAAATCCAGGTATTTAAATGTTGCTTGTTTTTAGTGTTCATTAAAAATGCTTTGAAATTTCCAATTTTTTCTTGTTATTTAAATAATATATTTATTGGTTTTAATGCCTATTTACCAAAACATTAAATGTAATATGTACACATTTTATGTTTTTAAATACATGTGAATCACAGCCTTAAAATTGAATATGTTTTTAGATTTGCACAATTCTTCTTAAACCCATTATTTTCTGAATCTGCTACTGAAAGAGAAGTAAAGTCTGTGCACTCGGAGTATGAAAAAAATCTATCGATTGATTCCTGGCGAATTGAGCAAGTTGAAAAGATAACTTGTAATCCTGAACATGACTATAGTAAATTTGGAACAGGTTCAGTATCATTTAGGAATTTTAACTTCTACTTGAAATTTGTTAAATTATTATTACTATTACTACCTATACAAAAAAATGTTGAAGTTTTTTATCTTTGCGTTGTTTTTAGGTACTTTTGAAACACTATGGAATATACCAAAATCTAAAGGAATCAATATTAGAGATGAACTCCTCAAATTTCATGAAAAGTATTATTCTTCAAATATAATGAATTTGACAATTTATGGGAAGGGTAAGAAATAATTTTTTCCGGTTTCTTGTGGTTTTATGTTTTAATGTCTATTTATTCATTATTATATTACTTCATATAGTCTTATTAGTACTACAATGAAACCTGATTTAACATCATTCAAGAGATTAAAGAGAAATAATGTTATGGAATGAAAAATGTTAAATTGGGGCCAGACAAAAATGTAACACTTACCAAGATATAAAAGTATTAGTGTATATGTTTTAAGCAAAGTGATAAACCTTGTACTATTAATAATTCCCAGATTTATCAATTTGCCCGTAACATATATGTTAAAGTCTATGTAATAATTAATAATGCTTGGGTCTTTCACATGGGCATTATCATAAGAAGATGCATCAGTCAAACATTATATTTATAATTAATAATTGGGTGTGATGGTTTACTGTTTTGAACTAGTTTTATGATTATTAAGTTTGTTCTTGTTTTTTTTGTAGTATTACTAGAATTTTTAAGAGTTAAAACGTAAATTGAAAATAAATATTTGCATTCAAGAATTTAATGCATTATCTGATCAGTGTTACATATAAAAACTACTCTCATTAAAGTGGATTTTTTATCATTGTTTTAGAAAGTTTAGAAGAATTGACGAAACTAGTTGTTCCTTTATTTTCCCAAGTTGTTAACAAAAACATAGAGCTTCCAATGTGGCAGGATCATCCATGTGATTCTCGATACTTAAAAGTAAGTGGGCCATTTGCACCATATGCTGATATTTCAGAATTAAAATTTATTTCATAATTCTTAAATAAATGAATGAATAGGTGTTCTTGAAAGTGTTTGTAACTAATTTATTCTAGAAAAAGAGTTACATCTATTTAAAAAAAAACCTGAATTTACTGTTCTGTAGTGATTACAGTAATTTTAAGAAACAAATATTTATTAAAATATTGTGCAGTAATTTTATTACAGTAATTAATTACAGTAATTTTAAGAAACAAATATTTATTAAAAAATTGTTATTCTTACGTTAAAACTAAGTAGTGTGCATTTATTGAAAGAAATTACCTATGGGGTGTTAAAAACTACTAGTTCAGCAAGCTAACCTTTATACTGAATTAAAAATATAATGACTTTGTTTGGTATAAATAAAAAGTGTCATCAATGCATGAAGTACTGAAGGCAAGAATGCACACAGTTAAATAAGCTCCACTCATATTAAATGGCATAGATAAAAAAATTCATTGACTAAGTCATATTACTATTCAGGCCAGGCAAAAGTTACTAATTATATAACTGTTTATCTTTTATAAAACCATTTCATTTTGATATAATTATATTACATAAGATTTTGTATAACTTAAAAAACACCTATAAACACTAATAGAAAATGTAATTTTTTTTGCAATAGTATTAGTAGTTTCATTAGTAGTAGTCGAAATGGTCTGTAAGGACCCAGAAGAACTGGTCTGCAAAATTTTAATTTGTTTGGAATTTGAAACTTAGCATTAGAATACATAAAGTCAAAGGGAAAAATATTTTTCTAGAATTTAGAAAGTTTTCGTGATAACAAAGTTTGTGCTATCGATAATATTTCATAATTTGTGTTTTAATTTTTCAGATACTTGGACACATTCTTCCTGTCAAGGAATTGAGGGAATTAAATGTTTCCTTTCCCATACCTCAACAAGAATCCTTCTACAACACAGATGTGAGTTTTGTTATATTATTAATTATATGAAACTTATATCCTTCTTATTTGAAGTTTTCATTATTTGAATAAAACTGTTAAATATTTTATGTTACATACATTATTTAAATTCTCAAAATTATACAGTAAAATATTGTGGGCAACCTCTATCTGTTAAGAGAGGTGATTGCTAAGCTAGGTGAGTGTTATTGTTATCCAACCTGTGACCAAAGGGAAGAGAATAGAGAGGTTTAATTGGTTGCTAATAGGGATATTTTAATATTAGGTCAATAGGGTAGAAATTATGCCTTCCAAAACTGGTTGGTTGTTAGCAGAGGTGTTTGCTTAGTGAGGTTTTACTGTACTGATGGAATCTTGAAGTAGTCTTATTTATTGAAATGAAACATGCACATGAGGTTTTACTCAATTAGTATTTTGGCAATTAGTGTTATATTAAAGGAAGTGATTTTTTCTTAAATGGATCATACTGATTAATGTGTTGTAGGCATTTGTTATAAGAGTTAAGATGTAATATCAATAAATTTTTATTATTTTAATTCTTTTGTTTCAGCCTGTTGGCTATATAAGCCATTTACTAGGACATGAAGGACCTGGAAGCCTATTGTCTGAATTAAAGAGACTTGGTAAGATGTTTGTTAGAATGAATTTCAAATTATTTTACGGCATTTAAAATTTTAAAAATAGGACAGAGTTTGCATGAATAAAAAAAATCTTGTAAAGTTTATAAATATTAAGTAGTTTGCTTTTTTATAGCATTATTAAATATATAATACTAAGTTACAACTATGAAAAATATGTTACCTTTGTATTTCCAAAACTTGAAAGAAACCAGATTTTTTGTAATATTCATGTTTAGCACTACAAATTCATTAGAAATTAGTTGAATTGATGAATGGGGAAACTGAGATAAAAAATGTACAAAGTGTTTCAAAATTCCATTTTACTGCTTTTATTTGGAACCAACGTTTCTTACGGTCATGGAATAAGGCTTCCCCCTAAGTGCTGAACCTATGTGTACCATGCTGAATCCATTGAGATGACTTACGGTGCCCCTAGTGGCAAAGTAAAAAAGTTAAAAATTAATTTAAAAACCAAAGGCGATGGAACAAAAAATTCAATGAGAAAATTATTTGCAATATCGTGACAAACACACAGAAAAAGTTAAATTTAACTTTATTTTAATTTAACTTATGAAAAGGAGAGGAGATATTCTAGGAGATATTAGCAAGGGAAAATAGCACTTTTTCAGGCCTCAAAGAAGAAAAAATTCACAAATTTGCAACTTTTTTTGATTTTTTTAATTAAGATTTGTCTTTATTTAACTAAGAAAACACAAAAATACATGATTTCACTGAGAAACCTGCAAATTAGTGAGTTTTTTTCTTTTTGAGGCCTGAAAAAGGGCTATTTTCACATGCTAATATCTCCTTGATTATCTAAGATATTTCTGTGAAATGTTTTTCTGCGCAATTTCTATGATATAGTTAACAATTTTCTCAACAGTTCTATTTCCTTTACTTTTTTAATTAATTTTGTAAAACATTTTTACCTTGCCATAGGAAACGCTGTAAGGATTCATCAGCATAATCATTTACCTAGGCAGCATGATCATTTACTTCCATGACTCTAAGAGATGTTGATTCCAAATAGAAGCAGTGTGAAACAGACTTTTAAAACACCCTGTTATGTTTCATAAATTGCTAATTTATGAGTTTGAAGTCTGAACTATGAGCCTAAATCATGATGACATAAGTTCAATTTTCAACCTTTTATAAAATGAAACTGTTTTGGAGTTAATATAATCTTACCAAAATTTGTGTTAATCAATCTGGTGGTTTTAGTGAATTGGGAGGAATTTTTAAACTAAATTTTTTTATGGCAAACCTCTTACAAAATCTCATAACCTCTTTTGACCTGTGACCAAGTTTGAAAACATTTGATTCAATAGCCTTCTTTTTATACAGTCATCTCAAAGTGTAAGTTTAATTATAACCACTCTGTATTTTAGGGTTAGTATTAGGTTATTTTAAAAAATAAAAATTGATTGTTTTTTGGACTAAGCTTTTGGAAACTTGCATTATGAAGAAATACACATTCAAGATTTACAGTGCTGAAAATTGAAAAAATTATATACTTCCTTCTAGGTATTTCCATATACAGTGAAACTCAAATAATTTTTAAAGCTAAATAGACCACTAAAAACTTTGAAATTATTAAGAATCAATTAATATTTTTATTCTATAATTTTGCTTTTATGCATAAGAGTTAATATTTTACTTATAACTAGTAAGTAATATTTTACTTACTTATTAATCAGCTAACATATATATTTTTAAGTTTGTATTTTTTTCCCATTTCATTCGTATCCTTGCTATTAATTCTAACCTGAATTTGTCTCCTAAATGAGCCAAATGAGGGTTCTTTTGTGACACATAAGGTTTTTTAAGTTGTTATTTTTTGTTTAATAATAATTAAGATTATTTCAAAAAAGATCTTAATATATATCAGTTGTGCTTCATTCCTAAAAAGGATAATAATTTCATGGAAATATTTTTTTTAATTTGCATTATTTTGAATACATTTTCAACATTAATAGACACTAGTCTTCAATTTTAATGCTATGTTTTATATGATTGACTCATAATACTTTACATGTACTTTTAAACTTTAGGTTGGGGTAATTCTGTTAAAGTCGGTCTTGGAAATTCTTACAAGAATTTTGCATTCTTTATTGTTGATATAATTCTGACCGAAGAAGGACTTGGTAAGATGCTTAGAAGTTTATAATTTTTTGTATGATTTTTATCTATATTTTGAGAAAAGAAATAACAAGCTGCATTTCTGTATGAATTTCCCTAATGATGACTTCCCAATTTAAAATTTAAGTTACCATTAATAAGTACAAAGCCAGTAGTAATAGTAGAAAATAGCCAATGTACTTAAAATTTTCTGCTTTTGATGTAAATAAGGTGTTAATTTAGTGCTACATGTTCAAAATTTAGGGAATCAATACTTTTGTTGAGTTCATTACAATACTTATGAGCCATTTTGAAAAATGCTGCAAATTATGTTATTTCATCACAAATTATTTACAAACTTTACAATTTTTAGAGCATGTTGAAGATATTGTCACTCTTTTGTTTCAAAATTTGAAACTTATTAAAGAGTCTGGAGTACAAGAGTGGATATTTGATGAATTGAAAAATATGAGTGCAATGTCCTTTCGTTTTAGAGATAGATTTCAGCCCATTTCATATTCAACATATTTAGCTGGCAGAATGTGTGTAAGTTTTTAAGATATTTAAAATATATTAGATTCTAAGATTGGTAATTCAAGTTTCCAATTGACTTTTCTGTAATAAATTAATTATATATATATTATGTAATTTAATCATCATGCTAATCCTTGTTAGAACATGTTATAAAGTTGCTAACAAACAGGGGTTGTGAAAGCAGTGTGCATAAAATGAAAGGAGTTTATGTATCCATGGTTATGGTCCAAATGTAGCTTCAGAAAAACAAGCTACTGAACATAAAACTAATTGAGGAAATAAATTATTACAAGACATTAAAAAAATCATCTGAGGTAGACTTCTCTTTGTATAATAAAGCTTAAAGCAATAAAGTGTGTCAGCTAGAGCACACATTTAAAAAAAAAAACACATTCACATTGTTAGCATGTTTTGGCACTTGGTTGGCACATTTTCAGAAAGCTGCATCTTACTGCATGTGTTATTAAATTTGTAATAAGCATGCTCATAACTAAATAGTAAGAACTATATTTTTTAATATAAACTTGTATAGGGTATGAAAAATAAATTTAAGCTGTTTAAGATACATTTTATGATTGTATTCCAGTATTAATTTTATATTACTCTTATTTGAAAGCTCTTTTATATATAGATAGGTTCATAAAAAATACTTCAGCTCTTATATGAGGTATACAGATAAAGTTAAATACCATCATATCAATTCCCCTACCTAATTTTCATTTAAAGTAGCCATGATAAATCAACCCATGAATCTAAAATAGTTTGCTAGAAATAAAAAACTTGCATAGAAGTTATAGGATTTTGGAATTTTGAGAATTTAAAAAAAAAAATGTAGCCTTTTGGATTTGTCTGTTTATCTTAAAAATGCTCTAATTTAGAATATAACTAACAAACAGAATTAAATAATTATAATGTTACTTTATAGCCAACAGATATAGCTGAAGTTTTTACCTTCAGGTGAACTAATGACCTCTCTGATAATGTTTTAATACTATTTCATGTTATTGTCTGTTTCAGCTATTTCTTGTTATTGTCTGTTTCAGCTATTTCATGATTATACTCTAAATATTCTGAATTAGTATGCTAATTTTTATTTTATTTTTACAATAGTTTTAAAATTTATGGACTTAAAATGTTTTAGATATATCCCATAGAAGATGTAGTATCTGCATCATATGTGTTGAGTGATTTTAAACCGGATTTAATTCACCAGCTTCTAAATTTATTGCATCCAGATAATACAAGGTATGTTCTTTTAGTCCATTCAATTATAAAATATAAACTTTATGACTAATTAAATACTTCATTTTTACTAGTAAATAAACTTAAGTTTTTGAATTGTGAATTTGCAATGAAAATTAGAAATTTATAGAAAGTTTTATTATTTATTTATTTTTAGTTTGTAGGAGTTTTATTGCATAAGCCTATTTAAGTGTTGTCTTTTTTTAGAATTGCTGTTATTGGAAAGGAGTTTGAAAATATTTGTTCAGAAACAGAACCATGGTATGGGACAAAGTACCAGTTAGAGTCTATTAAAGATGGTACTTTGAAAGTAAGTTAACTGTTATTAACTTGCTTTTATTAGTTATTTTACTGAGAATAATAATTTAGTAAATTTGAAATATGATCATAACCCGACATTTTATATTGTAACAAATCCTTGGTGAGCTGGTGTGATTGATAACTATGAAAACATAATTTACTATTAAAAAATATAAAATACTTTGTAAAATTTCAATGTCTTTCTGTAAATCTATCCATGATTGCAGAATGTGACTTTATTTTTAAAAGTAAATAATTGCAATATGTATTTTTATTGGTAATAACTTCCAACTTTTTTTTTTGAAAAACAGAAATGGAAAGAAGTTGAACTAAACCCTAATATTCAACTACCATTTCCGAATGAATTCATTCCTACAAATTTTGATATTATTCCTAAAGAAGAAGTAAGTTAAAATTATTTTTAACACCCTAAAAAACTGATTAATTAATTTTTTTATAATAATTGTATTTTTACTTTCAGGAATCAGCTTTCCCTGTACTTTTGAAGGTATCGAGTTTAAAGTTGTATAATTACTCTTATTTATCAAATTTCCTTTTATCATGTATTTTTATACTTTTCTTTTTTAGAATACTAAAATGGGACAGTTATGGTTTAAGCAGGATGATAAATTTGAGTTGCCCAAAGCAATGATGAATATTCAGTTTGAGAGGTATATTTATTTGAACTTATGGGTTTTTAAAAATTTTGATTAGTACTTCTCTAGCATTTTATCTTAATAAATGTAAACCTTGTTGGATGCATCTGTTTTTCTCATCAAATAAGGGATATTGCTTGTTGAGTAAACAAATTTCTTGTCAGTGTTGGGGCACCTTAAGCAATCTTCAGTATTCCATCTTTGTGTAAGATTTATTTTGTTATTTAAAAATATGATACTGGGGGAAAAGCTTTGTATAAAACTTGGCCTTAGCAAACTAAGCATCTATATCATAGTATGCATTTTCTGTTAAATATTTTAAGTATTAAAATAAAACAGTTACAAAGTTAAGTGAAATATTTATTTTAATCATTTTGTAACAGGTGCCTCAGTCACCAAACTACCCTCTCGGAACAGCACTCTTAACAAGATGCAATGTTCTCTGGTGAAGATCAATTTGTTCTTCTAAACCTAACTTCAGATAAAAATTTATGGTCCAATTATTTTGTAAATTGCAAGTGAAACACAGTAGACATAGGGAAAGTTATCTCTGTCTTATAAGTTTTCTTCAAGATTCAAAAGAGAATTAAACAATTTTTAAATGCATATGACAGAGATAGTTTGTTTTCTGTAAGCATAACTTTTTAAGCTTTATTTTTTTTCCCAAAATTTTCATTTTACCTGCTTCTTCCCACTTCCATGGCTGTTTTTTAATGTTTCTTGTTTTGGTTTCCATTTTTTTTTATCAATGAAGAAATATTTAAATTTTTCATCGTTAAATAAATGCTCTAAGCTCAGGCCTGCACAACATACTGTGTAGGTTGTATGCTACCCAATAAGTTGGGAATGATTCTGAGGAAATTTTCATTAAAAAGATGCATTTTTGTGTGAATCTTATCTGTAGAAAATATTTTACTGGGTAGTTCTTTGATTTACAAATGCAAATAAGGAAATTAGCAACTCTCAAGACTTGTATAAAATCAACTTAACTCAATTTTTAATAGCGAAAAAATATGGAAGTTTTATTGAAATTATAAGTATGATTGTGTGAGTCTTGCAGTGGTGTTTGTACATACCTAATGTGTGACCTTACTTACTGTATTACTCAATAATTCATTATTTCTGTTAATATCATGAACAGGCCAGCTTAGATAAGTCTTTGGCTTGTGATATCAGACCACATATATATTTTTTTGGCCCAAGGCAAGTTAGATGGTCATACTTTGTCCTTTATTACTGATAAAGTTGTGCAGGCCTGGTCTGGATAATCATTGTACCTAAAGTTATTTTTAATCATTTCGTTGTGAATAAAAGTAAATAGGAATTTTATAATTTTAATCATGATTATTCTTAAAAATAAAACTCCAAGAATGTACGTATTGCAGAGTAATAAATGCGTTGAAGAATTAGAAGTAATAATAAAAACAACATGAAACATAATCTGAAGAGTGTAAAGCATTGATGTGTTTATATTTAGCTCATTAAGTTAAAAAAAACCTCTTCTGGTGTTTATTTCAATGTTTTTCTGAATTTTCACAGTTACTAAATAAAGTGATATTTAATGAAAAGGGAGATTTTACTCTTATCAAACCAAAATCAATTAGCTGTGAAATTAAAATGTCTTGTTATGAAAGTAAATATGATCATTTTCATTTTTCTAATTGAAAAACTCAGTATTTTTCTGTTCAAAATTATAGTTACTTGAGTGATCTAATACATTTGTATTATTTCAGTCCAATGGCAAGTGTAGATCCCCTCCATTACAATATGAATCATCTTTATCAGTATTTGGTCAAGGACATCCTGAATGAATATGCTTATTCTGCTTCTCTAGCAGGATTAAACTATGGCATTAGTGTTACAAACTATGGATTCACTGTAAGTAATAATTCTGTTAAAATATTACATGCAGTGTAAAGTTTTAATTCACACAATTACGCCTTTGATTTGCTGTGGTTAAAGGTGTTAGGTAAAAGAATTAAATAAGTATGAACATAATTCTAAGAAATATTAAATGGAGATTGTTGCATGTTGAATTAACTTTCTCTAATTTGAGAGCTCTGAGGTTTTGTACACAAGCTAGTTAAAAGTTGTACTTTTTAAAAATCAATGTGGAATTTTTTGCATGATTTTGAATTGTATGAACACCAACAAGAGATTTCCAAACTTTTCCTCAAGTTAATCATCCTTTTATGATACTTTAAAGTAATTTAAGGGGCCTTCTAAGATAAAAAGATATGTTTTTTTATAAATTTTATAACTAATAATCTCAAAATCGAAGGGATCCTAAAAAAATCTTAGATAGCAAGTTTTCAAGATAACAAGAGAGAATTAGAATACTTAATTTCAAGAGAGGAAAATACTTTTTCCTAGATACTAAGTACAAGATGAATGTGGGTACACTATAATTTAAACTTCAAACCATTGCAGCAAGGGATGGAATTTTTCTATAAACTTCAAATTATGTTTGTGAGATGTGTGCTACTAAAGGCTCCTTTTCCTTCCTACCCACCACTGGAGTTTGTAAAAAAATTTAGAACCATCCTACTAGTCAAGTCTCCTGTAATGATAAAAATCTCCTGATCCTTACAATATCTTTGGATTGATTCTCAGGTTAAGACAAACACAAATAAATGAAGTTTTCCTTTGTTTTGGCAAGGACATACCTAGCCAAGGCTAGAGAGATAAAGCTGTCCCTTAAAATTTGGTATTTAGAGCTCTCAGCTTAGTTAATCTCACTTTCTATAGAAAAATATGAACAGTCTTTTATTTTTGAGTTGTTGGTAGTAAAAACTGAAAAGGCTGCCATTTGGCACCAGGACTTGGATCAGTTTCTTAGAAACAAGAAAAGAAAACCTTTGTTTCAAACAATATTTTTCTTTTTGCAATAATGTAGGAAATCATATAACCAAATTATTAAATGTGAAATTTTGGCATGGTGGTAGCAATGAACCAAATATTGGAAGTTTAATGTTTGTCAGAAATTATCCTACAGTTTGTTGTGTCATTTATAACAATTTTCTTCCTAAATCACTTAAAACTTCATTAGAGTTAAAAGTTGCAAGTATTTGAACTCATAAATTTTTTTATTGCAGTTGCACATAATAGGATATAATCAGAAAATACACATTCTGCTACACAAAATAATGGAAAAACTAATAAGTCTGCAAATTGACAAAAATAAATTTGAAATATGGAAAGCTGAAGTAAGTATGCTAATATTTGTATTTTCAACATTTTAGATTGTCCTATTTTAAAAAGTGCATACAGTAAAACCTCTTGGGAATCCTCTTGGAACCCTTCGTTCCAAGAAAAATCGGTCGAGGCAGTAGTGGAGCAGTAGCTTAGAAAGGGTAAACTTAAATTCAGAAGGAGATAGCTTTACAATTTAATCAGAAATCAAAACATTTTTATAACTATTATAGGTAAAAAGTTCTGTAACAATTGATTCCTCCATTATGTAATACAAAATATAGAATTAAAAAGTTACATTCTAATAAAATAAGAAAATTATGTTTCACATTTTTCTGCCACACTGCTCTTAATTTAGAAACACCCTCTTCATATGGATTGATTTAGACCTTTACAACACTCAATTTTATGGGGCAAAAGCTCGCTTGTGGGGAAAAAGGGTAGATAACACGAACAAAGAAAAGGGTGGGGAGCTCTTTGTGTGGTCTATATAATGTCTATGTGGTCTATATAAACACTTAACAAAGTTTAATGTACAATCTCCGCAAACTTGTAAATCTCTAAAAAATACAGTAAATATAGTGTAAAAAAATACAGACTGTTTACTTACAAAACATACTGCATATTTTATCAAACCTTTGAAGAATATCCAATGGTGAAACTAATGTTTTGTGAGTGAAACGAATTTATTGAAAGTCTAGTGAATTGGATATTGTTTGTTTCCATTGTTGCTGGGAGGGATTTTAGGAATCTACAGGTCATTGTTTTAAGGTATTTAACATTAGAGGTAGGTATATGGGAAAAATAGGTACCTTCAAAAAGTGGTTATTATTAGAGGTCGTCGTTGTATAGGGGTGGTCTCTCAGTGAAGTTTTACTGTGCTAGTAAAATGATAGTTCCTGTTATTATAGAGCCTGGGTTCTCAGCAAAGGTCACAGTTTGTGTATAAAAGGGCTTATGGAGAAAACAATAACAAACATTTTTCTGAACAGTGTCTGGAAAGTTGAGAATCCCTGTTATAGAGTATTGTTTTTAAGAGTTAATAGTTTAAGATAAATAAAAAAAAAAAAAACAAGAAACCCATAAAAAACATTTAACTTATTAAAGCTACAGGGTGGGGCAAATAAAAGTGGCCATTACAAAAGCTTTTCTTTCTTGGAAGGCAGCTGAGAACTGCGAAAACTTGCCTTCCACAATACAAGATTCTGCAGTTCTCAGACACTTTCTGAAGAAAGAGAAGCTGTAGTTATAATTCGTTTTAATAACTAGCATTTCCTTTCCTGTATTTCTTTGTAACCTGGAACTCTGTTCTATGGGCCACTTTTATTTGCCCCACCCCCTTTATATTGTATTAATGCTAAGTACTTCTTTATTGATTTTTATGTCAGTGTATGAGTATATGTTCAATTAGTTTTCCATCTTTTCAGCTACACCGACATCTAAAAAATTTCAAAGCTAATACTCCCCATTCACATGCCATGTATTTCACAACTGTTCTTTTAAATGAGCATTTTTGGATGAATGAAGAACTGTTGAGTTCCGTTGATGGTATGTATAACTTGTACATGGTCCATTTTTTCCTTACACTTAGATATTAGAGTTAAAACACTATATTTTTCAAATTTCAAAATGAGGTGAACTAGTGAACATATATGGTTTTACATGTGTTTAAAATATAGAAAAGTTTGGTCATACACTTTTATCTATATTTTGTCGACCGTGCCACTGCAAATGAAAATCTATAGCCGAAGCCCATTAACTGTGTCACTGAAACTGATGGTCAATGGGATAATATGTAAGAACCCACCTTTCTTAAAAATGTTACTGACATTTTTCATTTTGTAAATGCTAGAAGTATTCCATTTTGCCTTTTTTACTTAACCCACTGTTCAAACAAAAGTTTGATTCCAATTTGTAGTTTAACTTTCATATTTTCCTTCCGGACAGCATATGTAAGCAATATTTTAAAGTAAAAATTATTTATTGTTTATTTGATAAACTCAATATGCACTCATTTATTTTTACAATTATTTGTATCTTGGTTACTGTTTTATTTATACAAAAATGTAAACTTATTTTTATATATTCTGTTTCATGTTGGATTTTTTTTCTTTCAGAACTTACCTTTGAAAATATGCAACTATTTGTTCCAAGATTATTTTCAAAAATTCATTTTGTATCTTTAATATATGGTAACATGAATAAAAAGGTATGCATGTTTTTTAACAATAAAAGTTTTCAAACATATATTTTATAGTTTTATTAATTTAAAAGAAATACTTGTTTTAATTAAGTTCAAAGTTGTATGAATTAAACTTTGCATTATTAATTTATTGTTATTTATTTTTGCCTTTTTAGCAAGCTTGTGATCTCATTGAAATTGTAGAAAGTGCTTTAAAAAAAGTTGGTGCAAAGCATATGATTCCAAGTCAGTTCCAAAGAAACCGAGAATATCAACTCAATGATGGTAACAATTTTTTTTTAATATACTGTGCACCTAAATTTTAAATGGAACTAAACATAAGTTACCTACGTTATTGAGCAAAAGCCTTGATCTAACAAAGTCAATCTAAATTTTGCTTACTTTTCTTTTATTTTGCATTAATATGTGAACTTATTTAAAAGGTTCCCATTATGTTTATGAAAAAATAAACGAAGTTCACAACTCATCAGCTGTTGAAAGCTATTATCAATGTGGTGTGCAAGGAACTAGAATTAATGCTATGGTGGACCTACTAGCAGTTCTAATTTTTGAACCATGTTATACATATTTGCGTACTCAAGAACAATTAGGTAATATAAATTTAATTATTTATTTAAATATTTCCACTTACTATAGAATTTTAAAAATGTGTTTTGTTCTCATAGGTTACATTGTATCATCTTTCTGTAAGCGATCTACTCATGCACTTGGGCTAGGAATCATTGTTCAGTCTGATAAAACGCCTTCTTATGTTGATAGCAAGATTGAATCATTTGTTCAGTGGTTTGATGTAATTGATTTCTCCTTTTTTATTTCTAAAATACTTATATATTTTTTTCAATGAATTGATCTAATGTTTCACTAAGTATTGTTTTAATGAAAACAAAATGTAATTTTTCCTAAAAATGTGTTTATTTTTTCCCTTCAATTGTAATACTATAAAATTTTATTAACAATGACATGCATATATTTTCATAGCATATATATATCAATTTTTAAACAGCTCCCTATTAATTCTATTTTCACCATTATCTATTTTGACTGAGTGATGAAATTGATCTAATGTGTTCTTTTCATACATATTTTCTAAAATCTCAATTTCATAATTTTAGAAATATTTGCAAGATTTACCTCTGGAAGAATTTAAAAAACACATCGATTCTCTTTCTGCTAGTCGGTTAGAAAAACCTAAGACTATGGCATCACAATACACAAAGTACTGGAATGAGATAGTTACAAAACAGTATAATTTTGATAGAGGTATGAAAATTTCCACATATCTTAATTTCAGTATTTATTATAAACTCCAATAACTCTTTATCTTTTTTATAGATGCAGTTGAAGTTAACTGTCTTAAGAGTATATCTAAAGAAGACCTGTATTTCTTTTTTAAGGTACCCTTTCATATACTTTTATATAGATTACTCATTTTCAGCTTTGTTTTTTAAAATTGTTGATAACATGAGGTGAAAATCTAGAAATTCTTACAGCCATATTCAAGCCATCACCCTCGGCGGTTGAATTCCACCAATCAGAGTCAACAAAAAGCTTATTTCTTTCTTTAGCTGCTGGTTAACCGCGATGCTGATGGCTGTGAATTTCATTGTTTGGGATTGTTCTGTTATTAACAGCTTTTTCCAAATCCCCACCCTTCAATTCTCAATGCATTTAACCTTTTCTTAACATTCATTAAAGAACTTTTCCAATAAAATTATGTCAAAAATATATTAAGATAACTTCATATTTCTTTGATAAGCAAAACAATTTAATTCAAATCTAAACATTATAATTAAACAATTAACATAAATAAAATTAATAAGATTTTTGAAACAGACTATGTTTACCCACTTTCTTCCATTCCCTGGAATAGTACAACTCGACCCTTTTAAAACCTTGTGACTCTTCTGTTTTCACCATCTCCACTTTACGTCCTATTTTCCTTTGCGGATGGAGCTTGGATATTCCAAGTGGCATAAGAAACAACAACAACGTCCTATTTTCACTTACATATTACCCTCTGTAAACTCGTGTGGTGGTTCAAATGAACCGTTCTATTAGTAGAGCCATATCAGCTGTTGTAATCTTGCAAAGGTCTACATTGCTTACTTCTCTACAAGAGATTTTTTGGAAGGTCATGGTATACCAAGGGTTCTACCTAACTTTCAACATATGGATAGAAATTAACCCTCAACTTAAACAAAATGTCTCAGTGAAAAAATATTTCATGACCCTTTTTTAGGATAACAAAGTTCTCGTGATATCGAAAATACTGTTTTCAAATTGTGTTAAAAGAAGTTCAGTAGCAACTACTTTAACTTACTATAATTGATCTTTTACAAATAATACATTTGGAAATTCAAATGCTAAATTTATTTTTTTTTCAAAGGAAATGGTAGCATGTGATGCCCCTAGACGTAAAAAGCTATCTGTGCATATTATTTCGTCAAACGGAATGAACACTGGAGATGAAGTAGAAGGACAGTATCCTTACATTCCTGAACAAGTTGCTTCCTGTGATGGATTAATCCCCCCACCTCCTGCATTCAGGGTAATTGAGTGTTGTAGAAGATTATTTAGAGTTATTGTTAGTTTTATCCTCTCTCCCTGTATGCCTCTGTGTGTCAGTAGTTTTGATTTGATTTCATGAATAATGTACATGTAGTGGAGGGAGAACATTCCTTCTTTCCACGCCTGACCGGGAGGTCGGGTGTGTGCGGGGCCAGTTCCTTATTTAGTTTCTTTGTGTTTAAATGTTAATTGTCCGTTGTCCTGATTAAAAGTCCTTGTCTAAACGTATTGCTGTCTTACGTGTTATAGTGTTACATTATACCGAATGCTACTTAGATTTGCTTTTTTGATCCTTGAAATGATGTCTTAATATTTTTATAGCCTCCTGTGAAAATCGAAAGCATTTCTAGCTTTAAAGACAGTTTAGGCCTGTACCCATTAGTGTCACCTTGGATTCAAATTCCTTCCCCATTTTCTGCCATTCCAGAGAAAGCAAAATTATGAGTAAGTGTTCTTTTTAACACTGTAAAGCTCCTTTCCATTCATTAAGTCTCGTAATGAAATGAATGTGTGTCCTAAACATTGGTATAATCAAGCCGTTTACTGAGCTCCTGAAACAGTTACTATCTAGAGTTTATGCTCTTTTTATAAAAGTGTAGGGAACTTTCAAATAAATATATTATAAGTATAAAAAAACTGACTATTAATGTTTGCACATTTTACCTTTACTATTTTTATCAATTGCCTAATCTTTAGACAAAGTATTTTAAAACACATATTAAGAAGTTAAGTTATATGCATAATTTAGCTATCTTTATACATAAATGCTAAATACCATACACACAAAATATTTGAATTCAAAAACACAGCTTAAATCTTAGAATACATTTTTAAAATTATTTCTTGCCTTTAATAAAACATGAAAAATTACTTGTAGAACAGTTTTTTTGTTTTAAATGTATCATTTTAGAAAATACATGTCTTATTTTGTCTATACATGAAATATTTAAATTTGAATATTCATTCATTTCAATTTAACCATTGAAATGATCATATAAAAAGCACAACCAAAGCTTTTTTACCTCTTTAAAAAGTTCAGTTATTTGCCTTGCTGGCCAACAATAAGGCCTTCTCTACCAACCTGCTATGGGCTATGCAAAATTTGTTTAGTTTAAAAACTATTTCAAATGATGATTGAGTTATGATTTTAATAATATAAATTATCTACCTACAAAAATTATGAAAGAGTATCTTGCACCTAATAGGAAGATTTTTTATGTGTATGAAGTATTGTATGTATTTATGTAATTTACCCATTTCATGTGAACTAAATTTAAAATTTTTCAGGTATAAACTGTTTATAATGGTTTGGTGAAATTTATAGATGAGACACTGAGAAAATAAACTGACTCTTTGTATCTTAATTGTGTCTTTCTTTAATGCTAAAAACATGACCTCCATCATATACAAAATCATGCTAAGTTTAGTGGTTGATTATGATTATATTTGAAGAAAAAAAACGAGATGAAGAGAAAAAGTAAAATTTAAGTATTATAATAGGGTAAATTTTGTTATGCATCTTTATGAAGTGAAGAGAAAGAGGACAGTAAATTCTTACTCATCCAGCATATGTGTGCCAAAATAGGAGCTGGATGAGAAAATATGTCGCAAGGTAAAATATGTGTTTCCAGGCCTATGAACATTAACCCCCATTGTAGTTTTCTTTCATATTGCTAGCAAATTATTTAACAGAACAAATAAATTTCAGATATAGGATTGCAAGAAATTTGATAAATACGGGAAAGTTGGTTCACCGAGCTCTTTGAAAAATTGATTTCAAGGTTTCTTTTTTACGTAATGATAGAATGAATGAAATCTCATATCACTGCATATTTTCTCTTAATTATGAAATCAAATTGTGCATTTGCACTCATTTCTATTATGCAATGATTTTGGTTTCAATTATAAAAATTTCCAAAACTAATTATTTATATTTGTCGCTTGCTAATGTAACCCTATCAGACTGCAATTTCATTTATGCCAATGTTTTAAGTAATTATGTCAGAAAAACCATCGTTATTTTTTAACACTATCTAGAATTGTCTGAAAAAATAGGAACTACTTTGATTTTTCTTGTAGACTCATGTTGCCATCTGAACTTTTAATTAAAATCTAACTTAGAAACTTCATACCTAAAACATCAGTTTTATCAATTGGCAAAATCCCTTTTTATAAAGTAAAAAACATTAAAAAAATTTTATATTAATGTTGCAAAAATGCAACATCAATCTTTAATGGGGTAATCTTAGAGCCTATTGTTAAAGGAATCAATAAGGAATAATTCATTTTTCTGCCCTGCTTACCTCTTCCTGTCTCAGATTCTAGGACACTGTGTTTACTTTCCAGCCTGTATTTAGTCACTAATGGGTTAACTTGTACAATTAAGAAACTTATAATGGTAAATAAAATTTTGTGTGCCAAAATGGGGGTTGTGCCTTTCCTCTGAAAAATCTGTCCAGGAACTACCCCTGAAGATAGGAATCAATTTTAATTCAGAGATCTTGAATGGGGGAGTTTTGCTATAGACAAGTTAAACTGTGTGATGTCACTAAGACCCCAGACACTTCTGATTGTTTAGTCCAAACCGGAAATACGATTTATCTTCAATCTTATGGAATATGTATCAGAAGTGTTGGGGCCTTGGGTGAACTTGGCTATAGTTAATACAAATTCTTTCTTTAGTGATCAATGTTAAAACAGAAACATTGACTGACAGTTTAGAACTCTGAGGAAATTTGTTTTTAGTGCCTTTATTTGAACTACAATAAATAACTAGCACACAATTACCTTGAAAGTTATACAACCAGTTTTCACTGCAGTACGAACCACATTTAGTAAGAATGTTCAGTACCAAAAGATTTGCACCACACATTTGTGGTATGAAACAACATAATATATATATAAAGTCATACTTTATAAAAGAACAAAACATGAACTTGTCCATAGTTATGAAATGTAAGGTATTAAAAACTGTAGCATCAATTTCAGTTTAAACAAATTAACACTCAAAGTTCTATAAATAACTAACTCTACAATTCTTACATGAAATACATGACATGAATTAATATGAATATTATTCACAGAAAGTCAAAATGTATTTAGATGAATCAAAAAATATCACACAGGTAAATAACAAGACAGTATGATCAGAAATGGAAAGACAACTAGAGAATATTAGTAGTAGCTAAATGAAAAAAGAAATTTGATATGTTTTGATGCAACTGTAGCAATTCCACTACAGAATGAAGAAAATACAACTCTACTTCTATATAAAAGGTTCAAGTTTCATTTCGTGAAGTTCTAAAGAGCAGAAGTTAAAAAAACAATAGAAAGGCACATTTATGATCATATTTTAAGAATAATAGTTCAACTATAGCAAAAAATTTTCTTTTCTGCAATATCAAAATGTTATGTTCTTATCCTTACTTTTCAAAAATACATGAGCAGCATTTTCTTTTCAGAACATATTGGTTAAGGCTATTAAAAAATTTAATTAAGAATCAAAACTAGATGTCTTTAATACAAACGTCATTAGTGTGTTGGTAGATTAAAGTTTTAGCCTTATTAAAATTTGCAGCAGATGCGAGGTCACAAAAAATTAAGTATGGTAAGAAACAGGTGGGGTTATCATGAAGCAAAATGTATGACTACAAATTTTATACTTGAATAATAACTACATACAAGTTTCTAACTCCAAACCCTTTTTTCTTTTAGAATAAACTATTGTCCACTATGTGGGGTTAATACTCTGAAACTTTAGTTCAGATTATTTGTTAAAACTTGTTTTACTTAAATTCTCATTAAAAGGTATAAAACTGCATTACAGCAAGAGCAAGATATTTCCAAAACAGCATTGCTGCAAATATTTATAAATGTTTTTTTTACTAAACTTAAGTGCTTGCTAAACATGCTATGTATTAACATCAGATTATTAAATTTTGAAAACAACTACTGATTTTTTGTAAATTAGTTAAGGTTTTTAACTAAATTAGATGACTGAACACTTTGAATTTGTTCAATATGTCTTGATTCTTACATAACAAAGGTAGGGGTAAAATAAATTCTTACTAAGCTATGTTTCCATCGTTCCAATGATACCATTCCTTAATGGGTTAAATTGGAGGGTTGGTTTCTGATACCCTTCAGATATAAGTACTCCTACCACACCACATTGGTTTATGTTAAGCTTAAAAACAGTGAATTATTTTCTCATTCAGCTACTATTAATTTCTAGTTTAAGAACAGTGAATGCTACCAAAACCTTCAACTTTCTCACCTGAGACATACAATAGTTACATGTGTGTAATCAGTACAAATTACTAATAAGTTTTTACATGCACACAATGACCTAATATTGAATATGCAGAAATCCACCAGTTTCTAAAATCGGCATTTTCTATCTATAAAAAGCCAGATGAAACCTGTTAAGTAGGTAATTTATTCATCTTATTTGTATTAACAGAATATTGCTTTAAAGAAAAATAACTTCAGTCAGTTTTGGGCAAATTTTTCCAACTGAGATTTATCACAAATGAAATGGAGGACATTTTTTTGCCTCAAATAACAGTATAAATGCCCACAATACATTGTACACTGCTACCAGCAAAAAAATTGTGTAGCAGCTATGGATGGTCACAGTTCTAGAGAAATATCAATTCTGTATCTTAGAAATCGTTCACAAAATCGTCATAACTCCCTTTCATACCCAACTACCATCAAACATTTTTTAATGACATAAACACATTTTAAGTTGAAAGACTGAAATTTTTTTATGTATTTACAAAATAATATTGGCCTAAAAATTTAAAGTTTTATTTAATATAATTTTAGAGTATTCATAGCATACATTTAAGTTTGATTTTAGATCGTAAGCAAAATTATTCTAAATGAAATCAACACCTAGTATAATCTACATAAATTCCTTACAGGCATTATTCCCACCTCTATTTACAGAGATAATATAATCACTGTCTAGCTTTTAAACAAAAGGGTATATACATGTTTGAATCTAACAAACTGCCAGTAAATATTTTCAATGACTTTAAGAGGAAAAATACACAAATTTTTCAAAAAAGTAGGGGATTCTTTTTTTATGGATAAAATGAAGTTAATTTTACAATCACGTTAGAGATCTAATATTATATGATAAAAAAAAAATATTTAAGGGAATATATTTTGCGTTATTTAAACATTTATTTTACAGCAACTCTTATAGATAAACACACAATTCCACAAATTCTTAGTACTTTTAGAAAATCACTACTGGTTTAGAGTTACTGCTTCCTGTACTTACAATTTTTGTACAAAAAGGTTGACTATATACAAGTTATCTATAAAATATCACAACATATCACAAGCCAAATGACTAATGTCATACAAAATTCCACCTTCCCACCATATTCCATCTTAATTCATTCAAGACGTTTTGTGAACGATTTCTAGTGATTGCACTCATCCCCTTCTAGCAAAATAGTTCCTTCATTCTATGCTTCTCTTGAAGCTTTACTTGCAAAAATGTGTAGCACCATACAAAAAATAAGTCCCATCTATGGTGAAACTGTGCTGCTAACGTTCAGAGATCAAGAAATGTTAACATCCACCAAGCATTACTACAACAATCAGAAAATACAAAATGTTAAATGTTATAAATCTTGAGAAAATTTAACATTACATACAAAGGGTTTATTAAAAAGATATATTTTTTGTATTATTCATTTCTTCTATGACAATAAAAAAGTCTTTAAAAAGCTCACCCACATCTTTCATTTCATACAGTTTGCTTCATTGTTGGTATAGTACAAAATATAATTATAAAACAGCCATATTTATTTTCTCTAGACCTTTTATCTAAAAAGAAGCATGCAGCTGTTAAGTGTTAGAATAGAGACCTTTATACAAAGTCAGAAACAAGGAGACAAGTAAATAAGATTTGGCACAGCTTTAAGTACATTCAAGGAAACATAATTTTAACTTACAAAAATAGTGAGTTTTCAGTTATTTTCATATTATAAATTAAACAGAAAATCAATGCTAATTTATTAAAAGATGTTAACTAGTGGAATGTTGTCGAAGAATTTCGCACAGTTCTCATATTTTAAAAATTAGTGCAGAAAGCTTTTTAAACGATAAAAAATATTTTTAATAACAAATAAAGTTTTTCAAAACAAGGTTCTCTTCAAATTCGGAAATAAATTAAAAGGATTTACTAGTGGTGAGGAATAATAGTAAAATAATCTAAGCAATATATTTTAGTTTTGCCAATGTAAAGCTAGCTGTCAATCAATAGTTTGTATTATATATTAAGCTTCACAAGTAATCAACTGTTATAAATAAGTATAGTACCCATTAAATATAATTTTTTATCGAGATATTAGAGCTTCGTGTTATAAAACAGATAAATGAAATGAATTTTTCAAAATTTAAAATACAGGATCCATGAGTTTTCCACTTTTGGAATAAACAAAATATATTGGAATCCTTTTATAATTTATCAATCTAATTTTTTAAATTTTAGGAATTCTATGTCAAACTAGTTTTTTAGTGATACTAATTTCTTCTAGAAAACACTACTGGTGCAGTAAGGCAGTATAACTTTAAAACAAACTAATAAAACTAGTATTCATATAACTATTAAAAGTTATCAACATAAATTGATTATGTGTAATAAAGAATTATAAAATAGATATACATTCTTTGAAGAAATAAACCTAATTATACTATTGTAAAACATTTGATAACTAGAGTTATCATTTCTTTTAAAAGGCAATAAAAGTGTAACAGAAAAATGTTACAGTTTAAAGGAAAGTTGAAAAAGGGTAAGTGCACCTTTCAAAACATTTTCAGAGAAATGTTGCATGAATTTTCTTTTGATGAATATATAATAGCTTTCTCACTCAAAAACCTTAAGACTTATTTCAGTAAAATGTGCTTAAAAATCACACATTCTATAGAAGAGGAATTTTTAAAAAGCAGAAATTTGTAAGAAGTGGAAATGTAGCATGGACTAAGTAATAAAGTTACAAAGAAGCTGAGAAACAATGATTACATGACAAGTAGTTATAAAAAATCTGGTATATAAATTCAAGTGGCAATAATTACAAGTATGACATATATTATCTACTTCTACATCAGTGTTTAAAAATACTGTTGTACTAAAATTGGCAAGATTCATAGGTAAGAAGCATAATAACGTTCAATTTGAACATTCTAGATTGTCAATATAGAATCAATAATGCAATATATAGAATGTACCAAAAGTTACTGCTCTCACACTTGACATGGCATAGATATTTTTATGAAGTAAAGTCTTAAATCTTAATTCTTACCAAGAAAAAAACAGTAAGTATAGCAGTCTTCAAAATCATTAATAGTCTTAAAAGCACAAGCCAATAGAATTCCAGATGAAAAGTATGTAAAAAAGCCCTAATCTCTGAATCTGCAAGAATTTCAAAATAAAAATTCAAAGAAAGGTATTTCACCTCAGAGGCAAACACAGGATTATCTACAGACTTTAGTAAAAATAGGCTTGCAAGAGAACTGCTGTTTAATTTTTCCAATTCGATTTTATTTAAAGAGTCAGTTTAAAAAGACACTATTTTAGTCTGATAACTAAGCGATTTTGAAAAATACTTAATGCTATAAGTATAACTAAAAATAAATTAGATTACATTAGTTGAATGAATTGATTTACAAATATGGAAGAATGTCAATTGAGTAGTTGAAATTAGTTCGATTATACTCAAGCTTCTACACAGTTGCAATTAACAACCTGCAACATTTTAAACCTGATTGTCCCTAACCCTACTATTTATTAACTGATGTGCTATATTACTGCTCCTTTCAGATGCTGAACTGTATGAAAATCTTTGACAAAGGTCATCTATAATTAGGAAATGGAAGTATGTATTCTCTTTCTACAACATCAGAAACATTGTAAATTCGTCAAGCTGAGAAATATTTCCTAGATAATATGATAGAAAATGCCTAAAAAAGAAATGAATGCTTAACACTCTTAAACTGCCAACAGTTTAACAAACTGTTGACAGAAAAAGAATGTCTAGTGGCCATGCAGTTTAAGTATAATACATAGAAACTGTTTCATAGTATGTGTATATATATTTTCTATATCTAACTAGATTTCAGTAAATAAAAAGTAAGTAAACCTGTAGTTCTGCGAGATAAAATAAAAATATGTAAACTTAGTATTGAACACATTTGTGGTGTTATTATACCGTATTCCTTCCACAGTCAAAATTTTCACAGAAGTGATTGGTTAAAAAATGTATAGTGAAAAAGAAGCTGCACAATTAAAATCAATGTAAAGCACTTTTTCATGATAAATTTTGAAAATTTACTTATTTCTTGCAGATATTAAACATGCATGAGATTTAAAATGAACAGATAATATAGAGACAATTTCACTTTTCATAAAGAGAGATGTTACATACTTTGATATTACTATACTAAAAGGTTTAATATTTCAACTTGAGCTGAGATGCAGTTCTGCTATGGTTTGCATCATTATATCTTTAGTTATGTTCACTACCTAAAACTACTACGAAGCTATTTAAAATATTCTACAGAATAAAAATTGTTATTATATTTCTGGTGTTGGAGTTAGCAAAATCTATGTATGCTTTCATTATGAACACAAACTAGTTAGCTATGAAATGGGGTTAAAATATAAAAAGTTAAAAATTTTTTGTATAAAAGCAATGAGTTAAAGGTAAATTATTTGATTTAAAATCAATAAATAGACCAGCAAGATTTCTGTAGTAAGATATAAAACATGAGTACAGAAAATATATCTTAAATAATAAAAATTTGATCCTAATTTAAAAGATGGAAGTTAATAGTCATGAAAAGGTGCTTGTAGAAATCAAAACCTTTAATATATAACAGCATTACACAACCATTACATCAGCTGCATAAAAATAAATATGTAATAATAAAAACACACCATAAACTGGTATAATAATTCATTTTTGTTACTCAAATAAATATAATTATGATGAGCAATAAAAATATAGAATAAAAGAAACGGTTGTAATCTATAATTTAGGAATAACCAAATATTTTAGTATTCAAACATATGCAAATATTGCACCTAAATATATGTAAATATTAATTTCAAACATAAATAACAATAAAAATAAATTATAATAAAACATTTAAAACAAAAACAAATTAAACTATAAAAGCAGAAGTACAGTCAATATTATAATATACATGCATGCACAGGAGGAAAATTTATCTGTACAATCTCTAAAGTGTTTAATCAGTTACAAGTGATATAAAATTAAAATCACAAAGTTTCATTTGAAAATCTAGAGCAAAAGGCAACAGCAAAAACTATATATTTTTCCAGTCATCCATGCATATTATATCTTTGTATGTAAAAAAGATTCAACAATTTTAAGACTAGTGTATTGGTGTAATAGAAATATAATACTTTCAAATATTTTAATTACATAACATAGGAACACAAAAATATTTTTTAAAACTGGAATTATGTCACAGTTTAGTAAAAAAAAGCACTTAACAACACGAAAATAAAATTTTCTGTGGATGCTAGGAAGAATTTCATCAATATAGTTTTTCATTAACACCAACGAAAAGGTACAGCCCTCGGTCGATCCGCTCCTTCTTTGACTAGGGGTTTGTGAAATTCCCGTCCAGGACGTGAATGAATAGTGGCCCAGCAATGCTCACAATAATATTGTAAGCAGGTCACATTTGCACAAAAGAAAGGAGCAAATTTTCCACCACAGCGAGATCCTTGACACTCATCACACATTTGGTCATCCAAAACATATGGTTTGACTTCAACCTAAATATTAAGAAGTCAACTTATGAGAATTATTGAATAATGCAAAAACAGTCATTTATTAGTATTTAACTTTGTCAATTTGACTTTTTGGTGGCAAATAAATCTTCACCATTCTCTACTTCAGAGGTTCTCAAACTGCGAATTGCAAGTCAATTTTTGGTGGGTTGCAGGGTTGCTAAGATTTTGAATTTATGTCAAAATATATATTTTCATGATTTTTACGAACATGATGTTGGCTTTATTAGATCGTAAAAAGAAAAATATAGCTATAAGTACTAAATCAACTCTGTGTCTAATATAAAAGATAACTTTATAAAACTTGTCACTTTAATGTGCTGGTAATGCAAACTATGCATTCAAATAATATAGAGATGCAAAAAATGTCTCAATGTTTTTTGATAGAGTTCTCTTTGTTTTCTTTTACTTTTTTAATTTGCCAGCTATTAGTGAACATTTTCTTCAAAAACAAGCTTTTAAAGCTAAAGACATCACCGCGAAGAACGAAAAACGCGATCGTGAACGTCAAGTTGTTTTTTCAGCCCGCAAAGAAATGCAAAAAGCCAACTTTACAGGCAAAAGTCCGGAAGCATAAAGGAAAATTCGCTACCTTTCATTGAAATTTCGGACTGTAATATGACTTCAGGACTTTCACATAATGAGTGGACGGACACCTTGAAATTAGAAATTAAAATTGTCTTTTACAATTGCAAATAAAGTGTTTTTAAAAAATCGGAAAATCAGAGTTTTTAGGGAAAACTCGGATTAATCGGAGAAGAAACCAAAAATAGGAGTAACTCCGATAAAATCGGAGTACTTGGAAGCTATGTAATTACTGCATAGCAACATGGATGCCACTCTTCAATACTGTGGGCAGAATTGTCTCGGTAAAATTTAGATTATAAAAACCCATCTTGTGACATTTATCAGTCTTCTTCAGGGTGATAATCAAGTTTTTTACTCTTGGTGCAATCATCCCTAATTTTCAAAAGCGATTTAGCTGAAATTTTCTTACTGAAATTTACATATTCCTGTAAATCAATTTAGCATGAAAAAAATTACATATAGATCTTTTAACTGGATATTTCAAGGTATGTGATATTTTTTTTTGTGAATTCTAATAAAAAGTTTTAGATAATGAACTATTCAAAAAGCAAAATCAATCTTGCAAATTTTTAAGAATGGCACTCATACATAGAGGGTCAGTTTTTCCTTTTTACAATTGATTCAAACTTACTCTTTTCTCAATATCTCCATGCTGCAGCTGAACAAATCTAGCACTAATAGCTGCTATGTAGCTCTGTTGATTTGAAAATGCAACACGACCGGCACCTTTAGGGTACTTTAACTCTGGATCAGTATCAATACCAGCATAGCAAACTCCACCATATAAGCGATCCATTATCATAGCTAACTCCACTGCAAATTATTAGAAACAGAATGTATTAAAATTTACATAAATTTCAAGTAGTAAAACTTCTCAACTAAGAAGGATTGTTCAAAGAGTTTTTATAGATTTTAAAGCAAGGAAATACGTTCTTTGTGCGATGAACTCTTAACTTACCAGCTTTCAAAGGCCGTGGAACACCACCAACAAAAACAGTTTTCCGTGGATCGAGTGGCATTGAAGCATCTAATACAAAGTCTGCATCACTCAAGCGCCATGGACGAATCTGAACCTAGGTTTAAAAAGTTTGATGTGTGACTCAAGTTTAAGAGTTAATTTATTATAATTTTCATAGAAAGAAAGGTTTAAAAACAAAAGGGTTTTAGCAAATAAACTCATGGGCAGATTTACGAGGACAACCCTGGGGGGAGCAAGCTAGATACTTTTGAAGGGGCCCTACCATCCCTGATTGTTTTGGAAACATCGCTTAACATTAAAAATGGAACATTCTGAAAAGTTGGTGGGGAGGCATTGCTCTCCCACGAGCCCCCATAAATCTGCAAATGAAAAACATTGAATTCTTATAAAACAGAACAATAATTCAGAAATATATTTTTATGTCTAACCGGTTTGTCTTTAATAGTTGGGCTGGAAACGCATAAGTAAAGTTTTTCATCTTCTTGTATACAAGCATCAATTAAAGCTTGAACAGAAGACTCGTCTTGAAAGAGAAGAAATGCATAACCTATGATAAAAAGAGAAACACAATTTAGAATATGTATTTGGTTCATGCTCACAAATTTATTAGTATAGTAATTTATCCAGCAATTCATAATCCGGAATGACCCCTCAAAAAACCGACACGTTTTCGGATTTATAATTAATTTCCATAGGTCTGGGGGTATTTCTCCCTCAATACTTACGGCGCCCGATAAGCTTTAGCAGCAAAACTTAACTTTACTATAGTGAAGCAAAAGTTAACATTTCCGGGTATGCGATCTAAATATAGGGATTGTTTAAAACTATTTCGATTTTGAGAATGTGTTCTAAAACAGTGCCATCATTAAACACACAATGTCAGGGTACACGGTCAGTACTACCTTACCACCGCTATTACTATCGTAACAATAAATCTTGGTTAAGTTTTAAGAACACAATGATTAATTGGAATGGGAAACAGGGAATAAGCTCTTTTTTTTTTAGAAAAGAAAAGAATTACCTTTTGGAGGAAAGTAGGATTTGCTTTCTGCTTTGTGAGGCCAATCAACAACTAGAGGGCCAAAACGCCGGAAACTAGCAGTTATTTCCTCTAAAAAATGACAAGCATTACACTCAAGATCAGAAAAATTCTCGAACACAAACTTTAAGGTTTTGAAATACCTTCGTCAATGTCCGGGGGAAGACCTCCAACAAATACTTTCCGAGAATACCTCTCGCCACTCTCTGAGGTTCTACCAGCATTTGGTGACATGTGAAGTGAGCTAAATGAAGTAACAATTTGATCTAACTGATCATCTAGCATGTGATTGTCTTCAATCCCAGTAAAAAAGGGAGAACGTCCTAAAAAGAAAGTTTTTGGCTTGTAAATTCAACGCTTACAATTGCATACCTTTTTTAGCATGTTCCTTTTCCCATTTAAAACTACTAGCTATTTTTAAAAGCAAAAGATAAATTAATTACAAGCTCAATATCATAAGAACTCAACAAATATTGGTATAGTAATACTTAAGCAGCATCTAACCCCATTCTGTTTGAAAGATATATATCAGGTTACCGTTACACAATATAATTTCCAAAATATCACAAATTCCATGCCTGTTGATTTAGGAGAAATTTTAAGGTAAAAACACGCAACACAATGCATGAAGTATCAGTCCTTCATTTGGAAAAAAAATATAAGAGTTGTTAAAATGAGGTTCTTTGTGCAGGGACAAAACTGAGCAAAAAGGAAAAAAAAACATGAAAACAGTGTTTCATTTGAGAATTTCATGCGGAAAATATTTTTAATGGGCAATAGGTATAGGTAAACAAATTTTACAGAAATAATAGTAAACAAGAATTGGGCATAAATAATTTACAGATTTATCATTCCGATTTCTCCAAAAAGTTAATCAAGATGAGAAAAAACACCAATTACATAGTAGTAGTTGAGTATAGATTTAGTATGAAAAGTCGATTTGTTCAAAAAATGGCAAGAATAGAACCCTTAAAACTCTCGTTAATTTTAACAGAATTTACAATTTTTAACCTAAAAAAGCTTAGAAATTTTCTTTTTATGACAAAAGGAAAAAAATTGAAAGTATTCCACAGTCTCAGAAATTCCAAAATATCCCTATACCTACAACATACGTGCCTTTTTTGAAAACTCAATGTTTCTGTGACGCATTCTATGGGCTATGATGTCGGAAGTCGTATATAAATAAACGAGTATTTATGGGATCTTTCAAACATTTGTGTGCAAAAAGTCCTTGACCTAAATCGATACTGATTTCCATACTCATAATTGTATTTTTTTATCTCAAATAATTTTAGAAATTAGAATCTAAATTCATAACTCCAAAAAACTTGCTTTTAGAAGGTGCAGTAAATTGTCTCATAATAGTCCATAGGCACTTTGAGACCAATACACAACTTCTATGAAAATAGCTGAGGGTTTCCAAAGTTATGTGGAAGAGAATGACATTTGGGACATTCTATATAGTAAGTAATAAATCGCTATATAAAAAAACTTTTATAAATAAATTGCAATCACCTCAAGTACTAGTACTACATGATAATTCCCACTAATTTCAAGTAAAAAAAAGCTTTCAGAAATTAAAAAGAGGCCTTATCGGGACTAAAGGCAACAGTGCTTCCAATTATTTGCAAAAACATTTTTCTTTCACAGTACGTAAATTTCTGTGTTTATAATGTGATAATAGCAGTTAAATATCAAACACATACAGAAAAATCAAGAATATTTTGATTTATAAAGCAATGTTAATAGTAGTTTTAAATACTTAATTGTTAAAATTAAAAAAAAAATAAGTAATTATGTGTTTAATCTTAAAAATAAAATTCTATCAAATAAAGGCATTCAAATGAAACAGTTATCTCTTCAGCTTTTTAAGTAAATTTCGTAGAACTGTCTCTATATATTGAAGAACATAAGTTTTAAACGTTTTCTGATATACCTATATTTTTTTGTCTGTCAGGAACACCCGAAAAATGAGACTGAGCTAGTAAAAATTAAATTGTGATTATTAAAATTGCGTGTAAAGCTAGTTTAATAATTTTTTTTTCTCAATTTCAATTTTACTGTCAAAATTTATTTTTTTCAAGTCGAAAACACCCACAAGCAATTCTATATGAAAATTCACACTCTAAAATAAATTGCTTTTCTTGCATTGCAATACGGGGACAAGAGTTCGGGATATTTCTGTTTACAAACGTTATAGAGGAAAAATATCTTAAAAGTATTCAGTTAAAGTTTTTTTTTTGTATAAAACCAAACATTTTTTGGAAAGCAAAAATCGATAAAAATCTTACTACTGAAAGCATTAAATCCTCCCAATTATTGATATAAAAGTATATTAACTAATAATTTACAATAGTAAAAAAATATTTGGTAAATGTAAATTTAATCTAGATATGTTTATCGACAGCTTAAGTTAGCAAGTTAGCAGCAGTCCACTGAAACCAGGTGAAACCTCAAATCGCAAAAAAAAAAAATCAACGGTTTTTACTAGAAATTGTCCTAAATATAAACATACAAACGAAGGAATTTGATTTTTTTCTTAAAAACACAAAAAAAATCAGATAGACTCATGATACATGTTTTTGCTTATAGTCAATTTTACAGAGATAAATAAAAATTACTTCATTTACTTAGAAGAAACAAAAACAACTGAAAAACTTTAATTCTGTAATTAGTCAATAGAAAAAAAAAGGTACAGAAAATTTCTAAACTTAAAAAAAAAAGCTACAACACGGTAGTTTCCTAAATTTTCAGTTAGAAATGAACTGGAGGAATAAATAAATTGGCAGGGAGACTGACCATCATTTTTAGGATTTTTTTTTGTCCGTATAATTCAAAAGCTTTTATATCAGTGTTAAAAACCCACGGATATTGTAAATAATGAAAAACAAAGACTTTTAAATAATTTCATTAATCTAATAAGCGGTAATAGAAGAGTGAAAGGGATAATTTCAACAAAATGAAGCGGACAAATTTTAATAAATAGATTAAGTTGTTTCGTACAATTAAATTTCACAAGTAAATTTAAAAAAACACAAAAATTAGAGCAATTAAATTTAAAAAATAAATAAAATTTAGGTTTGTGATACATGATTTTAGCTAATCTTCCGGGCTAACTTTAAATAAAAGCGAATTTTGTAGTTAGATTTGGAGAAAAAAAACCCTAATATTTAATATTACTTACCACTGAACCTCAAATTTTAAACGGTTTTCACCTAAATTCAACATAAAAACATAGTAAAAATCAAATAAAGAAAAACACAATAGCTTTCTCAAACATCTAGAGAATGGTGGTTCTAAAGATTTCTCTGTTTTCGATGATAGATAGTGCGGAAAAAGTGCCATTTGTGGCACACAAACAATTCGAAGTCAGTAAAAAAAATTCTTAAATTTGCCGCAAATGCTTTGAAGTTTTGAAAATTTGCTGGTTTAAAATAGCAATAAAACGAAGATAAAACCTTTCCACTTTGTTTATGATTTTTATAAAATACTTCTTAGATAGAGATATGTTTCAGGTTTCATCACTTCTCTTTTGGGAGGAATATTCCTTTTTCATATTAGAAAAATTTGTTTAATTGTTTCTCCTCCATTTTAAAACATCTAAAACTTAACTCTAGTTGTTCGGTATTTAATTTCTATCTCTAGCCGTTTGCCTAAAATAGCATCTTTCATGTCTGTTTTCTTCTAGTACTCCTAAAAAAAGCTATTATCCCAAAATAATTGCGCTTTTGCAACAATTTATCTTAAAAATGAAGACTAAAAGCATACTAAAAATCAGCCAAAATCGAAGTAAAGGTTTAAATTTTTCAGAAAAAAAAGGAGAAACTCATTAAACTTTTATGGGGTCCGTTAAGAACTATTGCTGATTTAAGCAATCGCTAACGCAATCACACATACCTCTTCGTCTCCCGTAATTCCGGGCTGCATGCATAAATAAATACATAAATATAAGTATTATTTAATCAGAAGTACATGTTCCTTAAACGATGTTTATTTTTTAAACTGCTAGGAATTGAGAAAATGAGAGTGCAAATGCAATTATTTTTTTTCAGTTTTGCATGGCATTGAAAAAGCAGTGGACCACTACCTAAGCATAAATATAAGGTTGAAAGCCTATAAAACAAATAAAATTGAAGACAGCCGTCCACATGTTAGTATGACCTAAAAGTGCAAAGAGTCAGTAAAAAGAGGTCGAAGTCTGAAACTATATTAGACATATTGAACAACTCTTTTATATAGTAGTACTTTAAAATAAGAAAGAGTATAAAAAGGAAATTTTTTTGCTGTAAATATTACACAAAAATTAACTTAGTTACGAGCAGATAAAATCAAAACATGCTGGTTATAGAAGGGTATTGCAGAAGTAAAGCGATTATAAAAGCAAGTTTCAAAATACCAAGTACATTTTAAGCAAAGATTTTAATATATTTATCCGAACGTTACGAGTAACCCTTTATTTTCACATTATTTTAGGGTCACAAAAATAAATTCCTTTTTACAACTGATGCAGAAAAATATCACATAATGCTATCAAAATTTCGTACATTAAAAAATTAAATTAATTTGAGTATTGTAATGAGCGAAACACGGAAAACCCAACCAGGGAAGAAGAATTCAATACTTTACCACAGAGCTCTAATACAAACTATAATTGTGAAATTATAAGACAAACAAATTAAAATTTACAAATATTCGAGATAATACAGTAAAAAGCATTTTTTTTCAAGTTGCACTTAGTACGTTTAGGAATGCTATTACTACCCTTTACATTTTAGGCAAATTATAATAAAAATCAAATACGACACATAAAATTCCTTTATTTATTTAAAGATTGAACCTATAAACAAAAGGAGGTGTTTAAAGTAACATACGTAAGTTTAAATAGCACCATAATATTTTTGTTTATAATAACTTATGGCAATTTCAATAAAACGTATGCTAGATTACAACGTTTTCTGTCAGTGACGTCACGGGTTGAAGGGAGGAGACAATTGAGCTGCCCAGGATGAAAGTGGTATAAGTCCAAAAATGACAAAAGTTGAGTTAAGAGTGGATTTGGATAGAGTTTTAGGTCCTTTATTTAGTGTAGTTGTTTGCTAAGGAAAAAGTTGATTTGTTGGCCCGTGAGAGCGACTCAAAAAATGACTACTAACGCGAACGGCCGTTTTCGTCAGGATGAAAGTGGAATAAGTCCACTGCTCCGCTTCGTTCAGTGAATTTGTTTTGATAAGAGGAACCCCAAGGACACTCGCACAGCTGCAAAGGCGAGGGCCTGTGGGATTATGAAAATGCGTCTTACTGGAGAAAATTTTATTTTTGTTAACTTTAATTACAAATTTATGGATGACCCCTTTTTGTAAAAAAATATCCGGAAAATAAAATCCGCGCTTTATTAGATTAGGCGGGAAAGCTTTAATCCTTTAATCGTCATGGCTCTAATACAGACACCCCTTTGCAGTCAATATCTTGTATGTATTTTAACATCTATTCTATATTAATTACAGTATGGTAGTAACTTTAGGTATTGATATTGGTTTTGGGATAAAACTTAGTAAAATGTTTTAAGTTTATTTTTTAAAATTTAAAATATTTAAAAATCAAAATTAATTTTTAAAAATTTTTATTGTTGTAAAATATAATTTAATTTTATTGAAATTTCCATTTCCTAACTTTAAATCAATCAATTTGATTTATTGCTCAACTATCTATCATAAAAACGGCAAAGGTTTATAAATGGCGGCCATCTTGGACGCCATCTTGAAAATCACCCTAATAACCAGTTAAAATGAATTTAATAACCTAGTATAATTCAAACAGTGGCGTACTTTATATCAAATGTCATAAATAAAAATTAGTAAAATATTTTACATTTATTTTTTAACTAAAAATTTTTAAAATTAATGGTTAAAAAAGCGTTTATTGTTGTAAAAAATAATTTCATTTTCATTAAATTTCCATTTCCTTACTCAAAATCAATCAATTTGATATATTGCTCAACTATCTATCATAAAAACTGCAAAACTTTATAATCGGCGGCCATCTTGGACGCCATCTTAAAAATCACATCGATAACAAGTTTTTTAAAAAACAAAACCTATTTTAATTTAAACCTTAGCTTTAGTTAAAGCAAATAGAAAATATGAACTAGAGACGTATCAAGCGAAGAAAGTTTCTCGGTCGCCATTTTGAATATGACCCCCCAAAATGGGTCCTAAAAATTTTTTCAACAAAATATTCGTAATCTACGCATCAAAATCTATGGAACAGAACATTAAAATCAAACTTTGTACCAACCAGTCGCTCGGAAAGCTTTATTTACTACATCCCAATACCCATCTTCCTTCCCGAAACCCATCAATCTGTCAGGATGAAAGTGGTATAAGTCCATTAAAGCTAATTTAAAGCACTTTCAGTTAAAATTTGATAAAAGTTGATTCGCAGCCAAAATTGTGTCCCTGCCTAAAGACAAATCCACCCCACAAAGTAAAAATATAAACAATCCTGAATTTTTAGCACATGTTTTTAGAAAACCTTCAATTACACAAAACGAAGTTCAGTGGACTTATACCACTTTCATCCTAACCAGCTCAATTGATGAAAAAGACAGAGCGAGCGAGAGTCATCTCTAACTCGCCAATTAGGTAACTAGAAAGTTCGGCGTCTCCTCCCTTCAACCCGAGACATTAAAATGTCTACGAACTTTTTGTTCACCCTGTATAAAACAGAATAAACCCAACACAATTTAACTCATAATGTAATTTTTATAGTATACGATGAAACATAAGTTTAAAAGGAAAGTTCACAAAAACCTAAACCCGAGTTGGTTAAGTACGTAACTCATGGTGTGTTGAGGTAAAAACATCTTTATAATTTAGTGATAAAACGAAATCTAACCAAGTTTAAAACCATAATACCCCGACGCATGCTTGCTAAAAGTAAAGCAATTTAAGATAAAAAGTGAAAAGCACAGAGAAAAGTAATTTGTGTAATTAAGTGGAGTATTATATTAAAATTCATGCAATAAGGTAATCAAAGGGGAGAAACTGGTTTTACGGTAGCAAATTACCTCTCGGAAATTTCTTGGTGCCATTGTATTTCTGGGAAGAGAAATCCACAGAAGAACCTAAACAAAGATGGGCCTGTAGCTTCTAACACAAGTGAAAATCTGAAATATGGTACGTTTCCCCAGGATTTCACAACGCGTATATTTATCAATTAAAACTCTTGAATAGTTGGAAAAAGTAGTATTTTGAAAATGATTTCTCTCCTTAGCAAAATTTAGTTACAGGTATACCGCGCAAGGGTAAAAATAAGATTTTAAGGGATCAAGTTTTTTTATTACATATTAGGTTTGATGCGAACTTAAAACATGCTATAACATGCACATGAAAATATATTACGAAAGTGTACCCTGTCTAAGTATATTGAATAGGTACACAAGACTTTTTAATGAGAAATATCAAAACACAAGAAATTTTCTTCTATCGAAATTTATTTTATAATATTTTTGGTTTGATCATTAAAATCATTTACGCTAAGAGTAGATTTTTTATATGATACAGAAATAAATAAAAAAGCAGAAGACCTCGGAAATGGATTTTGGTATCATAGAAGGATATCAGTACTCAAAGATATTATTTTATTTACTAAAAACTTGCATCTTTTGAAAGTCCAGGGGCTTATTTGCTTAACTACAAAAGGAAGTTATTAATTTGACCCGTATGTTAGCTACTTAACTATAATAAAACTGCTTACTTATTTTAACCAATAAAGCGGCATAAAGGTCAAGTTAGACCAATAGGAAAGAAATTACGGGGACAAATGTTTTGAATTTAAAGGTGCTGAGTTCAATTTCTAATTACTGTAGAACAAATTTTTCCTTCAAAGAGAGCAATATGCGGAAAAAACAACTTAACTTTGATTAATAAAAGGCTCTATAATCTGGCCTACTTGGCAAAAACATTTTTTGATATGAAGATAAATATATTGGTACTATTTTATCATTAGTATAAATGGGCTGCTAGTTTGAGGAGTAATAGGGGTTTATTTTACAAAAAGATAAACTAATTTTCCAAAACTAATAAATTTACAATCTAGTCTTTCTTAAGAAAAAAATAACACAAAAACCATTTAGAAAAATTTAGGAGTTAAGTAGTACGACAATAAGACAACCTCTCTATAAAGTGTTTTTTTTATAAAAAACTAGTTTAAAAAATTAAAGATCGTCTTCAAGTTTTAGCGCCCTATCGATAGTTTAGAATTCATTGAAACAAATTTTGGAATTTTTGAATAATGAAGTAATAAAAGATTGAGAGAGAGAAACAAAAAGAAGCCACTTCAAAAAGGGTATACAGTTGGAACTTATGAAGTATGAAATATTTCTCACTCTGCAAACATCAATATTACCTATCTAACCTCTCCCATAGTTTTTGAAAAAGTCACTTAATATAATGCAATACAAACTGAAACTAACATTTTTTAAAACAAAGGAAACCGAGGTAAAAAATAAGGGAATGGTTAAAATGTTTTCAAAACAATTACACTAACAAGAAATCCTTAATATTATAGCAGTAAGGCAGGGATAAATATTCCGTTGATTTATTCCGACGTGGATTAGAAACATTTGATTTCATTGAGCATCGAAAATACAAATTTTACATAAGCAGACAAAAATAGTTTTCTTCAAAAATGCATGAAATTATTATAGTTTAGGTTAAAATAAATTCCCCATTTTTGGAATATTTAGACTGAAGTCAATTTAGAAATTAATGATGCAGTTATTGTTATGCTACCAGTAAAGGGGCTTTTCCACTTACTAAACAAGTATTTTTTCATGAAATATGCTAAGAAGTTATGGTCATTTGATTATTTTTATTCAGTACAGGGATTAATATTGGTATTTTTGAATTTATCATTGAAAATATATATTTAAATATCCACCGCTCTAAGAACAGTTTTAAAAATTAGATGGGAAATAGCTTTATTCCTTCCTTTTCTTGGTACTATTGCAAATAGCGTTTCCCCTCCAAAACCAATAGCATTACCGGATTATTTACATGCAGCGACTCGAGCGATGCGACCGGGATGTCATAGGGAAAACTGTCGAAAATTTCCTATAGCTTTCATCATCGATTAAGAATCTGGTCCTGCAATTGGTTCTTAGTGTTATGACTAAGAAGTTACGTCATCATTTGTAAGGGAAGTCATAGGGAAGTCGCGACGGTCGCATCGATGCATGTAAACCCACCCTTACCCTATCAATCACACGTTAAGAAGCTTTAAAAGGCCGGAAAGGATTACTGGTGTGTTAAGCAATAAGCATAGCACGGTCTGACAATATAGCAGGCGGAGTTCATAATTTTAAGATAATGGTCAGCTTATCTAGTTAATAATAAACCTAAACTTTATTAAAGTGTAAGTTGAAAAAACTGTTTCAATGCAGTTGAATGTCTTTTCAATTACAGTATTAAAAGTTTCAAAATGCATGCATTAGTTTCAAGTTAACATATTACTATAGATAGCATACAAGTTGTTTCAAAAGTTCGTTTCACGATTCAGATTAGAAAAGTTTTGTAAAATCTAGCAATAGTTGGTTGAATATTTATATATTTATGGCACAAGGCCCATAGGAGAATCCAGTGGGTAAGATCATGGCCATCTAGACTCATAAAGCCATAGAAGCTCGAAATCGTGACGCGAAATAGTAGGCAAGACGTTGATTTCAGACTGGAGTTGCGCTGTTGTCCAAAAAAGCTATAAAGAGTGACGTCTTGCCTACTATTTCACGTCACTATTTCGAGCTTCTCTGGCCTTATGAGTCTCTAGGAGGCCATGGTAAGATCATGGGTAAGATGCACCTAAAATAAAATAATAATGCTGAATCCATTATGCTTAGCGGGGAAAAAAGTTTAAAAATATAAAAAAATAAAGACCAGAAAAACACCTCAGTTAAATAAAAGTGCGTGTAATACCACAGTAAAAGTTCATGAAAATGTTTTTGATATTCAAGAAGATAGTATCTTCAATTAAAATTTGCACTTTTTCGGGCATTAAGAAGAGAAAAAGTTAATAAATTTCCAAGTTTTTTTTTACTAACATCAACCGCAAATATCTTTATAAAATAAAAAGATATTTTCACTTAACTTTTTTGTGCTTATGTTATGATATTGCACGCATTTTTAAACTTTCTGTTCTGTCTTCTTTAATTTTATAATATTTTAAACTTTCTTTTTTTTTGTCCACTAGAGGTGATGTAAGCCGTCTCAATGGATTCAGCGCATTGACACTTTACTACAACTATGAAAACCCATGTACGTTGAACAGTGCATGATAATGCTACTTTCACCAAATTACCTTGAAAAAAAGATAATCACAAAAATTCACATGCAAAAACTTATTTAACATAAAAAACCACAAAAATAAAATGCAGAGGAATTATTTTTGTTGTATTTGCCAGGTTTTCGCACTAATTATAACATTATAAGCACAATCATACGCCACAAGTAATGACAGTAAATTCGTGCAGCACACATTAGTGACAGTTTTCAGATAAAACACGAAATAAAATGAGATACGAAAGTAATTAATAAAATCGAAAAAGCACAACCGAGAATTTAGCGACTGACAATTGCTTTATTCATACAACTAGTTGCTATTTAATGCATTAATTTGAAGCACTAACATATCGATGTGATGAATTCAATACCTCAACTTCTCATAATATTGGTCCATGAATGTAGCATTGGTTTGATTAAATAGTCGCTTTTCGGAAAAAGACTATATTTTGTATATCCTCTTTAAAAAGTATAGACCGTTTTACCATAGGGTACAAAAATAATTTTCTTATAGCAGACATTTATTTATTTATAAGAAAATTCTAAGAGTGCGTAGAGATACTGATACATTCATTATATTATCTCTACGCATTTCATTATTTTTTATTTGTACTCATCACAACTCCTATGTACAATATTCTACAGGGCACTAAGGTAATGAAGGGTCATCAAATTTTTCTAAGAGTTTTTTTTTTTTGCTCAATTCTCTCCTTACGCAAAGGGACCATAAAAGATAGTCAATTTGGTTGTCAATCTTTTCAACATGCGATGTTTGTACAACCATGTTCAGGGATGTGGGGAAGTTGAATAAAGAAGTTTACAAGCAAATATGAAGATTGAAACGAGGAATAGTCCCGTCCCAACTAATTGCATCTCGACATGACCACCCATAGATAGCAAAGCATAGTAATTATACATATATTAACCTAAAATTATAAAATAATGTATGAAAATATTTTCAGTGCGTGAAAATTTAGTTTAATGATGAGGTAACCCGTTTAAGGAGTATAAACGGAAAAAAATCACTATAAAAAATCTTTATAAGGACAGCTAACCCTATGTCAGAACAGTTTCTTCAGCCACATATCTCCTTATGTCTTTTTGCATCCTTCACCTTAAGCAAAAATCTAATAAAATAAAAAACACATTAAAATTAGGATTTTTATCCTAATTCAAAAAGAAAAACACAGGATCTTCTTTTCTACATTTAAAAGAATTAGTTGGAACGAAAGGAAAAGACTTCAGAAATAAAGAAAAAAAAATGAGTCGAAGAGAATATTTTAGAGAAAGTATTAGTGGATTAAATTTGACAAATCCAAGAAACTGCTTTATATGATGTACTTATGCCCCAAATTTTGGCCGATGGAGAACATATAGTTACTGGTATTAGAAGAGATGCACAGTTTTTTTTAAACTTAATTCTCTAAAACAGAAAAGTTTTAGTATGAGATACATTCATGTAATCTTTAATATTTTGAACGTAACTTCCATAAAAAGTTTTTGGGAATTTTTTTGTTATCATATGCATCAAAACGTAATATTTCATGATTTTTGAGTTAGAAATTAATTTTCTTCCTATACTTTCTTGCCGAATGAGACTAAACGTACTAAAATTACTGTTTGGTTCCTTATTTATTAATTACCCCTCGTTCAGTTCAGTCAACTACTTACGGCTTTCTGTTCGATGAATTTTACTCAATTAAAATTAAGATTAAAGCCTAAAAATGCAAAAGAAAGATATTTCGCATGCAATTCACAAACAACCATGGAAAAGCTTTACTAATTTAGTATTCAAGTAACTAACACTTAACGTTAAAGGTTTCTGTACACCTAGTTTTTAAATACAAAACCAAACCGAGAAAATTTAGTAAAATGTTAAAAACGAAATTCAAAAGAAGAAGTCAATGAATTAAAACAGACTTCAATAGAATGATGAATAAAGAATTACTGGGAAAACACAAACCAAAACACACGGGGAAGAAAATAGATTTGTTAAAAGTAGAGATATTAAATTTTTCAGTTAGTATGTTACAGATAAATGGTTAAAAGAAATCATGCAATGTGATATTTAATAAAATAGTCATAAACATACAAACAACAATAAAAATATAAATAACTACACTATATCAAACAATAAAACTATACACAAATAATAAGCAAAGCATTCAATAAAGCAAAACAAGAGCAAGTTTGGAAAAACAATATGACAGTTAAATGAATAAATAAATAAGCTTGAGGATTATTAAACTTCAAAAGAAAATATTCAAATACAAATAAACAACTAATTAAAAATTATATAAGAAAAAAGAAACAATCTTTTAAAGATAGATTTCTCTTAAAAAAGAATTTATCCTGTACAATAAATAAGGGGACATTTAAATCAAGTCGCAGGTATGTACTAAGAGAAAAAAAAATGATTTGATTACAGTTGAAAAAGAGCCATTTCGATCAGTTTCGACGATTGTTTTCGAGTTAATATAGAATTTTGAACCCAAAAGTTAGATTTTAAAAAAATATTTTCAGTCAGTATAATAAATTTAAAAAGGTTTAACTTGTGGATGTGGGTTTAATCTTACTAATGCAAGAATTTTTGTATATTATTATTCAAAATAAGGATATTGAAGAAATACGATATATTAGAACAGCGCGCACACACACACAGAGAAAAAAAAATAGACAACAACAAAAACATATTTCGTAAAACAAACGAATAAATTAATGAAAGGATTTTTTTTAAATTGTGAGATATCATAAGAGCAATAGCTCGTACATGATATCGAAAATGCATATTCCAATTTTTATTGTCTTGGGCTTCTATGAATTTGGTGATATTAATTTAATTAAGTAATTGCCTTTTGTACCTCTTACTAAATACTTGTTATATTACTTTTAAAATTACGTTTATCTGAATTTCTATATTTAGTGGATTCTTAGCAGTAGGTACTTTTTTCTACACGTTTAATTTGATCGCTACAAATATGCAAACTAAAATGTGATTGCCAAATTAGTCAAATAAAAAACTACACTTAAAAAGGAGTTTGAGGGGGGTTCCCGTGAAAAATTATGGAACATTTAAACTATAAAAACATTTTTGAACATTGGATCACATTCGGGGGCGAATTAAAACATGTTATTCATCATTGCATAGCCTCAAAAACGTAAGGAGCACTCTTCCTGCATTTTTAATAAACACGTTCAAGTCAATCATGGACTAAAACATTTATTGAATGGAACTTCCATAATAACCAACCCTTTGACAAGGTCAATATCAGATTTTTATCTCGTTGCGACTTGACTGGAACACTATTGCATTGGAATAAAGTGTGAATTGAAATAATTACTTAATCGAAGAACAAATCATCTGCATCCGCGCATAGAGAATGTGACCCTTGCTTCTTTAACAAAAAAGAAAAGGAAAGAACTTCACACATTAACTCATTCGAACCTTTTGGAGGGGAGAAATTTGGATGTTGTTCTCCCTCTTACCTAAAAAATGAGGGAGCAAGAAATCCCCTTTTCTCCGGTTGGCACGTTTCACAAAAGCTACAAAACTTTTGAAATGAAATTGATAAAACCCTAGTATTCGTTAATGGGAAATAAATAATTCACTTGATAATTTTAAAGATTAAGTAGAGTTTTATAAAGGTGTAGAATGGAATGTTTATAAGAGTTTTCAACGAGTCACAGACAGTAGAGAAAATTTGCATATACAAAGTATTTAAAACTTATGATTAAGTGGTTAGCATTTCACTATTGTAGTTAGTTGTTAGCTTTAAACTATTGTAATAATCCAATATTTTTGTGATCATACAAAATCCTTAAGTTCTATTGTATTTCAATTAGGAAAAACCGCAGTAAAATTATTAACAGCCAAAGAAATATTTTACTAAATGTCACGTTATAGCGAAAGAATGTTAACAGAAAGGAAGATAATTTTAAAAGAACTTGATTTTTTTTCCATTATTTGAAGTAGAAAACAATCAAGTCTCTAGAAAATGACATAGTTTGCATCATCATCATACGAATTTCCTGAAACTGATGCAACACACGACGAGAATATTTGGAATTTTTTTTTCACAATCATTAATTCCGTTTGAACATTTTCCGCATTTCTATGGAAACACGAAATTCTCAATTATGGCTTTAAGAAAAAAAGTGTATAAATGTTATGATTTGCAATTGAAAATTTAGTATCAAAATCAAGTTAAAGATGGAAATTGCAACAGAATGTGATGTTGAAATTGATTGGTTGGTTTTCTGGTCTATGCTTCTTGCTCACAGAGCTTTCATTGTAGAATGGGAAAATCATCACTTTGCAAGAACAAACAAGATTGCGAGTGCCTAAGCTTTTTATACAAAGTTAAAAGAGAAAGCAAAGTATTCCCGAAAAAATATAAAAAAAGACAACAAGAAAGGGTTTGAAACGGCAATTAAAAGTCATTTTAGTTAATTGTATTTCATAAAGTTTCATTTAAATAACACAAAACAATAGATATGATGGTAAAAATATCCACAATTTCGTTAATTTCATTACGAATGAATGAGTCAGTAACACAGTACACAGGTAAAATGTAAAACTAAGCCTATAGGTGGTAATTCACAATTTAAATATAAATATCACTAACATATATTCATAAATATCAGAAAACAACAAGAACAAAGAGGTTGCCAAATACCTTGCATGTTCCCTATACTTTGAATGTTATTCGTGCTGTAGTTCATGTATCCTAAAACAAAAGAAACAGTTATTTAGTTTATAAAACCGATAATAACTATATACTACTATCAGTTGTTCCCAACTTATGAACAACAGCCTAAAATTGAATCATGTACGGACCACCGATAAATTTCATTAGAAGAGGTGATAATCATTTTAAGAGGTGATAAATTAGATGAAACTAGTTTTCAACTCCATGGGGGGTCTACTTAAGAAAATGCGGAAAATAAACTTTTTAGGCCCCCGTAGTTTAAAATTTACAATTAGCCATAGTTTCTTTATTATTGTCTGAATAAGATACAAAAAATTCCATCTCAATATCTTCAAAACTCACTGTGATATGCGTGTTTAAATTTTTAATAGGATCTCTACATATTTATTTTATGAAGTTATTCCCACCACCGTATAAAAACAGACTCAACTTAAATTTCTGGATAAACCCTATCTTGCCTTCAAAGAGGGCTAAATTAAATTTTTAATACCTCAGTGAGTTTTGAAAATATTGAGATAGAATTTTTTGTGTCTTATTCCGGAAATAATAAAGAAAATTTGGCTAATTGTAAATTTTAAACTACGGGGGTCGTATAAAAATTTATTATTTGCATTTTCCTTAGTAGACCCTCTATGGAGTTGAAACTAGTACCATCTAAATTTTCACCTCTTAAAATGAAAATTTGCAATTGGAAGTATGTGTCTAAGGGAAATATTTTAGGAAATAGCCCATCGTTACACTCTATTTGAAACACTCTGTATGTCTTTTTTTCGAATACTATTTTATTGCTCAAGCCCGAAAGCTAATACTTCGACATTATATACCGCTAGGAGATGGTAAACACAGATTTCAGTTAAGTTTTATTTTAATTAAACTTTAGTGCGAACATCAAAGAAGTTATGGAAAAAAGCATATTTTTAATAAAGAAACTATCGAATAACTTCCTTCCTATCGAATAACTAATAATTGCTGTTCATTTAGATCTAGAATCAATTATTGAGAAAATTACCAAACCCACAAGGGGATGACGCTTTTGTCGGGTATATTAAAACAGACACTGATAGAGAACACTGCAAAATGTCTGGTATCCAATTGGTTAGATATCTGCTATGTATTGATTGCCTTCACGAATGGCTAGAATAGCGAAGCCATTAGAGGTCCAAATATTTTGGAGTGTCATTTACAGGGTATAGGGGACCAGTTGCAGAAAACAAGTCCCACTGATGAGTGTTATTCACTACGAAGACCCCAAAAATAAGGATTAGGGGATCAATAGAGGGGGACATCAAAGTCAGATGGGCAGGATATTGCGATCCACTGTCTCCAGGCAACATATTATGGCGTTACACAGGCTAATCCTACTTAGTGACACCCCAAGCTTCACGCCTGCATGACTTATAACATAATAATAACATTTTTGTCACATATCTGACACAAAGCGTATATACCATTCATTTCCTCAGTCTACATCTGAACTCCATATCCATAAACGCAAGTCCTGAAGTGTACATAACATATATTACACATTAATGTTGTGTATACAGAATCGTATGCCATATCTTCCTTCAGGATGTTCATAAAAATTTAATTTTTTATAGAGTTTTCCTATTTCATAAAATTTTATTTAGTGAAAGAAATATCTCCAACACAAACATGTTAGGTGGAAAAAGTCCCGTACTCCTACGATATAATTTGAGCCAAAGTTTGAGGGTTCAAATATAAAGCTACAAAAAAAAGATAAAATTAGAATATGTGGAGTTTCAAATTAGTGACGTTTCCTCAAACTAAGCGATTTATAGGAAAAAATTCAAGAAATTAAAAGTGGTATTATTTAGTCGGTATTTGTAGATTTAAAAAAATAATACAAATTTAAATTTCTTATTCTTTAGTTACCTGGTTTTTTTTTACCAACTGAGACATAAAATATGAACACATTTATCATTAGTCTTCAAAGTTATGTTGTTAAAAACATTCAGATATTTTAATCTTTTGCACTTCTTTTTAAGGCACAACTCTTAAGTGATTTTATTTCCCTGCGCCTTATAAGTCGATTATTTTATATCAAATGTACATAAACACACAATAGTATCAATTCCTGCATACTTAAGTTTTTCATAATATATAACATTTGATCCTTCTACAAATAACATGAAAGAGAACCACCCCTATCTAGGTGACAGTTCATAGCCAAAGGCAAAGTTTACATAGGCTTCAAAAAGGGATAGCGGGGTGTCTTAAAGCGGATACATGCCGTCCATATTGCTTCCACCCTACAGCGCTACTTTTAAAAGTAATTTTCTACCATAAATTAGCTTCACTAATCAAAGTCCTCGACTGGCTTGAGTGTTGTTTTGAGGTATGAAGAGAGTGAACTTGGCTTCTCCGCAAGCTCTCTCTAAATACACAAGCGGCTCTTATATCTCCTCTATGAAAACACTCCCACCCCGGTATATTTGTTCTGCAGCATTAGCAAGGATATCCACTTGAAACCTGCATCGAGGCGTGTCATCTGCCTGTGAAGTGGTCAACATAGCAGTAGGCCCCCTTAGGCTTAGTCAGGGGTTATTAGTCTGGACATAGGGCAAAAATATCGAGCGCACAGAAGAGATCATCAGCGCTCCAACTGTTGCTGAAGTTGCTCGTTTTGTGGGCATAAAAATCAGTATAACTTCAATAGGATTGCGTATCTCACGAATCTTAATTTTTAGCCTTAAAAGATTAGCAAGGATTAGCGAGATAATGTCAGATTCAGGCAAGAGAAGTGAGAAAATCTAGGTTTAATGCTTGCGAAGTTTTGAAAGTAGATGTGATTCTTCATTTTGTAAGATATTACATTCTTAAATTTTTTTTGTTTTGTTCCAAAAATGACATTGAATTTTGAGGAAGAAATTATAAGTTTTCATAATGAGCAAACAAACTTTAAATCAGATAGTAAAAGATTTTTACAATCGTATGTTTTTCTCAGCATATTTAGTCAAAACTAGCCCTGTAGCGAAAAAATGAAAAGAAAGGAGTGTCAACTCATGACGAGGATGACAAGATCAACCAAGAAGCTTTCAAATCGGTTCCTAATAAAACTTCCTAAAGAAGGTCGTAATTTATTTTTAATTGACTTTTATATAAATTTTATGGATATTTATGTATCGATTTAATAAAATGCCATAATTTATCCCCCTCTCTCCCCACCACTTGGATGACACAAAATCTCGCGGATTACTTCCCCAAATGGAACGTCCCCCATAAATTACAATCAACGTCACCCATCCTCAACGCTAAAAACCCCCCTTGCCCTATAGTGGCGCATCCATACCCCCGACCATCACCCCCTATTACGGAGTCTTCCGGGGCGAGCTTGACCCAGCTATCCTTTCCTCGCCCCTCATCAAGATTAATGTAGTGCCGAAGATGCCTCTCTTGAGCAGTGTCCAGGTGCCGCGGCAAGGGTGATCGATAATGCGGTCGTCCCACCAGATCGCTTCCCCGATCTGCCTTCGACGGCCGGAAAAAACGGACACGTGTTGGCCCTGTTTACCACACACCACGGGGAGCGGATTAATTATCGATTGAAGAGGCGCTTAATTGTTTACGTTCCGTCAATTGTTAGCGGGAGGATGGGGAGCGGATTCCGGAGGAGATGCGCTGATCAGAGGTCGGGGAGCGTCGTTAGCTGATCGCGCAGTTTTGGGATGGGGAATGAAATACCAATCAAACGGAATTTCGATGGTGGGCCTAGATGAGGAATGGCGATTCTTGGGATTCCGGACAGAAATCGATGAGTGATTTTTGCACACGATTCCATAATACAATCGATTTTTTTAGTGGTAGAATAGAATTGAGTAAGTTAGGTAGCAATCACGTGAACTGTCCTTAATAAAGGGTACCTTATTAAAATCATCGCAAAAAAGCAACAAAAGATACAGAATATAAATAATCTATGGAAAGAAATTCACGTTGAAAATTGATAAACAGCATAATATAATTTATTATATAAAGCAATTAAACTAGCAAACAAATGGTTGTAATAATGTTATTTCAGTAACATATTTGATTAAAACCTAATATAATATTCACTAGAAAGTTCATTAGACCGCTTTTAAATATATATTGCGTAATAATAAATTATCGTTTTGAATAAAAAAATAATTTGTAATTAAATGTATAATATTAATAGGGACATTCTTTTCGTTAATTATTTATTCGGAATACAATTTGCATCTGAATATTTCTTCCTTCAATAATCAATGCCAAAAAATGTCGTTGGAGAGAATACAGCCCCTGATGGCTCTAAACATTGATACAACTCTGGGAACGTTTAAATGTATGCCATTAAGTGTGACAACTTACAAAATTGAAAAGGGACTAGCCTATTAAAAAAGTAAATATTGGGTAAATATGAATATCTATTTTAATTAATTAAATTATCCTCCTCACCCCCTCTTTATCTATCGTCTCAATATCTGTCCAGTGAATTTCACTCATACTTTTATTATCACATCTTCCTATTCCTCTCAATCATATCCATCCATATCACCCTTTTCTTTTCACTTATCCTCTTAATCCTTCTCATCCTTATTCATCTTTCTTATCCTCTACATCTTTTTATCTTCTAATATCCATTTCAACATTTTAATCCTTTTTTATCCCTTTTATCTCCTTCATTTCATATTCTCTATCCCTTTATTTTCTGCGTTATCCATCTATTCCTCTTTATACAACTTATTCTCTTCATCCCTACATTTCACGAGGAAATAATTTCTCACTCATTTTTTAAAAATATTTTTTCTAATATATCATTAATTTACTTTTTGATAAGGGAAATTGGTTAGTGGTCAGTAAATGATTCAATTTAAGGCTTAATACAGTTGGGATGTTGTTCTAAATTAGAAGAGGATGTGAATATTTGCAATAGAGTTCGCGGCGCCCAGTTTGGGAAGCACTAGCTTTAGTACAAAGAGTTGAGAACCTTTGCTTTGTCTTTTGGATTCCCCTTAAAATCTTTAAAAACCATAGGAAGGGAAGTTTTAGTTCATTAAAGCAATTTACGTTCTATTTTTTAGTTCGCTTTAAACGTGCGAAATAGTGTCAGTTAAATACGAGCTCAATTGGTTTCAACATTCGAATTCTCAAAAACAGCGCAGTTGCACTGTAGAATAAAAAAAAAATCCAACTTCCTTTTTCATCCGTAACTTCCAACCAATGACAGGGGATGTCAACGAGACTCCGTGAGACAGTCCCCGAATCCTCACGAATAGCCCTTACGTATCTGCTTTGACGATAATTCCATCCTTAGTTCGGGAAATTACACGGAAGAATCCGGGTAGTGTGTTGAAAGTATTGATTCAACGTTGCGTGTCCGCTACGCTACATCGTAGGTTGAGGGGGGCAATCAATCAGAAAAACACGGAGACACCCTACATTTTTACCCCAAGTGAGATGTGCCGAGAAAATTGGTTCAACGTTGAATCCGGGCTGGGGTCTTTTTGTAAGGAGTGATTCCACTCGGAAAATAGTTCTTTGACATGATTGCGGTTATCTTCAAACAAACGTTGCTTATCAGCCCCCATAACGAACTATTCATAGTGGTTCTGCCTACAAAAAGCCCTCTAATAAAAATTCCCTCCACACAACGTAGAGGGCTTATACTTACACGAAATGTTATACGAGTTACTGGAAGAAATACACTGATTTCACTATGTACTTGTATTAATAAATCGATATCAATTGTTTTGTAGGATTACAGAACTCTGATTTTTAGAATTAAGAAACCAGAGAACGTTGGATGCGTTGACCGATTTAGTCTATTATGAATTAATGAGATAGGATGCCCTAGAATAAGTGTATGAGATAGGAAGCTTTTAAATTCCCTTTTTATAAATTGAAAACATAATTCTTTTAAATTTTAAATTAGGTACGGATTTTTGAGACAGCTTAAAGGTTCAGTAAGTTTTCGTAAAAAAGGGACATATTGTTCAGACCAGTATCCTGTACAAAAAATACATTAAATATCAACTGTAAATGGGCTCAGACAATAAGCAACTAATAACGTCTGGACAACACAGACCATAATTTTGCAATAACTAGTGATGGGGAAGATGCTCTAACCACATGGCCAACTCATTGATAGATATGTGTTCCAGGAAAAGATGGAAGAGAAATAATTATGTTGATTATCCGCACAGTAAGAGTAGATGTAAGAATATGAGTATTTTTCTCGTAACTTCACTTAAGAGATTGCATTCGCTCAGATCTATATAATTTAAGTACAAATTGTAATTTTGGGCTAAAGGATTTTTCCTTTCATAGTCACAATTAGGAAAATAATTAAATTTCAATTTAAAAGTATCTTACAACAAGTGAGGTCAAAATAGTTGTAATTTGATCAAAAGTAAAATCTAAAAGTTGTCCAAAAATGATAGTTTTGGAATTGATCTGCGTGTAGTTGTATAACCACATAAAGATATATTTTTTACACAGTTACATGCATGATCTCTTATTTGCATAAGAATAAGTATACGAGAACTACATCGGACCATTTTGAAGGATTGAATGGATTGAACTATAGTAGGATACAATAGTTTTGACATAAGTATGTCAAGGAAAAAACCATGGGAGATAAAACTCTCTCACATTAATGTCCAGCTTACTATCGATTAGTAAGCCAGGACACTCAACGAAACCATTAGTGTCGTTTCACCTGTGCCCATAAATAGTCAAGATAGGTCAGATCAATTTCGAAAGAGTTAGTACAGGTTTAGGTGAGATAAACGTTTCGCAACCCGAGCAGTTCTAATGGAAACAATTTGTTTCCATAAAATATACTCTTGATAGTTAGCTGAGAATTATGCGCTTAACGATGTTTCCCACTTTATAAAAGTCTCCCATCAGCAAAATGACAGCTAATATGGGTTACCCATAAATTACGCAATGGAGAAGATCATTAAACAGGAAGTGACATGGGTTATTTAGGAAGAGTTGACACTTACTATATTGACTGTAAGGAATTTTAAAACGAGTCTTGAAATGAATCACTCATGAACATATTGCAAGATCTATTTATCTAATTTATTGTATTAAAGAAGAAAACGTTCATCTTAGTTCACAAGATAAAAATCGGAAGTGTATCTATTATAAAATTTCTTTTTAGATGCTTTATTTAAAAAAAATTCATAACGTCGTTTAGCTTAATCTAGAACTATAATTTCTTAAGTGGGATGCTAGAATAGGATGAATTGAATAGAGAAAGTTCAAAACAGGTGTAGCGCGGCACACAACACTTAGGTACTAAGCTATAAAACATTGACGAAATCGGAATAATTAAATTTGAAGAAAATAAATTAATTACCTAAACACTTCTTCCAAATTACATTGAGGGTATGATTGAATCATGCAAAAAAAAAAAAGTTATTTTTAGAGCACTATTTCTATGCTTAGTAGAAATGCCCTATATTTCATAAAATCGATCTTTAATAAACCAGAACATCCATAAAAATCTATTTTTGTTAATCAATTAAATAAAAATCAGACCTTACATAAGGAGGTTATTTTAGGGGAATTGATTGATTATCAAGGGAGTATTTGAAAAAAATGTTCCAAATTGGTTCCCACTGAGTTCAGCCCATTGTCATTATTGATTAAATCCATATATTAGTGCGCGGCCGCAGACATTCACCGGGGCGGCGTGAAGATTGGAGAGGAACCATATTACCAAAGATAGGCTATACGCACCAAAATATTAAAAAAAAAATTCATTGTGTAAACGGTATCTAAGTCAAAACGTGTCCAAGTGACAATAGTTAGGTCAATTTTGTTTTTAATGCGGAAAGTTCCTTTTCAACCTGTAACTACACCAAATCTTTAGGTGTGACTGAGTCTGTTAAAATTTCGTGTTTTAAAGAACTTAACTTCGTTTTTACGAGGGAAAAACTCTTTCCAGTTTCAATGCTCTTCGAAAAAATTGGTACGATAGAGACTTACGCCAGTCTGGTGCAGAAATATGGACCAAGTGAGAAAATGCCCCCAACCCTTAGAAAAGAATTGTTTCCTGTACGAGTGCGATAAATCAACGCAGTAATGCAATAGGCCCGAAGAGCACGCACGAATCTCATTCAAATAGACAAACCTGTCTGTTGCAGTGATACAGAGTATTCTTCACTTCTATTGATTTCCGATGTGCCGGCGTATATTTTATTAAGCTGCTTCAGCGCGAGACGTATTTACAATGAAGTGGAAGAAAACGAAACATGTTGCACAGCTGTTTCCATTCTTCGAGACGATAAAAAAAAAGTTCTTTCGAAACTTCAAAAGCATCTACATCCAAATTTAAAGAAAGGGGAATCAGTCGAACCTAATATCATTTATCAAATACTAATATATTTTTTTTATTAAAAGTGACCACATACCTACTTAAATGTTAAAAACCCTACGTTTATTTTTTCCACCACGACAAAGTAAGGTACCGAAAGTAACAGTAAAGCAAGACTCGTATCTAGAGTATGTGATGACCTGTGCTGTTATTTCCTAATCTACCCCTTTTAAGTATAATGTAATCCACGGAAAGTAACAAAAAAAGGGCCAAACCTAGAACAAATTGCACACGGGCAAATTATTTTTTTTTAAGTTAAAGAGAAAAAAAAACCCACCCAGGCATTCTAGAACAAAAACTTTATTATTTTTTTTGAAGAGACATGTAATACATATTTATAGTTTAATTTTCGATTGTGATGCAGTGATGCATGAAAATTCAATACTTTTGCAATAAAAATTAAAAATTTTAAAAAATTCTTAATTATGTAAAACTAATCCCTACACCTGGAATAAATTGCAATAAGATTTTTTAAAACAGTTTTCACTTAGAAATGGCCTAAATAACAACATACTAAATATCGGACCATAGGAAATTAAATTTTTTAAATTTTAAAATTGTTGTTCAAAATTTAAAATTTTGTAATTATATTTATATTTTACTGCAAAAAAATATTACATTTTTCAGCATTACAATCGAAAATTAACCTATACAAATGTATAACCCACCTCTTCAATCTAGAATACCTGTTTTTTTTTAATCTAAAAAATTAAATTTCCCACAGTCCGATTTTTAGTACGTTGTTATTCAGGCCATTTCTAAGTGAAAACAGTTGAAAAAGCTGTTATCGCAATTTGTCCCTGGTGTAAGGATTAGTTTTACATATTACAATTTTTAAATTTCCATCTCTTTTTTAATTTTTCTGCAAAAGAATAGAAAATTAACCTATAAACATGATGTATTACAAGGTCATATTGTAATATAAAAATTTTTGAATTTTTTTTTGTGTTTTTAAAAGAATTAATTTGTTATTTTCAAAAATTCTGATAGAAGCATGCCAAAATATTAGCTGTTGTTACTTGTTTGGAAGTTAATCCTATATTTTACCAATTTCAATTAATTAAATTAATTAAAAATGTAAGCCTAAAATAAATAGTATATAAAAACAAAGTTTAGCATCATATAAGCTCTTAAAAAACTTTTGGAAGTATCGAAGATTTAGGTTAAGTAGAAAATATTCCTAGGCGATAAAGAATGATGTAAAATTTGTAATCAAACTCGCACCATTAAGTTGTTTTCGAAATAAAAAACTAATATCGTCACCTTTTTAAAGAATATTCTTAAAATAAAAACGAAAGATGACTGCATCCTAAAAATTCAAATTCAACCCATTTGCATAATATTTAAAGAGATATGCACGCTTTTTAATAATACTTTGATTAAACTTACCTTTCTGTTTTCATAAATACTTATTATTCGTCTTTGAATTACCGTCACTTTATTTTACATTTACGAAGGAGGTATATCGTTACAACTTTTTATCGTTACACATTTAAAGTAAGTGCAAACGATGATTAAACATTTATATTAAAAAGATTTATTTATTTTTTTACAAATGAATTATCCTTATTAAAAATAAAGATTGAAAACATCTAGCTCCTTAATTACAAACAATTTAATTAACCACTCTTAAACGCAATACTGAATGGGTCTTCTTTTATTTGTAGTTAGATATTCAGCATATATTTTAAAAACTATTAGTTTGGAAATTTGAGATAATTGTTATAGAAATATCAACTTTTGTGAATTAAAAGCAATTTCAAATATAGTATTAAATGATAAGTCAGAAACAATGTATTAAATTACAATTTATCGAAAGAAGAGAAAATTAACCTTCTACTTCAGTTATAAAACGTTACTTTTTAATGTGAAAAGAAGATTCCAATAATATCATCCACAGTAATATCAGAACGAGTGTTAAATTCCGTATCAGCACGTTTATTCCTTCAACCAAAATTTTGGGTGTAAATAGAGACATTTACTATTGAGGAAAATGAACAACAAATTAATTGAAACAGTACACTTATGACCACTAAGACAGGCCAACAAAGTTAAGACTGCATACCTCAATTTCAATAACACACAGGATCTGAAAGCAGAAAGTTTCTTTATCCATATACATGTAAAATGAGTATTGAGAGAATACGAGGAAAGTTTCCGGTGTAAAATTTTGAACAATGCATTTTCGTAATGATGCAGTATTTTAGAAGAAATATCAAAAAGTTAGAGGTGTATTAAGAGTTCTAAATTAAATGCAGCATTTGCATCGCTACTTTTAACAAATATTTCTTCCCTGCTTTGAAGCGACAGATTAAGATCTTTCATGTTTTGGATTATTTTTTCTGTATCTATCATATTTTTTTATAGCACGCTGATATTAAAGACTGAAAGAGAGAAGAACCAATGGAATACAAAAGCAAAAGACAAAATGTAAGTAAAAATATCAACATTGTGCTTCATTAGTTTACACACGAGTTTTTCAGAGATCGGACTTTTCCACAATGATTTATCCACTAAAAGTTATGAGAAAGGTACACAGCCGACCCTTTAACTCAATCCTTTGTCGGAAAAAATACGCAGTAAGAACAAGAATTTTTCCAAAAGGACCAAGAGTTGACTAATCTTAGAACAGAGACGCAGGTTAGGTGTTTTTTATTTTAATGAGATGGATCTATTTCGGTCCCCGTGAACATGGCAAAGTCTTTTTTCAATCTTCAGCATTTATTCGCGCGCGGCACGCTTTCTATTTATACCATTCGTCTTCGCACCGAAGAAAAACGCTTTTCTGGTCATGTTTACGCGTCAAAGGGTGACAATGGCGGGATTCAGTCGCATTCGTATAGACAAAATCGCAGTTGAGAGTTCATTGGGTGAATTCTCACGGTTTGCGACAACGCCAAGGTGTGGCGCAATGCAACGGAAGAAATTTCAAAGTAGCATTCTTTTTTTCTTAAACAGAGAGACTTTTGCATTCGATGCACAACATTTGCAGACAACTTGTTTGTCTGAGGGTTCTTGAAGAAACAACGGAAGGATTTGGATAACAGTACGAAAGTAGTCAAAGAACAGAACATTAAACTACGAAGTTTTAGGGATTTTTTACCTTTAAACTAAAAAATCCAGCATCATTTTGCTAACATTAAAATTTTAATTTTAATTTAATAGCTCAAGTCAAAATGGTGTAATATTTAAAAATATTTCAAAGGAAATAGTTTGCAAAGGCAAAACATCTCCCCCATTAACTTTACAGTCTTATTTCATCTGGTTTAACGTATGGAACCAAAAAGTAGTTCAACTTTATCGATTTAAGAAAAGATTAGTAAAACCATTTAACCTGTATTAAAAGAAGAAATTTTTCTCTCAACTCTTAAGATAAAAATTACTTCTAAGGGACTGCTGTTAGAAAATTAGGAACCACTAAAATAATCTTAAAGGGAAAAAAGAAAAGAAACAAAGCTTTTCCTAACAACAATCTCAGTCAACATTTTTAAAGGTTAGGGTTAAGCAAGGATAGTCAACATACAAAATATAGATTATTTAACTGAAAATGTTAATGGAAGTTGTTACTATATGGATCTAGAAGGTTTTCAAGCCAAAGCGTTGAGTAATTATCTACTTCTAGGGACCATTGTGCATAAGGAATAATTCTTAATTATTACCTTAATGGGGTGAATAAAAGAAGAGTATGCAAAAAGAAAAACGAAGAGTATGCAAACAGAATATAAAATATCATAGATAACACGATAAGTTTTTTTTTGTGAGTTAAGGATAATGTATAATAAACAAGAATAATGTGGTATGCCCATTTTTAGATTTAATTAATTCTTGGGGAGAACAATTAAGAGTTCTTTCATTCATGGTTCGAAATAAAACTGAAAAAAAACCCCACCCCTACCAACTCCGTGGTTTTGACACACTTTCTCTTTTTTCAAACATTCAGCATTTCTCACAAATCCTAAGCTCAATTGAAAAACACCAGACCCAGCTTTTGAACTTGGACAGTAGGAAGATTAGAAACTGGAGGAAGAATAGAAACAGCCTTAGTTCACGCTTTTATCGATCAAAGCGAGGAATTCCAGTGGTAAAGGTTGAGCCATTTAAAGGACCTTTACGTTTGTATGGCAACATACCAACGTCATCAGTTTTCGAAACATTCAATTTCTTAAAGCCTTTTGGTTTCGATTTCAAAATAATTTTTATTTCTGTTTTAAAAAAATTAATTTAACAATTAAGCTAAAAATTACGTTAAAGTTTCTTACAAATGCTGCGTACAGAAACGCAATAAATTATTTGAACCTCGTTCTTTTTTAGCTCAATGAAGTCACTTTCCAGTGAGGACCGTCTAACTTTTTGATCACGAGGCTGAATAAGTATGACACACACTCAAGTGGACAAATAAACACTGCCAACTTAGGAAGCAAACAAGAAATAAAAATAAACTATTAAAATGGAAAACATTAGTATTATATGCATATCTTCAAACTAAATGTAACGCTACGCGATGACAGGTTACCTTTAATCATTTCAAATTAGTAGAATACGATCTGGTTGGTCTGTATGTGAAATGCAACATGCTCATAATTATAATCCGGGCAACAAAAAAAAAACCCAGGGGTGATGCAGAAAAACTACTTGCAAATTTGAATGAGTAGTGTAATCGCGAATTTTTTTCAGGGCTCTCTACAATTTAAGTTAATTAATTTTAATTAAGACTCGTAACTTAATTTGATTCCATCAATTGCTATTATTTAAGTTCATGTTAAAAATATTTATCAAACAGAAAATTGATATCCTTCAAACATACGAGTCGTAACATTGATATTAATTTCCGTTTGAATCTTTATACAGAATTGTTATGATTAAAATCCACATGGTTTTAAGCCAAGCCGTAGAAGGGAAATTAATTTGTTTTACCAATTCAAGTACAAAAGGTACTATAAGAAAAATTCAGCATATTTTTTTCAAGAGGCTGTAAAATATCTCAAGGAAAATTATAGAACAGGAACTTGAAAAATTTAGCAATTATCTATCACACAAGATTTTAATTTAGTAATTAAGATATCAATTACAGATATTTTTTCTTCAAATTTTGTGCAAATGAAATTTTTTTTTATTTGATAAGACATCTTAACTCGAAAAAGTTTGGTAACTACTAGGTTAAGGTATTATTTTATAGAGTAAAATAAGCACTTGAAGTCCTACAAAATATTTTGCCTAATTTACTACGTTTTTTAGGATATTGATTGTTTTGAGGTTAACAATAAAGACTAAGAACTTATCTAGAGATAACAGAAGGGAAATCGTTGCTAAGTTGGGTATTGAAACCCAAACTTTGAAATGAAACATGTACCTCATTCATAACAAAAAATGGAATAATTTTATAAGCGAAAGTTCAAGGTTTGGCTGCAGTAGTTTTTCTTCTAGCACTTGACTTAACATCGATTACGTTGAAGGCAAGCTCCACCCACCACCGTTTCTATGATACCTGAAAATAACTTAAAAACCTTGACCAAACAAAGACTGTTGAAAAGAAATGCAGCTGAATATTAGTACTGATGGTCGCTATGCGTGCACGAATCAACACCAGTACAGCATCAGTATACATACCAAGTGAGAAAAAGTACAATTTAATTGTTTCACCAGTTTGAAAAATTACAAGGTTAAAAACAAAATAGCTTAATTCGTGTTGGGTTGCCAAGTAATCTATCAAATAAGAGGGATGTACTAAAAAACGACTTTGTTTATGTTTATTCATTGCATAGCATTCGACTGCTTATGATGCCTCAATCTCAATAAAACTCAAGCTGTATCTTAATATGAAAAAAAGCAATAACCCTATCGACAACAATATCAAGAACAACGAAACTAGTACCAATGAACCCATTTATTTATTCCATCTTAAATTACTACGTTTAGCAAAATGTACTAAAAAATGTTCCAAAAAGTAAGATTTTTTTAAGGAAATAAAGTTAAAAAGCTTTAAAATTAAGAAAAAAATAAAGTAGTTATGTCACACACTTTTTAAAGATAAAAACTTGTTTTATATTAAATCGCTAAAAGAATTACACGGCGAACAACTTGACAGTTTATATACGGGTTGTCAAAAAGATCTGATAGTTTTAAAACACAATTTCAATACTGAACTCAGATTCCAATATTCTAAGTTTGTTTCCTGGGTAAATAAATTCTGTAAAAATATTAAGTGAAAATATATAAATTTTAGTGATTCTATGCCTTAATGAGTGCGGTTTATACAATTATTATAATTAAGCTAAATAGACCTAAGTAACTAGTTAAGTCTTAAGTTTTAATTAACAATCATTTTTATTACAATGTAATTATCTAAAAGTATTAATTTAATTTCTAGATAATATTTCAATTTTTTATGTTTTATTATTATTAAAGTAATAAACAGAATAAATACTTAAAATATTTAAAATTAGGGGGGGGGGAAGGAATTCAAAATTGATAGACATATCCAGAAAATTCTTTTTTACCACGAAGAGATATTTTTTTACCACGTTTTTATTAACTCGTTTTCTTGTTTGTCTGTTTGGGTGGAATTTTAAAATCCTTTTTGAACTAACTCCCCGATGAGCTAGAGGCTAGAGACTTTCCATTAACACATACTGTTTAAAATCTGGATGAAAATGACATTATGTCGCCTTTTTAAAAAATTTGGCTTTCTCCAAACCCACCGGAAAGCCTTAAATGGTTTTCACGTTTCAGGGACTGTCGCAACCAAAAATCATAGAAATTCCTCGTCCTTACATATGAATGAACATTGCTGTAGTGTATTAAAAACAGTGCATATAATTTTCAAATTTAAATTTAAAAGGGATGAAACTTCCTTGACCCCGATCACCAGTCTCATCTAAAGCCAGTTAAAAGGCTGTATATAAAGCTTATCCTTTGAATATTTCTCGGTTATTTTTCCTAAAAAAATCAAATAAGTTACACATTGGAAATTCTTATTGATTTTCTTTGTAAAAAAAAAATAGGTTTTTTTTTTTAGATTTAATATTAAAAGGATCGAATAATCGAAAATCGATTTAGGTCTATTTTTAAACTTCATACACACATCTTAGAAGCAGAAAATAATTTATAAAATAAAAAACCGAAAATAGTGTAAAACAATTTTTCCTAATTCCTTGTAGAACGAAAACGTGGGGATCATGCAATAGATAATTCATCAGCCCTTAGATTCATTCCCATTCATCAGCAATAGATAATTTATTCCCTGAACTCTTCATTTACCTCTTTTGTCTTTGTCTATCCATTACATTCGCCCCACGTTTTTTTGTTTTACAAGAAAATAAGATAAATCATTAAAAAAAATCTTAGCAAAATAGTTCCATTTAATGACAACAGAGCTTATTATTCATTTAAAACTTAAAGTAAGAGAAGAAAAAAAGACCCAACTCTAATCACAGTATTCAATTGCAGCTAACAGTTCACAGACAAAAGAAAGGCAGGTGGAAGGGAAACAATAAGTTTCCTTTGAAAGAGATGAGGGGTGAAAATTTGTCCCTGCGGACAACCCCCTAATGGACACTTTGTCTTTCCCCCTGTTGCCATCCTATCATTTAAAAAATGAATATGCCAAGGTTTTATAAACCAGTTTTTCCGAGCCATATAGAACCCATCTTTTATTCAGAAATCCAAATTCCGGAAAGATATCGGATATTTGAAAAAATGTTGTTCTGAATGTCCTAATGTCTTGTCCTAAAATTGGAAAATAAACGATATCGTTATTTTAAAAAAATATGTGCAAAATTCAATCTCTTTAAAATCCACTTGGCGGTTTTGGTGGAGCAAATGTCTTCAATTAAACGAACAAAAAATTTCAGCTCGACACAAAAATAAATTTTCCCGCTTTTTACATGCGCATCAAAATTAAAATTTCGTTGATCTTCCATTTTGGAGCACCGGTCAACAGTAGTTGGTTGTTGAGGCAACTGAGAATCACAAAATTTGCTCTCTATGGTCTCTCTCTTTGACGTCTTTAATGGTTTGAGAAGTGCCCCCCATGAGAAAATTTTGTAATTCTCAGTTGCAGGAACTACCGGCTATTGCAGGGTCAACTCTAGAACAAAATTGTTGTATCGAGTTGAAAATTTTATAAACATTTTATTGAAGGCTTTCGACCCTAAATTCCCCCTAAAATACAAACTGATATTAAAAAACTGATTTTTACAGAAAATAACGTTTTTCGTTTACTTCCCAATTTTAGGACGCAAGTCGGTATAGCAGAAGGAATTTTCGTATCGAGCTGAAATTATTCACGTTTTATTGAACTATTTGGCCGGCCTAAAATCCCTGAACCGGAAGTGAATTTTAAAGGAATTTATTTCTTACAGATTTTTTAAAAATAACGTCATTTTGTTTACCTATTACTTTAAGAGAGCAAGTAGATAACAAAGAAATTTAGAAAAAGAAACTTGGGGCGCAATGCGGCAGCAGAAGGAATTGTCATATTGAGTTGAAATTGTTTGCACGTTTTATTGTTTTTCGACCCACCCTAATGCGCAACTTTGCGATACAAGTGGGGGATGGTCTCATTCTTCTCTTTTTTATTTGAAAAACGTAATTCAGATGTTTGTAATATCAAACATCAATCGGTCATTAATTTAAAAAAAAATTAAAATGGGTAAAAAATAAATACTATCGACAGGCACTTGTAATAAATTTTTACAGACTATTTTTCAATGCTGATTACAAATATTTCATACAAAATTAGAGAAAATTAAATTAACAATTGAAAAAAAATTAAATTTTTACTCTAAAATATTAAAAGTGTTTTCCTTAAAAAAGCCTCCACAGAATTTTCACTGATTTATATAAAATCCTAAATATTATAATATCCAACACTAATCAAAATCAATTTAAATTTTAAAAATTAAATAAAATTTTTAAAATTTACTTAAGATACTTCCTTGAGGTTCGTTTACATAGTTTATTTAATGAAAATTTATACTAAGAAAAATTAGGATAAACTTAAAACTTTACATTATTTAACTTACTAAAGTAGTTAATTCAATTAACAGTTAGTCTGTTGGTAAAAATTCCCCCCATGGACCCCTTTGTTATACAAGTTTGGGAAGGGGCTCATTTTCTTCGTTTTACCCTGGATAAACATAATTTCGATGTTGGCACCCTTAAAAATGATGGGATTATTATTTTTAAAAAACTTCTTATAAATGGCTCGTGTAATTGAAGATGGGTAAAAAGAATACATATGCAACCAGACTACAAGAACTAATGGCAGGACCCTTCATTTGCTCTCCTCATTGAGAGGTATGAAAAGGAATTTTCTTCCCTTTGTTACGATCACGTCACTTTCTCAAGCATGTCAATCCGCCAAATGCCGAAAAACAGACGATCTGAATCAGGATGGTTTAAAATTATACATTTTTCGATAACGGGTGAGGATTTTAGGAAGGAAAAGCACGTACTTAGGTTATTCTAAAAGAATTGCAGCACCATAAGTGGGCTCTGCCGTGCCGATGCGATTGTTCTCTGCAAGACCGTTTCCAAGGAGAATGTTAAGAAGAAGTTCAGCCTCCAAAGTTTTCATGAGTATTTATTTTCTTTTTTCCCTTGAAAATTCGGTGGCGTACAAGGAGCGATCCTTATTGTGTCAACTACTTTTCAACACTACGTTTCATGATCGAATTTAAAAAAAAAAGAATAGAATGGAGGACCCCCAGACTGAGGCTAAATATTATGCTCACAGAACAAAAATTTATAAACTGAATTGAATTAATCCCTCATAATTTCACTAAGATAAGCTAATAAGAGGTAAGGTAGTTGCGGAAACTAATTTTTTCCCATGGCAGAAAATGACCACATCAAACATGTAATTAAATGGTTTTAAGTAGCATAAACACTTATTTCAGCTAAGCTAGTCAACCAACACACTTTAGTACGAAGTACTAAAACACTTTTTAAGGGGAAATAAAAAGAATTTGTGGTCTTTTATCAGTGTTAAAAGATAGATGGAAAATGGGAGGAAATATGGGGTCATAAAATCTGCTGAAACTAGAAAATGTGGATCTACAGACAGTAACTAACATACAGTGTGGGGAGTGACATAGCCAGAAAAAAATTTCGGAAGGGGATATTGATATTTCAGGAGGGGATATGGGGTAGTTTTAGTGGTTTTCTATGGTCTAAAAAGGAAAATTTCTGAGTTTCAGAGGGGGGGATATATTTCCAAATCCCCCTGAGTGTGGGCTTTAAGAAATAAAACCATTTGTTGCACCCCTTGTTGAAGGTGAACACTTAGGTCAAAGGCCTTTAAATCCAGTTTGAGATTGCAATTACAACCTTATTTAATACTTTTGTAAAATTTTCTTATGATAGTATTTTTGTTATTTTTTGTCAGCTCACTGCCTGTTAATGCATGGGGTCATATTTATTAAAATAAAGAAATACACTGAATACAAGAATTTAATTTAAAATATTTGTAATTTTTTCCAATTTGACATGAGATATTTGTAATATCATGCCCTGAACGGTTAGATATTGCCTTGTAGCTGGCAGTGCCTTTAAATGTAGGGAACAGTGGAAAGTTTAAAGAGACAAGGCTTGTACAAGATTCATCACTTCAGTTGGGAGAGATCATAACACCCAGCTTACAACTCTCATCTTGTCCGATCAGACTTTCATTTATTCCCTGCATTGAAAGTCTCTGTAGGCTGAGCAACAAGTGTATTAGTGGTTTCTTCAAACTGATTGCTTGCCATGACATGACCGACCCCATGCATTGTTGGGAAAAATAAATATTTAAAAATACAATAAAATAAATGGAGGGAGGGACAAAGTCCCCATAAATCTCTCCAAAGAAAGTTAGCTTATTATTTATTTGCTAAAGAAAAGAACAGATGTAATGCAGATATATATGTATTTTTTGTTTACCTTTAAAATGGTCTTGATTATCAGCATTTGATGTTCTCATTATGTCTAAAAGCTGTTGCTCCAAGGGAAATCTCAGGGCGTCCATCGAATTGGAGTTCATATTACTAGCCATTTGATGATCCTGAAAGCACAAAATTGAAATTAAGAATATGAAAATGAGAAAAAATAAAAATTGTTCTTGGGTAGTACTATGACCCCTTGGACAGGAATTGAATTTTGTATGATGTCTCAAACTGAATGTTAAAAGTAAAACTTTGCAATTTACTGATTCAGTTAAGCGATAACCATTTTGGCAAAATCTTCAATTGTCAACAATTCAATTGAGAAACACTGATTTTTGGCAAAATGATTAACCGGCTTAATACTTTTAGGTACCAAAATTATTTTCAATATCAAGCTATAAAAATGAAGTAAATAATTTGAATAGTACAAAATCTGCATGTTAATAGCACTCATAATTTGACTTGAGATTAATTTTCTATTAGTGATGGGCAGAATCGTTACTTGGACTATCAAGTATTTCAGGTGTTGTATTCTAGAAAAGGCCGTATTCACCGGTAACTTGACCAGAGTGGTAAACAGCAGTCAAACTTCTAATTGATAGTTAAAGAAGAAAATATAGTTCTCCGCCAATCAGAGGTTTGACTCCTGGTTAACCACCGGTCAAGTTACCAGTGAATACGGCGTAAAGGGGAGGCCTATGGGCTCAGCTCTGATTAAACAAAATAATTGATTATGAACTAAAACAAATATCCCCAATTTTCATTGTTGTCAGTAGTCCTTGATACAACAGTGCACTAAGTTAGTTTTCAATTTTCAGTGATACATTGGTAGTTGGCACTCATAACAGCTTGGCGATATTTAACGAGACAGATAACGGAATTGGTTGGTACTTACGTATTATCCCGTCGACTGTACAGCTGAATCCAAAGAGCAAAGACCAAACCCCATAGATCGTCCCACTGAATCTGACATTTGCTGAACAGTTGACGGGATAACACGCAAGAATACAGAATTGCACCAATTACTGTAGGGTTCTTACATTAAGCTTTAACCTACTTAACACCCAATACATTATTCAAAATTGCTGAAAAACTTAGGACTGATTGTATTGTATAAAAGGCATATTATACCAAATGAAGTGAGCATATTCCAATTAACCTTAAATTCAGTAATAGAATCATACAGATGCCAACCTATACCAGTAGCAAATATTTCTGTAGTTTTGTTTCAAATTTAAGAAAGTTTGAAATTCAACAATAAAAGTATTGAATTAAAGAAAGTTCCACTGACTGATTGAAAATTTTCTAGCATAGACACCTTTATCAGGCTATATAAAACCATAAAAATAAGTTTCTTAAGAATTATTCTATCAACCATGGGGCTGAATTTGACGGTCGCTGAATGGTCGACAGGATAATACGTAAGTATGAATTATTTTTAGTTCTAATAATTCTATATTTTGTTTTAATGATAGAAACCTAGACGTGATTGTAAATTCTACATAATTTTAAAAGAACATATTTATGTGTGGTTCACAAAACAAAACACTTAGGTTTGATTCCATTTCACAAAAACAAAACACGTAGGTTTGATTCCATTTTACGAAAACAATTGAAAGTTCTACTATTTGGTACAGAAAAGTACTTTACTTAAATTATATACTGTATGTTTCCAACCGTAGCAAACACATTGACAACAGTTAACAAGGGCAGATCCTGGGGAGCCTTGGGGAAAGTGACGCCCTCTAGGCTGGGGCTGACCAAAAAATGAGTATAATTCAGGGTCAAATTAACAGAGGGCTACACTCAGACCAAAAAAATTAGCACACTTCAAATTCAGATTTTGATAAAAACAAAATTTCACACATGCTTTGTTAGAATGGTGTCATTTCATACTTGATAACTGTTGGCATGTTCCATTATTTCAGTGGTAAACACAATCACACAGTTAAGTCGAAACATAACATCGAGATTCATCAATGGTATTATTTACCTGGAAAGGAAACATCATATTTCCCTCTCTGTTTTCATCAAGTGTAGACATATCAAAAGCAGGGTTTCCTCCAAATGAATGAGGGAACTGTTTTCCGAGAGGCAGGGAAGTGCTTCTACGAAACTTGGACGGTGATATAACCATTGAAGGCTGCCCAATAGCTGGAGTCTTTTTCTGAGGACAAACAGGACTGATGTTTGGCACCGTCCTCTTTTGGTTCGCAAGATTCATAGCATTCCACGGCAGCATTCCATTAGGCGTTTGTGGAGCTGACCAGGATGTACTTTGGGGGTTGCTCCAGTTCGAGAATGTCTTTAATATATTTGACTGTGGTTGTTGATGCCTGCTTTGGCTAAAATTGTGAGCACCGGTGATGGCCCTTCGTTGAGGGGGTAATGACTGAGGTATATTTATTTGAGGCCCTAGACTAGAATTGAAAACCGGGTTAGACACATTGGGGAAATTTTGAAAAGAAAGGGTGTTCTTCATTTGAGGTACACCAGCATTAAAATTATCATCTCCTGTCACACCTGACCAGAAACTTGGGGCCGATGTTGTGATGGCTGCATCTGAAAACTCCAGTTGAAGGTTTGAGCACGGTGTTTCCGAAGTCGACGAAGTTTCGATCATCTGTTTCTCCAGTTGAGAATTGGCATGAAGCTCGGATTCTTCAAGTTTCGATTTGGAGTTGACGAAATCTTCGAGATTCCCATCTCCGTTGCTGACCAGGGGATCTCCGATCGGAGACTGCTGCTGTGGCTCGGTTTGTTTACCTGCAGCGCTGGGGTTGGCCTTGTCCATAAGCAGTTCATCTTGCATGGTATGAGAGTCAGTGCCAAAAAAGGACTTTCCGCTCGAGTTTTGTTGGTAATCAACCGATGTCAGTGCACTTACATTGGATGAGATTCCAAAATTGTAATCACCCATTAGACAGCGTTACGGGCAGACAACACCGGCGGCATCAATGGATCTCACGCACTGCAGCAGAGCTCCGAGCGGTGAGGTGAGCATTATCCCGAGCCAGAGATCTTCCGGTTTCTCTTCCAAATCCGTTCGGAGCGACATCTAGCGCTCAGATATCCAGTCTATTGATTATGTACACAACAAACTGATGCGGTGTAAAGGCTCGCCGCCAAAAGGAGGTCAAGGCTAATTTTTTGGCTATTTTCGACACAGTAAACATTACTTTGATCGAACTTTGGACAGGGTCCAGATCAATTTACCTTTTTCGAAGACTTTTGCCAAAATTGTGTTTGATGAATTGAGAGGAAATTAGATCAAGAGAAATGGAAATCACTGCATTGATACAATGTATTTCAGAAATTGTAAGTTAAAAGCAATGTTTCCAAAAAAAAAGTTTCAATTTCTTTGTAAACAAACACATTATACCAACAAATTAATAACAGATGTATTAAAAGCAAACGATTAATTTCTATAAATATTTTCAAAGAGGTTATATTAAAAAAACTAAACCCAGAAATTAAAAAGCAATTGTTTTAACACGCAATAATTTTGTAGAAATATTATTGAAAAATATTTTTATAATATTGTAAAAAATTAAATGTTTTTTAAGATTAGGAGAAATAGCACACACATATTTTCAACAACTTTACGAAAAATTTCAATAACTCAACTAAATGTGTTTTATTTTAAAACCATCAAGCTTTACGAATCAATAATTTCAAAGATTGGGTTAACAAATTTTCTATTTTTAATATATTTTTCCAAAGGAAAAAAATGCAATTTCAATAACAATAAAAATTTTGTTCTATACTTAACTTAGTCATAAATGTTCAAATTATATTTTCCCACTGTTTTTATCAATTTTTTAATTTTTTTTTGTGTTGAAATTTTATAAGGGATTTAAACAGTTATTTCTGAATCCTAGTTGTTTTTTTATAAATTATATGTATAGTACCTACCTGCACTTCTTAGTATATAAAATTAAAAACTTTTTAATGGTTTTGAAAATTAAAGAAAAAAAGATAAACAGAAACAATAATCTGGCAAAAAAAAATTTTCGTTGTCTTATTTGAAGCCAGGTTTATTTGAAACAAACGATTTTCAAAAGAAAATTTACAATTATTTAAATTTTGAAAGGCATAAAAACAAGTTTTTATGCAATAAATTTTGTTTAATAAAGATAAAAGTTTAAAAATCTATACCTTTTTTAAAAAAATTATTCCCTGTTCTAATAATAAAATGAATACAAAATTACGAATTAAAAAAATAATCGCACTTAACATTTTTAATATTTTCGTAGTTATATTTCAAAAAACATTGATTCTAAAGAGAAAATTATTAAAGACCGAAAAAGTGCTAATTAAATTTCAATTATTATTTAGTAACCCTATTTAGAAAAGTTGTTTTTACCTGCTACACATAAATCTGTACAACGTGTTTTACGGCTAGCAGATTTACTAAGCAGAGAAAACTGCCTCAGTGATGTCAGTAGTACTTGTAAAACTGGTTTTTCAGTCACTCTTTTCATCAAAAAGATCGTAACGTACAAGTTGATCTGTTTATTGTTATTTAGATTATTTTTAATTTTACATTTGTGATGCATTTTATTTGTATAAAATTTTAAAAGTACTGGATTCTATTAAATTATGTAGTAAAAATTTTCATGGTGTCAGATGATTTTGGATAATTTAAGGGTTTCCGGAACACTTTTGTTATAAATTATTTTATTAGTTTAGAATTTTGAAACGTTTTGGAAATATTAAACATTCAACTAATAGTAAAACGCAAAGTAATCGATTTTCATAATCATTCCTATATTATTTTGAGTTCAATTAAAATAAAAGCAAATCAAACAAAAATAACTTTTAATTTGGATTCAGCAATTAAAAAATTAGTTTTTAATAAAAATATAGAAAAAATTAAGCGAACAAAATTATTATGTAACTAATTTTTATAAAAATTCATTATTTTGAAAGGTAAAGTTAAAATTTAAATTAATTGAAATTAAACTAATTAATTACGGTAAAATGTTTGAAAAGTACATGTTCCCGACGAATAAACGAATTGGTTCTTGACTTATGATAACTTAAAGATGAGAAATGATGAAAAATGACTATCATAAAGAAAAACACATTTAAATTGTACATCACCTAAACCTAAACAGTATACAACAATAAATAATTATACTTCCGCTTTTGCTATATTCAAACATTCTTTCAAGCAGAATAAACTGGGTATTTTTAAAGAATTATTTTTTCTTCGAAAATTAAACTATTTTTGTATATTGAACTGGGTAAAAATTCTTTGAATCGTTAACAATAACATTTTAAAAGAAAATGGAAATTATTCGGCTTGGTTTGAGCTTTTTGAAATCAAGATATGGAAATCATATTAAGTGACAAAATGCAAGTTTTGTTCTTAATGTAAAACTTAAGATAAATGTTCCTTCTGAATGGTCGACAACTAAAACATTTATCATAATGTTGACAATATTGTATTATTTTGACACAATTTAACTTTAAAATAGTATGAAAGACGTTTAGAATGTTTTCTTTTATATTTTAGAGGTTTTAATCCTCCTTAAAGTAAAAATGGAGCTTTCGGGAAAAACGGATAGGTATCCGCAATGGAAAATAGCATGAAAAGAAGTTGTTTTTTATGATAGTTAGGTACATAACTAAGATCTCAAACATTGACGGATTTACGGGGGGCATGGGGGGGGTCAATGCCTTCCCCTAACTTTTTAAGGCTATTCCATTTTTTATCGTAAGCAATGTTTTCAGTTCAATCAGGGACATAAATGCCCCCCAAAAGGCTCTAGATTGACTCCCAGAGTCTTCCTCGTAAATTCGTCCATGTTCTCAACATTATTTTTAAAAAGATTAATATGTAATAAGATTTGTCTAGTTTGTAGTGTTTACTCGCTTTGGGCCACTTAGTGGGGAAAATGATTTTTTGAAGAGAGAATAAATCATTTTTTGGCATAATCCGACGTTATCATGTATTTTTTATTTTATAGCTCGATAACTCACGTATTATATAAAATCAAATTTGTAATTACAATCAAGCAATAACTAAGATTTTTGAGCTTACAAAGTTAGCATGCCCGCTTTGGGCTATTTTCCCCTACTTCTTTGTTTTAACAGTTTTTTTTTGTGCTGAAAACCAGAGGTGTCAAACTATCTGATATTTTTAATGACCCGAGGCTATATTTAAAACCCGTTCTCCAAAATTTTTTTGAGGGAAAATCTTCGAATTTTTTTAAGGGATATTATCACAAAAAGGGTCCAATTAGGGTCCAAAGGGTTATCTTTGGGTATTAAAACATCTTAAGAAAATTCCACCGTTTAACTTATCATTTTAAAGATATTGTCAAATCCCTATCATCATATTTTTTTTCTTATTAGACCCTCTTTACTATAAAAACAACCCCCTCCTATTTAATGTAAAAAAAATATTTTAATTTTTTTTTTTCATAAATATGGTCATAAAATAAATTTATGCTGCAAAAACATGCAAGGGAAAAAATTGTGCTTTATCGCTTTTTGTATGCAAAAGAAAGTGTCTGAAAATTCAGTTTCTGACTTTCGAATAAAAAAATTAAACGGACATATATCATAATCTAGAGTTAACAGGGAAGTATAAAAAATGTGCAAAATCTTTAATTTAGTTCCGACGAATACAAATTTGTGAGAGCAACATTTTTTAAATTTGTAGAAAATAATACCTATTGTTTTAAGGCTGACTTGAGTTAATTTTTCCTGTCAGCTTGATATGTATCATTGTTTCGTAATTTGTTGTAAAAACAAATTGAAATTTTGTCTATAACAGCTGTTTGAAAAATAAATAATCATGTTATTTTTATTGAAAATAAGTTAATAATTTTATTTTTTTAAAATTCTTATCCTGAAAACTAATTAAATATAATCCAAAAGTAGCAAATAATAATTAAAATAATATTTATCAAAGAACAGAAAATTTCCCATTAAGCACTTCTAGTCATTCAATCAATACGTTGTGGATAAACATAATAAAACCATATTTTTAACTTAATGACTTACTTAATTTTCCTCTTCTTTTTCCTAATTTCTAAAAAATATCAGTACATTATAGAGGTAAATTTAGTTTGTTAAACTATAGTAAAATTTAGCAAGAAATTTTTCAACTCGATCACGAGGAAGCAAAATACTACTGTTAATCTCTAAGACAATCTCTATATCAAAAAGTTTCTGCAAATAGTTGCACTTTTCTCATGTTTGTTCTTTCTTGCTTTGACTAGAGTATCACATTTTGTATTGATTCTGACTAAACATGATCCTTCTCAAAGTAAATAATCTTTACTCACACTAAAGACGCATTATGCAAAAAATTGCATAATGCTAGTATTTTTATGAATAAACAAAAGATAAGAAATTTAATATTGAAATTTTTAAATGGAACCGTAAAACATAAGAAAAAAATCAATGCTACAAATATTTTATGAATTCAGTGTAGATGCCATAAATTTTATGCAATAATCAAGTTTTCGTTTGAAATTTTTTTTAAAATGTTATGCATTTAAAAACTTATGAAAAGCAACCTACAAACCCTAGGAAAAAAAACTTTTAAGGAGATAACGCTATAACTTTAGGGTGTTATTTTTTTATCATTCTCAATAGTCTTAAAGAAAAAATTTAACTTTTTTCTTACAAATGCATCAATGGGACCATTAAAGACTTTCTCGAAAGAGCATAATTTAGGAACTTACTTTTTTAATGGAAGGAATATTTTATTTATTTTAGATGATATTTTGACACAGATAGTATACGCAGTAAGATTGATAAGACAATATAACAAAACAATTTTTTCAGCATAAAAATGTAACACATTGATGCATCTAATTAATAAATATTAATGAACATTTAAAACATATATTTTTTGACAGTTTATTTCCTTAATTATATCAAAAAGGATGAACTGTAATTGAAAAATAGCACTAGAAAACTTTAAAGTATTGTTATTTTGAATTAATGATTTTCGAATCTTTAAAATACACAAATTAAAAACATTATGAAAGTGCAAAACAAACGCCGTCTTATCAAATCCTTTCTTTCTATTTTCATAGATGACAGCACCAGTAAAAATCCTTCATCATTAGATAGATATCCTTTTAAGTCATATTTACATCATAAAATATACTTCAAACTTGGTTTAAAACAAACAACACTAATTTGTAAAACATTAAGATTTTATTACCTAAAGACCTATAAAAATTTAAAGCTTTTTTGAGGGACCAATGCTTATTACTGTAGGTATACTATCTCTTAATTTAGAAACGGATTTTCATAAGACAATTATAATGGATTTAAAATCAGAATTTTTTTTAAAAAATTAATAAATGTGATAAGTCTTTTGGACATATGATGATTTGTAAATTTTTCAAGAGGAAATTATTTTAATTGAGCAAGCTTTTATTAATTTCTTTTAGGGAAGGGAGGGAGAAAACTAAAAAAAGCAACAATTAGAAAAAAAAATTCTATAGTAATACTATTTGGTAGCACATTCTGTTAAAATGATTTTTTTGAACTTTTTGACAGCTTTTTCACCTCTGTTGTGCTTTAGAAGATATTGTGAGACTAATGGACAAATAACAGGAAAACAAAAAGTGGCGTCATTTTGTACTGACCTACAGGGATTCGTTCAATTGGTCTAGAGCAGCAATTCCTAGAGTAATTCCCAATCCGTGGTCGTCCGTGGAAGTGGTCCGTGAAATGACCCGGTTGGTAGCACATCCCAAAAAAAGTTTACAATAATTTGAGCACATTGAACGAGAAAGGATTGAATTTTTTCCGTGCTGAAGAATATTTTCCGTATGTTATAACGTGCTTGTTTAAAATATTTTCCGGTACTACAAATATCTTAAGTGAATTCCCCCCCCCAAGAGCTTTGAAATAAAATACCAGGGGGATTTTTTGTGGGTTCCGAAGATTAAATTGTATCAACAAAAAAAAATTACTATCTCTCGTGAGAAAATATTAAGGTTTTCTTAAAATAGAATTGCATTTCCGAACATCATACAAGTTTTTATGCGTAAACAGAGAAAATGAAATCGAACAGGGTGAGGGTGAAGGATTTTAAGTTATGCGGGTGTGGTTCGTAAAAGTTCTAATTTTTAGCCAAGTGGTCCACGGACTTCTACGAGTTGGAAGCCACTGGTCTATAGTTTACTTGGTAAAGCAAAAAGGTCGAATAAGAGGAAACAGTGCTTAAATATTAGCATTTAAAAATACTTACATTCTAACGCAATGCTTAAAGATATCCCTGCAAAATATGATTCCATTTTAAATATTTTTTGAAAATATAATATGGACGAAAAACATACGAGTTTCAAGAGTAAAAATTTTGCAGCTCATTAAATCGCAAAAGTAGAGAAGTATGTTTCATTGTAGACATTTAATATATTTTTCAAAATAAAAAAGTTTCTCTAAGTGCCAGAAGATATATATTACAGAGGGGAAAAAACATGTTTGTGACAAATTAGACAGCAATTTATAAGTTAAATCTAGCCAATTTCTTCTCTATATTCTACTATTTAACATAAAAGCTTTGAACTGAAATACTATCAATTGTTAAAAATATAATAGGGTTATTCATTAAGAATTCTAATTAATCCATTGGCCGATATTTAAAAAATAAGTTAATCATTACACCAATAAAACAAATGCAAGTAGTCTACGCAAAGCCTATATCAATGTTGGGGATTAATGAGGAGAATTTCATGCCAATTGAATGAAATTTATTCTTCCGAAAGTTGAAAGAAAAAATTTAACAGAAATACCCTTGAAATACATCATCATCAAGCGCTAATTTCAATTCCTTTTAGAAGTAAGAATATCATGAAAAGCTTAAAAGCACATAAACAAATTTTTTATCTCATAAACTGATTGAAACATCTAACATGAATTTTTAACAGGTTGAATACCTTAAGAGATGTAAGTCCAAATCAGTTCCTTATCATCTATATATATATAATTCTCTTACGTACGTGGCTCAAGAATTTGGCGGTATTTGTTTTCTCTCGTTGGCAACGGTTGGTTTGTTGTGGTTTTGTGTTTTGTTTACGTTTTGGCGAGTGTATGTACAATGTTTGTAATCACGAAACGCTCAATAACCTGGGTTCAAATCCAGGTAGCACACAATCTCAGCTAGGCTGTACCAGCGTATGGCGAGCGAGCGTAGCGAGCACAGGATTGCGAAGCAATCCTAGGGGAACTGCGTCAGCAGTTCCCGGGGGTTGGCGAGCGATAGCGAGCAGCCCCCTAGTAATTATAATTACTCATTTATACATTGGTAATATTTACAACGCATCTATAGAAAATAGAATGGTTAAAAAGTACTTTTATTGCTTAATTTTTTTATTATTTAATTTTGAATATTTATAGTACTTAATACTCTGAATAAACACTTCAATTATGTACGGTTTTAACTTTAATCGAATCATTACAAAACATGTGTCAGAATACAAATTCATTGCGTTAAATGACTCCTCGATTTAAAAAAAAATCTATTTTCTCTGAAACTTGCAATGATTGAAATATTTTCTCTCAAAAAGGAAATGGAAACCCTTCAACGTTTTTCTCTTCAGTTTTCTGGTTTGGTCTTGAACATCGACTGCATTTTTCAAGAAATCAATTCTAGTTTTTCAATTACTTCTAGGTAGAGCAATGAGAGAGAAATAGTGAGGAAGTGAAAAACTAGACTGACATGAATTTTTAATTTGGATTCCCAGCTTTTAAACTTATTGGCTTTTTAAGAACTAACTTCTTTATTGATTGTCAGGGTGAAGAGTACTTTTTTTACTTAATGGAGCAGGGTATTCATTCTTCTTCTCGAAAGCCATGAATAGGTATTAGAAAGTTCACACGGTAATATTTTACGCCATTGGGCCTCTCTTTAAAGTTATTTTATTTGGAAACAAATACTTTACTCATTGCCAATATGTATGTTAAGTGAAACAATAGCAGAATATACGTATAATGTAGACCTTATATTAAAGTTAGGCATTTTTGTTTGTAAATAAATTTAATACAGAAGTATATAAAGAGTGTCACAGTTTCAAAAATCAGTTTCACGCCTTTTGATTTGAAACAATATCTCGATGGGTCGTGGAAATAACTTGCATCTTACAATAAAGTAACTATTCTGAATCCATTACGACAGCTTCCATTGCAGCGGCAAAATAAGAAAGTTTAACAAGTAACTTAAACAAATAAAACGATGGAAACAATTTCGGTGAGAAAAGTGTGTAAAATAGTGTTTTATAATTTATTATAAAGCATCATAAATTTAAAAATCAAATAATGTAAGTTTGTTAACAAACCCATTTTCAAGTAAGAAAACACAGGGGGGGGCACAGGGGGGGGGGAAGTGTCCCTCTCATTAATTAGGAACATGGTTTACAAAACTTAATTTTTAATTTCTGGATAGACCGAAAAAATCTCTGAATGTATTCACTCTGTATGGAATGTTGCAATTTTCTAATTGCATCGAACATAAGAGGCGTACCAATGTTCCCCATATACCCCCATGATTCTGAATTGGATTTAATTTGTGCTGATATTGAGGAGGGCACGTTGTACCCATAATATTTGGAACGCCCCTCCGAAATATAAAGTTTATCGAAAAAAAAAAAGGCTAGTCAATAAATACAGCACAGGTTAATGCAAAAATGAGTTTAACCCTGTTTTAAGGGACAAATTTCCAAAACTTTGCTGGAAGAGGAACCCAGACCCCCCTTTTAAATATAACCTTATACTTTTCTCAAAAACATTGGACAGAAGATTATTAATAAAATATTCAGAATTGTAAAATCATTGAAGGGCTGAAACGAAAAAAATCTCTTTTTTTAGTAGTTAATAAAATAACAAGCATTTTTAAAATTAATTAAATGAGAAAAATCCCGAATCACTGGGATATCCTCCCAATATCCGGTTGCTGACGACGCCAAAGAGGTAGGTCATTCGAATGTGAATACTTTGTGACAAAGAGAGAGGTATGAAACCCCTGAAAATTATATGACTTTATTTGTGAATTGTCCCCAAAGAGAACATTTTGTTTTTCTCATTTCTACACATACTTAACTCTATCATCTATAGGACGAAGAAATGAATGGATCGTTTAGCAATTTCCTTTACCTAAGGATCATCACTAGACATTATTTACTACTATAACCAAATGTATTGTAGGATCCCTCTTCTTTTGCACCATCTGGATGCTCGATGAGAACGGTAATATGGATCAAAGGTAAGTAATTGCTCTTGGAAATATAGTTAGTTCATGAATTGTAAGAACAGCATCTCAAATTACAGTTTGCGTCCATGCAACACATATTAAATAAGGTGGAAGTTATTTGATTTTTAAAAATTATTTATACATTAAACTTCAATATTGTTTGAATATTCTTTCCGGATATACATAGTTCCAAAAATTCTTAGGAGAACTATAAAACTACACAAATCAATTTTCGGAAAGGTAGAACAATAAACAATAGTAACAATAATAAAGAGGAGTTTAGTTAACTAAATTTTGAACTTAATGTTAACTTAACTAACTAAAATTAATTTAAGAAATAGCTTAAAATTGCATTTATCGCAACGAAACCTTCAAAAGTTTTCCAAGGGACCCCAGACCCCCATTCCCCTTGGAAGTTTTTCCTAACCTATGTTCTTCATTTCAAAAGCGGTGATTGAGGGCTTTGAAAGGGATTTGCGGAATTACTATCAGAAAGAAATTGCAATAATTTTTGGAACATTATTCAGCTCCAAATTTTAAGACCTAATTTTCGTATCAACCACCGAAGATCAACTTTAAAGTATCAAAATAATCTGTAGAATTATATTCTACGTTGCATATACCCCTGGTGATTCTAGAGGAGGGGCCATGACCCTTGGAGAGACATTTAAAGTAGTCAAATAACCTTTTTTGTGCATCCTTATATCTAAATATTTTCTGTGGAAATGGCCCTCCTTAGCCCCCTCTTTGGCGTAAGAGTTTATACTTAATTAGATATTTGATAAATAAAAGGTTCACATTATACATTTAAATACTTTAAGAAGCAATATCTAATCTAATCTATTATGCACCCAAGAAATTAAAGCATAAAAGTTATTTTTGTACACCTTCAGAATCAAGTCTTGTTACTTCCCCCGGGGATGGCCCCCTCCTAAAATTCGTCCTGGAGTATTCCAGCTTTAGCGTCAAACTAAAATTAATATTGCATAATTACATTGGGGCCCGCGAGGAAAATTAAGATTGAAAATTGGGTCGCCAATACTGAAAGTTTGAAAAGCACTGCTTTAAAACAATGGAGAACTTCTCAAATCAGTCTGGAATACCCTTATACGTATATTTTTTTTGTATTTTTACCTAAAATAATTGATTGTGTTACTCCTCATTTTTTCCCCTTCTCAATTTTTTTATTGGGATTTTATATTTATTGAATATATCTAGGCTTATTGGAAAAAGGCACTAAGTCACTTCGGGTTCGATTACTCTTTATATAACCTATATAGTACAACCACTATCTTCTGCGCTATGAAATCACACCATACATACTGAACACTTTTAAGCTTATCCCTTAGCTTGTTTCTTGGCGTCGTTCTCTGCCAATTTCAAAAGACTTCAAAAGTGACTTAGTGCCTTCTCCTGTAAGCCGACGTTATGTAACTTGGAAATCTATGGCCCCATGAACGATCATTGGCTACTTTGAAATTAATGTAGTATAAATAGCTTAATATTATTTACATTTATTGTTTTTTGGGTTATTTTTTGTTGTTTCTCATATTTACATTTAGAGAAACAAGTTTTTCATGAAGTTGTGAAAACAAGTATTGGAATTGTCTAATGACGTTATAAATAGATCGTGTAGTAAGAGTGAATGTTATTTCTATTCAATGGAACGATAGCCCCTTTAGGGCCTAAGCCTTTCTTAGCTTAGTTCCCTCAGGAACCAAAAGATATTTTCTTTGTTCCATTATCTTTCACTGGTTAGAACTTAACATCTCGATCATTTGATCATATATACTGCAGTGAAATAACCTTTAATAACTTCGTTCTGAGAAGTGAGAGGTTGGTGAAATTATATAGTAATGAGTTCACATCACAAGGAGAAAAATAAATAAGTCTTGGTAAAATTATATTTACAAAGTGCAAGCATTTAGATAATCATGAGAATTGATATATATTAAGAGTTACGACGGAGAGTTCTAATGATGAATAGACATTCTTATTAAGGTTCATCCTAAAATAGCTTATGGGTTGCAGAAGAGTAGTTATGGTCAGAAAATTACTCTCTTTAGATCAATAAATACTCGTTATTAATGTTTTAGGAGAAATTTTCTCGGTTTACACAAAGCTTTACTAAAGGCGAATTAATTCAAAATCTATCGCTTATATCCCTCAAGAGTCTATACATGGTTTCATATTTTACCTTCTATATTGAATTGAATTTTTATATACTTAATGTTGTATACAATTCTTTACATATTCTTCACGAAACTATTTTTAAACCACAGTCTTACTAACACTTTTTCCAGTTTTTTTTTCTAAGAACTTAAATCATGAAATATTGATAAAATCAGAGGTTTTTGTTATGTTTGAAAAAAGAGAACTTTGTCCTAGTTTTAGTTGCTTAAAAAGCAGCACTTCATTTCGGAATCAGCTCGAAATATTTCAAAATTTTACATATCTTTTTGTGGTGTATGCATTTGGATGGCATTGAGGTACTCAATTCAAATGTTGAGTAGAAAAATATTCAAGGCTATTTTGCAGGTAAGAGAAAGTTTTCAAAAATAACATTTCGGGTTGAATATTTTAAAGTATTTTCGCCTACATGTTGAATTTCTCTGATATTTTGGATTTATGTGATACTGCAACCATCTGTTTCATGCAGCCATTCTCAAAAACATAAAATTGTAATAAAAATAAAACATTTTTATTTCTCCGGGTAATTAGAAAAAGGATTTTACAGCAATGAATTATATTTATAATATTTAGCTCATTTGGTTAATTTAATCGACAGAAAAACAAATTTTTAAGGTGTAGATTTATTATTTGAAAAGCAACTGTCAAAAAAAGTTTTACGTAAATCCTCTAACGATGAGATTATGTGATTTAAATCAAAATTGTATCAAAATTTTTTGAATTATTTCAATATTAGGAAAAATTGATTATACAGGGTGTTTCAAAAGTCCGTTTCACGGCTTTTGTTTGGAAACAATGTCTCCTAGGGTCATGGATGTCAGGGCTACCCCTAGGTAAGTGACCATGGAGAATCCATTGAGATGACTAACAGCGCCCCTAGCGGCGAAATAAAAAAGTAAAAATAAAAAACTAAAAGAGATAGAGCGAAAAATATAGTAAAAGTTTTTTACTGTTTTGATATTCTAGGCAGAACTCATAGGTAAATTATTATTAAAATTTGAAATAAATAATAATAAAAACAACCCACGCGCGTCTGGAAAAAGTACTCAAATAGTGTTGCATTTATTTAAACCAAGAGTTGTGATGGTGAGAAGAATACTTAGCATACAGTTTAGTATAAAACTTTGAATTTATTTTCATGAAATAAAGAATTTAGTTCACAAAGTCTGTTCTAGTTTAATGAAGGTTAAGAAAACCCTAATTGCTTAACTTTATCTAGAAATTTGTAAAAAAACGTGGAAAAGAGGGTTGAATTCGGTTGGAGTTCGAACTTCTTAAGTTCAAAGTTTGGAAGAATTTTGAAAAATACATTGATGTCCTTCTCGTAATTAAAAGTTTTTAATGGAAAAGAAAAATATTAACTTTATTGGCAATGAAAAGTACTATTCTAAAACTGTTATATTTCTTATAGGAGAATGTTTTCACTTAATTGCCTACATATTCATGGAGAATGCCTACATATTGTCTAGAAGTTATTCATGTAGGTGTTTAAAGTATGATAGTCATTTTTGGTTAAAGATGATCATTTTACCATAAAAGAAACTCTGTTAAAATAGCCCAAAATATTAATATGATAAAAAAAAATAATTTTTCATTTCAATCTCATCAAATTAAAGTTTAAAATTAATTTTAGTTTCATAAGTATTGGATGATAAAAAAATATTAATGCACACAATATATAACTATTAAAAAGCAATATTAATATACTGTAATTTATCATTAACAAAATTTCAATGAAATGCATTAAAACTTGTTAAAGGATGGAATTAAACAAATCTATAATCCAAGAGTTTAAATATAAACTGCCTTTAAAAGGATATAAACTCATTCACAGAAATACACCTTTCAAAAATTATCTTAAATCGATAATCTTAAGTTTACAATACTCCATCAAAACAATTAGTTTAATCTTATTTCAAAGTGTCTAATATGTTTACAAAATTTGAACTTTTAATAATGTGAAAAGTTACAATGATTTTAACTGTATTCATACATCTGTAAGAAATCCTTAATTATAAAATCATTTAATTCTAGATTACTCAATGAAGTTTTAAATGAATGAGCATTGTGTATAATTCTTCTCCACTACACAATACATTTCGTGTCAGAAGTTTATGCGCCTACTGTAAAACGGAGTGAATCAGAACACTTAGTTTTTGCTTTTGAAATTCCCTTGCAAATTACTGTTATGTTGAATTCGCCCATGGATAAATATTTTAAGGATATAAGCTATTGAAATTATCCAAACAATTTGCAATAAGTTGAAATGATTTATAATTAGTAATGATTAATTTAGGGATTTAGTAAAAAACAAGAAAGAAAAGCTGTAATGCGATGTTCTATTTTGGATTTGTTATAGAAAATGTATCATATGTGTGATAGTATACTCATGTCAAAGGCAAAATCTAGGGAGGGGGCTATGGGGGTGGGGGTGCAGCTCCCTAAAGTTATAAACCAATAAGAAATTAAATAAATTTACAGGATTTATGAAAAATTCTTAAACTATTTCGATATCAATAATAATAATATGATAATAAGGCATTTCTGATGTTAGTTGATGAAAATAACTTGTTTTTGAAAAATAAAAGCTAGTTTGCAGCTAGATGCTAAGTTTTTGGGATCTCGGCCTCTTAACACGAAAAAATTACAGAATAAGACATAATATGAGCATTTATGACGGGTTCGTATTCACCCCTCATAAATATTGATGTCTAATAATGATTGATGCAAAATCTGCATGGGAAAAATAAAGACTTTAATCGGTGCGGTGTTCCGATTCACCCCTATAGGCGGGGTGAATCGGAACACCATTAAAATTAATAAAAGAGATTAAACATTATTTAAAACATTTTGTCTTTGCTCAAAATACGGTGTACTAACTATTATGAATGTTTAATTAATTCGGTTTCCAAATGACTATAGCCTGTTGTGCTTAAACTTATGACACATGTATTTTGGAAGTATTTTAAAATTTATGTAATTTAATTTAAAGCAATAAATGTAACTAAACTGTATCAGAAATGGTTTTAGGACAAAAACTGTTTTTCATTATTACGTACGTTAAAATAAATTAATATTTAACATTTTATTCAAAAATTTGTGTTGTGACACTCACTGTAGTATAAAATTGCAGGTTGCCGATATTACATATCACTCGAACATATTAGCGTGAAAGATACAGGAAAGCAACCTGATGTTCTTGATTCTTACGGGAGAAATAGGAGATTCATATTTCGTATTAATGATGCCTGAAACATGATTTACTTATGCTATAGGATTACACTGATGATAAATCATATGGGATAGGTTGGAGTAATGGAGCAGGATTTTTCTCTTGCTCTATGAGCAATAATCCATTCGACTGTGAACCGGTATGACCAATGTGGGAGTTCCTTATTTGGAATAGTAACGAGCAATGGTACTTATGTATTATCGCCAATATTCAGATATGTGGCTAATTACCATTCTATTTACATTAGTTTTGAATTTTCGTCAAAAAATCCTTACACTACTTTTGTGTTGATCAATTCTAGTTAGAGTAATATGTAATCAGAATTGAATCACTAAAATTAATTTAATATAATAAATTAAAGTATATGGCAAAGCCATTATTACACATTATGACAAGTAATTAAACAAGGTTATAATAATATTCGATTTTTTAATAGGTTTTTGTTTAAATTTTCTAATGTCAAGAAAATTTTCACGATTAAATAAGACTCAAATACAAATTAACATATATGTGCTTTTAAAAAGTTAAGGTTAAATATAAAAACAAAGTGTTTTGACAAATTAATTACACAGGTCTGCAAAAATACCTTTCTGATAGCTGTTTGAGTTATTATCTTTATGTTTTTTGGTGTGTTGAATCCAAAAATGACCTCCGTGTTTTCCTGGGACGTCACATTTCCTGAAAATTTAAGATTTTATATTTTATTGGGAAATACCTTAAATTTAAAAAAAAATGGATTCATTACACTTAATTTCTATCTCAAACTTTTCCATAAAATTATTATTTAATGTTTTTTAGTGTGCAGGGGGAACCTAAAATAATTTATCTCCATTTTATCATAGGGCATCATCTTTATTGACAATTTAAAGTCAGGCAGTTAAGGCAATTTTCCAAGGAAAATGGAAGCATATTTAGAATAGTTATTTTTAAGTTCAAACTTTACTTCAAAATCCTTTTTTCGTTGCAGACCTGTGTTATGCTTCTTAGAATAACCATAAGTTTTTCTTCTTTGTTACAAGTGTGTCGTAATTCAAATAAGGCAAATCTTAGATGAAATTATGATTTTGTAATTTGTACTTATGTAATATTTTTGCACAAAGAGCTAAATGCATGCATTGGTCTCGTAAAATAATATGGTATCCTCGGTATACAAAAGGTCGGGTGTCATATGCTTTCCATAACAGTTTCTGCTCGATGTTTTGAGGAGTCAATATCTTACCACTGTCTTCCGTTTCTTTTGAAAATGCCCCCTCCTCTAAAACGTGAGTTATTATCTTCACTTCAACGCACTTAGATCCTCGAGGTTTTCCCTAACTTTTCTGGAAGATATTTTTTCAGAGCATCACGGAGATTCTGAAACAAAAGATTTCAAGATGGAATTCAGAAACGCATTTCTAAGTTATATTACAGATGCACAATCTGGAGTATCTGTGCTGCTCAAAAACAAGTTCTTTCACAATTTCTTTCGATCAGAAGAACTATGTTCTCAAGCAACAAGTTAAAAAGTAAACATTTTTTGCGCATAATTTTATCTTTTTATTTGATTAGTCATTCATGCACCTTGTGTCAAAACAGAAAAAAAAATACAGAAGATTGACCAAAAGATTGAACTAAAAATTTCAATTATTTAAATGTTATAAAAAATTATGTTTTAGGAATTAATTTGAATTTGTTGTATCTGTTATATTAATAACATTGGAAAATCGTTTTATTATTTAATATATTTACTTATATTATATATTATATATATTAGGGTGGTCCTTATTTTTAAAGTTTGGAAATCTAAATGCGACGCCCCCCCAAATTGTTCCATCATACAAATAAATGATTTTTACAAAATTTTAGCTCAATCAAAAAATTTTAACCCGTGCCGCAAAAGCCTTAAAGTTTGAAAAAAATACTGATTTTTTTTACAAAACATAAAAAAAACGAAGATTAAACCCTCCCATATTCTTCTTGATTTTTTTATGAAAATGTAATATAGTTATAGTTATAATGTTCCAGATTCCATTCTTCTATCACCCTTCTTTCAGTAGTAAAAATTTTTTAAAGTAAATTTAACTCTTGTAAAGTTGTTTTTCTTGCATTATAAAACAGCTAATAACTCTAGAACTATACAACTTAAAAACCTGAAATTTGTGCCATTTTGTTTGTAATTTTATTATCTTTGATTTGATGTGCAACACAACTGCCTTTCTGAAAAATTATGTTTCAAAATTTAAAAAAATTGGGAAAAAATTTAAATAAAAAAAATTATAAAAAAAAATTTTGTTAAGTAAATTTAAAGTTTTTCAACTCCCAAAATAAACATTTCTGCCAAATTTCAAGTTGAAAATAAAATTTGATCATGTAGAAAAAAATAAAAATTCTCGAAATTTTGTCAAGTCCCTTAACATTCCATGTAATTTAACAAAAAAAGCGATTCACTCATTGGGAATTCAAAAACTCCCTTGAGGGTGTTCATACGATTTGTACCATGCAAAAAAATTCACTTAAATTTCAGAAAATACAACTATTAGCCGTATCGGTACAAAATCTTACTGGAACATTATAAATAGTCTGGAACATTATAACTTTTACCATATTAGATTTTCATAAAAAAATCAAGAAGAATATGGGAGGGTTTAATCTTAAACTTTTAAAACTTCAAGGCTTTTGCGGCACGTGTTATTATTATCCGAATGAGCTTAAATTTTGCATACATTATTATTTTCTATAGTGACACAAAACTAGGGACACAAAACTTTTTTATATATATATATATATATATTTATTCGATAGTTATTTAATTTGAAGGTCTTTCAAAATTAAGGATAATTTATTCCATAACGCATATTGTATGTTTTGTAGAGGTGTTGAAACAATTTTAAAATACCTCTGAAACATTTTTATAACATAGTTATTTATTTTAAAATTTCACTATATAAATTCCGACTATTACAATTTACCATAACTAATTTGCTAAAATGACACAATAAGAAGTGAAAAAAATACCTTCTCATTCTTTTAAGGTTTGATTCAAATATTCTTATGTATTCTTGAAGCTATTTACTCTATCACAATACCATCAGACCAGAAAAGAAGCAGAAGATGCTCTTATGTGAAGCACTTCTCTGAGATTAAAAGGGGAAACCTCATAATTTAGAAAAACTTCTCCAAAACTGTTTCAGTGTGTTTGTTCGTAAATCCTGCAGCTGTAAAGATTCTTTTTCTTGGTAAAGAATGTAGCTAAAAGTCTCAAAAGAAATACGCGTAAAAATGTAATTCTACTTTTGGAAAGCTTAGATTTCAAGCTGTTAAAAGGCAGGTTAGAGCTCGTTATCAAGTAATCCATGCGTGAGTTAGCAAAATTAAATTTTAATAAAATATCTCATAAAGAACTTCTAGACATCGCATAAAGAATAAATAGCCTTGAATTAAATGGAATAAAATAATAAATTACGATATTAACTCTTAGTTTCTTTAATTTTCTGTTTTTTCTTAGTTTCTATAATTTAGTGATGATTGATACTATAAATTATTACTTTCCAAAATACTATTTTAAATAAACTGTTCAAAAGATCATTATAAAAAATACTATCCCACTAGTAAACTAAATAATATTTTTATTTGAAAGTGTGTTTTTGTTCTAACTATGAAGCTTAACTTCTTTCATATCATAATACACTCACTGCCTTTGCAGAATGAATGATCCTATTTCCAATTTTAAGAATTGTACCTCATATTTTTGTGGAAGTTATATTTCATTGGCTCATGTTAATGGTAGTATTTTGTAACAAACATTTCTCTGTAAGTTTCTAAACAGTTCTAAGGGTTTCTCTAATAAGCTTTGTGTTTTGAATTTCCTGGTTTAGTTGGTATACTTAATTTGTAGGTAACGTTTTTGTTTCTCCTATAAAATTATATTAAAATTAAACAGGGTAATGTAAAAAAGTATTTCTTAACAATTTTAAAACGAAGCTTTTAACGGAAATAGGAGTAAAAATTGTAAATTTGACACGCACCTACCAGATTAGTCCCAAAATGCTCTTAATCTGTTCATAAAAAAATTCAATTTGTTAGACCTATTTATTATGCGATAGACGATTGAATGTTCAAAAATTGTATAATTCATTTCTGTTTCTTTAAAACCAAATTTGATAAAATATCTTTCGTTAAATAATGTGTTCAAGAAGGTATTCTTCACTTGGGGACTTCTTCACTTTTGTTAACAACCAAAATAAAAATAAACGTACTTATTTTAAAGGTTATGGTTTTTTTGCCAATAATGAAAAATACTTGGAACAAATTTTAAAGTTTTGAAATGTTAATAAAAACGAGGTAATATCACTAAGAAACTTTCCAATAAATAAAAATCGACCTAAAAAACAACCTCATTTGGGATGTATTTCTTTCGTACAAATATTTGTTACCAGTTTCTGAAAACTTTTAACTCATTTTAGTTCAAACTACATCCAAAACAAAGACTGTAAAACACCTTTAGTTCACTTTTTATAAGTTTAATAATTTTAATAAAAATTATGAATGTGAGGCCATAAGAGAAAACAGACTTTCGGAAACTAAGAAAAAAATATCAAACAATGTGATTTTAAGAATACAATGTAAAAAATTATTTCCTAAAATAAAGCAGAAATTCACCGGTAGCACTGTTTCATGGCCATGACTGTTTCCGGTTAATTTTTATAGTTTGAGGAAATATTTGTGTTTTCTTTAACTGTCAAATGATAAAAACTTTCCGTTATTTAAAGAAACTTTGTTTTAGTTCTTTTAGATTACTTACATTGAGGTGGCTTTTATTATATACAACACAATTATAAAAAATTTTTTAGACCTGAATGATATTATGAAGTTATACCGGCAAGCATATTGCACACCTAGATAATGACAGATTTGCTTCGTTTTAACCTAAGTTTGAAATTGATAATTATGGAAACCGAAAAAAAAATTGTATTTGCCACTTTTAAAATCAGACAGCAATTTATTTTCAAACACGAATCATCGTTTGGCGATCAGAAAAGAAAAACTCGCGTCGTAATCATTACTGGTGATCATAATTTTAATGATTATCTGTGATCATTATTTTTTTAGTTTTATTGTTCGTATCAAAAAATAAAAATAAATTTTTGTCACACGAAAGATAGCCAAATAGCCTATGGAAAGATACCTCGGTTATTCTGAAAAATACTGAAGAGAACGCCTATCCTCGAAAAATTAGATTGGCGGTTTTGGCGTGGTATGAATAATATGTTTTTAGCGCTATTTGAGTTTTACTTTTTGATTGAAATGTTTTCATCATGAATTAATTTTATTATTGTTCTGAGAGAAACCGTAACGCTCAAAAGTAATCATAATTTTTAAATCGGAAACAATAAAACTCAAAATTTGATAATAAGTTTTTTGCCTCCAACCAAGCCCGATTTTTATGATTTTACTCAAAATTTAAACTAGGGTTTGGCTATCAAGTGTATCATTAAATTCAAATCCTAATTTTAACTAACTAATTTTGACTTGTACTTACTTGTTTTAAAAATTTATTCTCATGTCATGGTGTTGATTTTATAATCTAAATGTTTTTTGAGGAAGAATTTACGGGAACAGCCCGTTTTCTGGGCATACGGATAGTTTTCGTCAAAATACAATGGAAAGTTTAGAGTAAAAAGATGAATGTTTTTACATTTCAACCACATTTTTGAATCTTTTTTAATGGCGAGCTCTCTATATTATGTACAATGAATTAATAAGTAGAAAGTAGTCACTTTTGGACTTTCAGATCTGAGGAATATATAACGAATGCCTAAAAAGGATTTGTACTATTGAAATTGGATGTTAAGTAGTTAAGTAGGTAATCTTTATATGACATAAACTGTAAAATACAGAGTATAAATCTTTGTTGCAAAGAAAAAAGGAATACTATTGAATGTTTTTAGTAAAAATATTATTATTCTTATCAAGTAAATGAAAATCCACAAAAACATTAATAATTTCAAATCCAAATTTTGTAACTTAAAGTAACCTAAACGAAAGAAAGTTTTAAAAAAAAATATGTTTTGCAGATATGACGTATAATTATGAGTAAATACGTCCCTAATAAGTGAATAAAAGTAAAATAAAAAAGCTTAGTACATACATACTACTAAAGAGAATAAAAGTTATGACTCTGGTATAAAACTTACAATAAGTTAAGAAAAAATACAAATACTTTTTCTGATAAAAAAAAATTATGCATCCACGAAAGGGAATTTTTATATAAAAAAAATTACAAAATTTCTTCATCGATAATTTATATTCTGAGAGTTAATTTGTAATCAGAAAAAAATATTTTAATAGAATGATATTACTCATGAACTTTTATTCCAAATGATAAAAACGTAAAAACAACTTATCAGCCAAGTTTTTGGAAGTAGAGAGAGGTGTAATTTTTCATTTAGTTTTAACGAAGGCGTAAGAAAGGTTTAAAAGGTTGAAGCTTTAATGAGTTATATAATAGTGAAATTTTGTGCAAACTTTAATGTATCATAACAAATTCTAAAGATCTTTTCTAATAGAGGAATGTTTTCTAATATATAATAAAAATATTTTAATCTAAATGTTTAAATTGTATTAAAACTATTTATTAAGTTCTAAATTAACAATAATCTACATTAAAAGATAACACATACAAGTTTCTAAGGACTTCAATTATAAAGGGCAATGCACTGATTCTTTCTTTTTTTAGAATAAATTCAAAAGTTATACTGCAAACCTCTTGGAAAATAGTTTTTGACATCATATGGATTCAGGTTCCAAGAAAATTATAGTTTTCATAGCATAGTTCTGAATATTTTGATAGATAATGTTTGAGAATAACACAGTGTAAAAATGTATCAACAAAACCTTTCTGTTAACACATTAGGTTTTTTGTGAGGGTAGTTAGTTATATTTAACTTACTATTTCAGAAAGGCTGATTAATAATAGTGTTGATCTTAAATCTACCAAAGGTTGTTAAATTATGATGTGAGATAATTATATAATTATACCTACTGAGTAGAGGATAATATCGTTGAAGGAAAGAAATAAAGATTTTAAGAAGTTTATTGTTATAAATAATAGGTACTGTTATATGCAAGTTGCACTGACTGGGGAGAGAGGATTTTACAATATTAAATTTAATGAAAAAGATATAACAAAAAAAATAACATCTCTTTAATGAAGCGATTAAGGCACATGAAAACGGTTATTAATAAATAAGCACAAATAAAAATTGAAATAAAAAAAATAAAAATATAATGGAAAATTTAACCACAATATCCCTAAATATTCAAATTAACAATTTTTCATGAATAAAAATCTAGCTTTTACCTATTATTATTGGTCATTGAAGCTCAGCAAAATGCCCAACACTATGTTGTAGCGTTTCTGTAAAAATAGCACATCCTCAAAAGATTTTAAAAATATTAAAATGAAAAAATAAGACAATTAAGGAAGGTAAATAAGAATTTTTTTTGATAAAAATGAAAGAATAATTATTTTTTTATCTCAAACTTTTTCTGAAAATCATATTTTGATGTGCTGAATTCGAAAATGGCCTCTTTTGATTTTTAAAACATCGCATTTTTTTAAAGAAATTGAGCAAATAGACCAATATTTCAGAAAAAAAAATGAGAGTACACTTAAAAATAGAAATTCTTTATTCAAATTTATTATTAAGGTCATTATTTTTAATGTTTATGGGTGCACTGAATTCAAAAAGGATCTCTGTTTTGTCCTAGAATGTCATGTTTCTTGAAAATTTAGGTAACTTTGTAAAATAAGAGTCATTACTTTAATTTTAATGAAAATAGGTTTATAAAATAATATTTTTTATTATAGTTTATCTTTCCAATCATTATGTAACTAAAATGAGCTCATTTACAGACTTTAAAACAAATTTTTCCTCTCTATGAGGCTCCTCTTGGTACATTTACCTTTGTTGGTAGCAACAAGATTGGCTCAACGGAGCATTCACAAATAGTTTGGTATTATAGTATTATTAAATCTTCCCTGGTATTTTCTTTCCATCTCTATAATGTCTTCAGCCTTTAATAAATGAAAAAAAAACTCCTGTAAATTATGTTAGAAAAATAGGTAATTGAAGTTTCATGAAAAAAAAGTCGTTTTTTAATTAATTAATTTTATTTTTTGAAAGAAAGAATGATAAATATTAAAAATATGAACTATTTATTAAAATTCTGTGATAATTGTTAAAATTTATTAATCAAATTTTATACTTTTACCAATCAATAAATTATTTCACATTATTTAAAATATAATATATTTTAAATTATTATTAATTACCATAGTAATATAGTACCATAGACATATTAATTATTATTATTATTATTATTATTATTATTAATATATTACATTAATACTTCTGCTTTAAAAATGGCAACAAGCATTTCACCTAAAAATAGAACAATAGTTTTAAGCTCATTTTTATTTTCTGTACAAACACCATTGCGTTTTTGACGGAATAATTTGTTCTCTACATAAGGTATTAAGTAAACATTTTTGCATATTTTAAGCCCGAATATTTATTGTTAACTAGTGATAAATAAGATGTGGTTTGCAGCTTTATTTGAGTTTTTGACAACGCAAGCATGTTTCATTCGAATACTTTTAGTGAATTATAATTTTAATGAATACTTGAACACATGAATATTTCATTAAAATGCTAAGTCCCGTTACAATCTATATTTTTATGGCGAAATTTTATGCTTATGCCTTTTTTGAGCCACTGATTCGGCAAGTGTAAAGTAATTCGTTTTACATTGTTTTTTCGAGATTAGTCATGTTTTTTTTTCGTGTGATTTATCGTTTGATTGCATTTAAAATTGATAAACGAAAGTTAAATATAAAATGTGTTTTCTTTCCCCGGACATGACATGAAACGCCCCAAGTATTAATTTATTCGGTTATCATTACATATATATTTGTTAAAATTAATATGAATTAAAATAGATTCATTGAAAACACAGAATTTATTGGATATAATTTAATGAGAAAAAAATTAGTGCGCTCTTAATAAATGCAGATATTTTTAGTCACTATTCATAACAAAACTAACAAATTTATTTCGAATTTTGTCGACTTACCTAAACTCTACGACTCAATTAGTATCTCTCATTAAAAACATAACAAGCAAAGTATTCTTTTATAATAATTAGAAAGTACGCCTTAAATGGGGAAGCTTATGAAGTTTATTTTTTTATCAACCCCTCCGGTCTTTAGTCACTGTTCCCAGTTACAGTTATTGTAACAAATCCAAAGAAAACAATTTCGTTTCAGATGCAAGTGACAAACACATTGCAATGTCATTGTTACCATCACCTTATCAAGCGCGCCTTTTAATGAATTCTTGTTGCGCTTTCCCAATCCGCAACTCAAACCCGACTTCCAATAACTCTTTCAAATCTCCCCTCCAACAAGTCCCGTCCGTTCATTGGGGGTGGGGGGAAGGGAAGGCGGACCGCGGCTTTAAGAAGTTGATTGCCGGGCAAGGGCGCAGGCGCCGCCGTATGTTTCGGTGGTTGACACTTTCCACTGGGCTCTTCAAGGCGGACGGTCGCTTTTTAGCCCTGTGACCTGTTTGTGGGTAAGCTAGTTTAGAGGTGGTGTGCACGCGGTTGAAAAAGATAGGATTATATGGAACAAATTTAAAGTTTGGGGCTCTAATGTTGTTTGCAATGATTTTTCTTTGTTGAAACGAATTCGCGATTGTGAGAAGTTTTTTATTAAAGAGTACGCTATTCTACTTTGTGTAAGTATGATTTTGTTTTTAAAAGTAACATATAATTGATAATTTAATATTAATTAAAAAACTCAGAAAAGTTTAATTATATTTTTTTTTATTTAAATGACAGCAAATAGTAATATTATAGATATCTCTTCTTTTATAAAAATGGGAAAGTGTAATGTATAGCATTTAAACAACTATTCTTTAAGTGTAATTTATAAATCAAGGATTTTTCTGAAGGTTTTGAGATTAGGTATGATTTTTTATTAATAGTTATATATTGTTTTTTAAAAGTGAATAAAAGTGTAGAAATTTTTAACATGCAGTATCTTAAACCTCAAAAATTTTCAATAAATATTAGTAGAGAAGGTAGTTATAGTCATTAAAATTCCAGATAAATCTGTTTAAAACTAATTTACTTTTTTAATGAGTAGGAGAACTTAATTACTCATGATTTAATGAGTAAATTAATTGCTATCTAATATTTTTAAAAATATATTTTACAAGTTCTATAAAATTACACATTTTTTCTGAAATTTTCATTTTGAAATAACTTTGTTTTTGAGATTAGTTAGTCTTATATCTTGACTAATTCAAAACTCAAAAAGTATTAATGGATGATATTTAGGTTGTAGTACCTACTATAACTTTGTATTAATAACTTAATGTATTTAATAAATATACAGTTTTTATGGCAAATACTATTGTTTAAATTCAATACCATAATGTACTTTAATAAGTTTTTTAAGAGTTTAGTATTATGAATATATAAAAAAACGTTGGGTAATGTTGAACCCTTTAGTGAAATACCTAATAATTCAGTTCATTTTTAACATTTAAAGCCTTCTCTAACTCTATATATTTGTAGACTAATGTTTCCATTATTTTCTATAAAAGCAAAATTATTTCTTAAACATTAAGGAAAAGTTAGATTAATCATTGGATGCCAAATTATCCAGGGGGTGGTACACACACCTACCGCAGATTTTCTTGAAATTTTGTATGCTCATTATATGCCTAAAGATAAGGAAGAGCACAAATTTTTATACAATTATTCTATTGAATAGTTTTAGAGTTAAAGGTGTTTAAAGTTTTACCTATCTTACCCAAGAACAAAAAAGGGATGATATTAGTAGAACTTTTTACGCTGAATTCAAACAGGAAAGTTTTTTTTTCTCCATCATCCCTATTTTTTTTATAATGCGCATTTTAATTTTGAGCGAAGTGTTGCATTTTACATGCAGACTGCATAGTGTTTGACTAACTTACAGTGCAAAGGTGGAAATTTCTTCTATGTATAGCATCAGTAATGTTCCATTAAAGTGTTTAGAAATAACCAGCAAGAATTCTAGCCACCCCCCATTGTCCCTGATCCTCCACTTTTGTCTAAACATTTAGTAACAAACGGTTTTGACTTAACAGTACCTAACAAAAGTTATTACACTGGTCAACACTCATTTTGGTGCCGGGAATATTAAAGCTGATTTTGTATATATTTGACCTCCTGATTAAGAATATGGCATCAATTTTTCTCATCAGCTCTAGTTTTTGAGATATTTCACAATTAAATTTTAAGACTTAAATTTTTTAAAAATAAAATTTAACAAACATTTTGTAATTTTTTACCCAGATTTTAAAATTTTTAAAAAGGAATTTGAAAAAAGGTTGTTATGATGCACGCCAAATCAAAGAGAATAAATTACTGACAAAATGAGCCTGATTTCGTGTTTTAAAATTGTATAGTTCTAGAGTTATATAGATATTTAACTTCGGTGAGATAATCGCTCTTGTATTAATTGAGGGGGTAATTATAGAGACTTAGGAAAATTTCCATGGTTTTATTTTTTTCTACATGATTAAATTTTATTTCTAACTTGAAATTTGGTAGAAATGTTTATTTTGAAAGTATTAGTTGAATAATTCTAGAGTTATATCCTTCCTTCCTCCTCGGCTCTACAGTCCATGTAGGACCTTGGCCTCCCTCACAAGGCAGCTCCACCCTCTCCGATCCCTTGCTCTTGTCTTCCAATTTCTCACCCTTAATTTCCTCAAATCTTCTTCAACCTCGTCCAGCCATCTCTTTCTAGGACTTCCGATCTTCCTCTTACCCTCTATTTTTCCTCTGTAGATTTTCTTTGTAGCTCTCTCGTCACTCATTCTCTCCAGATGTCCAAGCCATTGTATTCTTTTAGATTTTATTACATTGACAATATCTTTTTCTTTATATAGTCCACTTAACTCTAAATTGCTCCTAATTCTCCAAACCTCTCCATCTTTGACTGGTCCATATATTTTCCTTAATATCTTTCTTTCAAATGTAATAAGTGTTTTCTCCTCATTCTGAGTGGTTGTCCAAGTTTCTGCTCCATATGTTCTCCTCTAGAGTTATATAGATATCCAATAAAGGCAGGATAAACAACTTAACAAACTTCTTTTGATATTAAATAAATTACTACCAAAAAAGGGGTTATGAATAAATATGATATCACCCCTCTTTGACTCCCATATCGATACTGATGGCTAAAGGCAACTTTTGCGGGCTATTACAAAACAATATGACAAAATTCGTTTTTTCGTTCTACACTTACTTAGTAATCAGTTTCACAATTTAAAAGAAGTTAGTGGCATAGTCTGGGGGCATTGAAGAAAGAAAAATATATAATTGAAAGGTTTTTTAGCTCTTTTGATTATACTCAACGTCTAGCCAGAATTTATCTAAAACTCGTCCAAAAGTTGTCCATAACTGCAAGCATAGGCTATCAGACTTAATTTTGATTACTTTGCTAAATCTCATTTATAGGGGAAATACATTTATAGGGGCTTGTCCCTTAATTATCTAGTTATAAGATGTGTGGCTTTAAAGATGTTTACCGTCTCAATCTCTGATAAAAACGCAATTTGTGTCGTGAACATGACCTTTGATTTACTCTGATCAAATGCTCATAAAATAGTTTTTTTTAAAAAAAAACCTTATAGGATGACATTTGTGTTGAGTTGGTAAGATTAAATATTTTAAGTGTGTGAAGGGGGTATTCAGAGTTTTCACAATGTTCATGCCATTTATATTTTTAAAAGTTGAACGTATATTTGTTTTATTGAATGCAGAGTTAGCCAACTGTTCCATTCTCAAAAGAACAGCCAAATTTTTAAAATTCCTAGTGAAAGTACCGGGTTAAGTATACTCCTTCCGAGTGAGCACAGGCAATCTATATAAATAACTAGCTGTTACGACCCGGCAAAGCCGGGTCTTACAGCTAGGCTAGCCTTTTATGCGAGCTTCGCTCGTTACTACTTCAAGTTCCTATTAATTATACATTAAATAAGAAGTTTAACTTTAATAATTTATTATTGTTGAATTAGAAACCAACTTCCCTAAAAGTAACTTTTTAACCTTTATTAAGTAAACCAACTTTCTTGAAAGATATTTAAAAGCTATTATATTATTTTAATTTTAATAATTTTAATTACTTTTATTTATTTATTTTTCTGATTATTGCGAGATGGCATCGAGTCAGTGAGTGACGTGGGCTTTTATATTTTTCTGATTATGATTATGATTATTATTGCGAGATGGCATCATAGTGTGCGAGCGTTCCGTTCCAGAATCAGTGAGTCAGTGAGTCAGTGAGTGACGTGGGCTTTTATATGAGAGATTTTATTATTTATTTATTTATTTTTCTGATTATTGCGAGATGGCATCGAGTCAGTGAGTGACGTGGGCTTTTATATTTTTCTGATTATGATTATGATTATTATTGCGAGATGGCATCATAGTGTGCGAGCGTTCCGTTCCAGAATCAGTGAGTCAGTGAGTCAGTGAGTGACGTGGGCTTTTATATGAGAGATTCTCCTACGTACGTGGCTCACGAATTTGGCGGTATTTGTTTTCTCCCGTTGGCAACGGTTGGTTTGTTGTGGTTTTGAATTTTGTTTACGTTTTGGCGAGTGTATGTACAATGTTCGTAAATCGTAATCACGAAACGCTCAGTAACCTGGGTTCAAATCCAGGTAGTACACATTCTCAGCTAGGCTGTACCAGCGTATGGCGAGCGAGCGTAGCGAGCACAGGATTGCGAAGCAATCCTAGGGGCTGCGTCAGCAGTTCCCGGGGGTTGGCGAGCGATAGCGAGCAGGGGGCGATAGCCCCCTAGTCAAATCATATTTCATAAAGGAAAACCCAATACGGTTTAGCAGCTTCTGAATGTGTTTATAAGTATCTTTCATGAGTGTAACCTGTTTTATGGTAATTATAAGGCATTTTACGGCTACTGCAAAACACAATCATTATTAGACTTAATTTTGAAGATTTTTTTGCAAAGACAATACTTGTTTACATAGTCCGAGTCCATTTTTATACTATCGAACCTTCTGTATCCAATCGAAACACAATGCTATAATAATCATCAAAATAACTATAAAATTTTGTATGACACAACAAAATATTTGTACTATAATATGTGTTATCCATGCGTTGTATGCTTGAAGGCATTCTAAATAAATATTACTTACTCAATTTCATACCTAAATTATAAATTTATCCTAAGCAATGTTAAAATTGCAATATTTCTGCTTTAAGCACAGTATATCATGACCCCTCTGTATTTCGGAAACAAGGACCAACCCAAACTTTTTATGCAGATATTCGTGTTTAGCACGTCAAAATCAATAGGAAATGCCTACTTTTATTATTTTTACACGAACTTCGTAAAAAACTGTTGCCCAGTGTTATTGAAGAAAGTTGCATTTTTATGAAAATCGTCTTAAACAAACAGCTAAATACCTCAAAATAACTTCTTAGTTTTATTTCGCTGATAAACATGATTATAATTTATGGAATGTTATATTTTTTCATGTATATTAGATTAATTGATAATTAATTATGTCATAGTTTTAAAGAAACTATTTTTGCAAAACCCTTTTTCTTTTCTTTCTCATATGGATGAAAATTAATGAGTGAAGTGCCCAATGATTGAATGCAACTCAGATTAACAAAGTGAAATAATCAATTTACTCCAATTCTTGGATTTAAATTGGTGTCCCAAAGAGGAATTTTAAATGAAATAAAACAAAATACTTCCATTATAGATTTTAATTAAATTTTAATAGTAAATCTTGCGAAGAAGAAGGAAACACTATTCATTGTTTTGGTACCATGTTGAGATAAGTTTATTAGCATAACTTATTCTTTTTCATGCTGAATATCATACTTTTTTTTATTTTAAAGATATTATACTTCATAGCCTCTTAAAGCACATCTAAACATGCATACATGAAGAGAAATTATTCTTTTCGTTTGTACTAAACTTTTTCCTCGGAATTTTATTTTAATGTCTTTTGAAATGAAACTCTCGCATTGGTTTTAAATATTAACTTCATTCAAATTTTATGTTCAATTGTTTTCAGAGCATTAATCCTTACTCAACATTTACATTTTTACGAAAGTCTGGAATTCTTTTCATTGATTTGCTTACAAAATGGCTCTTTTCGTTTCGAATACATTTCGTCATAAGTGTTTTTATGCTTTACTTCAAAATTTTAAAGGAATTTCAAAAATGCATGGAATAAAGCAAATAATCTCCTCCTTTGATTTAAATGTCTTCTTAGTTTGCTTATCAGCTTTCAAAATTTAACCATAAAATAAAGAAGGTAAAAAGTCTAAATGTTTTAATTTGAATTTTCAATTTAAAGATTTTCTGTTGAGCTCACCTTACACATTTTCTCCTTTGAAATAAAAACAAAACATATTGTTTGAATTGTAGATATTAAGAATATAGAGAAACATTATAAGGCAGTGTTGATGGTGCAAATCTTTGCTCAGAAGGTTTTTAAGGGAGTATTTGTCTATATCCGTTTAACATAGCCTTAGATAAAAGTCTGTAAGAGAATCATAGGGATTAGTAATTCGTGTAAAACATATGAAAGCAGTATTGTAAATCATTTAAAAGTGTAATAAAACTTCTTAAAGAAAGCAAGTAAGATTATTATTTCAGCATTAAAATAGTACATCTAATTAAATTATAAAACTAGCGATTTATATCCTTATCGGTCATGTTTAAAATACATAATCTAATACATACATTTAAAATTTAGAATTTACTTTGAAAGGAATTAATTTCATAAAACTTTCTGCGCTTACGGCGCTTAGATAAACAGTTATTTTTTATTGAATTACTTAAAGTTTATCTCAGTTATGATATTTTTTTATGTTTAATATCTTTTAGTTAGACACACCAAATTATGTTTAAATGATTTACATGAAACATATCATAAATTATGTTATGTTTTATTCTATTGTTAAAATTAGTTAATATGTTTAGTTAAACAATCTGATACTTAAGTGTAGAAATATAATTATTATTATTTTTCGGAAACTGAGAACTTTTAAAAGGTGAATTATAATATTTTAAACAATGTTAATCCCTTAAGGTAATTTTTTGTTTCATGGAGCAAAATATGTATTCCTTCGGTTTGGCAATTTATTTCAGTTAAGTTTCCTAACACATATAAATGTACAAAATCACTTTAAATCCTCTTACAAAATTAAAAGTTTTTTTTCATCCATTTGTATGATTTGGATAATGTTTTAATACTTTTTTATTTGGTTTTATAAGGAAAAAGTCCCTTTTAAAAGAAAGTGTTTTTATTAAGAAATATATATAGCCCACTATTTAAGTTTTAAAAATATCGTTTTTATCAAGTTTTTGAATTATTGTATATTATAAGATTGGAAAATTCTTTGTGATAACCATAAAATGTAACAAGTATATAAATAAAATTCCAAGATAAATAATAAAAAGATTCATCCATGTAAATCATATGACTTAAAACTAATGTAATGCTTTCATTTTCTGTAAAAATCTGGCTAAAAACAATTGTGAATTTTAAATTAATTTTAATTATTAATCGTTTCTTCATAAGAAAATTTAAAACTTTATTAAAACTCAGGGATTTGATAAAGAATATCGAATTTTGTTCTGTAGTTTTTGTAAAAATTCATACAGAATGAAAAATATACATCTTTATTTAAATATTTAAAATATATTTTAAAAAGTTTTGAATATATAAATAGTTTTGATTCTAGCAAATTATTATCCACTTTAATATATGTCCTTGAGATGAAATATGAAATTATGTATAAGGAACAAAATTTTTATTATTAAAAATTGGGGAAAATTCAGCAAAATTAAGGGAATACTTAAGTTAATGAATCTGCGCAGAAAGAGAAGTAAAAAAATGGAGGTTTCTATTTATTTAATCAAAAAGTTCTATAACGTACAGAAAACTATTTTTCCTACTTATTTTACCCCCTCCCCCCATTTCCTATTTGTGTACAGTACACAATTAAACTTTTAAGATAAAATTAAATTATTTATTAGTAATAGGTTTTGCACTTTTGGACCACAGAGCAAAATACGGAGTGTCAAACTTAATTCTTTTCAGATCTTTTTTTTACAATCTATTTTGTATAATGTTATAAAAGAGCTTTAAAGTTAATGAATTGTTTACCTTTTTATAAAAAATTAATTTATTAAACAATGGGGAAAGTAGTGTACATCGGTCCTACACTGTTTTTAGCTAAACTTTTTGTAGTATGGCAACACTGCACATGTAGTTAGCATCCTTTCAACCAGAGCTCACAGTCTAGCTAATTTTTTTTAAAGTCTACAATTTGAGAAAATATGGTTTAAAAACTGATTTCACCCATCAAAAGTAAATTTTATAAGTTTGGTTTCTCAGCTATAGTTAAAAAAATACATATTCTATTTACAATGAATTTTATATGTTATAGTGAATATTTTCAGCTATAATAGTATGTGCTTAAAATGGGGCTGGAGGTAAACTGAACGTGGTGATCAGACATTTTTCAGTAAATGATCAAGTATTGTACCTTGGACCTAAGGAGAGCAGTACCTTGGACCTATTCAAGATACACTTAACTACCTTGAGTTACTAAAAAACTTCCTATACTGAATTTTATTGCATTGGTATTTTGATTTTAAAAGCAGGATAGGATTTAGTTTCATAACTAACAGTAATTTTAAGTGAAATCTATAATTTTGTGACAAAAAGAACCCAGTGCTTTAAAACTTCTACGCTGAAAAGTGCTCCAACTAAATCATACATCTGGGTGGTTCAATGAGCACTTGTTCCTTGAGTTTTTCCACAAACATTTTATTGGTAGACTACCCTGGAAACCAAGGTAAAATACCGGTGTTGTATCTTGGACCTATTTTCAGTTTTTTTCCTTTCATTAATTACGTACTGAAATTCTTCCTTAGGTTATCCTTATCCATATGGGGGGAATTGACCCTGATGTTTTTAGTTATTAAAATCAACGTTACAAAGGTTATTTACTTCTTTCTTTTGATGAAAATATCCAATATTCAGATAGTTTTGGTTGAAACCTTTGGCACTTGTAAATCGAAAATCCCTGGCACATGATGTATTATGTCCGTGCTTGTCAACTTCTGTGTGATACTCAGATTCTATTTGAAATGACATGTCTGTATTGTCGACATTCTGCTTACCAAACCATTTCATGCATACTATATTGTCATGTTAGTATATACAGATTGTACGCTGTTATCTCCGTACTATCTCTCAAATGTTGTGACTGTATGAAGGGAACTAGATCAGATTTCTCTCATTAAATCCAAGGAATTGTCTTAGGATAATTTTTAAATTACATTATGCATAAAAATAATTTACTATAATTCTACTCTTCAAATTATAAAGTATGTAAAAGTTTTATTGCATGGATAAGTTTATAACCTCAGGAACTAATTTTATCTTTGTACAATCATAACCTAACCGTATATGTGATAATATTATTATAAACTAATTTCTCTGAAAATTTTCAATGATGTTTTCATCTACAATAATTTAAAAAAAAACATCAAATTATTATGTTATTAAACGTGATTATGCGTTTACATGCTTTAGAACACTTCATTTGGACAAAAGTAGTCATTGCTTGGTTGCCTCTTTAGAAATAACAAACAATAAAGACTTTTCAACGGTTTTCCAAGAACTGAAGCTTGTAAACCTCTTTTAGATATTAAAGTCACAAAGAAAATTTTAATTGCCTTAGGATATTAAATGATAGCACAAGATGCATTTAGCTTCTGATCAATTATAAGAAACCCTAATCGGAAATGTTCATCAAAATTAGTTAAATTTCTCAAGCGTATAATTTAAAGCTCTCATCAATTTATACATGTTTCCTCAATCCAGCTGAATGTTTCTTTTCTTTATTTTTAATTGTCTTTCGAACATAAAAATTTATTGAAAGCGTTTGTGTGTGTATTTTCTCACTCATTGTCCTTCTCTTATCCTATCAATAAAAGCGAATCATCTTCCTACGTTTTAGCCCTTAATGAATGAACAATGCACGATTCACTCTCACTTTTCTAATGCATTGTTCTTGATTTATTGTTCAAAAAATTCTAATTCGGTTTTTCATCCTTTTGATTAAATCACTTTAAGTGATGTAAGATTATTTGATTGGGGGATCCCCATTTTTCGTATTACAATGCATTTCTTTAGAAACCCCTGATGTACGCTTATAAGAACAAGTTTGATTAAAGTATTATATTTTTAAAGCTTAAACAAAAATGATTTAAAGGTTAAATTACTTAAATTTTTACTTGGTAATTTTGAATACGAAACACAAAAAAAGGGAGAGAGGTTTCATGATAATTTGTTAGGGGTAACTAAATCAAGCGTTTAATTAGGTATATTGAAATATGATTACTGCACTAAAAGTTTTTCTAGTTAAAAGATGAAGAAAAAAGGGTTAAATAAATAAAAGAAATATGAAATTTCTTTGAATAAAATGGGCAAGAAAAATAATTTTAAACTTTTACAAATTGCGCACCATGTAAAAATTAAAATTTTTAGAATGAATACTTTCAACTGGGAGACATAAAACACTTGAACACTTCATGCCAATTTCTAACTTTTGAGGAATGGATTGGATTGGTTACATATATTTTCCAGTCTGTGTGCTTGACCTCAAGAATCCGATTTTAAAACCTTCGTCAAGTAAGACCCTTTTGAGGAAGACCTATTTTTCCTGAGATTAAAGGTTCAATTTATGGAATCCTCTTGATTCTTATGATTCTATTTGACATAATTTGTGCATTATCCAATCAACTTTTAATATTTTTATTTCTCAAGTCTCGTATTTTTGTGAAAATTGAGAGTGTTTTATCCAGCTTTGTACTCAGATAAATCTTTACTGATCTCTACTGACGTAGAGTGGATTGAGTCCGGATTAAAGCAGTAGGTCCAATAGGAAGTAACTAATCAAAGAGATTTCCTTCTAATAACTTTTTTTTTTAAAACTTCATTAATTCTTATTATTTTTTAACTAATTTAAAATTAAAAATAATTCCTCTTACTCACTTTTGCATAAATTAAAAGGTTTTAAAAATTATGAAAATTATAATTTTATTAATTTAAAGAATCTCTCTCAATATACAGAGGAATGAATTAAAGGAGCAAATTCTTTTAGTTACACAAAAATTAACTATTTAATGAATACATTTAACAATATTTTGAAATCGTTTTAAATATATTACCTATTATAATTTTAGTACTATTATTTTTAGTATTACCTATATTAAATAATCTTTAATCTGGGAAATTACAGGGATGCAGAAAGTGTTTTTATTTCCAAGATTTCCCCCCAATCCATACAAAAATTTCCACAAAATTAAAAAAGTGATAAAGACCAACAAAAATTCAAAACTATCATCGGTATCAAAAATATGTTAAATAAAAATTCTATCTTTTAAAACCAATAGACTTATTTTGTCAAACCCAAGATACTTAAGAGTTTAATAAAACTATTACAAGTATAAGTTTTGAAAGTCCTTTTTTTGTCCTAAGGTTCCCGCTATTAGTAACTGCGATGGCGATGATGTGTTTGTTCGTTTAGCGGGTCCATTCGCCATGCAAGCCGCACCGATACGGGCAAATTCTGGAAATAGAACCTGTGAAATTGCCCGATAAGATGAAACATTTTTTAAAAATAAGCTTTAAGCGTTTTTTGATCTTTTCACTTTTGTGAAGGTCAGGAAGGGTTTTGTTGAGGGTCGGAATTTTGTGAAAGGTCTAAACGGACCCTATTTTTTCCTATATGAACACCTGTATTATCAATCACTTTGAAAGAAAAAACGCGCTGCGTTCCAAAAACGAAATCAGAATAGAGTTGCCAAAAACGGAGCGTCTTTCATCAAGTGTAGCTCTCGGGGGAAATTCGTAGTGTGCATGTGTGTCCGAAGGAGAAAACACGCTCAAGGAACCGCGACAATTCATTTTTACAAATAATGAACGAAAGTGAACCTTCGATTCTGTGATGGTAAAGGCGAAAATCGCCACGTAAATTTTGGTTACTGTACTGATATTGAATTCAATAGTATACTTTTCCCACAAAATTTCCCCAGATGGCTAAAATTTCCCCCGATCTTAGATCGCCGAATCGGACATATTCTGCATCCCTGGGGAAATATACCTTTAAACTCTTTAGAAAACGCTACAATACAATGCATAAACTACTAGTTCATAATGTAAACCTTTTAGTATTAAAGTACTCTGAAACAGCTTTACAATTCTTGAATATTTTACATAAAAGAATAAATCTTCAGATGATTTAACACTGTCTTTCTTAGAATAAAATGCTCCACAATAACCTAAGAAGTATTGTTACGTTACATATTTCCCTACGACCCTACGAGACCACTGAAGCACTTTCACGAGACGAAATTGGGCAAAATTTCAAGATATATTCTTGAATATGCTTCTGACTGTCACTCATATAAGCAGTTATCTCTTCGTTGGGGATAAAAACTTAAAACTATGATTTTGAACTCTTCTAAACATCATATTTTCTAAAATTTTAAAAACAAGTTTTTACATGCTAGAAAATCTTTATGCTATATATTATTAATATTACGTCTATTGATTAAAATAGTTTTCCAAAGGTAAATAATTAATAGATTGTAGATGTAATTTAAGAATAATTTTTCGCTTATTCTCCCTTTAGTGGGTAAAATTGGATTTTAGTTGTTAAATAGAATTTCTCCCCCACCCACTTTGTTTTAAAAATTGAACCATATTATGATACTGATATAATTATACTGAAGCAAAAACGTGTAAATAATCTAGATTTTACTTATTTTGCATGTGAAATCTTTATAAAGCATTAAAGAAGTTAAAATATTACGAGCGAAATTAACAGTAGGTGTATTAGTAATTTTTTTACAAATTTTCAAAGTATATATGTATAGTCAATACTATCTCTCTTTTCTTATAGTATATCACAAACATATTTCCTGTGAAATCTACATACAAATGTTTTACAAAAGATTAATTAAAAATATATTTAATGAGATTTTACTTAAAAAAATTGAAAATCAACATTTAAAATGCTGTCTGATGTGCCCCGTAAAGTTCAGAGTACGTTCCTTTAAAATCAGTTATTGCCTTACTAGGTCAATTGGTGGGTATTTTAACATCAACTGTGCAAACCAGACGTCTCAACGTAAAGGGATGTGATACGGCTTCACTTCAAAACACTGATTGTTCAACTGACTTTCCTCATTTGACGTACCAGAACAATATTTAGACCCTATTAACTCTTTGGAAACTCAAATATACAAGATTTATAGCCACCCTAACGCTGCCCTATATTTTCAATGGTATTTTATTTTTACGCGAGAGGTATTCTTTGTGTTTCTCTCACTACACTGCCACTTATTTATGAATGAGGACCTTTTCTTTCTATATAAAAGATCGACCGCAGACGCAAGACATCCATCGAAGAGGAGTTCAATAGATGAAGTCCTATTAAATCTTTCTAGACGTTATTTATATTGGGGAGATTTATTTCTGCCCTTTATCGGATAAATGAGGTTCTATGTGAAGGACTTGGAAACGGTCATAGAGTCTTGACTTTCAAATCAGAGCTTAAATGGTTGGAATAGGAGATATAAAAATTTGTTACCTTTTTTAAAATTTGAAAATGCAGTAAATGCCCAGTCTGGTTGCAAATGTATAATTCGTGGGTATCTTTTTGATACTAATGTGAAAATGGTTTCATTTTCTTTGTTTTATTAATGATGTTGACTCTCTCAAATGGGGAGCAAAATAGATAAAATTAAAAAATATAAATATAATATAAGGGACTTATAATACATGCTTATAAGCTATATTTAATGCTAATTGCATACATTTATTTTATCCAAAAATTTACATTAAAAATCAAAAAATTGAAAAAAAAATCTCAATTCTTTACTAAAAATTAAACTTAAGCTGAAATACCCAGAGGTAATTGTAATTGCTTTCTATTATAAATTACCTAAATAATGTACCAAAAGTTTATTAAAATAGTTTAATATTTTTTCCAACTTTCAAACTTTTACCCAAACCCATATTTTTTTTTTTCAAATTAAGTTACAAACTAAAGAAACATCATTATTGTTAGTTTTCAGTTATTATTGAAGATATACGCTTAAAACAATAGAAATAGTTATAATTCTACTTTATTTAATTTAATTACCTAGTTTTGGGGCTCTCAAACATTTGAACATTGCGACCCACTTCTTATAAACAAAATCTAACGCGACCCACTTCATCGTCAGTTAGTTTTCCCATACCCCCTTACAAAATTTTAGCTTCGTGCATGTGTGGTTTGGTCATCAACTATATTTTGTTACAATAATAAATTACATGTACACATGCATGCATTAGAAGTTAAAATAACTTTTTAGAAAAAGTAGAAGAAGTGTGGGAGCACCCATGAGCTCCTCAGTAAAAATGGGGTTAGGGGTCCTCCCGTCCTCCCCCAGAGAGAAAATACTCTCGAAAAATAGGGTATCAACTCGTTTTTTAGTAATCTGGGATAAATTACAGTTACATCATTTCCTAAGAAAATTCTTAAAATTTGTAATGCTCCCTCCGATAAGGAGCCCTACGTTTGGAAACACAATTTTTTTTTCAAATCTTATTTGCATAACCGAATATTTTTGCATTAACAGTACATTAAAGTAACTCACATTATGTGTATTTGACTTTTATTTTCATTTGTGTTATACCCCGAGTAGGGTAATTTTTCTTATTGCTAGTTTTATTCTTTTTACTATACGGTAATTTGATAAATTTCTAAAGCCAACAACATGTTCGTAAAAATTATAAAGAAGATACTAAATCAAACAAACAGAAAAATTCAAAATCTTGTCTTGACCCACCAAAAACTGATAGCCGAACCACAGTTTAAGAAACTCTGATGTAGTTAATTAATTTCATAAAATATAGTTTAGTGGTTAAAATATACCCCATGGACCCCAAAACAGTATACGCGAATGGTCTCAATTTTTACCGTGGAATTTTTTTTTCGAAAATGAGACTCAAATTTGGAACATATGTATAATAATCTAGTAATATATTTTTATATTTTTTTAAGGTTTTTACTATTTTTCACGCTAATTACGATTTTCTTACATCTGAAAAAAAAATACACCAACAAATGACAATTATTTTCTTAATTTAATTTTAATGGGATTTTTTTTTTCAAATATTGAGAACTGTGATTAAGAAGCATGTATACCAAGAATTGTGATAATTTGTGTACCCTTTTTTTTCAGGATACTATTGTTTAAGTTTAAATTGATGTAAAAATGTGATAAAGGAAGTAAAACAAAACCAAAACGATGGCATTTTTACATTCCATTAAGTGTTTTTGACGTGAAAGTATTGGATTATAGAGAAAGATTTAAAACAGAAATAAAAAAAAAACTACAAAGGACAGGTTTTTTTTTACTTAACTATTGTAAATGAATGTCAAGATTTTATTCCCAATGAAATTTATTTTAGAATATTAAGCAATCTATCAATCAATTATTTTTTTTCATCTATGGAAACAAACACAGTGTATAAAATAAATTATATTCTTAAAAGGGCCAAGCCATGTTTGAATGGTTTATATCCAAGGAGGATCCCGGAGATTTCCAAAATTTTGATGATTATTATTGTTCTGTTTTCCCCTTCGAAATTTAACGGCGTACGAAGGGTGGTTCCTCCGGGGGTCCTGTAAACAGGTTTCAGTCTCTAAGAATAGGTAAAAACCCTATTTTGTAAGTGTCAAGTTTAACTCAGCAATACCTACAATTTTTTAAAAATAAATACATGATTCAAAATCATACCTTTAAGTGTTCGAAGAGCTACGTTCAATCTATCATGCACGCATGGGGGAGTTTTGTTACGTGATGTCTTAGGTTTCATATTTTGACTAAAAACTAAATATTTTACTTTTGTTTTAGGTTGCTCTCATATAAAATTTACTTTGAGATGACTGCTACTCTTTTAAGAGGAGAGCTGGTATTGCCCGATTCAAAAAACATCTCTTTCTTGCCCATCTTCAATTTCAGTTTCGATGACGCTGTGAAAGAAGTGGAAAGACATATTTCTAGTGACAGGGTCTTTGACAAAATGACCGAGACCATAATCATCTGCATCTACTCAACCCTAATAATCAGTGGAATTTTAAGCAATTTCATAATATCAGGAATTATAGTGCACAAAACAAGGGTTTGCAACACGAGATACCCATTCGTAATCAATCTAAGTGTTTCTGACTTGATTCTGTGTGCCTTCTGCATGCCATTTTCGCTGGTGGCCCTCATCAGGAGAAGGTGGATCTTGGGTCTGACCTTGTGCAAGCTGGTACCCTTCGTGCAGGGCTCAACAGTCTTCCTGTCCTCGGCCACTGTGAGTGCCATCGCCATCGACCGGTATAACCACGTACTGAACGCTTTCCCGACAGGACGCCGAAGACAAAAGAAGGAGGTGGTTCTCACTATCTTCGCAGTGTGGTTCATCTCACTGGTGCTCTCCAGTCCAGTCCCTTACGCTCAGACGATCAAAAGCGTTGGACTGCCACGACTCTACATCTACGAGAAGTGCATTGAAGAGTGGCCGTGGGACAAAGCCAAAGGGGTCTACACGGTGGTTATCGTACTGGCGCAATTCTTGATCCCCGCATTCGTACTGACTGCAACTCACATGCGCATAGAGGCGCATCTCAACTGTGCCATCAGTCGCCACAACAAGCCATCCTGTCGCTCCAACGATGAGCGAGTGAGAAAAGAACGGCACCGAAATCGCAGAGCCACTTGCATCTTGCTAATGATCTCAACTGTCTTTGGCGTAACTTGGCTTCCATGGAACATCTTCAACCTGATTGCGGACTTCTACCCTAAGCTTATGGCCCCCAAGGATCTCTACCTAGGCTTCGTCATTTGCCACATGATCGCTATGACGTCAACTACTACCAATCCCATTCTTTACGGTTGGTTTAATTCGAACATCAGAAAGGAAATTTTGGTGGTTAAAAGGAAGATAGGAAATGCTCTGTCAGGGGAAAATCGCATCAACACCAGTATCCTTCATTTGGAGACAGTGGAAAGAGTATGTGATACAAGGCTATGAGTAACTAAGTTGGAGAATAGCTGGGTCTTATAAAGTTCTCATCATTATTTTCTTTTGGAAGTTTTAATTGTAGAGATTGTTTTATTTGAATGGGATCTGATGTATTTTAAGCCTAAAGGTATGAAAATAATATAAATTAAAGTATCTCAATATTTTCTGTTTGAGAATAAAATAAATTAAGCAATTTTAAAGGCCTTGCACTTTATCCTTTCTTCATAGTAACCCTAATAGAATACTAATACAATTATTTTTTTAAAGAGGAATAATAGTTTTTTGTCTTTTGCTAAGACAGCTAGTCAGGAAATAAAGTAATGGAAAAGGTTTTAAGATTTTTTTACAAACATTGTTGAACTAAAATTTATTACCTTGTAGCAATGAGAGATTTTGAATACTGTGTCCTAAAAATGAGTAACACATTTAATTGAGAAAAACATCAATTAAGAGAAAAAGAAGACCAGATAAAAATGCATGGTTTGCGGTATTCTACCCAGAAGACTGTTTTTATTACTATGAAATAAAAACAAATATTGTAGTTCAAAATTTTTAGGGAGGGGGTCTACAGATTTTTTTTTGAGATTAATGAAAAATAATCGTTTAGGTTCCTATTTTTATTTATCACACATTTTGAGATAGAATCAATTTTAGAATGTTATATTCTTTGGAATCAAACTAGAGATTATACTCAGCAAACTTGATACTTTGAAGAGGCACTAAAAAGTTAAAAGCTTCTTAAAAAAGTTAAATTACTGAGATTTTCTAAATAAATTTTGGTTCAATGACAATTTTGCTGAACAAGTTTCTTTTCAACTTTGAAAATATTTTACAAAACAATATTATTTGGTAAATTTTATAACATAGGTATAAAAACATACCAATAAGTCTAATTAAAGTAAAATATTTCCTCTCAGATCAATGCCCTTAAAATCTAAATGCAACAAACAAAAGAATTGGATTAATAGAGAAAGACCAAGTCCAGACAATAGTCTATGTATAGCTAATAACAATATTTATTTATAACTCCCAAACATACATTTGTTTGAAACATACAGTATATACACAAATAATTTCTTCTCAGTTATCTTCAACTATACAAGAAAATAGATACATTTTATCACCAAATTCTTAGAAATATAATTGAACTCTATGCTGAAGTATATCATAAAACATTCAGCTATTAACTTTTATTTGTGCAGATTTCATACATATGAATAAACAGTATGAATAAGTAGCTATAAAAAACTTTATGCTTCTATGCAAATGAAAATTAAAAAAAAATTCCTTTGGTATTAAAATTTCAATTTATAATTAAATAGTTAAGAAATAACAGAATTTATGCAATAAATCAACCAATATAAAAATACTAGGAAAAGATGTCAAGGAAACAAGCTTTGAAATCAACCTTACTTACCTTAAATAATTTGAGTAATCTTCTAGATTATTTGAAACTAGCTGTTACGACCCGGCAAAGCCGGGTCTTACAGCTAGGCTAGCCTTTTATGCGAGCTTCGCTCGTTACTACTTCAAGTTCCTATTAATTATCTCTCATATAAAAGCCCACGTCACTCACTGATTCTGGAACGCTCGCACACTATGATGCCATCTCGCAATAATAATCATAATCATCAGAAAAATATAAAAGCCCACGTCACTCACTGACTCGATGCCATCTCGCAATAATCAGAAAAATAAATAAATAAAAGTAATTAAAATTTTAAAATAATATAATAGCTTTTAAATAAATATCTTTCAAGAAAGTTGGTTTACTTAATAAAGGTTAAAAAGTTACTTTTAGGGAAGTTGGTTTCTAATTCAACAATAATAAATTATTAAAGTTAAACTTCTTATTTAATGTATAATTAATAGGAACTTGAAGTAGTAACGAGCGAAGCTCGCATAAAAGGCTAGCCTAGCTGTAAGACCCGGCTTTGCCGGGTCGTAACAGCTAGTACATTAAATAAGAAGTTTAACTTTAATAATTTATTATTGTTGAATTAGAAACCAACTTCCCTAAAAGTAACTTTTTAACCTTTATTAAGTAAACCAACTTTCTTGAAAGATATTTATTTAAAAGCTATTATATTATTTTAAAATTTTAATTACTTTTATTTATTTATTTTTCTGATTATTGCGAGATGGCATCGAGTCAGTGAGTGACGTGGGCTTTTATATTTTTCTGATTATTATGATTATGATTATTATTGCGAGATGGCATCATAGTGTGCGAGCGTTCCAGAATCAGTGAGTCAGTGAGTGACGTGGGCTTTTATATGAGAGATTGAGAACTTACCAAATTTAAATGCAATTTTATACTTAATTAATGTAATCTCATAGTTACCTTATTCAACATTAAACTCTGTTGTTCATCTAAAAGCACATTGAATGACAGTCTATAAATGACAAGCTCTATATTTTTAACTAAAAATTTAGTATTAAAAGTGGTTTAATAAGATCACTGTACGCAGGTAAAATGAAATAAAAAAAATGATTTTTAAAGAACAATTATGGAATTTCAAATAAAATGTTTCATTTTAAAAACACTCAGTACTTCAAATGCTATATGCTTTTAATTATAAAAAAAAACCAACTTTAACAGAAATCAATTTCATATTACCAAAAATATAGTATGACACACTATATAAGTTCAGTTTTCAAATAACTCTTCAAAAGAGAAAAATAAATTACTTCACTACACAAAAAATTACCTTCCTTAGCTCTATGGAAATTCCAGTTTACATTATATGAGAAAGTCTGAAACGTCTTCCAGACATTGGATTTTTAAGCACTCATTTTCAAATCATCTTGTAAATGCAGAACGTTTCACAAATCCTGATAATGGAGGAGGGCCAACAGGATTTGAAACTGGAATGGTAGATGGTTGAGGATTTAAAACAGCTGGAACATGAGATTCACAACTAGTATGCACTGGATCATGAGAAGGAGGAGGTGGAGGAGGAAAATTAAATGGTAAAAGAGTTTGACTAGGACCAGGTTCACCTCTATCAAAAAATTGAGGGGTTTCAAACCCTTTTGAAGGTTGATTACTAAAATCTACTAATTCAAAAGAACTCATATCAGGAGGAAGTTTAGTCGAAAGATGTTTTTCTTCAATTTGTTGAGTTGATATCACAATTCCTTGCATAGCATAAATTTCTCTTAATATCATAAGCACAGTGTCTTCAGAATCCCTGCAAAAAAGAATTTTTCTAATGAAACCTAAGGCTTGGATTGGTTTTAAAAGTTTACGTGAAAAAGCAAACATTATTTCAAGGGAAAATGCGTTGATATAATAAAAATAGTATTTTTGAAGTGCCTAGGAAATATTTGCTACAGTAAAATTTTAATTATTACTTGGTTTCACCTCATTATTTTTTAAAGATTTAACTAGGTAAGATTAAATAATATTTTCTTAATGAATAAGTTTCAAGCTCATTCAGTTCTGACAAGTTTTACAGTATTTTAAACAATATAAAAAAACTATACATACCAGTAAGTGGCATGGCTTGTAAGTGCAAACACATAATCATTCAAAGCTTCAATTGGTTTTTCTTGAAGAACATAATCGATTCTTCTACCTCCATTAAGCATTCCAATCTGTAAGTCCTCCGAAGAAATTTCTAGGGGATTGAAATTAACCAAAATATTAGTTAAAACAAGATAGCTTTTTGCTAAGACAAAACTTAATATTTGATTTTAATAAAGTATCAAACATAAAAAAGTTGATTTTTGGTAATTGCTAAAGGGAAAATATTAACTTAAATTAACAATTATATTAACAGAGAAGTTGGAGACATAAAAAATATTGAAACAAATTATAGATAACTACTCAAATTTTGCAGATTATTTCTTAGAAGAGGTATTTTGAATGGAAATAAAAAATTCTTTAACTGTTGCATTTAAGAGAACTAACTATAAAGGAACTTGAATGTAAACAGGGTGTTTTGAAAGTCTGTATCTAATAATAAAAATAATTTGCTCGTTTTACACTGTTATCATTTAGGTTTGCATTTTTTCAGTTAAAAAGCAAATTCTAATTAAGAAATCAAGGAAACAAGCAAATTTCAGACCATTTGCTTTTTTGAAGCATGAAAAGTGTTATTTTCACATGCTAATATATCCTTTAACATTTAAGATATTTTTATGCAACTATTTTCTGTGCATTTGTCATGATATTGCAAACAATTTTTCTCATTGAAGTTTTTAATATATCTCCTTTAGTTTTTATTTAATGTTTTAAACCATCTTATTTCACAGCTAGGGCACTGTAAGCCGCATGGTCCATTACCCTAAGAGACGTTGATTCCAAATAAAAGCAGTGAAATTGACTTTTGAAACACCCTGTATACAAAATCTATAGTGAGTGAAATACCTGAAGATTCAACTGGATCAGTGATTTCCTCGCTTACTAGTTTATCAACTTCAGCCTCTAGCATTGCACTAGGAAATGAATGATTTTTGGCAAATTCACTAAGAGAATACCATGTATACCTCATAGTATCCATTAACTTTTGTTTTATTTCAGATGCAATTTTAGTGACATTTTCCTTTATTTCTAAAAAAATAAAACAGTTGTTAGATAAAACACCATTAAGTATGTAGAAAAATGGATCAATTTACATCAAGGATGTAAATCAGAAGATAATAAAGATGTTAAGATAAAGAGGTATGAGTAAAAAGTACAAATTAATACAGTAGAACTTCTTTATAACGACCTGTAGTTACAGTACTGATAATTTTATCATATGAATAATACATTATTTTTAATTTGTTACTGTGACCCCAAGCACATGAGTTTTTCATTATAGCAACCCCAAATTTGATTGGCTCATTGAGAGGCTAGAACAGAATAAAAGGGATATTAGAAGAATTTCTGATGGCCAAATTACTCCAAATGATTATGTCCTTAATATTTCAGAATGTTTGCATTGATTGTTTGAGGATGTATTATTCGAGGTAGTATATCCATATTTTATTTCTTTTTTGTTTTGATTATGTGTGTTTCCAAATTCATTATAACGACCCTGTTTGTTGGTCAAAATAATAATGGTTAAATGGAATGTGGGTCATAATATGAAAATTAAAATATGTTTATCATTACCTAAATGCATACGCTTTCTTCCTTTATGATGAGGTATCAACACTGGTTTAGCAGTAAAGTTTGAATCTATCAGAGGTTCAATTCTAAATGCCTAAAAGTAACATAATTTATAATACAGGTATAAGACAGTAAAAAGCTCATTATTGAATATGATATTGAAACACAAAAATATACTTACAACTGGATCATACTTTAACCAGGATATAAAAATATAAAGTGAAATTAGTTACATACTTTTAAAAATTAAGATCATTAGAAATACAGGCAAGGTAAATTTACTTACAGGATGAAATATATGGTAGAAAGCAGGGCAGGTTGGAAACTGAAAATCAGTACTTATAGAGTCATATCCACGAGCAGCCAAAAACATAGGAATAGGAGATCCTAAAGCAAAAAATCCTGCAGGCTGGAATTTCAGTCTATGGAAGTAAAAGAGAAGTATGACCTCTTTACTAATATATAAAAATTATTTAATTTCTTGTTAAGGTACTTAATTATTTTGGCATTTTAAGTAACTTGAGTTGCATAATTTTCAAACGTTTTACCTAGGATAGGTTATAAGTGACATGCTTGAAATGAACTTTTTGGAAGGATAAGCTCGAGACTTGGGAATATCATCTAATTCTTCAACAACATTTTCTGTTGCCTCCTCTAATGATGATGAAATCAGCTGAGTTATGAAGCTTTTGATAGGCTGGCATTGAAAAAAAAAAACAAATTATCAGTGTCAACTCTCAGGAGATAATTAAAAATAAATAAATAAATTAGATACATACACTTCCTTCAGAACCAACAATTTCTTTAAGCTTATCTAGCTGATTTGGTTTCAGGGATAGCTCATCAAGTTCTTCCACTGACATTTTTTTCTATAAAGTTTTAAAATTGAAAATTACAAAACAACAGACGTAGAAAGGAAATTACAAAGGGAAAAACTTTTTGAAATGTGAAACATAGTTTTGTTTATCTGAGAAATTTTTCTCAGCTTAATGTATCCATAAACATAATGCAGTATAACAAAGTAAAATGAAAAGTTAAAATATATACCAGAACTTTAAGGCTTATGTTTTTTTCTCGAAGTACATCAATGGGTTCTTTCAGATCTAAATACTTTAGAAGGGTGTCAATTTCTTCAAGGTTCATAGTTTTAAAACTAGCTGAAAGAAGTTGTTCCATTCCACATTCTTTACTCATTTTGGCAGCTTGTGAACCCAATGAGTCATGAGTTTTGGATGGGATATCTTCTGAAGTTACTTGGTTAGAGAGTAAATCAAAAAGAATCAACGAACCTAAAAATTCCACAAAGATTTAGGGTTTTATAAATTTCCTTCAATGAATTTAATAAACATAAAACAACTATAGAAATGTTATTTTAGGAACTTACCTAAGCTGTGGCCAGCAACAAAAACTTTACCAGTAAAGTAAGGATTTCTATACAGGAAAAGTTCATACATTGAGTTCAACTCAGATGACACTGTATCAATGATGGATTGGCAATAAGACTGATTACTGTACAGTAAGATATCTATTAAAGTATCATTTGTGAAATGACGAAGTTTTGGAATACTAGGCAAGGTAATGTTCTGCATTCTCCTAAAAAATATAATTACATAGCTTTACAATGAGAACTTTATCTGAGTTTCTAAAATTTCTAAACGTCAAAACATATTTTTACTTGTCAAGACCCATTTCTCTAGTATGCAATTTAGCATGCCAAGCTACTGGTAAAAATTCTACTCGTCCCACACGTTTTTGTTCAACTTCACTCTTGTAATGGGTGTAGACTAATTTGTTAGCTATGTCTCGAAACCCATCCACTAAAACATGAATTGAGAAAGGAATGTTAGTCCATGAAAATATAAATAGACTTTAGATAATACTTAAAGAAATCAGTTACCACACTGAGAAACAGTCCTGAAGCGGAGATCACAAAATGATCCAATGCCTTGAACCACAAAAACCAAATGATCAATATCAGAAGACTCAACAGGTAGAATTTCAAATCCATCAGGCAACCCTCTTTTAACAACTTTTGGACTATCTTTAGTTTCCTGAAGAAAAATAAATAAATAAATAACAGAAAAAAATAGCACCAAAATAAATTGAGAAGAAACAGTTCTTACCAATAAGTTAGGCCAAACTTCAAGCTCATTTTTATAGTGAAGCATAACTTGAGGACTTTCAAACAAGAAACTTCCAATGCCAGGTACGTTAAATCGTCTTTGCCAGTTCCCAGAATTAATACAAGTAAAGTATTGTTGCTGTAAAAATTTGAACATTGATAATTACGGACACAGCCAGTATATATTCTTTCAGAATATGTTTTAAAACTAACTAGGATAACTTAAACTTTTTTGTCAAATTATTCAAAACTTCTCAATGATGGAGGCTAGTTTTTATTCAGTTTAAATAAATTTCTTAAAAAAAAGTTTCTACAAGTTAAGTTATACTTACTTTGAATCAAAAGTTTTGAATTTAATATCTTTAAAAGAAATACAAATTTTAAAATATATTAAATAAGTAAAATATATTAAAACCTCTACTATTTTTGTCTAACTTAAGTTCACAATGAATTTTTAAGAAACTTTATCTTGGAAATGAATGACATCTTACAATTATATTAATAACAATTACATTACTAATAAAAAAGAAAGGCATTATATCATATTGATAAAAATTTTAAATGTAGATTTAAATAAATATAATAAAAGTATGAATGTTTTCAATGAAAATTCTCAAAAGATTTTATATGTTACCTCTAATCTCACAGAAATATCTTCATCATAAGGTCTATACCTAAGAGATGTGCCAGTTTCATAAAACCATGTACCCCGCCTTACACGTAAATCTTTTACTTCAAAGTACACAGACTTTTTTAATCTCTGATGAAGGTGGACATCATATCGACCACCATCAGTGGCAACTACAGTTTCTCCTAAAGTGATTTTAATAGTTCAATTAGAAATGACATTCTTTAAAACATAGCACAAACTAGTTTTAGATATACTTTAAACTTTAGCGAAAGACAACATTCGGTTTCTTAAGATTTTATGAATTTCTTGTTTCACCTTGTAGAGTCAATAACTCTTTTACAATTAAATTTACGTCTGAATAATAGAGTCAATAATACAAATTTGGCAACAAAAATTACCACTAAGATAAAAGATTAAAAAGCATCACTAAATGCTTAAAAACATGTATAGTTAGTAGGGGATCCAGGGGATAGTATGGAAAGATAAAAATTCACTGGATAAAATTATTTAAGAGAATTTCTTAATAAGTCAAAGCTTTAAAGCAGTGAAATGCTTCAATATGAAATAATAATGGTTAATAAATTTATGAAGCTTATACTATGCTAATTATTTAAAAGTATATTACTCTTCAATATTTTCAAAAATATTGCAGATTGTATCAGTAAGGAATTTTTATAAACCTGGTGCCCCTCTCCAGAAGTCAAACTGGCCTTTTTTGCAGTAATATTTCCTTTTTTTCCCCAATAGATAACAGGATTTAGAAAAATTTGATGGCTCAGCAAAAGCGGAAACTACGACGATCGAGGTTTAACCATACATTATGTCAGATAAAAACAAATGCACTACAAAACTGAATTTCAGTAATACCTTTTAAATAAGCTTCTTCCAATCGTTTTGAATCAACTTCATTAAAGCCATACCATACTTCTTTAGTTTCAACTATTTCTTCGAAAAGCCAATGAGGATTCACAGGAACATATTCAAAAGGAGCGTCACCATGAGCATTTGCAATACTTTGCTGATGACCACTTGAGGAATAAGCATCTGGCAAAAACTGTTGAGGATCAAGAGAGCTCACTGAAATTTGACTGCTAGACATATACGATCTGTATGGTTCCATGGTAGGTCTAGGAGCATGACCAGAATAAACAGGATCTGCACCTAAAAGCAAGGTAAAATATGAACAGAAATTCATTTTTCAGAAGGAAACATTGACCCTTTTTCCAGTTAACAAAAAATCTAGAATAAGCCCAAAACTGTCATGTTTTTGTTTTTAAAAATGTATTTAATTTCCCATGTTCTCGAGTAGTGGTTCTCAATCGGTAGCCCACTGCCCCTTGGGGGTCCATGAAATCCATTAATGTTACAGTAGAATATTGATTTAAGTACACCGAGTAGACAAGAAAACAGGTGTGTAATTGGAAACCACTGTTCTAGAGGAATTTCCTTTTGTTTTGAAAGTTGGATGTCTGTTAGCCATAACATTTCAATACTGCCAATCCCATTTAAAAGGAACACCATCGCTGAACCACCCCAATAAGGGCAACCCATAAAGAAGCATCATATTGACAGATGCTTGCTCTATGGCAGATAAAGGCCTCTCAGCTGACTGGTGTCACACAAGGTTTGTGGCAGAATTAGCTTTTTGAGGCTTCAATGTTAGTGATTCATGCAAGCGATGATGGAGTATTTTAACTCTGCTTATACACAGGTTTTGATTTGGTAAATTTTTCATAGACAAACCGTATTCTCAACTTTTACACGGTATGGTATTTTACATGTATGGTACTACACGTATGGTAATTTATAAGTATTTAACTGTGCCAAAATTTTACACAGACTTATGCAGTTATCTTTTGATCCCCCTAAGGGTAAGTCCAGGGGAATCACTTTACATGAAAACAAGTATTAGATTGAAAGTAATTTACACCATGCTTTACCTATCACTGTTATAGAAAAAAGAACTACAATTACCAAATAGAGACCAAATTTGATTCAGATAATCAAATTTTTAAGGCATAATGGGATGGGAATTGGTTGGTTGAGGGGAAGTCTCACTGGATTTTGCTTTAGACTCAAAGTCAATGATTCTTCCAGGTTTCCTTTTAGAATTTAATGGGATGGGAACAAAGAGAATATCTTTTAAACACAAAATTGCATAACTGTACAGTGTTATCTACAGTGTAAATTACTCACTTGAAACTGAGGTAAACACAGGAGCAGATGCAGAAGCAGGAAGAGATCCAAAGTTACTGGCACCTTTATTAATTGGAACAGAAGAAGCAGTCTCAATCTGATGAGTTGGATGGAAGGCTTCTTTATAGAAAGGAGGCACATTATCAGGAACATTCATCGGATTGCTATCTGAAGTTGAAGACATAGGAACTTCAGCAAATCCTGTACAAGTATTCCCACTAAAGGATGATGGTTCTAAAGGTACTTGAGGAGGAAGTGATGAAGATGGCTTTGAAGATTCTCTCTTTACAAATAGTGGTTGCTCAAGTTGACAAACAGATTTGCTTACACCACTGCTGGTTGTTTTGGAGGGAATGTTTGGTTCGTTGGAAGAATCCTTCTTATGGGGACTCTGTCCTACTGAAACAAACCAATAATTGAAATGCATTAAAAGAATGACAACCATACATAAATAATAAGATATGAAAAGATATCAGGATCTAAAATTATATCACATATCTAAAACAGGTTTTAATCTAACACAAGGTTTATATAAAACCCACTGTATTACCATCTTCTTAAGTTGCTTCAAAGCGACCTTTCAGTAAAAATTTACAACTTAGAAAATCCTCATAAGTTGAAAATACTGACTTAAATAGAGAAAAACGCAGTTCTGAGAGGCATCACTAGACCTATTCAGGGATGCAGAAAATGTTTTTACCATCCAAGATTTCCCCCAATCTATACAAAAATTTCCCCCAAATTTTTAAAAGTGATAAAGACCTACAAAAATTCAGAATTATCGTCGGTATCAAAAATATGTTAAATAAAAGTTCTATCTTTAAAACCAATAGATTTATTTTGTTGAACCCAATATACTTAAGAGTTTAATAAAACTAATACAAACTTCGTTGATGGTCGGAAGTTTGTGAAAGGTCTGTAAATGGACTCGATTCTTTCCTAGATGAACACCTGTATTATCATCACTTTAGAGAGAAAAAACACGCTGCGTCCCGAAAATGAAATCAGAAAAAAGTTGCGAAAAACGGAGCGTCTTTCATCAAGTGTAGGTCCCTAGGAAAATTCAAAGTGTGCATGTGTGTCTGAAGGAGAAAACACGCTCAAGGACCCACAACAATTCATACTTACTTACATATTATCCCGTTGACCGTTCAGCGGCCGTCTAATTCAGCGGCACAGTTATAGTAAAGTCAATGGGATTTGATAACGTTTTCGGACTAGGCGTCACGGTCGACGGGATAATACACGGTCAAAGGGATCATAATTCAATGGTATACTTTTCTACAAAATTTCACCAGATGGCTAAAATTTCCCCCGATCCTAGATTGCTGGATCGGACATATCCTGCATCCCTGGACCTATTAGGCTACTCTGACCACAGTTAAGTTGCTTTTTCTACATCGCAATAACAACACAAGAAGAAGCAAACTTAAATTGATGCCCGGGGCCGTCCAAGAAAGCAGTTGGGGGAGAAATGGAACACTCAGAAAGCAAAAACGGTACTTACGTACTAAGCCGTCGACCGTGTTAATGAATTTAAAAACGTCGCCAAAGTCACCAAAAAGTGGCTGTAACACCAATATTAGAAGACGGTGATGTCATAAGTCAATGAAGAGCGAATGTTATTGCCAGATGCAGTTTCCCAAAAACGAGACAACCAAATAAACAAGTTTTTTTTATTTATTTAAAATAGCTGTAAATCAAAAACTGGAATAATTAATATATTATAATTTTAATATTAATGTATAATAATATAGTATAACTTTAATTCAGAATAATTTTTGACTTTGACTCTAGCAATTTTATGTCTCAATAAGTTCTATTTTAAATTCATTTGTTTGATCAATAAAGTAAATTTGATATTCCGATGTTGACAACGCCTAGTGTTCTCTTTGGCGACGTTTCAATCCAGTGGTGGAGTTAACGAGCTTTGGCGATGTTTTCAAATTCAGCGGCACAGTACGTAAGTACCGCAAAAACAAAGCTTTTGCGAAAAATCCCAATTTTCTGACTTTTTCCGCGATAACCCATGATTGTTATAGGAAATACTCTAGAAAGTTTAAAAGTATGAATTATCTGAAAAGAAAACCAAATTAGTTCGTAGGCCACAAATGAAGGTTCACGGGCCGCTGTTTGTACTATTAGTTGGTGTGGTTTATTGATGAGCCCCATAAATTTTGAAGAGATAAGGTTTTATCAAGCAGAGCCGCGAAGGGGCAGGGTAAAGTTGAAGGTCCAACATAGGATGAATGGATTCATGGAATGCACGTTTATGAATGATCCACATAGAAAATGGAATTTTTTGGTTCTTACGTATTAAACCGTCGACCATGCCGCTGAATCCAAAAACATTATCAAAACCCATTGACTGTTCTACAGCTCTGTCGTCAAATTATACAGCCGCTAATAAGTCGATGGTATAGTACATTTGTACTTAAGCACTAAATTTTCTATTTTAAAAACAAAAACAGCGGCATATTGAAAAGTTTTATAGGCGAGATAATTTTATAAAAGAATCGTTCATGATGAAAATCAAGGAGTTTTTCAGGAGTAAAACCCCAATTTAGGGAGTTTCCATAGTGTTTGAAAATGAAACTAATTTTCAAGGAGCGTACAATCCATGCGGTTCAAATGATGCAGGGGAATTTGGTTCAGCTTTCTTCTATGGGTACAGTGAACTTTTGGAATACTTTTTTCACCTGATCAGCAATAACTTCTGGCTAAGTCTGGCAACCCTTTAAAATATTCCATTGGCACAGCTTTGATAACAGTCCTCCAACCGCTATGTTTATCCACAGCTCCCCCATTAATATGCTTGTGTTGTCATCATTTGAGCTTTTGGGTGAACATGGTGGCTGGAGGACTCTTATTGAAGCTGTGCCATTCCATCTTTGTTTGTGGGCTTGAAAGAGTCGCCAAATGGATTTGGGGACTTTCAAAACTATCCATACTTGTGGGCGAAAGCTGTTCTGAGAATTTTGGCACAGCTGGAAAAAGAGTCCTCCATTTCGCAACTCGTGTTGCGGCTGCCAAGTTAGTGGTACGGAAGTTAGCGGCATGATTAGTTATAGTGTACAGTTGGCGGTAGAGTTAGCAATCACGACGCGATCGCCAAATGGAGGACTCTTATTCCAGCTGATCCAGAATTTTTTTTACGAGCAAATAGAAAAGTTTAAATGCGTGCATAAATATAAATTTAGGTCTTCAAAATGAATTGCAACGTTAAATTAAGGCTGTAGTAAATTTTAAGCTGTTAAAGCACTAACATCTGTTTTTCAATGAAGACTTCAGAAAATAAATTGTAGCACTAAATTACTTCGAAATAAATTTTAAGATTTTAATTTTTTAAATTAATATATCCTTTAGTTGCTTGTATGCCAAGATAAACACGTTTTTGAGTTTTGCGCCAAGAGGAATTATTACCTTCGTTTGGATTTACGGCTACCGGCGGCAAAAGGACAGTATTCGTGTTCATATCATTCAGAGATAACATAGAATTTGGCAAATTAAATAGCAGCGATGACTGCTTTTGAGGATTATTTTTATTCTGATTTTCCATTGCGTCAGGAACTTTTAATAAACCAAAAATATTTTTGTTTTGGTTTCGCCAACCAGACAACAAAAAGTTGTTGCCACAAGAGCATCGCTAAACTTTACTTTAAAAATATAGAATAAAGCATCTGCTGTTTAATAATTTGAAAAATAACGAAAATCTCTAGAAAATGCTTAGTAAGGTAAGAGTATGTATTAAAAAATTTACAATAAAATTTAATGCGCGTTGAATCTGTTACATTAGGGCTTAATCTAATCAGGGCTTAAGCTAGCTACTGTCCTTCTCGGACTATTCACTAATGGTAAAATAAGGTAAAACAACAAGAAGAACAATCTTGAATACAAGAACAATCTTGAATACAAGTAGGTATAGAAATATATTTCTATACCTCTTTTAATAACTTTAAAATAATTCTGATATAAAACATTCTTCCTTCATATCTACCATGTCACTGTCGTAAAAGTGGTGGCGACATCTGTTGGAATATTTGACTTATTTTTTCTCAAGAACAATTTTCTATTTAAATTTATCGTAATATATGTTAGATAAGAAAGTAGATAAGGAACACAAAAGAACAGCCAATCAATTCACTGAAATTTAGAAAGAGAAATTAATATGTTGTGTTGAGTGCAAAACCGTTTCATCATAATTTTTTCCTAAACTTTAAAATTCAAGAATATTTAGAGCATTTTTTGCGAAAAGTGTTGGAAGCACTGATCTCATTGCCAAATTATAAATTTCTAAGAACTTTAGACTGTACCGGTTTTGAAATTCAGGTTAAATCTTTGAAGTGCTCCATACTTAACATAAGCATGTAGGACCATGTAATTCGAAAATAAACCGAAATTTGAATTGATTGTCTATATTGAATATTGTATGCAAACAGGTGCTATCTGAGGTTGCTAATAACTATTTTATTATTTTTAGAATTTTGAAAGCTAAATTTTACCTTATGTTGTTTCTACGGAAACCATATCGTTCTTGACATATAGACCGACCGCCACGAGAAAAAGTTTGACAGAAAAACAAAACTTCGAATAGAGGTTCAAATTTAAATGATAGTCACCCAGATTTGGCACAAAAAGTTTTTTTTCAGCGTTTATGAATTACCATCCCCCAAAATTGAAGGGAATAACCCTGTTCCACAATTATTGTACGACGTCAGAAGTTTTTCTCGTGGCGGTCGGACTATACTCCTTCAAGTAACAGCGTTTTTTAAATCGTGTTTTGCTATTGTGACTTTATAAGTATAGGTGTCAAGATAGGGATGTGAAATGTTTTCTCTGGCCTGTTTAAATTAAAGTCTCAAACCAAAACCCAGAAAACAGTTTTTGGAACAAGTGTGCGTAACATTTAAAGACCAGGGTACCACGGTCAAATTCTACAGCTGAGATAGCGATATTCTCACAAATGAAATGAACACAAACAGGGCCTGATTTACCATTAGGCCCGGGCCTAGGGACCCCACAATTTGAGGGCCCCCTAATTTTAAAAATTTAACAAAAATGTGTAGTAGAAATAACTTTTTATACTTCCTAGAAAGTTTTTGCATTACTTTTTTAAAACGAAAATACAAATCCAAACCTTTTAGCAATGTAAAAAATGAAAAGATAATTTGGGAGTTTTAGGAAGAAATAGGGGGTATTTTTAATCGATTTCTATAGTCAGTATAGGAAAATTATAAATTATAGGAAGAAAATTGTTAACTGAAGATTTCATTTAGCCTGATAAGGTTGTTAGTTAGGATTCTACTTGCTCTTAATTTTATTTTTGGTCTTGCTATGTAATTAAAACATGTTTCTTGCACTGAAAATCAACTCTTGATATTATTTTTCTATTAGAGTTTGAAATTTTGCAGTGCAATTAGAGGAGGGTGGGATACTTGAGCCAACGACCCTATTTCTGGTGACATGTGAACGTAATTTTACAAACAAACAAACAAAACAATTTTTACAACAAAATGTGATAAATAAAATCACAAACCTCGTAGTACGGGAGCCTGTGACATATTTTTGTCACCCATTTCCTCTCAAGCGATAATTGGTAGAAAGCTTCAGGGAGTTGTATCATAAAGCCTGGTGAGCCTCAGCTGCTTGTCCGTGGGTGGGTTGAGCGGTGGTAGCCCCCAAACACGTAAAAAAAAAAATTAAAATTTTCAGTCATTTCCTCCCGACTAAAAATTTGATACATTATAGTAGACCCAATATCTAGAAAAAAAAAATTCGTCAGCTGGCTGTAGGGCGGTGGAATAGACGTCAGCTGCTCTTTTTAACTTTTGGAGCGTCCTCCTTGAAGATTCTTATCAATAAAATGAGCGATTACTGGAACGAAGTGGAAACCCCACCCCTTTTCTCCGGCGGGGTTTCCATTACGCGGGAGAAAAGAGGCGCGAGAAAAGGGGCAAACTTCTTCTTAAAAGTTTAAATAATAACATACGTAATAGACGACATTAGTCAAAACGTCACTTGCTTGTTTGGAAACGTAGATTCCATCCGTGATTGGTTCCGTACGGATTGGTACGGATTTACCTCCAATCACGGAACCAATCACGGATAGAATCAACGTTTCCAAACAAGCAAGTGACGTCACACTAATGTCGTCTATTGACAATTAAGCTGGTTGGAATGAAAGTGGTTATGTAGTTCTGATAGTAATTGAAGGTTTTCCTTTAATGGCGCCTGTGCTTGCTGTTCCTATGGAGAAGGCATTTTTAGGTAGCTCTTACCGGCCACTACCACCAGTGGCGGATCTACGGGGGGGCCCCCAAAATGAAAAGTTCTACACTATATAATATGGAATTTTATGCACCAAAATGAGTTCATACCTTGTTATTTTAAGTTCAAATTTTCAAAAATTTTCTGCGGGAGACCCCCTTGCCTCCTTGGTATTTGTAACTCTATTATTACAACTCTGTTTTATATTAAGTTTGTCAAACACAAAAATTCTACCATAAAATCTATACCCGAAATTGGATGAGGCGTACCAAAACAAAATGAAAAGTGGGTTTTTTTTACTTAAATTTCCAAAAAAATTCTTGGGGAGGACCCCCAGACCCCCATTTTAGTGGTTGGAGCAGGATAATTTACTACCCCTTTTCCATATTAAGATAATCAAGAAGATATAATTGGATTATGAAAATTATTAGCCCCCCCCAAAAGAAACAAATCCTGGATCCGCCACTGACTGCCACAGGCAGCTACCACACCAGGTAAAGGATCTTAAAAGCAGTCCAAATCCATGCTTCTCTCAAATTTGTATTTTTGGACTTATACCACTTTCATCCCGAGCAGCTCAATTGATACAAAGTTCTTAATACTATAATATGGTGCAGAAAAAGTATCAGTTTATTATTTCTTTGTTAGCTTATAAGAAAGATTTAAGAAATTTTTCTTTAGTAGGACGTGTATCTAGTTCTAGAGTTAGCTCAAGCATCCCTCCATCATGCTTCATCATATATCATATTACATCATATCTCTTCATATATCATATTACATCATACCGTGTAATAGAAAATGTAAATTGTTTTAAACTTAGGAAATTCTCGAAATTAAAATAACTACTACCAGTTAATTTTGTAGAAAAAAACATCAAACTTTCAAAGGTAATATTTCTCTTTGAAGTGAAAAAGCTATAAACAATTAAAAATTAAACTGTAAACCCTTATATCTTAGTGCTTATATTTAAAAAAGTGTTTATTTTATTATAGTATATCGAAACGGATTAATTTATTTATGGGTCCCTATTTGCAAAATGCATTTAGTTCTGTATCTCAACTTTGATAAGAGCATGTTAGACAAGTTCTAGACATCATAACGGCTTTTTGCCTATTATAAAGGCGTTTGTAGTTCGAGATTAGAAAAAGAGCTACCAGAAAAAACATTTTCAATAGCACTTAAAATTTGCCGTTGGGATTCATTGTTTTCTTTCAATCACTTTATTTGCCTACTTCTCATTTCAAAAGCTTTCTTTTCCCCATATGAAATCAATCTTCAAACCCATAGCAACTATCTACTAGAACAATTGTCATTATGCCACCTCTATTATACCGAACGATTGCATTGCATTTGTTATCACTTTTATCGTAGCATTTTATTCACGCCCACTGTAAACCTCCATAAAAGAAATGACTATATCTGTGCTCCATAAACACCACTATTGTTACTACTGATACGATAGCCTATTCAAACTTAATCAGTGCCACTCCACTTTTTATCGTTTCTCACCCAGACTTTTCTTTGATTCACTTTTGTCTTTTTAATTTTGATTGGAGGGGCGTATATCTAAACAGATCCAAACGATTGACAACTTTAAAATTAACCAGCTGATGATGACAGTTCCTCGAACATCTTTCAAGACTTGATCAATCCCAAGATTTCTGGATACATCCTTGTGGATTATGTTACACGAATTTTTAATGACATGTTATAGAAACCGGATACAAAACCAGTGAAGTTTTTAAACTGATGATTTCTCAGAATTTATTATTGGTCATTATATCTGTTCTCTCTACCCGTGAAATGGACTTTCCCATCAACAAATAATTGACTCGTTGCTGTTCTGTGTCTTCAATCAGAATGTCACTCTCTCTGCATCCAAGAATTGATTCATGTCAAACCAGTTGTTTCGAAGATGGACAGATTAGAAAAACTGCTCTTGATGATTACAATTTAGGAAATAATGCTTACCTTCCATTTACTTCGGACTGCATTTGGGAAAAGAACTATTCCGACTTGGGACTTTTAGTACCAAAAAGTCACCATGGACACAATTCTTCAGCATTTTACAACATGGACTTGGAAAACCAACAACCCCATCACAATCAATTAGTAAACGGAACTACATCTGGAATGACAGAATACATGTATGATGAATCTAAAAACTCCAAAATATGGAGGCCGTTTTCACCAACGCCTTCTCAAACGAATTTTGAGCTGAGCGATGAATTTCCACCATCCACCGAAAAGAAAGCAGGTGCGAGGAGTAATTATAATTTGCATCATACAATCATGCCATCTGGAGTCAAGATCGAGGCTTCCCAGTCATCCGTCTTCAAGCCTTTCAAAAAGAAAAGCTATAGCTGCACTCACTGTAATATGAACTATTTGACCAGTTCTCAGCTGATGAGTCACATGCGGGTACACACAGGTAAGTTGGCATTGATGTGAATGTTAATGAAATGTGTTTAATTAATGTATTAATGAAATTGATAATTTTCTATGATTATAAGAGGAAATGATAGATTTTTTCAAGAAAATAAAAATAAAATACTAGCGTGAAAATTGCGATAATGAAAATAAAATCAGTTAAATAATAATTGCTGAATTTTTTAATGGAAATGGAATGAAGTTTTTTAATGGAAAATTCTAAATTATGTGTTAACTGATACTTAAAATTTTTTCATAATGAATGTTTTTTAAAGATTTATCTAAAAAAGATTGATTTGAATGATATTTTTAAAATAATCCTACCAGCTACAGTATTACACTAATGAACTAGAAAAATAATAAAGCTACAATAAATGCTTAAAATTCTTCAGCTGTAAGTATTATTATGGTTATGAATATCAGCTGCTATGAGTACCTAATATGGATGTATTCCGCTGTGCATCAATGCAATATGTTTTAACAATAAATTGAAAAATGCATAATTTATTGTATTTAAGTTCTCGATTAAGAAGTCTAAGTTTTATTGATGTTTAAACTTATTTTACATTGATTATAAATTTTGTTAATTAATATTAATTCCATTATGTGATTGCATCTTGTCCAATTTTGTCTCGGTTATATCCATTTAAAACCTTTACAGTGATCATTATATTTTATTATTAATTTATTTCTATTTAGTTTAATGCAAATTTAATAATCACGATAAATTTTATAATAAATTTATAAGTTGAGTGAATTATTTAATGATAAGCAAGACAGCATTAACAATATGCTCGAGTATATATGCTTTTAATTTTAATGAAAAATAATTTAATAATTAAAAAAATATACATTCGCAGTGAAATTTAATGATAAACGCGAAAAAAAATTAAAAGCTTGTTTTTCTGTCTTATATTGAAACTAAATTAAAAATCTTATATTCTTAAAATTATCTTATATTATTAAAATATTAATTAAATAAAAAATCTTACATTAGATAAATTAAATCAATTTTTTTTTCAGGAAAGTTTATTTTTATTTCGTTTAATTTTAAAAGATGGCTGAATATTTCCCAGTGAAGTTTATAAAGATTTGCAAAGTAAAAAACATAACTTAACCAGAAAAAAAGGATTAACGATTGATAACGATTGATTACTTAACGATTGATAACGATTTAATTTTAAATAAAATCAGTTAATCCAGATGAATATTTACTCTTTAGGGAACATTCTGAAATTACATCACACGTTTAAAGGAAGGAGGGGCAAGGAGGAGAGTAGGAAGTGTTTTGATTTAACTAGTATGTGCTACTACTAAAATAACACTGATACTAAATCGATACTGATAATGTTCTGGAACATGTTAAATTTAAGTTTGATTTTAGTAATAAAATTTGTGACGTCACAATGAAGAAGGAGGGTGTCACTAAAATGTGACATAAGGGAGGAAAGGGTAAAATCACCTAAGAAATGTGCGATCGAATTTGTGAATGACCCTTTACTTGCCCACTCCCCTCCCTATACATTGACCCCATCGCCTTCAACCGCTTCTTCGACATCTCTATCTCTGTTCATAATGCGAGTATAGTTATGATGGAATGGATATTGAACATGATGATTTTCTAGGTTCGAAGCCGTACCGCTGCGAGAGCTGCTTCAAGACGTTCTCCCGCAACGAGGAGCTGACTCGCCACCGCCGCATCCACAGCGGCTACAAGCCGCATCTGTGCGGGGTGTGCGGCAAGCGCTTCGGCCGCAAAGACCATCTGGCCAAGCACCGCAAGACGCACCTGCAGGTGTCCGAGAAGAAGGTCTACCTGTGCTGCATGCCGGGCTGCGGACACCGCTACACGCGCTCGGACGCACTCACGCGCCACAAGAGCACTGCGCACGCCATACACAAGCCCAGGAAGTGAATTGTTGTGGTACGGCAATCCGGCAAGACCTATTATCGAACAGTGAGGGACTGTTTCCATTTATCTGATCTACAGCGGTACGAACGAATACAGATACGTCCAGTTGGATCCGCTGGATTGCCGTACCGTAATAGAAATGATAGGTGGAAACGCTGCATCTGTTGAGTAAGGTGCAAGCCACACTCCTTGCAGCGTACGCCGAGAACCATAAAGGTGGTCATCTAAGACAGTGGAGATTAATGGGGACTCGAGGGGGCGATCCACTAGACTACTCCCGTAGCGGAGGAAAACGGGTGTCATCGGGAGTAGTTTAGTGGATCGCCCCCTAGATGACCACCTTTATGGTTCTCGGCGTACGCTGCACGTAGTGTGGCTTGCACCTAAGGCTCTGTCCAAACTATAGATTACTCTTACGGTCTGAAACCATTAAGATCTTCATGAAACGGAGGGGAGAAAGAAGGGGATTTGAGGTGTGATGCGCTAGAGCTAGACTACTCCTGTAGCGGAGGAAAACGGGGGTCATCCTTTCCACTTCCAACCGCTACTGGAGTAGTCTAGTGCATCATCCCTCAAATCCCCTTCTTCCTCCTCTCCGTTTGGTTTCAGGTTTTTCTTAATGGTTTCAGACCGCAAGAGTCTTCTAGTTTGGACAGAGCCTAACAATGAGGCTATATCCGCTTTCAACAGCAACGTTTCCTGACCCTATGACGTCACTACGTGGAAGCAGAAACTGCATTAACAGAAAGCCTTTTGGGTTGCTAGAAAGAGTCTCGGTGCGCAAATCGTGATAAAAAAAGACCCTATATTTACATGGGTTTAACAATATAATCATAGTTTTAAATTAACGTTCTTCATTGCACTCAAAATTCAGACACTGCGATGGTAACTGCTTTGTTTGTTGGTGAAGTCATAGGGTCAGGAAACGTTGCTGTCAAGTATAGAGCAATGAACAAAGTACAGTACAGTGAGACACAGCTCAAAATCATTAAATTTTTATACCTCGTCCATTAGTCACTAGTGATTGCCATAATGCAACTGATAGGGGCTAGTGGAAACACTGCCTTATTCAATCTGTTGTGTTACAGCTATACTGTGAGATCAATCAAGCAAATCACAGTGAAGCTGCAAAGAAGATGTTTGACCATTGGTATGGCTGAATTGCCGTAAAGCAACAGCTCAGGCTAGTGGACACGATGCTTGGCTTTGACTTTTGTGGTTGTCTTCAAGATCTGAAATAAAGAGTGGACTTTTTTTATGTCGTAAATTTTGAATCTTGGTGTGTTGGATTCGAAAGTTGAGTAGTCCAGGTTCTTTCAACCTAGGCTGCTCAACTTGGTGCAATAGTTACTTGGCTGGGGAAAAATGTGTTGAGAAAAAATAAACTTTCTGCCTCAACTTTAATTTTTTTTGACATCTTTCACTAATATAATTCGCAAAATAGGTTAGAAATGATGATAACTTTTTGATGAAGTTAGATCTTTTAATCCTTACCATTTTAAGATAGAACCTTAAAAACATAGAAGCAACACGTCTTATCAAGAAATCTGTCCTATTTTTAATATTTTTATTTTATACTATAAAAAATGCATCACAGAATCCAGGCTCTGTAGTACTTGTTGAAATAAATATAATTAAAATCGGATTTTAGCTTAAATTTGAGAAAATAGCTATAAAGTGTTTGTAATTATGTTTCAAAGTGAAATTAATTAACCAACTGGAATGTATATTTAAATTATGGAAAACTAGATTTGTCTAAATAAAGCATATTCGAAGTAATTAATCATTATAAACTAGGTATTTGATTCTTTCCTAAATGCAACAGCGCTATCGTTGTAACAAGGAAAGGATGAAAGATTTTAACCATTTACTTGTAGGAAAACAGATTACATATAAATTTTACTAGTAAATACGCTTTATAAACTCCTAAAATCCAAGCAAAATTATTTGAAAAATCTTGTTACATTTAAAATTTAAGGGTTGAAAATTTAAGTTTATAGTATTAACTAACTACAGAAATTTCCATGAAATAATAATAAATTAATTTTGGTTGTCGAAAGAATGAGAAAATTGTAAGTAACTCATACACTTTGATGTCTATTTGGCTTGGTTAAAATAAAAACAGAAAAAATATGTAAATTAAAATAACCATATTTGTTTTCTTACGATAAAGTGTACTACATATTATTGATTTAAGAATGGGGATTTAATAGAAATGTAAAAAATTCATTATAAAACTAGACTCCCTTATAACTTATCTACTTTATTTTATAATAAAAATTTTATTAGATTAATTGTAATAATGGTATACAAAATTTATCGGCATTAAAGCATATATTTGAAACCTTTGAACAAATGCATAACACTACTTATTTTATTCAAAATATTACTCTACAACTTTATAAACAATAACTTTGTTTCAAAATTTTCTTGAAAATAAATACTTTATTAAGAAACTTTACATTGACTCACGACAAAATATTATTCAAAGTTGAAGAATATTACAGCTTCCTCAACATCTACAAGTTTTAACGCAAAATACGTTTTTCACATTTGATTTTTTCTAAAACAGCCCAAACATCATGAGAAAGGAATCAAATTTTTTTCTAAAACGGTGCAATTTGTTTCAACCAAGGTACTACTGCGCACGAAACAAGTCTTATTTTTATTTCTATATACATTTATAACATCTTTAGAAAATATTTTCATTTGTAACGTGAAAAAATTATATTTTTATCGAAGCTACTGATTTAAATACTAAATACTAAGTTGCTCCCTACAACACTCAAGAAAATTAAATTTAGAACTGACAAAAGAGGACCTCAGTTTTGAGCTAGCTAATATGGAAACAGCCCCTAAAAGATTCGCCTCTCTATCGTCTTCAGTGGCTCTCTGACTGGGGTTACTGATAATAGGGGCCTATATCGAGCGCTCTTGCTCTTCATTATTTAGCTAAACTAACCATTAATAAGCGTTTGGACTCGGGAAATGATGAATCTGGGGCGTTTATTGAATTCTGTTGCCTCTTTCGCTATCGGCAATTACCTAGGGTTCGTATCAAATCTTATTTTCCAACTGTTTAAAATTATTTTCTGCACGAACGAGTACTCGCGTCGGGAATTTGATTAAGCTGATGTTGAAATTGCCTTAATTGCTCAATTGTTATGGTTTTTCTAAAATTGGGAGCTTTCAAAAATTGAATGAGTATTTTGTATGAAGCATTGTGAGTCTTTAGCGGTTTGGTGATTGGTGAAGATAACAATGATGGAACCTTTTGAAGGCTGTACGCGTTCTAGTCTAAGGGTTTCTCTCTAATAGCTTTATCAATGGCCATTAAGTATTACTTAATGAAGTCAACTCTATGCTAAGCGTTTGTTTTCCACAATGCATTTGGGGTTGGGGAGAATAAAAGTAAAATGTTGGAAAGGGAATCAACTTAAGCAAAGATAACGAAGATTGTAATGTAATAAGTGTACCGTGTTTATAAAATGCTCGATTTTCATTCAAAAATAAAGTAAAACAATAAGTTTTGTTTGAAGTTTGTTATTTTAACCCGTTTAAATTTTCAATAATTTGTAAAAACCTTATTTAAAATACTGTATAATGGGGTAACTTTGTCCCTTTAGGAAAACTGTGGTCCAACCATCGGAAAGAGATTCTACGTGCTGTATCTAATAATCGAATGTTATTACCACTTATTCAATGCTAGGGCAAACAGGTATAATTGTTATCATAACAACATCAAAGTGGTGTCTTGAAATTCTTAAAATACGATCACTATAGAATTTCCAACTTAGGTAGTACCAAAATGTCGATTTTTGTTCACCTTTTAACTTTTCTTTGAAAAGGCAATAAAGAACATGATTCAAAACTGCTAGGTCATATTTTTCAATCAATTATAAAGTCTTATAACTACTTTCAATGCCATTATTTTGTTTCACAAGGTGAATTGACTATTAATGAATTTTTACTACGTTAAGGTAACTTTGGCCCAATGGTATCTGGTGAAATACTCATTGAGTTTAAAGAAAAAGTGAACTAATATGGATGAGAAATTAATTTTAAGCCCAAATAATATTCAAATTATGTGTTAATAATCCTTAAAGACTGAATGACGGTGAAGGTATCATTCGAGAGAAATCGATGGTGTTCTAAGAAATATCAGTTTTTTGTTCCAAAAGTGGATTTTTTCCACAATTTTGAGAATCAATTAATCAAAACATGTACCATAGATGTTAAATTACTATTTACTGTTCATCGATGTTAGTTCTTCAAAAATTTCCTTTAGTAACTCTAAAATGAAATCAGTTTTGTATAAAACATTTTTACTGATTGATTATCTTATAAATTAAGCTTGAAATGAACATGGAATATATTATTTTTATTGATAGATAATTCAGCAGCACGTACGTAAAAAGTATAGCTTTGGCTAAAGCTAACTCAACGCCTTAACTTTTTGGTTTTGAGGTGTGAGCCAAAACTAACCCAATTCAAATTAACTTTGGCCCAAAATTTCAAATTAAAAAAAAAACATTTACACTTAAATTCACATATATATTATAGTTGAACATGTTAAAAATAATATAAATCCCTGAACTTGTTTTGCTTTTAATGTGTAAAAACACTCCATTTGAGCCAAAGTTGCCCTATTTTACAGTACTTTATTATTTTAAATTTATATTTACTATTACATAATCAAATTACTAATTAATGATATAATCAGTTTAAAAGTTCTTCAGGGGTTTTATTAATTTAAAATTAGTAATCTTTTTTGACAAAAACATAAAAGCACATCAAAACACTCAAAACATGATAAAAGAAAACTCGTGTAGGAAAAATTACATAAAACTCATAAAATATAATAAATAGGATATATTTGTGTTTCATAGGTCAAAAGGAGAAATAATATTTGCACAATTGTAGTATTATCTTTTATGTTACTTGAACCTTTGAGATAACTACATTCTGAAGTAGACTTCAATTCTTTTTGAAGTTTATAATGAGTTTTCATTACAATTTTTAAGATTAGCAACACATTTTCTAAAACTTTAACTAGTTAATTTAAATCTTCATGTGCATTTTTTCTGTCCAACTTAAGGGGGTTATAAAGTCTGGTCTACGGCTTTAGATTACGGCTTTAGACGTCCTTAGAGTCGAGGAAGTGTGATAATATGTATCTATAGACTATACTGAATCCATTAAGACTGCTTTTATCGCTCTTAGCGTCATAATAAGAAATTAAAATAATCAAATATTGAAAGATTAAGAGATTGAACAAAATTTCGTTTAAAAACTATGTGCAATATTTCAACAAAAGCACAGCACAGTAAAAAGTTTATATATACCTACATCTTAAATATTCGAGGAGATACATTCGTAATTGAAATTTGCAGTTTATAACTAGCTTTAAAAAAGGATCTATCAAACACTCAGAAACATCTCTGATTTTATAATGCAATTTCATTGATGTTTGAATTTAAATTCGTCATTACAATATCTGTGAGGTTTCGAGACACTCTGCATATATTAGAGAATAACTTCAAATTTGGTTTTGAATTTAATTGAGTTTTTTTAAATTGAAAATTTTGAATTTATAATGTCTAAGGAGCTAATGTGTTTATGAAACAATTGAGCCAATAGAATAATGGGCCACTCTGTGAGAGTTAGGTTTTGAATGACGACAGAATTACTGTTGACAATCATAAATGTTTTGGTACATTTACATTACGAGGAATGAAGAAAATTATATCATAGATAGAATTTTGATAATCCTAACACACTGACTGTGTAATTATTTCATCAATGAATAGAATAAAATAGAAGATCCTATGAGTTCGTATGTAAATCTTTTTACATGCTATAACAATTAAAAGCGAAACAAAGGGTCATGATTCAAAAGTTGAATATTCCTACTAATTGCACACAAAAGTGTTTAAGTTCAAAACTGTCAAAGAAAAGAAAAATAGGGAACATTTAAAAAAGAAGTGACACTTATATCCTGACAGTTTTGAGAAATTAATGAGCACTGCCTGTGTTATAAGTGAAGATTCTTTAAATTTTTGATCCACTCCCGCTTCAGCATCGTGTCATTTTGATCCCATAGCTCTCTTTATCGGAATTTCGAATTTAAGTGCATACAGAGATTTATCTACCTATTGAGTTCACAAGTAATGCTGTAGGTCATGCTTATAGTATCGGCCTCAGGGGGTGGATAAGTATAGCTTTTAGATACTATCTTCCAAATTTCCGGTCTGGTCTTTACACAGAGCGATGTAGTTTCGAGTTGGGTAGTAAAACTTTTATTACACTTTTAAAGAATTATTCGGTGCATTATGTATACCTATAACATAAAAGACGCTCTTTGGCGAGTGTTTAGTTTTTGACACATTTTAAGTGTTATTTACTGTTCAGAAGACTGTTTAAAATATGTGCTGAGTAGAATGCTTTATCAGTTGTACGGTGCTCTTTATGGGATATTAGTTGTCGTGATTTCGGTTTATTATTAATAAAATGGAAATTTTTAATAACTGGTGATCGATAAAAATGGAAACGTCACTCAGATTCCGAGATTACTTATTGATATACTATTTTGATCGCGTTCTCAAATGCTTTCCGATTTTCTCATGTGTTGCCTGTTCGAATTATGTTTAAATTATAGACTGTTAGAATTTTTAGAAAATGGTTTTATAATTTTATGTAGTAAATGTATAAAATTATATGCCACATTTTCTATTTTTCATATTTATTTTTAGCATTTCTAGTTATTAAATTTTTGAAAAATGTGATGAAGTAATCAAGAATTATGTATAATTGAATGAAATTTTTAGAGGTTAGGCTATTTATATTGAATTTTTGTGTTCATATAAATTTTAGAAGACCATTTTATCAACAAGTAGTTAATAAAGTAACTGAAGATTCTGATTAAAATTTCGAATTTAATACTATATAATTTTTAATGAACAGTTTAATACAAAGGCAATATTTATACATTTTAAAAAGGGTAGTAAACTACAGTACAAAGTTTCAATGACATTTTAAGTTAAAAATAATGAGTTAACATTGTAATAAATCTTATTTCTCATATAAACATATTTTTCTTTTGACAATAATTTTTCTTTCCGGAATTTTGTTTTGAACTTTAGAGCAATGAGCATCAAGACATCACGGACAAGAAATATACCTAAACATTAGTTTTTGAATAATTTATGAAACAGAAATTTTTATCTAACCGTTGAAAATAAATAAAATACTACTTTCTGATGAGAAAGATACAACATGAATCCCCTATTCTATGGAAATAAACTAATTTAACTTATATTTATTGTTACATAGAATGATTTATTGGGTGGATTTAAAAAAAAATTAATTCTCATTACTTCTATATTTAAAAGTTATTATAATGTAATTTTATTACAATAAGAACGGGAAATAAGAAAGTAATAGTTTTAATGCATTTGAAAGTTTTAAATTAAAAACTTTCAGTGAAGCTTTTTATGAGCTATGTGCACATTTGAACTTATATATTTTGGAGGAAGTTAAAATATTTTCCTGAATTGATCCTCTGAATTTTTATCGGTAAGTTTAGATTGTGTAGTTATTCAAAGATGGCGCTACAAGTTTCATCTACATTTATTTATTTATCAGTCTTCTTAATTTACTTCATAATTTTAATAGAGCCCGTTTGTAGTTTTGACTTTCAGTTTTGATTTGATGTCAAATAACTAGAAACTTTAAAACCAAAAAAACTGGTTTGGATTTTTCTATTTTTAAGCATTATAATTACCGTGGGGTATAAATTAAAATACGTGTTGCCATGAAAAATATTTTTCCTGAGTTAAATCAACATATAATGTTTTAAATAATTTTATAACATAATTACAATATTAAAATAGTATTTCTTAAAGCGTTGCGAGTGCCTCACAAATACTCTTGGGGGGTGATAACGAAATCAAAATGTCAAACTCACTTTTTCCACATGCTAAATAAAATGATATACATTAGCAAAAATCATAGTTATAGAGTACGGGATCTAGTGTTCGGCAACTAGTGGTAAAAAAATAGTTAACTACCAACTACTAACTAGTCTGGGAAATTGTAGTTGTAACTAGTAGTTAACTATTTTTTCCTGTGACTAGTTGCAACTAGTAGTTAACTATTTCCCAAAGTAGTTAACTACTAGTTAACTAGTCTATTTAATTTCATAACCTATTTTTTGGCAAAATTCTATTAAATTTTTCTTATCTATGTCACAAAAAACGTTTTTACTTCGCGCAAAAATGATCTTTACTTATTGTTATGCGATTGTTATGGTATTTTAGTACCTTTGATAAAAATTTGAAATATCTTTTTAAATTTTAAATAAAATTTTTTTTAAAGTAGTTGAAAATTTGAAAGTACTAGTTTTAACTAGTAGTTAATTAAAAAAGTAGTTAAACTAATAGTTGAACTACTTTAAACTAAAAGTAGTAGTTAACTACTAGTTGATCGGTAGTTAACTACTAGTTGCAACTAGTTCTAGTTAACTAGTGCCGAACACTAACGGGACCCCCCCTTTTTTCCGATTTTTAATGATGATGAAATGTTGAAATTGGTTTGCACCTAAAAATTAGCTTGTTGAAGAATTTTCCATATACATCAAATGTCTTAAACTTCTACAAAATTATGTAAAAAAAACCCAGACAAACAGCAATATTAAGCCCACATATGATTTTTTATGATCAACTACTCTTTTTAAGATATAATTTACCAGGTTATATATTTTTTATCGTCTTTTATGCGTAACATTGTTTTACGTTAAAGAAACTTTGTAAATTCGTTGAGTTTAATTACAATAATTTTATTTGAAGGAGTGTACGAAAAATTTTAAATAAAAAAAATTATTCTATTTAAATTTATGCGAACCAGTCCACTCCCGAGTTCCTTTAAAAAAAACCTTCAGAATTAAAAAAGAGTGAAAAGAAAGAAGTTTCTTTCTAGTATTTTTTGGAGTGTAACATTTTATTGCTTTTTTACCTTCTAAAATGAACATTCTACCATATAGGAAGTTATTAATCGAATTTAGTCAAATAAAAAAAATCATCCAAATTATGTTAGGTCCCTTTATTTCTCCCAAAAGTAAGCATAAGAGCGATTAGCTCATATGGAAAGTTCATAAATCACCTTAGGAGTGTTTATATGGTTCAAAAACACGCACATAAAAAAAGAAAATCGATCTCTTGATTAGTTTCGGACTTGTTTTCCATCGAACTCTCAATTTAGTTACATCTAACCGTCATCACAAACTACTTTGAAAGCTTTATTGGATAAAACTACATATTTTTACATGAAATAAAATTTGAAATTCCATATCGTTACCACCACACCAAAAACACGAATATGCTATGTATAAGAATAGCCTATTCTTATACATATACATAGCATATTCGTGTTTTTGGCGTGGTGGTAACGATATTAGATATTTGTCTAAGTTGAAATATTTCTTCGATAGAATGATATATTTATTTAAAATTAATCTTGAAATTTAAAACAAGTAACATTAGCGATCCATCCAGCCAGAGATATTTTTAACTCCTCTGAGAGAGTATTTCACTCCTTGAAAATAGGAAATACTCTTTAAAAAACTAGCCAAGAGTACTTTCACTCTTTGAATTTTTTACAAAGGTTTGGCTCTTAAAAAATGCACTGTGCCCCATCGAAATTTTTTATAATGATTCCAATCAATTATACTTTGCAAATACCTATGAAAATTAACTTTATATAAATGGTTTGTGGTCATAATGGCGTAGCCGAAAATATTTTTGGAAAGATTTGATCTACTTTGGTCGTTTTAGGAGAGGAATAGATTATATTTTTTTTTCACTGATTGTTCTGATTACGGTTTTCGTGTCTCTGTATATGTAGTTTATGCTATTTCCGTATTTCACTCCTCATAATTGAATTTCACTCCTCCTAAAAATGTCAAGGAGTATTTTTACTCCTCCAAAAAAATCCTAGGAATAACACTGCATCCAGCTGAACGTCAACTTACAACCCAGATCTCTTAAATCCAATGACAAAGTCCTCTTTTACAATGGATTTATGTGATTTCGAGTTATTATTTGGTTTGGTATATTAGTTATAGTTTTATGGTGCAAGAATTAATCAAGATCATATTGCACCATTGTGCTAAACAAGGATTTATAATTCGGACTCCAGATGTCATCCCTGAAATCTGAGTGCTTTGGTCATATTCCCATGACTCAACTACACTACTTTTAATTTATTTTAATAATTGATGCAAAAGGCATGGTCTCGGTAATAAATATTTGGAATATAAAACTTCAAATAAGGTATTTCTCTTATTTTTTCAGTTTTAGTGATACTTTCTCTGATTAGGAGAGGAATAATTAATTATCTTATTATTGGCTTTAGTTATAATGTAATAAATAGTAGCATATTACAGCAATCCGGGGTGAACAGTTTGAAATCCACTGTAATATCATTATTATACCACTATTACTGTAATAACTACTTTTAAAAGTCATGAGTACGAGAGTATTAGATGAGCTTAGGAAAGGAATTGCAGCATTTTTCTTTTGTGGCAACAGTTAAATTGCTGGTTTGTTTAAAGTCGACGTTGGTTTTAAATTGGGAGTATCTCGCGTAAGTTAATGTGTGTTTTTTATCATAAATACAGTGTATATCTCAAATTACCCATCTTAAAAATTATGTCGAAACAATAAACCAAGCACATAGTTTTAAAAAACTTTTCTAGTAGTTTTAGCCTAAGGCAGACTATCGAAAACTAATTTATTTGTTTTAGAAGTTATGTAGCATTGAATTTGATAATGAAACTATATTAATATTGACTTAAGACTGACTACTTTTTTAAGGTATTTGGGCATACAAAAATTATGTTTTAAGATTTCAGAGTTGAGAGTAGTCAAAATGGTTCACATTGATACGTAAAGATCTAATGGAGGATGGGCTTGGGCATAAAACTAGTGAAATATGATGTAGTTTGTGATCATCCTTATTGAGAAATCCTTCTTTCTGTTGAAATGTTTATAGTATTTATCCGTATTTAAAACACAGAATAAATTAAAAGTACTATGGGTAAAATCCTAGTATACGTTACACGCTTGGTGCGATTTTGAAAACTTTTGCCAATCACTCCATGAATTCCAAAATACAAATCCAAAAAGACTAAAAAGTAAAAATAAATAAAATCAATAAGCCCTCCCAAATGTATCGCCAAACATCGCTGAATTCGCCCTGTAACGTATACTAGGATTAAGCAATTTTATGATTTGGAAGTGTTACAAATTTTATTAGTAACTTTAAAGGGTAGGAACAAACACCAAAATATATGTACAAATTATATCTAATTAAAATGCTCTATATGACAACATCTAAAGGAGGTTTAAATATATTTAACGGCTAAAATTCAGTATTTAAGAAATTTTAAATATGTGTTTAAAATTTATTAGTATGTCGCTTTTATGCTTGTATTGTAACCCATAAGTTTAAGCTTTTATTTTAAGTTTAAAATTAAAAATTTGCTAACTGATTCTTATAATAGGTGAAGAAAAAGTGACTGAGTTGAGGTACAAGCTAGAGAAGTTGAATTTTGGCGGAATTTTTTATTCTTGTACTATTTGAATCAAATAACCATATTTAAGACAGTGGCCGGCTAGATGTTAGAGCAGAGGGTTTCCAATAGACGACATTAGTCATTACGTCACTTGCTTGTTTGGAAACGTTGATTCCATCCGTGATTGGTTCCGTACGGATTTACTTCCAATCACGGAACCAATCACGGATAGAATCAACGTTTCCAAACAAGCAAGTGACGTCACACTAATGTCGTCTATTAGCAAGTGCTCGAGGCCCGTAATCGAAAGCTAAAATCTATCCAGTGGTGGGCCATAAACTAATTAGTCAAATTAATAGGGTTTTATATCCATGATATTTTTCGGGGAGAATCTTTAATATAGAATTTTTTTTGGCAAGGAAGGGATTTAAGTCAATTACTTGACCTGTAGTGTAGGTATTACGAAATTTTCATAATTTTTAGAGGATAAAGTTCCAACCCTACCTCTTTTAACACTGAGTTTAACCCATCCAAAAAGTGAAGGTCAGAATTTTAGGATAATTCATTTAAAAATAGAAAGAACAGTGATAATTCTGTTTAGGAAAAATTAGCCCTTTTGTTATATAACATATCTTCCTATTCTGAGGAAATTTTAAGTTATGCCCTTCCTCCATTTTAAGGGCCCTCCCACGAAAAATTTTCTAATTTTAGCTTGCTAAAAAGTGTTAAGCTTTTTTAAGGGGGGTTCTCGGGATGCATGCCTCCCTCCCTGAAAACTATTTGTAGAAAGCTGTGTGGCCGCACAAAAAGACACCGAGCACTGCCAGTTGGAAACCTCTGTGTTAGACTAGTGGTTGTTCTGGTCATGTAAAACTAAAGCTGCAAGTAAAAATGAGTTTAAAAGTGTTTAAGTTGGAAGGAGGCCTATTGTGACATGATTACTTGCTTTAATGTCTCTTTCAGAAGTCTGCTTCTAAGTGTGATGATAAACTTCCAAATTTGACTTCATCCGAAGACATGCTCGTCTATTCTACTACTACAGAAAATGTCTGCCTGACGAGATTTCCTAAATAATCCCTGGATTAATTTAAAGGTGAATATACTGATCCAGTAATAAAGATTTTTTTTCTGAAAAGCTATGTACTACATTGGTGACTTCTGATGATGAATCTGTTTAAATACAGTTAGATTTAATGTGTAGGGATCATTGAGTTTGATTGTTTATGTTCGAATTTGATTTGCTTGTTCAAAGTTTTCAATAACTGGTTTGCGGCTGGAGGGAGAGTTTAAATTGCAACATGGATTATTTTAACGATTTTCATTTACTTGGCCTTAATCTAAACGTACTAAATATCGGCATCGATCCGTTAACCGGAATTTCTTGAAATAAAAAATGTTTAAAAAAAATTAAAATATATACTCATTAACGTAATAGGCTTCGGATGCATCTTTAGTCTTCAGTTAGAAATTAATAATGACATACAAAAATTAGCTGAAATCGGCATAAATTTTTTTTTTTTTACGAAAAACTTATTTTTCAATTACCGTTAACAACTTTTAAGGCATGTCATTTTTTTTTACATAATTTTCTACAAATCTTACACTAGTTTAGTTTAAATCATTCATTAACTTATGTAATGTAGTTGAAAGTTAACCAAACTGCTAAAATATAAAAAAAACAAGTTGAAACAGCTAATAAGAATAATTTAACAATGTTCGTATAGAAAATCTTGTAAATGATAAGTTAATCAGAAAAGCATCAAAAATTTAAAAAAACAAGTTGTAAATATATCAAATTTAGTAAAATTAAGTTTTATGTACCTACACTTCTGATGCGTGTTTTAGGCTAATTTTTTCTGCTGTTCTTAAAAATATTGAGTGGATATTTCACAACATAGGATGGGTGGGGACTTTAACCCTCCGTCATTATATATTCTCAACCACTTTTGAATTCCACTTCATTGCATCATTATAGTAAACTTCCCAAATATGAGAGTAAAATTAAACTGCTTTTAATTTTGTTGTATCCTAGAATCAAGTAACAACTTAATTTAGAGGACGTCTTAAACATTCCAAATTTCAAGGTTTTAGCTCTATCCAAAGTTCCAAAGGCCGAAAAAGTCACACATACATAAATACAAGAAAATGTGCGCTATGGAAGCTTGATTTCTTTTTAAGTCTGATCGGATTATTTAACTGCTTTATAAATAGTGTAAGCTACTAAATTATATATTGTAGATCAAAACTTTGAATGAAATGCTATTGTGGAATTTAACTTTTAGTAGTATCTACTTTATGGTAATTTTTTAGTACGAAAAATAAATTTAATTATTCTTGCTCATACGAAATGTGCAATATCAATACATTATATGATTCAACAAATCAGGTTGTGCATTGTGTTTTAAAAGTAATGCTACACTATCAAACTGTTAGAAAAAGAATTTAAGTGTTAATTTAATGAAACTAGTAAATTAACTTATTTAGCAGAGATTGATTAGATATTTAATTTGTTTTTATTAATATAAAATAAAGTAAGAATAAAATTTCTTTGCATTCTTTGATAACAGGATTTACACATATCTAGTACCTAATTAAATTTTATGCGTTCAAAATTTTTCCATGATGAAAATAAACGCAAATAGAAACTGTCATATATAACTTTATGGGGGTCTCAAGCCTTTATAATTTTAGGAAAAAGCAGAAAACTTGGCATAATTATTTTTTTATGTTTAGTCAAAATATAAAATACAAATACTAGAACAGTTAACTTCAATATATTTTTGTCAAGTGCTCAAATTTAAGTTAACTTCTGTATTGATAATTCCTACTACACGGTAGACTTGTAAATTGTTAAAACTACTTTTTAGGATGGAACTTTTTTGCTAATTCTTTATAGATATAAAATACGAGGTAAAACTAGTCATAATGAAGCAGAAAAGAATTAATACGAAGTTAAAAGTTGACAAATAATCTCCCTCCTTCTCTTTGCTCCTTCTCATCACTCCTCCTCTTTGCTCTTTCGCATCCCTCCTTCTCTTTGCTTTTCCGCATCCATCCTCTTATCTCTTCTGTATGCATCTTTTCTCTTTCGTATTTCTCCTCTTTTTTCCTCTGCATCCCTCCTTTTATCTTTTCTGTATGCATCTTTTTTCCTCCTCTTTGCATCTCTTTTTATCCTCCGCATCCCTCCGCCTCTTTGGGCTTCACATCCTTCCTCCTTTTTGTCAGACATATTCCACTTTATCTTTGGTCTCCCATCCTCCATCCTCCTGGTTGGTCCATCCTCCTGTTCTCTCTTCCGCTTCGCTCTATTTTGTTCTTGTCTTAAATTGTCAATATTAAATTTTTCATAAATCAAGGAAGTAAAGTAGATAATATTATTTTTTTAAATGTTTTGATCTGATAATTTCTTTTCTTATTCGTATAGTAGTTATTTTGTATTTAAGTTTTAGAATTTTTATATAATCTCGTTCTTACGAGAGCTGAAAGAATGTACGTTCCCTTGCACATAGTTGGGCATACTGTAATTTAAACATCGAAGAAAAATTGTTAAGTTTTCAATTAATATTGATAAATAATTTTCTGGATATTTAGCCCTAATCAAAAATTTCCTGATGCTTATTATTCATTCCATTGCTATATTTTATAAGATTCATTGTTTTGAAACATTATAGACATATTCAAACAAATCCTAGTGAATTGGATTTTCAGAATATTGGTCTGTATATGTTACCAGCAAAGTTTGAAATCCGGCATTTTATATAATGCCTTAAACTAGCCGGGAATGTATAAAACTATTCATATTTCAGATTGCCTAGGCATTCTATAGAATGCCGGCCATGCAAATGAGTTACCGGCAAAGTATGAAATACATCTCCGATTCGTTCCGAATAGCCTTATAAGGACCTTTTTCATACTTTGTCTAAATAGAATTTGTCATACTTTGTCTAAAAATGTCAGGGATTTTGTATAGAATGCCGGGATTTCATATTTTGATGGTAACATACATAATAGCCTTATCAGGACCTTTTCATACTTTGCCTAAATAGCATATTTGTCACTACATAGAATGCCTAGGCAAGTATACAGGGTGTTTCAGATAAATGTTTCATAACTTCTAGGGGAGGTAGGGTACATCAAGACGAACAAGAATCGGTATAGAAAGGGGGGTCGCAAGTGGGGTCTAAGGGGTGAAAATCACGGGTGAAAATTAGCAAAAAACCTCGCATATCTGGGCAGAAAGCGATACAATTGTTCGATTCCGGTATTTTTTACATTAAACCAATTAAAATTTTCCATGTAAAAACGAGATGCAAGTGTTTATTCTTATCAAAAACAGACCAATAAATGGAACAGGCATGCGTTGTAAGTTGATAGACTGCAATAGAAAGTGTCACGACAAAAATATCTTAATACTAGAGTTTTGTTGGTTGGTTGTTTGGAGTTATATGGCGAAAAGAACTAAAGTCTGACCAAGTAGGGACAATTTTAATTTTAATCTACCTACAACGCATCCCTCATTCAATTATTGGTCTGTTTTTGATTAGAATAAGCACTTAGATCTCGTTTTTACATGAAAAATTTGAATTGGTTGAATGTAAAAAATACCGGAATCGAACAATTGTATCGCTTTCTGCCCAGATATGCGAGATTTTTTGCTAATTTTCACCCGTGATTTTCACCCCTTAGACCCCACTTGCGACCCACCTTTCTATACCGATTCTTGTTCGTCTTGATGTACCCTACCTCCCCTAGAAGTTATGAAACATTTATCTGAAACACCCTGTATAATATTTGTCATATTTCATACTTTGCCTAAAAATGATAGGCATTTTATAAGAATGCCCCATTATTTACAATGCATTATTTGCCGGTAACATATATACAAACTTGTACCAGATTTTCTGAAAATTAAAGAAATTTTAACGGTCTAAAAAATTTTTATGGGAAAATTTTTGTAAAGTAGTTTCTGCTTCTTATTTAATGTACTATATTTATTTTATCCCTAAAAACAATATTAAACTAACTATTCTAAGATGTCATATAATTGAATTTAAACTTTTTAAATAGTGTTTTTATGATGTTATAAGGGATTTAATTGTGAAGAAATTTGTGTTATATTTAAACCCTTGGACACCGGGCGAATTTATTACGTAATAAGCTGATTTTTTATTACTTGTTCTATTCCGTATTATCCTATAGAATAGTGAATCTAGGGGCAGACTGAATCGTAAGAATTTTTTCCCTGAATTTTTACAAGTACGTCTTGTCAATATCCTGTGTGTATTTGTGTTCTACACATCATTGGAACGAATGCGTAGTAAATCTATCAGTTTGAATTTAACATAATGTTATACCCACATGAGAGCGAACAGTGCTCAAGGGAAAAAAAGGAAACTTATTTTGAAAAGGAAGTCCAAACATAAGTTCTCATACATCCACATATATTAGTCTTCTGCTCCAGTAAAAATGCGTCTCAAAAGGGCTTTGCACTATAAAATTTCCAATTTACATAAACCTTATTTACCACATTAATGCCTTATAAGAACTATTGATTTCTTAACATTAAGTTAAGCAAAACAAATTTTATATTTTTTATGCTTAAAATATTTCTTTGAACTAAAATTCAAAAAAATTGAACTAAAGTAAATTTAAACTCGATTTAAATATTGCTTGACTTCTAGTAAAATTTAGCTAAATTATTTTTCCATATAATTTGTGAGTAGGCTTCTTAAGTCAGATATGTATCTGGATCATTTTTACAAACAAATTAGAGATAAAGGGCTAATTCTATTATTTTCTTAAGTTTAAAAATATTTTAGGAATTCTAAATAAAACTTATTTTACGTTATCAACTGTTGCTACCATTGTTTGTTGCTTTTCATTCGCGTTTTGTGCTCGCCTGTTCATGAGGCTTTGTGGTTCACTGGTGTTCATAAAGAAAACATTTGAATGCATTATTTTTATTTAGTTTTTTGGCTTAAATTATTTTGTTTGAGACACAAATTTCTAACCTTTATAAATTGATTTTTGAAAATGTTTTTGCTTCTTTAAATTCCCTTTTTTTTACAAAATTTAATGTATAATTTTTCTCTTGAATAAAAAGTGAGAAAATTTATACAGTTATGATAATAATGAAATGTGTGAATAATATTTGCCTTAAGATAGCTTAATTTAGGTTTAAAATTCGAATTTTCGTTCAATATTTTCATTTTTGCATATTTTGTCATATTCTTGTTGTAATTATTTCATTCCTTCTTATTAATTTATTTTTTAAGCCAGATATATATTATCTGTAAAATAAATTCACTTTCATTTATTAAATGCTATTCATTATATTAGGTTCAAGAATAAATTTTATAAGAAATCAGTTTTCATATACAAATTGATTATTTTTATTTGTAAAATAATCAGACTCCATCTAAAGCATAGTTTTTACCAATTCTTTACACATTTCAAAATTTTCATTTATCCATCATTTATCCCACAGGGAATCATAAATGTTACTAAGTCCTCAATTTTTCTTAAGTTAAATCTAATTAGAAAAATCTCATTGTAATGCTTTTTTGGCAAAAAGAAAACAGTGTATTGATAATTCATTAAATTAGTCGCAAAAATAAATTAAAACTGATCTATCCATTTCTATTCTCTTTATAACCTCTTTGATAATATCGATGCTCTTTTGCAACATTTAAAGTTAACGACAGAAACTTAACTTTGAAGATAAGGTTAACGACTAAAAATTAATTATTACCTTATTGGTCATTCCAGGTTAAATCAACTAGTCACTATCTGACCATCTGATTTCAATAAAACTTTTAGGAATTGTTTTTATTATTTAAATGTGAAAATGTTTCTAGACTTTTTTATAAAGTTTTTAAAATTTTAAAAGTACAATTATTTGGCTTTTTAATCTTGAATAACTCCAGTATCACTCCTTGTTTTAAAGAGAATTAAATTTTTATGTACAATTTGATGATATCCACAAATTCTTTTTTCATATTTTTTTTATAAAAAAAGTTAGCCCTGGTAAAAATATGAAAACATAAGTTTCTTACAATATTATAAGGGGGAAATATCTGAAAATTACAGAATGGGACAGCTATGGGATCAAGAGTTGTAGCAAAAATAGTCCTTTATAATACTTTGTAAGCAAAAGGGCTATATGACGTGTTTTGTGCAGCAGGGCACAAGTGGCATTGAGTTAAAACTACTGATCGTGATTAGGTACGATCAGTCCCCAAATCTCCACGGGTTGGCAATTTTCAGGCAACCCTTCATTGAGATTTCTTCCAAGTCTATTTGTTTCTGTAATTAATTTTTGGTCCACGCTCAGAATATTAACGATTTATGAATTGAAATTGTTTTTGTAACATGCGTCCTTCTTAATTAGTTGAGAAAAATTGAAATAATTCGATATTATCATTTAGCAGCATTTATGGAATTTCTTACCTACACTATTGATTACCTGAGGATTCTGCAAATTAAAATATACTGTTATTTTCCAAACAAAAAAAATTATCAATTCATGTATTGAAATTTTTTACAGGAGCTCTATAACTAAGGTGTAGGAGAATTCCCAAAGGACCTCTTCGAACTACATGTGTGGAGTTAAACCTCTGAAGATAATTTTATCGAGTTATGGTACGTTCTGGAAATGCTTATCTAATGTTCAGACACTTTGCAACAGCTCCCTTTAGTCAATCAATAAAACTGTCTAAAAACTTAGTTTTACCCCATCACTTTCCAACTTATTTTGATAAGTGTTAGTTTTTAATGGATTTTATGATTAATCTTATAAAATGCTTTTTTTTTCTAGATTAAGTTTGATGCAAGTCTACAGAAAAGTTTCTTGGTGATCTCTCTTGAAATGCTAACTTAACAAATTTGTTTCTGAAAGATTTCTCATGCAAGATAATTTAAGTTCAGATAAAGATCATCTACTAATGGTATGTTCCAGCAATATGTACGAATTGATGTAACACTGAAAATCTTGTAACCCAACCTAGGATTTCAATAAAGATGTATTTTTATGTAAGAGGGTCTTTTGAATCCATTTTCAATCACTTGGCTACTTGGTCCACGCAGCTCAGATTGAGCATGCGCGTGGACTTAGTATATACAGGGCGCGCAGGTATGCTTAAAGCGCATGCGCAAACCACGGAAAAAGTAGAAGTTGCAGCCAACTAATTTATCCAAGCTAAGTTGTAAAGCTAGCCAAGGAATAGAGGGTTAAAGGTAGAAGTAGCAACCAAAGTTGGAAAGCAAGGTCCAAAACATATCTTTGGACTTGGTCGGAAAGATCAAGTATAGGTTGAGCTTGGTTGATAAGTCAAAGTCGACTTTGAATTTTCTTAAGTCTAAAAATGGAATGAAGCTTAGAATTTGAAGCTTATCCAGAAAATTCCTTAAGCTTCATTCCATTTTTAGACTTAAGAAAATTCAAAGTCGACTTTGACTTATCAACCAAGCGCAACCTATACTTGATCTTTCCAACCAAGTCCAAGGATATGTTTTGGACCTTGCTTTCCAACTTTGGTTGCTACTTCTACCTTTAACCCTCTATTCCTTGGCTAGCTTTACAACTTAGCTTGGATAAATTAGTTGGCTGCAACTTCTACTTTTTCCGTGGTTTGCGCATGCGCTTTGAGCATACCTGCGCGCCCTGTATATACTAAGTCCACGCGCATGCTCAATCTGAGCTGCGTGGACCAAGTAGCAAAAACAAGACAATATCATATGAGGTCAATAACTACAAAGTATTAGTAGACATCTATCTTTATTGGGTACCACATAATTTTACATTTCATTACAAGATGGACAAAGTTACACTCACTACACTCACAAGAATCTTCAGTAATCCATGACTCTTTGGAGTAGGAATAGACAGACTTGATCTTTGACTTTTATCTCGGTGTAACTAAGAGACTTCTGGTAACAAGACTTGTGAAATTTCACACCGAGACTGAATTCATAGTAGAGACCTAAAAAAGAAATTTTTACTTGGGATTAGCACACACAAAAGAAATGGCAAAGCAGTGAAAATCTTTTCAAGAAAAAAACACCATTATCGGTCAAAAATCGAACTAAATTTTTATTGGGTATTACGATTTTCCATGGTCCATAAAGTTCAAACAAATTAACTTATTTTATAACCTCTCTGTAGAGACGAAAAGTCAAAGGTAAAATACGGCGAGAAGATGAAACATGAAGGTCTTCCCACCAACAAAAAAAACCCCACTTTTGAGTTTAAAAAAACTGAGACAAAATGAGTTAGGATCCAAAACTTAGCTCTGTCGGATAATTTTAACTGAATATCGCATCATATTTTACACAACATAATTGAATAGGGTTAAAGGGGTACGAAAAACACTGCTTCGGCATTCACTATAATAAATTTTATAAAGCTTGTATACAACATAATAAAAGCAACAAACACATTTAAAAACCTAAAAGAATGTATATTTTGAAATTATTACAAACGAGTATTCCTTTACTATATTTTCAATGTAGAAAAAGTTTTTTAAAACAATTTTAACAAAATTTTTATAACATTGAGTTGTTTATGGTATAAAATAATAGTAGCCTAAACGCTAAAGATTTTTTTACTCAGTAAAAAAAAATTCTTAAAAAATTATTTTAAAAGATATTTCTTAAAAAATAAATTTTTAAAACTTCTAATTAAAAAATATTTTCCTTCTGGAACATTTTATGGAAATCGACCATTTTACCCCACCTGACCCTAATCAATTTAAAGGGAGAGAATAAAATTATTTTTAAAATAAAATTAATAAAATAGTTACAACTATAGTAAAGATCGAGCCTCGTTAAAATAGAACCACTCAAAAAGAGAATCTCCTGTTTCGCAAAGCAATTATATTTTAAATCTATAATTTTGTCAGTGTTAAAAAATCACTATGGTTTAATTTTAAGCCAAATTACGTAATGACCAATAAACGTTATTTTCCCATATTATTCCATAAACTATTATGCACTTTTAAAACTAGTACTTTATTGAGCCTAATTACAAATAATTTAAACTTTACAAACTCACCTTTCAAGTTTACTGCCTCCTTTTTGATACCGTAAGCTGCTGATACGTAGAAATTATCAATCGGACATAATAGAAGACGATCTGCATCATGCACCGAAACCCGGGCAGCATTCTCGAATTTTCTGCAAAAAAAAGTACACGAGACAATGAGACTTTTTATGAATAGCTAAATTAAAGCTTTGAGAGATTAGTTAGTTCAGATTGACCTAGCAAGTTACACTGTTTTAATGAAATCTAAAAACATGTTTGTTTGGACCGTTTGTCTAAATATAAACTCAACGCACAATGATTAAAAACGAAATTCTTAATAATTAGGCGTTGGTAGGAAAATTATTTTATTTTATGTTTTTTTTTTTAAATCTTCTCAATATTCATCAATTTTACTCAAATATTTATTCGAATAATTAATACTCAAAAATACGTACAGCAAAATACTAATGCAAATGCATCCATACAGTACTCGTAACATTAATACCTTTGTGTGTGTTCGATTATATAAAATTAAACTTAATAGCTCATATCAATATTCATATTTATAAGCTTTTAATTGATCTTAGAGTAAATTAATTTTCTTTCATAAATAACAAAGACTGAAAGTATTAAAGGCTTGCTGCCAACAAAAAAAAAATTCAAATACCAATGAAACTTTCTCGAATTAATGTCAAGCATTAACACTTTTAAAATACTTTTAAAGCTATTAAGTAACGAAAAAATCAATAACATGTAAATAAAAATTGAAAGGAGTGAGTGAGTACATACATTTAAATCCTCACCGAATGTTTCTCTGATAATTACTTTTTTTCCTAGAATCCCAACTTAATGATGAAACATAGCATAATGTTGAAGGGTTTAACGATGTTATCAACTTAAGACAAAGTTATTAAAAAACGGGATGCTGAGAAACCTACGAAGGCTTACAATATTTTAGAGTAACCCGCCTATTTTTTCTGCCCCTTTTGAAACTTTTCTATCCAATTTGCTTACATTTTAATAATTTTGGTACAATTTTATATTTCTAAAATGCAATGATAAATTTCATGCAACTTTCAAAGCATATATTTACTATGCGAAGGATTCTGTCACCCTCAGACACGGAAAATATCTTAAAAATTAAATTTGGATTCATTTTTTTATAGTAGTTTTTCCCCAAATTATAGGACAGAAAACATTCTCTACTGTTTCTTTGTATGGCAGGTATAAACGATGGGGTTTTGTTTCAGAGGTTTCAAATAATCTGAAGGTGAAAAATTTTAACAGTGCCTAATTCTCCTTTCGGTAGACAAGAATATTCTTTGTATTAAATAATTAGTTTTTTTTTCTGTGTTTTCCTCTTTTTCCAGAAATGGCTATTAGAAAATTCGACTCCCATAAAATCACAAGAGCTTTTTAAATTCGAAAAGTTTTAAATAATTAAATTTAATTAAGCATATTAATGTAAGTCTTGTTTTCAAAGAAAATAAAGTAATTTTATTCTTCCAATGTTTTAAGTAGTTAAAACAATATAAATAGTCCTTTAAACTTTAAACAATCTATAAAGTGAATTAATATTCAACCTTTATTAAAGCAACAATTAAATTTTTTAAGAATTTTAATGGTACCATTACTAACGGAACACAATACAAAAAAATATTCCTGAATTTAAAAAAAATATTGATATTGCTCATATCGTGATAGTAAAAACTACAACCAAATTTGCTTTTGCAAGGTTGTCACGTACATTTTATAATTTTGCGAACTGCTCTTTAACGATAGTTTTCACAGCTATACCTGACCAAGGGCTTAAATACAGCCTTTTCTCAAACCGTTAAAATTTTCCTTCCTCATTAACTTGTAACCGTTTATCAATGTGAAAAGCTCAGATATACTTATTCTAAACATTTTTTGCCTCATTTTTTTTCTTGTGGTCAGGTGTTCTCAACGTTTTGGACATCCCGATCCCTGTTTTAGGTTGAGTATTTTGCTGACCTCTAAATTATGTTAAATTACTTTTAAAAGACTATAAAAGTTCTAATTTTTTACTCTTATCAATCACGTGCAACTAAATTAGAAACATTATTGCATATTATCACTTTAAATAAAACAAGTAATAAATCAAGTGATTTTATATATTCACAAAAATAGATATTAACAAAATCCTATTAATTGATTTTCATTTTTGTTTCCCAATGTTTCGCAACCCCCTCAGACATGTCTTGCGACCCACCGGTTGAGAACCCCTATTGTAAGTCATCCCCTAATTTTGAGCAGTATATTTCGTTACAATCGTAGTGCTCAAATATCACAGCTATTTAGGAATCTACATAGTGGAAATACAAGAGAAAAAGTTTAAAAGGAAAGCTTTTCAATAAACTTTAAAAGTAGGTATCAAGTTTACCATTTACATACCAAATTACTTTAATAGCTACTTTAATTTCTAAAAATGATTACATCATGAATTACTTAAAGCTTATATAAATTTTACAATTAGAGGTAAGCCATATTTTAATACAGTATACTCTCTCGATAAGACGAACTTCGTTATGTCAAAAGTCATTTTTGAAAAAAAAAAATTTTCCCCTTAGACGTTGTATTCCTCTAACTTAACTTGTTATGCAGCAAACTCTACCTCGAAATTTTTTACCCGTTCCTTCGACTTCGTCATATCGAGAATATACTGTACCAAAGCTTAAATTATTTGGTAATATGTTTGCATTGGAGAATTTGAGCCATGGCGATTTCCTGGCGAAGTTGCATTGGCTACAAAACACTTCTATCGCCACTTTTGGCGTATGGCCCGGATTTCTTAGATAACGAGATTTTCCTATGCAGCACGTATTCCATCCAAGTGTCCAAGTAAAAATTCCATCCAAGTAAAAAGCTTAAATACCACACTCACCAACTAGCTTCAAGAAAAATTATCAAAACTCCACCAATCATCACCATCTCATTTCCTGGAATTGTACTATTCACACTTTCGAGGGATTTCATTTCCCTAGCCACCTAGAACATTGAACAAAATGTATAAGTTGATTTCTTAAATTTATTTGAGATGATAAAGAATAAAAGCCGCTTTCATTGAGTTATAAACATTGTAAATCCCTTTGAATTTTTGCTAAGCCTGCTAGGAAGATCTAGATCAGAGATCTCAAACTGTGGGTCACTGGCAGGGTGGCAGTGCAGTCACGACAATATTTTGAAATTTGTCTGAATAAATTTGCATATTTTTTATGTTTCTTACGTATGTCAACAAGAGGTGGCGTTTCAAATTTATCAAATTACAATATAGTAGTAAAAATAATAAAAATAACAATACGAAAAAATACCTCACTCTGTCGCACGCAAAGAATAATTAAAGTAAAATACAAGTGTCACTTTAATGTGCCAATAACGCAAAATCTGTCGGTTATTAAAATAAGATTTAAAAAAAAATATTGTTTCTAAATGTAGGGTTCGCCTACCGGGGTCTGCAATACAATTTAAAGAATCTTCTTAGTAAATGATGTTGTAACTACAATTGATCCCAGAATACAAAATGAGTTGAAATCCCGTTATTAAGTCAAATTGCAAAAATATCTCTGGGGGGACCCCCTAGGACTCCCTTTTTATTGTAGAGCTCATTGTTGTTTCAAAAATCAAAACATTTGAACCGCTCAGGTTCAAATCCTTTTTTAATTTTCTAGAACGTTAAATTTTATTATTGTAACAAAATAGTTGGTATCCAAACCCAACACACACGAAGATTAAGTCTTGTAGGGGCCAGGGGGGAAAATTAACTGAAGGTGAGGTGGGTTGCGTTAGATTTTTTTTATATAAAGTGGGTCGCGATGTTGAAAAATTTGAGAATCCATTACTATCTAGATATTAACATTTGAACCTAGATTTCCAAGCGGGTTATTTAGCATTCCAAACTTTTTACTATAATTATGTATCAAAGTTCGATTTGGTTTTGTAGGTCTTAATATTTCATTTTTCTATTGATCAATTTTGCTGCACATTTATCTCTATTGATTACGTATTACAATTTGAAGAGATATCCATCCAATAAATTGTAACCTACCGAGAACTGGCCCGTGATCCAGCTTGAGAAACTTTGTTCTATGTATGTTTAATTTATTTGGGGATTTAATCGTAAGAATGGAATTTTTAACTTGTGACCTTAACTTGTACGAATTGCTTTTTGTGGAAAGTGCAGGGTAAGGTGGGGTAAAATGCTTATAGCGGGGTAAAACGGGTATAGATATTTTAAGAGTTTATAATTACAAAATTTATTGATTTTTGACATGCTGATTTTTCCTGGGCATCAATAAAAATCACCATGTATCAAAAACATTAGGATTTATAAATATAAACTGTTAAAATTTCTATATCCATTTCCCCCTCGCTATAATAATTTTACCCCACCTGACCTTACTGTCATTTCAAGGTAAATTGATAGAATATTTTAAAGGATTATTTACATTTTGACATTTTTACTTGTTCTCATTTGTTTATTCATCCAATAGTAAAAGTAAAATTAACTCATAAAAGAGGATAATTAAAAAAATAAAATAACCCGAATTCAAGCTTAACCAAGGGTATGAAAAATGTTGATTAGCATTTAGCTTTGAACAATTTAGAAGCTAAAAATTTCATATTCAAAAAGAGTATTAAAAACAGTACGGTATGTGGGAATATGATGATCAGTCGTTTACCATTATGGTACTTACGTATTATCCCGTCGACCGTGACACTTAATCCGAAAACGTTATCAAATCCCATTGACTTTACTACTGTGCCGCGCTGAATTAGCCGGCCGCTGAACGGTCGACGGGATAATACGTAAGTACCATATCAATTATATATGATTATGAAAATTATATATGAAATCAATTTAAGTAAAAATGATATTCAATAAAATAATACATAAATCTAATCATAGATTTTGATCGTATGATAGATGAATCATAGATAAATTGATCAATTTAATTAAGAATGACTTATTAAAAATTAACCTAAACTCAAAATGATATTGTTGCAAAGTAAAAACAATCGCTACAATCGAAAACAAGCCAAACAAATAAAATTACATAAATTAAATCGTAAACTTCTAAGGTGTTGACAAAGTATACTGTCAACTCTAATGAACTATTATTGTAAAGTGTAAATATATATCACTATATCACTCGATAACTTTATTCTTAAATTACAGTAAAAGATTTAAACTGCTAATTCGGTTATAAAGTCAGTCTATATTTTGATGACATTCACAAAGTAAAGTTAAAAATATTTGATACCCTTTATTAATTATTTTAATTGAAAAGTCATTTAGCATGTCCTTATTGAACTGAACAAAGTAAAATCATAAAACACTTATTAAATACCGTCAATAAACTCCATCAAATATCTTCAGAAAAGACCAGCGTCCAAACTCTTGACATAAATAGATGATGGGTAGAGGGACTTTTGCAACTACTGGAGAGAAAATGATGTCTATAATATCTGTTGCCACTATGGTTGCCACCTAAAACAATGGGAAATCGTAAATATTTTTACAGTGATTTGTTGATTGATTTTGAGAAGTATTTAAAAATAATAAAAGCCACTTTTCAGCTGTTTTATGAACATTCTGAGGTTTATCTTTCAAACTCGTTAGAAAGATTTAGAAAAATTAGCATTTCTGAAACTGTATGGGGTTCTATTGCATTCCGAATATTTTCAAATGATCAATATGGCTAGATTTACTTTCTCTTGAATGTATACGAAAAAGAAATTTCACAACCAAGTTTCGCTGTTCATATATTTTGAAACACTTTTTAAAAACATTGATCTTTAAGAGCTTTTAGGAACACTGATATAAAACCAAAGTATCATTTTAATGATTTTACCTTCTACGCGGGACTGTTTAAAAATTGCGAGTCAACTAATCTAATCTTCTTTGAAACAATTTATAAAAGAACTAAAAACCAACAGACCGTGCAGATTTCTTAACTTCACCTCACGAATTAATATCCTCCCAAAAGAAATCACCGCCACCATAGATCCGATAACACGTCCGAGGAACTAAAACAGCAAAAAAGGAATCCCGGACTTAATAGGTTCTCCAATACCCTCCCAGCCTGTGTTCTTCGCAGGCCGTAAAAAGGACCCACAAAACCGAGCTGCTGTGCATGCACAAAAAGGCCACGCAGGCCTCTGATTTACGATCAGCCGGCCATCAATTAAAAAAACCGTTTAAAAGGCTTGAATCCCACGGTAACGGTAGCACTGGGTGTGGCTGAGAAGATGTAATCTGGGAGATTTATGTCATCCCAATGAAGAGGTGTCGTAGGCATCCAACCTGGCTATTAATACAGGATAATAAGCCTCGTTCTGTTGACAAGTGCTTGGAAATCGGCAAGGTGACAGGTATTGGCTCGTTAGCTCTAATGTATGCTACCACACCCTATTAGGAGCGCGTGCTGCAGATCCTACATGATTAGGGTCGCTGCAGGTTCAGAGTTGAGTGGTGATGAGAGGGCCTTAAGTGTTTCCGTCTTGGGTGTTGGCGTTTTCTTTGGGGATCCCTTCGTAGTTGGGGGAAAATCAATTAGATTGGGAGAGGAGTTTGGGTTTTCTTTTGGTTGGAGGAGTTTAGGAGAATTTGGATATGAGATGATTCTTAGGATCGTATGGCTTGTGAAACTGACGCCAGTTTTTATAGAAAAAAAAATGTAGATGATTTAATTACGAATAAGAAAAACTGTGTTTACTTTCTAACGAGGAAGAAAACAACAAGGTTTTGACATAAACAGGAAAGCTGAACACTTTTGGGAAAACTGTACAGTTTATTTTATAATCAATCCCAAGCAAAATCTCTATGAATAGGTATATTAGTTGTATGTGAAAAGATCATGTGATATAGGAATGGGGTATTTAAAATTTTAGTCAGATTAATTATCTAGTTATTGAGTTTTTGGACAAAACAAGGATGAATGTTTGAAAATGAAATCAAATGCTTGCAGATAAGGCCAGGTGGGATATTGGTAGTGAAAGATAAATTGTATAGAGAGAGTAAGTAATGTAAAAACAATAATTTCATACCTTCTATAAAAATTATAGATAAAAACTTAACATTTATTTAAAGGGAATAAATTTGAATTTACATTTTTTTAGGTAGAACATTTTAAAACATCGAACGTTTAAGTAATAGAGGATTAACACATTTGAAATTTAAGTTATTTTAAGTATTAAAAATTATAAAAAGTGGCATGAGAAATCATTAAAGCATAGTTGAATAAGTCCAAATTCCAAGTTTTGAGAAAATGGAAAAAGAACTGTATAAGTAATGTAATTTTCGTTGTATAATCATCAAATTCTTCTGAAAATTTGATTCAGGACCCTATTTAGAATTCAAAAAATCATCTAAAAAAATACAGTATATTCAAAAATACTTTGCAGTTGAAAAAAAAATTATGGACTTATTCCCTTTTTCAACCTTATGAAATTTTAGATGAAAAATATTTTAAAAACCACTTTAAACCACAATTTAATTTTATTTCTGCTCAATAAACAGCACAAAAATGAAAAATAGAAAGACTAAGACAAATAAAATAAAAATTATTATGAAACTGGGTCATTAGACATCAATTACTCATCAATGGAGTAAGTAATCGAATATAAAAAAATCAAAGGATTATAAAAAAAAGACAAATTAACTTAAATTTCATGTTTAGTCAAAAAATACAATGAATGGACATTGGCTTTTCCCATATTCAAGGAGCTATATCTGCCTATAGGGGGTAGTTACTATTTTTTTCCTCTTTCCACTCACGGGTAGAGCAAAACTTGGAGATTTTTTTGAGCAAAAATCAATTTGCTATTTTTTGGACTTAGTATTCCCTTTTTTTTAAACTGAAGAGCCAGTTATAGAAAGTATCACCATTGCATGATTTATAATATTGATATAGGATTATGAAGTACAATTTAAGGTATTTTTAAAAATGTTTAGTCTGACAGATCAAAAGTTTTAAAACTGATTCAAAATATATTTACAGTATAGGAATGTATCCAAACTGAAATTCTAATTTCTCAATGGCTGTATTAGGCTAAGTAGAGCTAAAGGTTATTTCTCTCTGTAGGGATTTATGCTTGAAAAATACAAAACAGCTCAAGTTATTCTGAAATTTTCCAATAAATCAGAAAACATGATAAATTGACAACACAGTGAAAGACCAGTTAATGATATACGCTGCATAATGACACACTGGTTAATGATTAAGGGTTTTGAATATTCAGTATCTGACCAAAAAGAGAAAGTGCTTTTACTCGACCAAGAAACATACAGCTCGCTTAAAATTGATTAAGTTCTCCTATTTTAGGTATTTTTACAAAGGCAGTCTTTCTTTAAAAAATGACCACTAGTTTCACTTTATTTGAAAAAGAATAAACCTCTATTTTGATGAAAAAATCCGCCTTTAGATGAGATAGAAATTAGCCTTTTTAAAACTTAACACATTTAGTAAAAATTCACCCGAAATTGAAACTCGTAGTTTCGAAGGATCAATCAATCATATTTTTGTAAGATAAAAAAATTGTTAAATAGTTAACGCCTCTGATCATCTCTTACGATCATGCATTTTGTAAAAAACATAGGGAACCTGATTATCATTCGAATGGTAATTTATTTATCTATACCTTCATAACCTTATGATTATGCCCCGCTCTACTGTAAAAACAATACAAATAGACTCCAAAACTTAAATTCACTGCACACTGATCTTACTGGATTCTTGCGCCCATAAAACAATAACCAAACCAAACCTACACAACTTTAACGAGGATGTGGGCCAAATTATGCTGACATAACTTGTCACTAGCCGAAAAATCTGTCAAGTCCAGATCTTGCAGGTCAAAGAATCAATACATTCAAATTTCTTGTTGGAATTACAAATATGATTAATTTATTGAAAAATAGGATCCCTTATATTTTATCAGGTATGGTAATAAAAATATGCCAAAAAAATTGTGCATTATAATTTCAAAAGAATTCAAATAAGTTTTAATATTTTTTGAGAATTAATGATTCTTATACATAAACCTTTTGTAAACTGACTTTTTCAATTAATCTATAAACAGTTCAACATTCCTCCTTTGGAAAAGTCCTCTTCAAATCCTTAAAAAATACATAAATTAAATTTTCGCAATTATAAATAATGTTTTTAAATAATTCAAGACTTATAGGGCCATAAAAACAGGGCTGGTGGACCATATACAGTGCAGGCCTGATATTGAATTAGTGAAAGATCCCCAAAGAATGTGCCAGCGAGAGAACGAAAGGGAAAAACGGAGAGCTATTCCGATTTTCGATTCGAAATTTGTAAAGCTTCTTTGACGTCTGACCCAACACAGAGAGACAAGTGCGCATACGAGGGAAATAGCTGGAGGGATAAACAGGGGTATGAAAGAGAAGATGGGCGGCAAAGGAAATATGTAGGGGTTAGTAGTTTAGCCATGAAACTGGAGATGGAGATACAAACGTTCAGTACTTTCATCATGATGGTACGAGTTTTTTTTGTGATTTTGATAGATGTGTCCACCAATAGACGACATTAGTGTGACATCACTTGCTTGTTTGGAAACGTTGATTCTATCCGTGATTGGAAGTAAATCCGTACGGAACCAATCACGGATGGAATCAACGTTTCCAAACAAGCAAGTGACGTAATGACTAATGTCGTCTATTTAATACGAAAATTGATTGATAGAAAAACGGGATTTTCAAGTTTTCACCTTTACTGCAAAACAGTAATGCTATTTGAGCTTGAGAAAGGTTTACCTTGAAAAATACTTTATTATTAATTATTTATTAACAAGAACAAGAACAAGAAACAATAGAACAAAACAAAACTAATACATAAATACATACAACACAATAGATGTCCCAAATTATTTATGAATTTTATTTCCCAAAGGGGCAAACACCCGTCCATGGGGTCACAGAATATCAAATAATAAAAATATAAGATGGGACAAAAAAAAGAGTTTTACCGATTGTAATTTAAACTTCGGTGGAGATTTTGGTCGTGTGGTGCACAGGCGCCGACGTCATGGAGTTTTGGTGAGCTCAAGCCCCCTTAATTTTTCTGAGAGTGCGCTCAGGCCACTCAATATTTTCAGGAATCGATGAAAATAATGATTTAAAAATAACTACACAAATCGTTAAATTAGCAAATGTATCAGTGGATGGAAACTTACACGTCTTAAAATTTCCATCCTTCAAAGCCCACCCAATAACTTCCACAAGTAAGCGCCTATGGTGTGGGGTTATCGTTTTACTTGTTTATCTCAAAAGTTATTAAATTTCAATAATGTCAAAATCTCAGAGAAATCTAAGATTAATGAATGGAAAACCTATTGATGATATATGTTGAAGAAATATGAGCTGGTTTGAATGAAAGTGGTATAAGTCCTCTGATCTTAGCTTTGAGAATTTGAAGGTTTTCTCTAACGGTACTTGATGTGTTATGCCTATGAAGAAGACAATTTTTAGGCAGCTCTTACAGGCCAATCATTGAGATTTTGACTTAGGCGACTATCCCACTAGGTAAAGGATCTGAAAAGGAATCCAAATACATGCTTTTCTGAAATTTTGTATTTTTGAAATTACACCACTTTCATCCTGAGCATCCCATATGTAGGAAAAACATATTAAATACTTTTTAAAACGTAAACTGTCCAACCAAACTGAATTGATCTGGCCTCTCTAATTTTGTAATCTGATCTCTGTAAAAGCTTCTTAAAAAGGCAATGCATCTCTAAAAAAAAAAAAAGGTTTCTTTTATTTTCTTCAATGGAGGGGAAATTCGCTTCTATCAAGTCTTCGGAATAGAGAACCCTTAGAAAAGCGACATAAGGGACTCACTCTCTTTTCTCCCCCAACCTAAAAAAAACACCCCCAGACAGACATTCGGCATTTTTTACAAGGCCCCTCCTCCCTCCATAAGAGGCAAAGAATAGATGAAAATATAGAGATCTAATGATATTTTCTATCGATGTTATGCGGACGTTATGGATTCATGCGGGCCCCACACAAAATAAGTGTAACCGGTACGGGATCGATGACTCTTTACCATCGCTCCATCCGCGTGATGAAATTTCGCCGCTCCTTTTCGGAATGGAGCGGCGTGATGGAGTGATTGCTCTTCGGAGGACAATCGGAGTGAATGGAGCTGCTTTTTGCGCGAAATGCAGATCCGGAGCGCTCTAATTCGTTCCGGGAAATGACTTTTAAAAGCATTAGTCGTTTTGGAGTGGAGAAAGAAAGGAGGTGCTCTTGTCAGTTGACGAGAGTGGACCGAGTTCGTTGTTTTGCTGCGGAGAGAAAGAGGGTGTTTGTGTAGGGCGCATTGTAATTGGATCTTTCTTTCTACCTAATCTATTTATGATAGGGATGATGTTGATATGTTCAATATTTAATAAGAATGCTTTATCAGATCATATTTTTATAGGAAGCAGTTCATTTTTCAATCACCTTGTCATTTTGAATGAATGTGAGGGTTGAACAACGAAACGTTTTACTAAAGACATAGTCAGGTATATTAATCACGAATAATTTTGATTTATTTGTTGAGACTTTCACAGAGACTTTTTATTAATAAAGAGAAAAACTTGTAAAATATATGAAAATTATAAAGTTTAGTTTTAAGTTGGATAAAAGCTTTGAAAGTTGAAAAGTGACTTAATTTAATTTTAATAACAATTTGTTACGATTTCTTTTTGCGTAACTTATAATTATACATTTCGTCTTTTAATATTGGTTCTTCGCTTGGCTTCAAACATTGAGCACTTTTTAAGAATTCGTAGAGATCTGAGATAAAACTTTTAATTATCTTACGTTAAATGACCGAGGATAAATTTAGTTTATAGATGGTAAATTATGACAAATGTTGATTAATATTATGTGTGTGTTTCTGTAGTTTGGTTAAGAGTACATTAATAATTAAAGTTTTTTCTACTTAATTGCCTTTTACGCTTTACTAAACGAAATAGTTTCAGATAACTGGAGATTTTTAAATAACTTAAACACATGTCAAGATATATCAAATCACAATTTCAATATCAACCAACCAACCAATCAACCAACCAATTAATTTACTATTCTTTAGATAAATACACATTTAGGTAAAAGTAAATTAAAGGGGAAATAACAATCCAAGTCAATAGAGGATTGTATTACTTAGGTGGTTTGTATTTGAGGAAGGATTCGATTAAAGTCGATCAAGCTGTTATAAACATTTTCCACACCATAAAACTTTCACAATAAGGATTATAATAAAACAAACTAATTGGGGATTAATTTGTAAAAGTAAAAGTAGAAAAATAATATTATGTACTGAAAATTCCAAACGCCTAATTTCGTGTTTAAAACACACACAGTAAAATATTCGGTTCGAAACTGTTCACGTTTTGAATATATTGTCGATTTATAAGTGGTTTTCGAATAAGCTGCTTAGAAAATAATCATAATCTCTTTGTCACAGTTGTAATTATTTTTATGAATTTAATGAAAAAAAAACAACAACCATAAAAAGAGTAAGGTGATTTTTTACTAATCTCTAGTGTAAGCGAAGTTTCATTTCAATTAATTACACTCCGCTTCCAAGTATTTCGTATTCTCACGATGCAATTCATAGCATCGAAGCTAAGTATATCAGGATTTATGAGAACTACTTAGTTGGTGGAGCTCAATAGATATTTGAAAGTTCGAAACGTGTTTTCTGAAGTGTTTAATGCATTAAGATTAAAAAGGGCCGCACACAGAAGCTATTTGGCAGAGGTTCCCCATAGGTCGTAAAAAGATTAAGTACGGTGATTTGTAGACTTGTTGGATGGTGAAGAAGCGTTTGTTTTAGATGAGGGAAAAGGGATATCGTGAGACCAACATGCTATCAATCGTGATGAGGAGATTTAATAGCATTCTTAGAGCTCTTCATGTTTTCATTTAACGTGAAAGTCTAGCCGTGGTGATAACTCTCCTGTTAATTTCTCTATATTGTTCGTATGTTTATTAAGTTTTTTTCATTAGTAATTTTGAGATTTCTTAACAAATCATAATGAATTTAATGCATATTAATGTTGTTGTTTTTAGTAATAGAAATAGTTATTTTTAAACGTTGAATAGAAGCCAACTACTTTCGTAAATGTCATAACAAAAGCTTTGTAAGGCAAACTAAAACCGTTGGAAACACTTGCCATGTTTTAGAAAATAGTTTTTTTTAAAGAAATAATTCGCACCTACATAATTTGTATCAAAAATCATTATCAAAATAAAATACAGATTCATGGATTTTCCACTCACCCTTCCCTCATGTAACAAATTGTCCCATTTTAGTGTAACCCCTTCCCTCTATTCATGCCATTCATTTAAAATAAAAAATAAAACTGCATTTCACATCTCTAACTTTAATTTATTTTCGTTGTAAGAATTTGTTTAATTTATTACCTACTTAGTAAATTCGAGGCTTGCAGTGGAAGAAATGCTTATTTTAGGCATTGTAAAAGCAGTGAAAAAAAAATCAGTTTTAAAGTATTGGTCACAAATTTTTGAATTCAAGAAACCCCCATATCTCAGTTTGCCACATACAGGTATTTTAATGTATGACTTAATTTGTGAATGGTTCTAAAATTTATGATTGGGAAATTTATACAAATTTTGTATTTACTAAAAAAATTTAATGAATTTCTTTTATCCACTTTTCTTTACTTTAAAGAAGATGTGGTTTTCAACTCTACCCGCCCATTGCAAAAATTAATTAGAATAGGCAATCGCATTAGACCGAATTTTAAAAATAAAAGCTTAAACTTTAAAGACTACAACTGATCCACTACAGCGTAATTTTTTATGTTACCTCCAAAAAAGGGCCGCTTGGATTAACTACCTAGCCTTTCAACCAGTCAAGCGGATACATTGCAGAGAGTGGCTATTCACTTCTCTTGATCTCGGCTGTGGGACTCCAGCTATTTCTATTTATAGATTCCTCTTTGGAGTCCCTTGTATGTGGTATAAAAGTACGGCATAAATTTGGGAAGTTACTTAAAGTGTTTGGAGAAATGCGTGGTAGAGTTTTCTGAAGGTTTTAGATGGATGTACGACGATAAATTGGAGTGAAAGTATTCTAAAGGATGTTATTTTTACGCTTTGGTCTTGAAAGATATCCTTAATCGCTTTTAAGTTGGAAAATCACGTTTTCGTTTGCGGAGATAAGAGTAACAGCAGAAAAGAGCTTTGGATTGAAAAGCTTGGATAAGGTGTGAATCATTGGTGTAAATGTCACGGAACTTCGGTTTCACTGAAGATCTTGGTGTAAGGTTTAAGACGAGGGTTCAATGGGTTTTAAAAATTGGTTGTATTAAAAGGATATTATTAAAAAGTGCGAATTTCTAAAATTTCTGTGTTTTATGAATATAAAATTTTTTAGCTTGGGATAAAGAAACTTAAAAAGGATTCATGAAACATTGAATTGTGAAATGCATAATTTTGTAATACTTAATAAATTTTTAATTGATGAAATGTAGTTAGTTAAATGTTATTGGCAATTACAATCAAAGGAACAAAGAAAGGAGAAATTTTTTAATTAATATTGCTTCCGGGTAAATCATTTTGAAACTCTTTAGCGGCTTAAAATAATAAAATACATAAGTTTAAGTTAAACTTTCTGTATGTAAACGGGGTATGTAAATGGACACGCCACAAAAGTGAACTTGGTGGGATAATTGTAAAAAAGAGTTAAAAGGCATAAAATGAAGATGATTCATATTTAGCGCTATCTATTTCAATATCTTCCAATGCCTCTTACTCTTATTATTCACATTTATACAACCAGCTTTCTACTTTACCCCCTTCATCTTAAATCAAGAAAACTTTATATTTCTCAGGTCGTATTTATAAATAGTTGGTTAAAGTAATGTTCCTTGGAGCATATGAATGTTAAGAATGTATTTTTGTGAAAGAAACTCTCATTGAGGTTCACCAGACGGGGTACATTCGAGGCTCACACCAATCCCAGTGCAGCCCAACTTGGTATTCACACCAAGCCCGAACCCAAAGCAATAATTACCGCAATCGGCAACACCCGTCTCCCCTGATAATTTAATTGAAAGCAGCCTCGCAAAAGGCCGCCTTGTCGAGCCGCCGAGGAGCAGCAAACTGGTTTGCAGCAGCAGCGAGTAATTAGAGAAGCATTCTGGAGCAATATGCGGCATCACGAAAACCCTTTATTAATTACGTGCTCTCGGCCCAGGGAGGTTAAGAAGCCTCGCTTTTTTAACAATCGTGGCGATGAGCTCATTGTTATGAGGCGGCTGAAAAAGCGGGGGTCAGAGCGATCTCCGCCTCAGCAGGATCTGATCCGGAGACTCGTGAGCAGGCAAGGATTAATGAAACAGGGTGGCTTTTCTTCGCTGGCCACTTGATCGAGAGGATTGGGGTTAAACCTCTGGGCTAATTGACAAACCATAACATATTGGAGCAATTTGGGCTCTTTGACTCCGTCCCTTGAACACAAGCATGCGTTCACTGTTTTAAGTCATTTAAGAGCTGCTTCAGCAGTTCATCTTTAAAATGTGCCTATGTATTTACTAAATAATAGCTTTAGTATGATTTCAGTTGTGGATTCATTCGCTACCCTTTGAAGAGTTGCTTCAGTAATTAATCGCCTATATATTAACTGATTCATAGTTTGAGTATGATTTGTATATCCAGTAGTATATCTTTTCGATGGGGATTCATTCTTCAGTCATTTAAGAGCTACTTTAGTACTTTTTCTTTAGAGGACTATACCCATATGTTTAAATGATAGATTATCGAGGCTGATTGCAACATCGACGCTTTGTACTCAGACAAGGCAGGAGACATTGCCAAGTCAGTGATTCACGCCTTTGGCGCAATCTAAGCTCCTTTTTTTGTGCGTTTTAATCTGTGTCTGTTTTTTATGTTTTATGGGAGTTCTTTGTGTGTTTTATTGTGATTTGTACGCTTTATTGCGTAATTTATGCACTTAGTCATACATGACAACAACAACAACAAATGGTAGATTTACTATTATTAGTTTTTAGAAGTTTTCAGGTGTACATTTTTTCAAAGGATTTTTGAGTTTTTATTCACCTTGCTTGAGTTGTGTATTAGCGCTTTTTGTATTTATTATTTTCATTAAAGATCATTTACCGTATTATGGCGTATGGATTAAAATTCTGGTAAAGGAAACAGGAGATAAAAAAGACTGATATGTGCTTTTTAAACACTGCAGTATTTAAAAGAAACATTCATTCTTTATAAAATTTTTTAACTAATAACATAATTTCCATGATTGCTGTATGGTGTATAAAGTTTTCAGTTTATTGAACTTTTTATTTATTATTACATTACATAGCTATATTTCCCTACAATGATACATTTATTTGAACCGTTTATGTTAAATCTGGTCTATGTATTATATTAAAAAATGAGTTTATTTGTTACTTTGTAATTATTTGTTAAACTAAAATACTTAGATGCGTTATTAAATTAAGTTCTATTTATCTTTAATATAAACTTGAATTTTAAATTTTGAACTTTTTTAAATGCAAAATTTAAGATTCAATGAAACAAAATGGGGAACCCCATTTTAAAATCAATGGAACATCTATATTTAAATATACATTAAGAAAATCTTTGGAGTTAAAGCGAAAAAAAAAGTTTTGAATATCTAAAATTCAATATAAATAATACAAAATATAGCAATATCCGTATATTCCCTTCTTATTTTTTCGCATGAAATTTTTAATAGGAATATCGAAGTACCTACTTAAAATTTCCACTGTACTAAAAACAATTATCCTAAAATAAGCTAAGGTGACAAGTACACTTAAGATTATGAATAGTTTTATTTTTTAAATACACATTGGATCCAGATGAATCTGAAATGCGTTTTCTAGATATTTCCATTGAAACAAATCTGTGTGAATCGTGGTTTCCTTTCCGGTATTTCGCACACTTTGACTACCGGTTCATTCACCTACATTTCTGTGGTTAGCTTTGATGTGATACCTACAACACCTTATATAGAAACGCCATGCGATTTATTCAAAACGAGGTTACAGGTGTTTGAATAATTATAAATAAATACTTTACCTGTGATTGAATTTAAGAACAAGGATCAGAGTTAAACATAAGATAATTAAAAAAATAATGAAATAAAATGAAATTAACATGAGATGATACGTTCCACGTGTGGAGGTAACGTTTCTGCACGTTTCACACATAGATTCAGACAGGATTTAAGGAGAAATTTTCAGCTTCACTTAAGCAGATCCCAAATTACACTTCGAGAAGATTTTGGCCTTTTAGAGATTCAACTGTACAAATAATATTTCTTTCAATTGAGTAAGCGGAAAAGTTTAAAAAGTATGATAAAGTTCATGAGTTTGTACAAATATAATGGATTTTAACTTTATCTAATAACTTTTCTATAAGTTGAACAAAACTTATCATATTATTTATTGTGTAAAAAAGTAAAAATGAAACATTCACAGTATAATTATTACATAATACTTAAATAATTGTTTTCTGTTTAAGGTGTAAGGAGGATGTTGAAACTAAAAAAATTAAACAAGAAAAAAAAAACAAATATCCCAACAAATCATAATTTAGTCTATTATTTAAAATTAAAAAAAAAACCTATTCTATTCTGGAAAATATTTAAGCTTTAAAAAAAAATGTTTAAATACGCTAAGTTATTTTTCCTTTTAAATAGTTATATCTAAATAAATAAATGTAGCATAATAATAAATAAATTTATAACATAATCAAGTTTAATTTATAGATGTCATTTTATGAATTTTTTACATAAACACAAATGCAAGGTGTACCATAAATTCGTGCAAACTTCATTTCATAAGTTTAAAAGTAATAGAAAGTATTGCGGTTTGTACGAAAAGGCTGGTTTTTATGGTACAAGGGTCATTCTATGCTAAGCAATATGTTGCACAAAATGGACAAAGGGATTTTGTTCGGAAGAACAAAGAAATGTCTCAGAAGGATAATTTTGTACATTTTCCAGGCATAAAAAGTTTTAAAAAGCAGCCAAAAATTATTTCGCTATTCGACACCAACAGTATGCTATTACAAGAATGAGCGTAGGTTGCTACTTTTTTACAACTAACCACAACTATTTCATTGCGAATGTTTCAAGCAAAGAAATGACTAAAGTCGCAAAGAAACTAATTTCATTCTATTCCTCTATCTGATTTGCATAAACGTCTTCTGGTTTATCTTGGAATATTTTATTACCAATAGAAAAGCACCAAAGTCAGATCATGCACGAACCGAAAAAAGTCCGACTATTACAAAGTTGTAATTGTCGCATTCATAAAGTGATTAATTTATCACTTTATGAATTTTGCCCCCACGATGGGGGGGGGGGGGTGTCAAAAGTTCAAAAAGTAAGAAAAGGGCTCTAAATAACATCCAAGAAAGAATGGGTCAAATATTTTGTTAAGAATGAACAAGAAATGAGTGACCTAATCGTAAATCCAGAAAAAAATATTTCTTGCATCAAGTCAAAAATGTAAAAAATATGTAGTATAAATCACGAATGCTAAAAAACACATTTAAATACACGATTTGAAATCTAAAAATAACTTTTTTGGCTTTGTATGGGTGGATTACTTAAAAAAACATTTTTGATACTCAAAATAATTTTTACGGAAAAATACTTGCCTCTGGGTTCTTCACTTTTTGTCCCCAAAACGATTTGAACTTTTGCCCCAAAATATCTTTTTTCTCTAATATGAGCAAGGAAACTTCTTAAGTTGAAATTACTGTCTTTCTTTTTTCCCATGATGTCGAGTCAAAGTTGGGAAAATGTTAGATCTCATCTATAAAAATACTTTCATTTTTTCTCATGTGAAAATCGAGGTATCACTCTGAAATTTCGTTTGGGTATGATTATGAACTATTCTACCCACAGTAAAAACGTCGATCCCTAAAAACTTAGTGCTTGTGTGATGTATCACTAGGTACTTTTCTCCAACTATTGCAAGGGTTAAAAATTGTTGGCAACGACTTTTTTAAACACGTCGCAGGGAGTTTGAAGGTTCCTCCTCGAAAGAAACGAGATATCACCCAGAATTGTCCAACATTGCTCAGACATTGCCAATGTCAACGGAATGTCAACCTTGCAATAATGTTGTGCGCTACCTGGCAAGCAACCCACACAGTGGCACCAGCAAGCGAGCGAAACAAATGGGAGCGTTGACAGGCCCTGCGACTTCTTGATCCGAATTTAAATTCCGATCCATAAAGTATCGAACCCGCACGCAGCATCGGCACCAAAAAATCGTGAGCTACCGCAGATCATGAATTTGGGAACGCTAATAGCCAGTCTGCCACTAATTGTTAGTTGCAAGGCACGTGAGTAGCTTGCCGATACGTCGTGACTGTCCCGGGAACCTCTGGGGTTAGCAAAGGCTAAGCGCTCCCTACTGGTCGCCAGTGAGTGGGTTTGCTGTCAAAAGGAATGATGTCCCGCTTTCGGACTGCTAATTTGTGGGATACTATTTTTGTCCAGGAAGAAAAATTTGTAAGAACAGACAAAAGTGGGTTGTTGTTAAAGTAGCTTTTAGTTGTGTTTTTCTAGGGATGTAACTGGTCTGGGTATGGCGTGCATATTATACAAAAGCGAAGGAGGGGATGTGAATTTTAAATGATTTTGATTAGGTTTAATTTATTTCTCCTAGTAAACCGATACCACCGATACCAATATTATTAAGAGGGAACCTGTGAACCCAAACCACAGAGGTAAAGTACTGTTACCCTAACCCACGCTCACACATTAGCACAAACCTTTTTAATGGGGGGGCAGGTTCATTCATATTTAGATAGGCTTACCAATAGGTAATGATAAAGGGTAAAACTGGAACAAGGTAGAATAAGGGAAATTATGTAAAGGAATGAATAAAGACGAGATTGATAGAATGATCTTAAAAGCTTTACTCTTACTTATTAAAGAAACAGTAAAATAATTAAAAAAAATTACATCCCGATCAAAAGTTGAACACATTAATTTACATGTAAAAATTCCGATTAAAAAAGGATTAAATTTTTCCTATGAATAACAGTATTTTTTAATTTTCAAAACATAAAATTATGAATTCAGTAATTTAATTATATGGTTTATTTTTGCAGTTAAATTTAATTAAAAGTAATGAGTTTAAATTCATGAAAAATCTCCTACAGATATGTAAATTCAAACAGATAATTCCATATGGTGTTAGTATGAAATATATCGTTCTAGTCTAGAGGAAAATGTCACAGACGATTGGAGCCCCCCAAAAATATATTTATTTAGTTTATTGAAGTTTCACATTAATTTTATTTTTGTATCATCTTACACGTACAAAAGTCACTTAAGTATCAAGTATTCTTTCATTTACGAGGGTTGCGCTTTAATTTGTATAATAAACAATACAATCCTTTCATCAGTTTTTCTCAAACTTTCTTGAATGAACTTACACAAGTAAGGTTCCTAAGTATTGATGAACAAATTCTCATTCGGGCAGCTAAATAAATTGTCATACAGATCGATAAGCAAATTTTCATTTGGACAGATAGACGAATTGATGGTTATCTCTATGGATAAATACACATCTCTATCCAGCTGCCTCATTCGTTGAAAGGTAGTAACGTATCCAGTCAATCCATAACTCCGATCCATAGAAAAAAGCTAGGGAACCGACATAAATCTGCTATTTCCATGGTTGGACCTCTCGGGTAGGTTAACGACATAATTTCTGCCCGATTCTGGGGCACAAGTTATTGATTGGAGGCGTTTTGGTCATCCGTAAAAATAACTTTCATCCACCGCAGATGCTACTGGGACCAAACGAAAGGCGAAAATTGTTAATGACGGAAGAAGCGGTTTGACATTTGGCAATGGCTGTGGGCTCTTCTTGAGAAAAAAGAGGGCGAAAAATGGGGAGGAAATTGTAGCTGTTAGTTTCGTTTTGTTAAGTTGTGCGGTTAGAAATGGCTCCAGATAATGCAGCTTTATCTGATAGGTATTTAAAAAAAGTCATTCCGACGAATATTTCATTTAAAAGCTTCCCTAAATTGTCAGTTTTACAATAGTATAAAGTTGCAATGTTTTCTAAATAAAAATTTTGCTACAGGAGTTGTTCTTTCTCACTGTAAAAATTTATAGGAATTGGTGGTTTTCTATGGCTGTAAAAAAATTATCCTTTGACACCCAAGATACGTTTACATCGTATCTTCCAAGCTTAGGAAGAAACACAAAAACTTAAAATGCAACTAAGTAATACTCCGAAAGAAATAGAAGCCGAGAAAAAAAGATTAATCACTTTAGATTACACAAAAAAAACCACACAATTTCTCAGGTCTTTAATAAAAAGAGATAATCTGCGTTAATAGTAATATTACTAAACAAGAACAATAAAAATACAATTTCATCTTTTAAAAACAAGATTGGTTTACTTGCTCAAAAGTTTAAGTTCACTAGAGCATAAAAAAGGAGGAATTAAAGAAGATGGAATGGGGCGACAAGATAATAGTTAAAAAAACATAAATTGCAGAAAAAACTGTAGCAAATTTGCAAAATAATAGCAGTGATAGCTTATGCAAATAAACAACCACAAGATAAAAAGTCGACGTTTAATTTATTGTGGTATTAAAGCTTCGATTTTTAATTTGTGAAAATTTTAATTATATTTGAATTTTTCAGTACTACTTTAAAATACAAAAAATTAAATACGGAATCAAGAAATGATAGTTTAATAGGAAAGTAGATTATTTAAGACTAATATTAGCACTGAAACTAATTTTTTATTACATGATTTGGGTGCAAAATTTCTTTAAAAATTCTTGTATTAAGAGATTTCTCCATTGGTTACATTAAATACCTTCTTATTACACAATACATATCTATAGATATATAAGTCACATAGTCACATACTATTTGAAGCAATAAATGTAGCAAAGAGTAAACCCAATCTGTATTAATAACCCACCCCTTTACCAGAAGATAAAATCTCCCTTCAACCTTCTAACCTGACTAGATACCTCCCAGGGACTCCTTACAATTTAATTAAAGAGCCAGAAATTTGGAATCGGCCCCCGAAAATCCGCTTCTCACGCTCTCTTTTCGATTAGCCCTATCCTTTTGTTTTTAGTTCACTTTCTTACCATCGGTAGGGTATGGAATAATTGCAGCCTTTTAATGCGATGGGCGTCCATGAACGAGCTAAAGGTCAACCTTTAAGTAGTTATCCGGTTTTTCCCACTTTTTGCAATCTTTTCGTTCTTCGCTAGCCTTTTTGGCCAAATGAAGTTGTAATTGCAGGCTTCTTTAGCAGCGTGTAGAGCTCCACTCTAATCAGTAAGCACCTCGACATCACCTTACTCCATAATTTTAGCATCTTTTTTATGTTTCAGAGGCCAATTTAGCATATCACGAGGCGATTTTCAAGTATGGGGATCTTTTGCTAATAGATCTCTCTTTTAATCTTTTATCAAACGTTTAGTAGCTTTGCTTCGGTCCAGTAATGATGGGGTTTTTAATTAAATAATGAATGATAAGCGATTTTGCGAAGTTCCGTTTATATAAAACTAAGAAAGGATCAAATTACTCGATTATGTTCTGATAGTTTCCTATCCCATAGTTTATTCACTATTTCTTGTGCGTGTGTGTCTTGGTCAAATAAGAAATTACTATGAAAATTATTTTTGAGAGGAACATTAATGTAAGGATTTATTATATGGAAATGCAATAATCAGTAATTAATGATTAGAAAACTATCAAGAAATATGTTACTAATATTTTGCATCCTGTAGTCAATTACATAAATTTTGTTACTATTACAAAAAAATCTTTTGTCCAAAAGGAGTTTTCCTATAAACACCTAAACATTTGATTTCATTTATATTTTATGTGCATTTTTAATAAAACAGTGTCTCAAAAATTTAGTACATAAATAATATCTCTAAATTTAACTTCCACTCATTTCGAAAAAGCCTTTTTGTTAAAAATGGGTTGTAAAATTAATGACATATGTGTATAATAATGCATTATTTATGAATTAACAATTTAAAGAAGAGGATGCCAGTTGCATCATCAATCACGTTCCTGTAAAAGTTTGTATAAAACAGGTTTTTATGTTTTATACAGTTTTTTCATACTTAAGTTTAAAAATTTTACAAGTTTCAACAAAAAAATACTCTTGGTGAGAATTACTTGTTATTTTGGTCTACTTTAACCTTATAGTATATAAAAATTCCTTCTTTAAGTTTTTCTCATATTTCTTTTTAATCTTTATTTCAACATAAGGTTACTTTAAGACTAGCAAACTAACATAAAACTTGTTTCGAAGTGTTTAGCATTTTTATCCTGTTATCCTCAATTAATAATATTACCTTAGTGTATTCTGTTTACTCTCTAAATTCATTTCCTTTTCAATAAAGATGTTTTATCTCCTTTAAACGACTCATACTTTTTCAACTGAAACTAACCATACTGTTTCTTAAAAAAAACCACCGAAACATTAAAACGCTTTCCACACCTCCGTATTCTCTGGTAACGACAGCTACTATGTGAAGAAACAGTGGAATCGAAGGAAGCAAGCGCCGTGAGATTTATTAATTTTCGTAATCGAAACAATCCCCCCGAATGGGATCTTCGAGTCGTGCGTGTAATAGCTTCGGGATCCCACTTTGGTCGAGCTTTCGTGACCAAAACGTCACAAAAGGCTATTAAGTGGAGAAACAGAATTGGATTGCCGATTCCAACAATCTAGTTACTATGGAAACTATCGTAGATTAACAGAATTTTGGTTACCGCTGCTCACTCTTATAGAAAACCTTTTCGGGTCAGAAATTTATTGCCTTTAATCATGTCATAGTTTTTCCCCTACATTTGCCGCTGCTCGAGAATCGGAGGCGTTCGCCACTGAAACAAATGGGATTAAGCGGTCTGCAATGACTGATCTGAGATTGATATTTCGAGACTAATGACTATCAAGCGATGGTAGCAAGCGTGCTATTAGGACCCTATTGGGTTTTGTTTATGAGGTGCGCCTTATTTGAGGGGTATGCGGTGTATGGCACGCAATCTACTTTTGCGATGCATATTAATTTAGGTATTAATGTTTCTTTTTACGAGAAGAGCTATTTGAAATGAATTGTGCAGTGCATTGGAGTCATTGATCGATTCCTATTAGTTCAAGCATTGCAGTAATTTATCACCAAGAATCAATCGACTTGATAAGTCAGAATCATATAATTTTCATAAATCAGAGTTCATTCAACCGTATTTTCAATAGAAAATCAAAGAATACATACTAGGATGTATAATATTTATGTATTCTGAATTGCTAATAAAGACATGTTGGAAACTTCAAAAAAAGTGGGTACTTATTTGAAAAGATGATACCAGCAAAATATATTTTATTGGTTGTTCACATATTTAACAAGAAAAATGTGACAACATAATTACTTTTGCGTAACATTTTAATAACAACTTTCTGTGATGAAAGTTTAAAATAAAGAATTTGGACACTAAGATTATAAATACGGATAAAATCAATAAAAGAAAATCTGTAAAAATGTATTTTTTATAATAAATAACATTAAAACTGCGACATAAATTTTATTCTGAAACAGAAGACTTTGTTGACGGAAACCAGAAAAAAACTTCTATATATTGAACGAATATATGAAAATGAAAGGTCACTTAAGTATGTGCGTTTTCATGTTCAAAAAATTATTTTCCATCCTTTATGATGTGTAAATTCCTTATTCAGCAATTATCCGTTAAAAAATGAAAAACAGCGTTTTAATACCCACCATAATGGCATAGGGGCCTATTCATTTGCGGGGCAATATTACCCTCTAATTACATCGGGGCCCAGCATTTCACTTATCCCCCAAGGTAATTAATACGCACAGTAAGCCCCGCCCAATTAAGCCCCCCACGAAGCAACGCAATTGGTGCAGGGCCCCGCCCGCGCACGGGAAAGCGCTTAAGGTGCTATTACAATCGTAGGCGATATTGATCAGCGAAAAAGAATAAAAAGATCTAAGGAGGTGTTTGTAAGCGGAGTGGGGCGCTGCTCTTTCAGAGTAATGTGCTTAGTAGCGCTTCTCCTTCCAAATCTCCGGTGGAGAGGCCAAAAAATCGCCAAACGCAGCTACTTATTGGCTATTTGACGCGGACTGGTAATGCCGCTCGCAATGGAGATTCGGTGAAGATGTATTTGTGCGGGAGGAAATAGGGAGGGGAGGAAATTAGGGGGTTGGGATCTGTTAGTTCTGCCTAATTGTTTGATTAAGATCGCTCTTGGAGAGTATCTCAGATGATCTAAAATGGGAAAAACTAGTCAGTAGGGTTTTTATTAACTTAAAGACTAATGGCAGTTGAAGTGTTTCTAAAGGTGATGCATATTTTTTTTATTTAGGTTAAATGGATAAGTGCTGGCTCTATTTTTCTATTTATTGGGGAATTCAAACGAGGGTTTTCTCTAAGTGCTAACGATTGAAGTTTTCAAGTTTGCAATTGACCGTACTGTACAGTTGAATTAATCCGTGTAAGGATTTGATGGTCGTTGAAATTAAAAGCTTAGGTTTATTTATCCAATCCCTCATTATACAAAAAAAAAGTTTACTTTCAGATTACTTTATTATTGAAATAAATAGTATATTTAATGATGCTTTGAGGTAATAAGTAGACACACATTTAAAAAAATTGACCACTATAACCGTATTTCATAATTCCCTTGATGATGTATAGTTTTAAATTGATTAACGTTTCGTGGAAAGGAAATGTTTTATTTAAATTAAATCTTTAATTGATTTTATAACTGTTAATTATTTTACATTTCTTAGAAAAGTAGTTAATCACTCACAAAAAACACTTCTGGTTCTAAAAGTTTTAGTAATTCATAGTTTACTTCTAAAATAATACAAGGATTTGGTCAGAAAAATATCGTTTCATAGTAAAATCTTTGGTTCAAAAGGAATAAAATTGAATTTTTGGGCTTATTAAACAGAAATATTTAAAACGAGAAAAAAAAGAATATTTGCAGCGCTTTCAAAACTTGTTGTTTGAAGGCCACGAATAACTAATAGGTTAAAATAAATAAATTATTTTCATAGGCTTAAATTTATTCACTAGAAATGATATGTGCTTCTCATAATCATATTTACTACTTATTGTCTTATTAGTACGTATTTACTAAGTAGTAATTACAATATAATTATAAATACAAGCTTTATGGAATGGGTTCTATACTTCTTCATAATCAGTCAGTCATCTTTTAGATGATATATAGATATAAAAGATAGTCTTCGTTTAAAATGAAATGGAAAAAGTATTTTCAAAAGCATAAACCACAAATGTTTAGGCCCGAGTAAATGGCTTCTGAAAAGGGCAGGCAATAAGCTGTCCAGCAGCAATTAGCGGAGGGAGCGTCCAGCAAAAGGCTTATTAGCAGCGAGCGGCTGCAATAACGGGAGAAGCCATCGAGAAGCGTTATTTGTTTTGCTTGGCCCACCTTTCGATCGAAATCGTCATTTATCGGCCTCATTTTATTTCTGAGAGGGAGCGGAGGAAATGACCATCGCAGCAAAAAAGGATGAAGGACGGTCATCAGGGATGTGTCTGGCTTTGCCAAGAAGAATGGTCGACTCTCCTCCAATTTTCGACGAAATGAAATCCCATAAAGCATCCGACGGAGAAAGAGAGAAACGATCAAAAGATGTAAGAGGGAATAGATATATAATGGTGGAACAGCAACATCCGGGGGACACAGATAAGGCGCCATCTGTAGAGGAGATGCACTAATGTCATAGAGGAGATCTTGTAATGGTTTGCTATCCCATTTCACGATAAATAAAAGAATCACACGCGCGCAAACAGAAGCTCTTGTTTTTCCGCCCAGGCAAAACTTTTGTTAATAACGTATTTATACGCCTCAGCGTCGATAAAACGGATAAGGCCCGGCCCTGGTAATTGCTTTCGCCAAGTGATCCGCTTACATTGTTTCCCGAAAACTCGAGGATTAACCCAGGTACGCGGGCGTATGTTAAGTTAGTTTTCCCGACATGTCGTTATCGGAGCCCTCCCTCGCTCATTGTAATAAGTAGACGAGGAACGGTGTATTATGGGAGGACGAGCAGGGTTGTTATTGTAATCATGTGCGCTGGGTTTTTGCTCTTTCTTTTACCCTGCTGCTGCTGCTGTGCATTTTATATTGATTGAATATGGAAGGTAAATGCGCAAAACGCGTTTTCCTTGCATGTTTGGAATCCGTGCTTGAAGACTCTTTTCGAAACTTTGTCTATGGGACTAAAAAGGCTAATTTGAGGGGCATACCGGAAAATTGCATGTAAATAATGTGCAGATAGTCTTTATTTCATATGGATCCAATCTCGAGCCCGTATTTGAATCCAAACAAAATATAATTTGAAACGTCTTTTACGAATGTAAATGCCAGTACAGTGTACTTATATTTAATAAATAGCTAATACACAGCATAACCTCAATGTCTCGAAATCGAAGGGATCCGAAAAATATTCGAGATAACAAGGTTACCCCAAAAAACAAAATCCGTCACTGAAAATAATAAGGAACTGTGTTCGATATGTATATTGCAATAGTCATAATTCTATTTGAATACATCAATGATTTAAGCAATTTAGTTAAAAGTATAGCAATGATAAATAACTGCTTAACGTTCTGAAAACATACTAGTATTTACTCAGGATTTTTTAACAAAGAATTACAAGCCACAGACTTATTTAAAAAACATTTGTAGAGTTTTTTTTTTAAATTCCAACGTTACAAATCAAAGGTTACAAAAGAAAAACCGTTGAACTGATTAAGAAAATTAAATTATAATAAGTATATTCAAATTTAACTTTGCAATTAGAAAAAAAATCGATTGAACAGGAAATACATAATTTTCTCAGGAAAAAGTAAACTTGGGGGTTTTGAAAAATTCGACTTATCAAGGGTTTGGTTAAAACACTTCGAAATAGGAATTGAAATAAACATTAGTGATATATTTAATTTCAAGGGGAAATATTTTTTTGACATGTAAAGGTTTTCGAGTTTTTAAAGTTCGAGATAACAAGGGTACTATATAAAATTCTCCGATGTCTTTGCAAGCTTTCGATCTAAATTTAATGTTAAAATGTTTATAAAAAAGAAACACCTAAACAAATAATATAAATACCTTATTAGTGTAACGTAACTGTGCAATTAACTTCTTGAAGGGGATTCAGTCATAGAAAATGTTATAATAAGATTAAAACAACCTGCAATCTTATTAGTAACATACTCATTTAAACAAAATTAAGTGTAACATTAAGTGGAAATACTGACATTAGTTCTGTTAAACTACAAAAGGGTCATTAATAATTATAAATTAACTAGCAATAATTAATAAGTTTGGGAAAGTTGGTTAAGATTTGAAGGCAAATAACCATGAAGGATTGTTGAAATTAAGTGAAACAATAATGTTATGATTTGAATCAAACATGAAGTTAGCACTGCTTTCGATTCAGATAACTCCTTATTCTCAGTTTTGGAGTTGACACGAGCTATATCTTCTCCATTATAGATGAGTATACTTTTCCAGCACCAGTAAAGATCCCCACAGTGACTTAAAAACAAGGAAAACTCTCCACTGCAATTGAGCGTGAGTTGAATCCAATATAAAGTCATCACCGCTTCTGATTCGAAGAATACCGGCTTAGGGCGCTCATACTCGGCATTTACGGCGCTGTTTACCCGAAAGAAGAGAGGGCTTTGTATTAAAAGTCGAAGGGCGGCCCCCAAAGCCCTCCCAAATCGAGTCGCGATAGCTAATCCCGCGGAGAAAAAGCCTCCAGCCGTTATGAGGTGTTGAACAAGTTGCTGGAGGAGATAATGGAGTCATTTTAAGGAGGCCTGCCAATCGATGGGAGCTTAAATAGGGAGAAAGAAATAGGAGAAAAAGCCGGTTGAAGGGGAAATAGGAGAAAAAGACTCAAGAGCAAGCAGATGGGTTTTAAATTGATTAGCTGATAGCGGGGAAGAAAAGAAACCCGATTTCGGAGGGTATGTTTGTGTGGTTTTCTTTCCCCAAATCTCTATTCTCCACAGATAAATGGCGGGTTTTCTTAAGTGGTCTACCTTCGCCGAGAGATGAGACTCGGGGATAAAGCTTCTCCTTCTTCATTTTTAGTCCCTTAAGTCGGTGATTTAAAGGCCGGCCGACCCTATGTCTATTAAATAAAGAAGTTGGCGGGTATTTTTGGGATTCCATCTGTAACTGCTTAATTTCAACACGTCTAGCTATCTTGGGATATGGATGGGATGTGTGTTTTGGGAGTGAAGCTGTCAGAGTTGTTTCTTTCGGTGGAGCGGGGATCGCAATTTTGATAGGGTGTAGTGGGATGTTTTAAATCAATGTAGTAAAACGTTTTGATATTACGTTTTATAGACAGTGATCAGGATAGGGGATCATTAATAGTGAACATACGTAAAATGTATTGCAAGGGAATTCCTATGTGTTTAAAAATTTAACTTAAAGTGGTTAAACTGAAATACACAGGTTTTAGTGTGTATTACCAGCTAAGGTTAACGGATTTTAATTCGAATTCTTATTTTTGCGGCGTAACAGAGGTAAAAATTTATTAATTTAAGAACGCAAAAGTCAGTTTTAAAAGTGTATTAATAAATTGAAGGTATGAAACTTGGGATTGAAGTTGATTTCTTACAAATTGTCATGTCAAATTGTTGTATGTCATTGTTAATTAATTGCTTGATTAACAATTCAATAATATCTTTGGAAAAAAATTAAATTAATTTATTCCATTTCATAAAGAAAAATACAAAGCTCATAATATTTAACGAAGAAGGATAAATACAAAATTAAATTATCTGAGTAAATTCTCCCTTAAAACTTACATGAATAAAATTTATACAGAAATCTCGTTTTAAAATATATGCATGTGATTTCAACAACAATTCCTTTCCATGGATATTCTATTTTAATTTATATTTACCCCCCAAAAATGCATTATTATTATATTTTAGAATACTTCAACGTTTATATAAAACTAATTAACACATCACATCAAACAAACCCAAAAAGTTAAATAATACGCTGGGGGACCTCTAATATCTTTAAACTCTGTGAACTATTAAGACTTCAATTTATTTCTCATTAAGGAAAGTAATATGTATCATCTTTTGTATTTCCTTCTATCCAGGAAAGAATTTAGATAATAGTTTCTTAATTTTGATTGATCGATAGTCCTCCCCATCATTCATCGAAGACATGACTGATTAGAGGAGGTAAGTTCATACTCACTAGTGAAAATTTAGTTCAGTTATTCACTAGTTTAAAGGATGAGTTGTTTTCGTCACGCATTGATTGTTTGGTTGGGAATTATTCCAACTTCGCCAAACAATCAGTTATTTCTCAGAATTTCGAGTTCTGTCAAACTTGACGGATGAAGTTATTACGATTGCATTAAAAGGAAGAACTTTGGTAATGAAGGGAGTGTTTTTGTAGTAATTAGTAAGTTTTTCTTGGTGGGAAGATAATGGAGTTTGTTGTCAATGCTGCACGTTTTGGTATAATAGAATGGATAATTATTATTTGATTATTTTGAGAGGTTTCAACATGGCTCTTATATATGTTTTTTTTAAATAAAAAAGTGTCGATTCTTAAATGTTGTTTAGTTGTAGAAGGATTAATTATTTCGTTCAGTGAAAGCATATTTTGTCCATTTCTTATTATGTTTATTGAACAAAGATAATTAACATTTAACTTCCCTGTTCTTAATAAAACTTTCACACCACTCTAATTTAAATATTTTAACAATAATTTGTGTGGTGTTGTAAGGATTTTATACTGTCATCAATTTAATATAAATGATACAAATATAAAAATAAACAAGGATTATATTGCTTTTAGAAAAGTACTTACTTCTGATTTCTTCCACAATGATGATGCATTTAATACTTTCCTAAATACCCTGAAATAAGAAAATAACTGATGAGATTTAATTAAAGGAAAATAATTATATTTAACGCGTTCAATAGAAAAATTTACAACACAAAACGATTCAATAACTTCTAAAGACAGTACTGTAGAAGTAAAGGTGTTGTAATTACAACTTTAAAAATTACGTAAATTTTACTATTAATTCCGTTTGAAGGCTGTGCAAGTAATCATGCTTAAGCCTCATGAAACACAAATTTTAGTAACAGAATACATTCAGTCAATCAGTCATCGAACAGCCTACAAATTACAAGCATCATAAAATAACAACCAAAACAGTCAATAAAAAATAAGTTTATATTCTAACAATGTATTGATTAGAATCCATTCACAAATTACGTCATACAAAGTCAAGGTCAATTCTTTACCCCTCTTTTAATACCCCACAATGTGACACAGTTCTTAAAACTAAAATTATACCCCAAATTATCATATTTCCAATTTTAATTCCGCTTACTACTTTATGTACAGTTGGGGAAATAAAAAACGACTCAGTTGAGATTTCTGACGAACCACTTGGGTTAGGAAGACAAACAAGGTGTCATTTTTCATGTCATGAAGTATTCTTTAAATGAGAAAAATTTCGAGTCCTTAGGGGGTCGTCTTCATATTAAACGAAACACTAACTTTTTTTTTCCTATGGGGAGCCCCAATTATTATGCGATTTTCTGAAAGAGCATCCTCATAAAACCCCAAATACCAAGTTTCATTCAAATCGTGCGGTAAATAAAGCTTTTACGTTTTGGGGGTCGTCTCCAGAGTGAGAAGAGTTAATTTTCTTTAAACACTATTTCTGAAAAACGGTGGGATAGTAAGACTTTTACTCACCACTTTAATGTTTATTAAAAAGTTTATAAGTAATTCGTCTGGGGGTCGTCTTCATATTAAACGAAACACTAACTTTTTTTTTCCCTATGGGAACCCCCAGTTATTATGCGATTTTCTGAAAGAGCATCCTCTTAAACCTCCAAATACCAAGTTTCATTCAAATCGTGCGGTAAATAAAGCTTTTACGTTTTGGGGGTCGTCTCCAGAGTGAGAAGGGTTAATTTTCTGAAAACACTACTTGTTAAAAACGGTGGGATAGTAAGACTTTTACTCACCACTTTAATGTTTATTGAAAAGTTTAGAAGTAGTTTATTGAAATTTTATATAAAATTTAAGTTTTAATGTAAGTTGTGGTGATTAAAATAAGGCGACTGTTTCCAGAAAAGCATTCGCCGGTATACATTTGGCAGCGGTATACGGTCCCTTAAAGAGTGGGAATTTAGTTTAATTCGTTTTTTTCCAAAACTATTAAATGAAATCGACTGAAATTTTTGTTTTCCACATAAAATTACTACCAAAATCGATTACCATAAAAATATTAAAAGATTTTAAAATTTAATTTTTGGGTCAAAACTAGATGTTAATTATCTATCTATTAACCATTAAATATCGCTATAAAAGCATAATTATTTTGTTTGGGGACACAAATTTGATCTAAATTCAAAGTTTCATGTTTTTACGCCGAAAACTTTTTGATAAATTTCACATTGAATGGTTGACATTTCAAAATTTTATTATGCTTCTATTTGGATACTTACCTGGATGAAACTTGGTATTTGGGGGTTTATGGGGATTCTCTTTCAGAAAAACGCATAATAATTGGGGGTCCACATAGGAAACACAAAAGTTAGTGTATCGTTTAATATGAAGACGACCCCCTAAGGACTCGAAATTTTTTTTCATTTAAAGAATACTTCATGACATGAAAAATGACACCTTGTTTGTCTTCCTAACCCAAGTGGTTCGTCAGAAATCTCAACTGAGTCGTTTTTTATTTCCCCAACTGTACCTACAAAAGTATCATTGAAAGAAACGTATCTTTTACATTGTAATAGCAGCGTAAAAAAAATGTCACAAATTTCACAGCCCCTCTTCCCAAGGCACATTGTACATGCAGGAGCACCTTCCCCCAGAACGAGTGACGTAATTTGAGAATGGCCCCTTAAATATTCCTAAGATCATTAATACTTCTGAAAAGAGTTTGCCGAGTTGGACACACAACAGCCTGAGGTGCAGAGAAATCCATACGTCGATAATTATACATAAACAACTCATTGACCAAATACAGTCGGCAATACCTAAAGCCACCATCTCAACTAACAAAAAGCGTCAATTAAACCCCAAACAACTACAGTACGAGCGTCTAAAAAACCTATCCCTATCCTAATGCAATCAGAGCCATCCTTCGTCTCCTAATTACAGCGGGCTGGCGCATAAATCCCAACAGATGAGCCCCGAATGGTAAAAAGCGAAGCCCGCTTTTTTCCGATTTATCTGGAAGGGCCATTTTTAATAAAGGGCGCCTCCTTAATAAAGTGAGGCGAGCGATTAAGGAAAGACAAAGGAAGGAGCGGCGGGGAAAAATGCGAGGACTCCTGTTGAGGCGACGCGTCCTTTTAATCATCGTCGCCGAGGAGCGAGACAAATATTTTATTCGTTCTTTCTGGTGGCGACGCCGTCACACTGACACCGTAATTAGAATCCGGCACTTTTCACGGCTGCCTGCTTACTAATTAAAAGTTTCCCTAATTACTGCAGGACGACTCCGCGCGCAAAACATGCGGCTGATTAATATCGGAAACATCATCGGCGCCGACACCGAAAAAACGGCGCATCATCGACGGGCGGGAGTGACCGCGGAGACCCCGGCGGGGATGGATAAGAAACGGGAGACCTGTCTCCAGACAATTTCGGTCTATATGCGAAATGTTGGAGCTTGTGCCTCAAATCGAAGTAAACTATGTGTGCTCAATCCCTCGTTGAAAAACTATCGTTAGTTTGATTAAAAATTACATTTATTGACAGACAATTGCACTTACAAACAGGGATATCTCAAATACTTAAACTTTAACCGCTGTTCAAACCTGGAAGCCTGGTGTGTCCTGAGAGAAAAAAATGGAGTATAACAGTGTAACCGAAAGGCTAAATTGGTTAACGTTTTTATTACATATTATTCAAAAGGGTGTTGTTTAATACAGAGAAGGAATCATAAAATTGGAAATTTTCCTTCTTTTCAGCTCTGGTAATTTAGAATTCCAGAATTCCAATAAAAAGTCGACGTAGTAATTATTTTAGGAAAGATATTTTAATCACATAACTGCATGCATAAAAGTTTGACTATTACAGTTCAGCATCCTAGGACTGCTCCTCTGCATCCAAGTGCGGATCCAAGGGGGAACACTCCTTCTTTATAAGGAATAACCATTTTACATACCTGAACTTGAACATACCTGAACTGATTACTGAACTTGCAATAATACGAAATCATATGATAAAATAAATTTAATAATTAATAATACTAATATTTAAAATTAATAATATTTAATAATTAATAATACTAATATTTAAAATTAATAATATTTAATAATTAAATATTAGCCTAATTTGTTGGGAAAAACCATCAACCAATAGTTCTTCAACAGATAATTCAATTTAAAATTTTAATCAAATTTAAAATTTTAAAAGAATTAAAATTTAAATTTTAAAGTTTTATAATAAAGTTAGGACACATCTCTTGTTCTAACTCTTTATTTTAGATTTATTTGTTTAAAAAATATTTAGTATAACTATTTCGATAGCCTATAAATGAATATTTGAATGATGAACAACATGGGTATTTTTAACTCCTGTGTACACTAATTTCAAAATACAGACGTCACTCACCCAAACAGAAAAAAAATCTGAGTTTGAATAATTGTTCATCAATGCACATATTAAGTGGAGTTAAGTGGGCAAGAATGATCTTTGCCTTAACTTAAGAGCTCGGAAAAAGTCTCAATATTTCTCCTTTTAACTTTTTCTAAGTGTAATTGTTTCGAAACACAAAAGACAAAAAAAATGAATGAAAGGGAAACCTTGCGATAAAAAAGGAATAGCAAGAAAGAGAGGCTTAAAAAACTCCAACAGAAGCAAGGGAGAAAGCAACGCAAACAAATAAAAGGGAAAAAGGAAAAGAAACAGCGTTTCATTCATGTTCCTGGGAAGAGCTTGTTTAAACGGACGAGAAACAAAAACAGGGCCAAGAAAAGGAGAATAAATAGCAAAAAACCCACACTAAAAGCAATCTGATTCACTATTTCTTTGAGCAAGATAGACTGATTGCAACCTGGTTTGCATTAGATATTCATGATATGCACGATCAAACGTTTTCGCTAAAGAGCAACGGATTGACGGAGTTTTATTTACGGATAACGACCTCTACAACCATGAAGAGTAAATTTCGAGACTACGCTTTTAAAGCAACAAAAGTAGTTCTTTATTTTTCTGAGATTGCTTTTCTTCTGGTGTTTACGGTATTCAACAGTTTTGCTTTCGTTTTCGCAGTTATGATTGCTTGTGCTATGGAGAAGCATTTTTGAGTTAGAATTTGTAAACAGTTCTGTTCTTTTTATTGGATTTATTTCAACATTGCTTGAATAATTTTGCATGAACCTCTAATAATTTTTTAAACACACTGAAGTATTTTTTTTTCATATATATAATTTTGGTACTTAATATTTAAGCATATCATAAACATATTTTGTAATTAAATTATTTACACAAAAGTATACCATTACTAGATTGTGTATTTTAAAATTATTTTGACTGATCATAAATTTAAAAAGAATCAGCATGCCCCATTATTTTATTCTCAAATTTTCAATATATTTTTTTCCTTTTTATATTTAACACTACTTTAATTTTTTGAGATGGACCATTTGGCAAATTTTTTAATTGTGAAAAGATGATGCACCATTTTTTTGTTACATAAAAGTTTTCCAACACTATAAAATGAAAAATATATCATATAATTTTTGATAAAAAGTGTAATACATTTTGAAAGATGTAAATAAAATATAGTAGTATAGACTTTATGTTGAAATTAACATTCAGATTGATTTTAACATTTTTATATTATTTCACTTTATAACCACTAATGGAATATGAAATAATCGTAAAAAACACTATACTAATGTTTCTCTCAATTTTAGTAAGATATAGACACATTAAGTTTTACTCAAAATTTAAATTGATAAATCATACTGGATCAAAAATAATAGCCATATCGTTTATAAAAGTGTTTAAATAAGGATAACTAATTCATTCGAAGAGGTTTTGAAAAAAAAAATATTCCCTTTGTTAAAATAAGAACGTTGTACTACGCTCATTATGCTTCACTCAATACACAACTGAAAAACTTCAATCCAAATAAAAATATCTCTTTCAAAAGAACGGATATTAAATCACATAAACTTTAATTCAAAATCATATTTAAAAATATAAACACGTCAAAATAATATCATAAGTAATGATAAATGATTATTCATGTGTAGTACTTTATTACGAATTCAAATATAAATGGTTGCAATACTTGATTTATATAAATCTTAAATCTCTAAAACTACATCAAATTTATCATCTCTTTAAAATCATTTAAAAAGTAAACGAACTGACATGATATAAGATCAACTATATGATTTACATACGGCAACTAAAAGTTAATTTATTTATACACCATTTAAAAAACATTTAAAACTTTAAATTATAGCTTAATTAAAACATTTACACTAAATAATCCCAGAATGCTTTTAAAGTACACTCTTTCAATTTTGAACTTTCCCTAAAAAGAAAATGAAGAGTCATCCAAAGAAGAAACAATAAATAACAAGAGGAAACGATCGCTACAAGTAACAAGACCAAATACTTGTGAAACGATTGCTACCCAAGTAAGTACCCAAACGTTTCTCAGTCATTATGACTAATGAACTCCTTCATGAATGAATGAATTCATGATCTCGAATTTCGAGTTCATCGTTATTCTTACGCAGATGAAATAAATCACTTGACCTCCCATGAATAACTTGCACTGCACTGATTTATCTTGGGGATGCACTTCGCTAGATGCAATCTCATAATCCATTAAAAACTGAACAGCCAAGAAAAATATTTCGAGAAGGAATTAAAGCTGATCTTCTACTTAAAAGCTGATGAAAGCGAACGGAAGTGAAAAACTAGATAAAGTTTGTTTTGTTTGTTCTCGTTAAATAAGAAAATTAGATTAGATGATAATTTTCATTGAACAAAAAGTTTATGTATCAATCCGAATGATGCAAAAAAGGATATAGTCGTTAAGTTATTTCTTTCTAGTTTTTAAATGAAAACATAAGCAGAACTACTGGAGAAAAATTATTCATTTAATTAATTTTAGAGAAACAACGTTATGTCCAGTGAATTTAGTTACTGGAATAAACTTTTAATCATTAAATACTTTGCTTGATCAATAAATGCTTGCAAATGTTTTAATATTTTTTAAAATGTTTCTTTTGAAAACAACTAATCACAATCAGTAAAGGTTTTGTTTTTTGAAAAACTTTTAATTTCTGTGAACTATTATTTAAAAAATAATCTATATGAAATTAATAATTATTAATATTAATATTCTTTATGGAAATATTAAGGGTTAAACTTCAAATATTTTAATTTCAATAATAGTAAACGTTTTTCTATGTTTATAACGAACCATTTTTCATAGTTAGATAATATAATTCTAGATCAAGTGTTCATTTCAAAAGAAATTGTGTGTACCTATTTTAAATTCTATTCAAAGCTAATTCAATTTTTTCCGTAGAATTAAAAAATATAAATAAATAAATGTTTGACGGATTTCAAAATAAAAAAAATATTTTTTCTACTTAAACACAGATGAAATAATTAATATTAATCATGAAGAAAGTTGAGTTTAAACTAAAATATAATGGATCACTTCTATCTACTATTTAATTGGAAAGAAATTTCAAATACAAAACCGCAAAACAAAAAGTTGCGATGAATCATGTTGAAACAGAACCTTCCAATTTGATGACTGCACATTTTAAGCAAGCACTAGACCTTCTTGTTAGAAATCATATTTCATTGCAATTCTTTGAACTTTAATCTAGTTTGGTGAATGATAGGTAGAAATTAACAGGAAGCCTCTTCTTCACGGTATCAAATTTTTTTAATGAGATTGTGTCGTAAGAGAAAGTTAGAATTTATTGAGAAATAGATAATATCTGGTTGGTTTCTAATTAATAAAACAACTACCTAATGTGGCGAAACCTGTCGAGTAAATAATTTTGTAACTGGAAATTCAAGTTCTTGCCTTTTGATTAAACTATATTTTTTCGTTGAAGAAAAAATTAAAGAAATTTAGAATATTTGGAATCAGGCAGTACCTACTTAATACCAAATGCTTTGATTTTCTTAGTTAACTACTTAAACGCACAAAATTTATGCAAAATAAAACAAGTTTCCATTAATAGAATTTTAAAATAAATTTTGAATAACTTGCTATAAAATGTCATCTAATGAAACTGTTATTAAATGTAAAAAATGTTAGAAAATATGTAATAACTAGAAACATTACTTTAAATATTTTGATAAATATTTGAATATAACACAGTTAAATATTGTAGCGTAGCATTGCAGCATACATTTTATTTAAATATTTTAGAAAAATAATGTAAACGATGATGATGATAGAAGATTTCATAGAAAAGTAGTTAAAAGTTGTACAATTTACATTGTTTTATTTCATAATGAATAAATACATAAGAGTTTAAAATATTATTTGCATTAATAGCTAATATAATTTCCGTCACAATCTCAGTAAAACTACGAGTTTATTAAATCATTTTGGTTTACTAAAGCAGGTAATCATGAAATCAAATTATTTTTCAAAACTTCTTTTCATAATGTAAAATCAATTAATTTCCCTCAAAACAAAACCATTTTAAAAGATACACTTTCAGCTATTAAAAACCAGTCAATAACTTAAAACCTCAAAATTTACAAAACTCACAAAAGAAACTTCCACGCCAAAAACCCTCACAAAACAAACCCTACCAGCCCCGCTCCTCGAGTGTCTAATCACTATTCATCCGCCGCAATGTTTACCCATCTCACCTTATTCACAACCCACTCCACAAAATCATCATCATTTCGAAATGAATTCCCAACAACTGCCTGCTCCACCAATTACGGCCGTAAAAATTCACTCCACCGAACCCCATTCTTCTCCTTTCATTTATTGAAGCAAAAGAGAGGGCAGGCATTGATCTCCTGGAGTGAGAAATAAGAGTCCCAATCAAAGCAGAGACGATTTAGCAATTGAGAACCAACAACCAAGATGAATAATGAATGCCAAAAGTTGAATATTCCAATGAAGTCTCCGACAAGAGGTGAAACACTCTATTGAAATGGCTATTAGTCACGCAGTTCAGACTTCGACTGGTTACAATTGCTCGTTCCCTTCGTACATTTTACTTGCTAAATGGCTTTTATTTTCTGCTTAATTAAGCATAAATAGAAATATCTCCGAAGGTGATTACCAGCAACTACTATTTGACTAATAAAAATAGAAGAGCGGAGCGTTTTGTAGCGTTTGGCTACTATTATGGTAATGAATGAAATGCGCGGGACAGAATGGGAATCATCTTGTTGGTTTTAAAATGCTCCGAGATAACAGGCAATAAATTGGAATTAATGCATCAAAAGAACACTTGAATAATGAAATGGAAAGAGGGGATTGGATTTTAAGCAAAATGCGGTTTGTTCAAGTGGGAGTAAGCGAAAAACTCAAATCAATAAGAATGAAAATGGATTTTAGTGGTTTTAGGGTTCTGATTATAAATTTATAATTAGCTTTTTGAATGAATAATAAATAGTGTTTTTATTTGCAATGATTAAATGTTATGTTTCTATTTGTTGTTTTCAACTCTAAATACGTAGCAGCAATGGTAGGTATATTATTTTAAACACCGACTTTGTTGTATTAAATAAGTATGTGTTTATTAATGAATATTAATGTATATGTTGTATATGAATATTAATGTTTTGAGGCTATTCTCTTAGAAATAGTAAACTTCAGAAAAAGTACATAAGTATAAATTCGTTGCACAAATTACTATTATTTTAAATCACTTCTAGTTTTAACAGTATCGTGAAAATCTGGATTCAATTTATTTTACTTCATAAATATTATTGCCGTTAATTTTGAAAGTGAAGAAAAAAATTAAATTAATTACTTTTAGTTGCATTTATTTAGGCTGCAAAAAAATTATTTATTAAAGTTGACACTAGCTAGTTTCTACTCAAACTTTCAATCAACTAGTTGATTTCTTCTCATAAAATACAAATAAATATACGAATATACTAATAATACTGAAATATCTCTTACGGTATCAAATCACATTCACGGTACCTCCTTCGGTAACTAATTTGAAAAACACACAAATGGATGACCTATTAGTTTTACCATTATCTTTAATATTTAAAATTACCTATGGGGAATTTACACGGTATAAAAATATAGCTATCAAAGTATTATTTCTCCAGCAAGGATGTATGCTTGATTGGAAAAGAACAACTTGCCTATTTGAGCACCTTTCTCACTCCAGTGTCTCCTCACAACTATCACACAATATATTTCCTCCGATAACATCAACCCATAATTCAAAAAAAGCAATAAAGCCCTTTGCATAAGAATTAATTTAAAAGACCTCGAGAACAATACGGGTTGGAAAAAAGGCTGAGAAAAGCATCTAAAGAGGGCCAAGCACATCCCTCTCCGCAGTTAATTCCGCACGCCCCGGCGGCTGGTGTAAATCATGCTGGCTTCTGAGCAGCCAGTGTTTAACAGTTCGTTCACGCCGGCAGCTCTGAAAAGCCCGAATGTGTTTTAATTATTCACTCCCAAATCATTTGTAATGCTATCGGCGTCTGTGCTTTTTAAATCAACCCGAGATCAACCGGATTATAGGCCGAGTCGTGATACACCTTGGAGCTGTAATGGGCTACCGAGCCCCCGATTGAGTTCCCGGGCTTTGAGATTTAGTGCGTTTTGATTGTTTCGTGTCCTCCGAGAGAATTTTAATTCGGGAGATCGCTTTATTGCTAAATTTTAATGGGGGCTGCGCCAATGAGACGTACTTTCTGCAAATCCTGCTCTTAATGTAGACGAAAGTGGACTTTCCCCGTGTAAATGGTTGAAAGAGAGAGACATTAGATGGGAAATTCCGTGTCATTTGTTGTAAATTAGCTCAAGGGATGAATTTGGTTTTATTGAGAGCAAACTCTTGAAGTAAGAGTATCAATTTTGACTTTTTCTCGTTCCAAGAGCTTTGAATTTATTGTTCAATTCTGAACATACCTCATAAAATGCAATGTAATTAAAAGATAGCTAACAATGTATTTTAAAATTCTGCGCTGATATTAAGGGTTTTAGAATTTAAAAACGAGATAAAACTGATAGAATATATCAGATTAGAGAATTTAAAGTGAGGTATGGTAAAGCATGTGAGTTGAAGTATAGGATGTAAATATTTCAAATTATTTATGTTGGCGTAAAATATAGTATCAATATTAACTATAATAATGAATATATTAGGTAATACAAGGTAAAGTAAAGGATGTATATGAAAATCTAAATGTATTACTTATATTTTTAATCCATTGAGTAAAGTTTGTAGGGAATCTAAGAAAAACTCAACCCATAACAATTTACATCATGAAGCTTAAGGTATACAACGTGTGAATCGCTCATTGAAAAGCAGACTACTAAGCCGCAATACGTGTCGAATCTATTTATTAATTCGAAATAAGACTTCTCCAAGATCCTCAAAAAGGGAGATTCGCCCCTAATTAACGCATAGCTTAGTGTCATTCTTCGCCGCTCCAAATCCAGCCACCGCCGCTATTAAGCCGCACTTTAAGAAGCGTTAAAAATGCGCGCAATTTCCTGATTGAAAAATGCGCCGCACACAATTAAAACGAGAGCGCGCCATTTAAATGAAGCCGGGCTTGCGTTGTCTTCTCAATTATGTAACTCATTAGTCAAATAAAACTTACTTTGTAGAGCAGTTACGGACATTAATTTGTCTGTGTCTGTTCCTTGGAAAATGCCCCGCAATTTCTACAAGTGGTGCGCCAGAAACAAAGTTTTCGGGAAGGTATGCCAAACAATTAATCCATTAAGGGCGAGTCACTGCTAAACACAATAAGCGGTCGGATGGATGCTTAACGTATCACGGAGATGAAGTATTTAAAGGAACTAACTCCCCTCGCCGAATAACTGGGGATTCGGAAGAAGAATTCTTCTGCCAGGATCGATTTCACTCGCTGCCCCCACCGGAGCTTCGCGGGAAATTCTGTATTTGATAAGCGAATTAGGGGGAGAGCTTACTTTGGAGGGTTTGAAAAATTGCAGGAGCTTTAGGAGTGCCGCCGCTATGATTTGCGCTCTTTATGATCAGAATTAGGAGCGATCAGTGCTTTGACACGTTCGCAGATCGGCTTGTCGAGGGTTTTTCGTTTGGAGTTGGAGTAGAACTGAGCAGTTCTAATAGTTGGGAATGGAAAGTCTTGCATCTGATTGAGTTGCTCTTTTTAGGATATTAAACTTTATATATAGCTTTCAAAATAAAAGTGAGTAGTGGTTTGCTTAGAAAAATATTACAATTAGAATAAGGGAAATCAGTTCTTTGACGCTTCGTTATTAAGCTTGTTTCTCAAGTACCTATAATAATTTTGAGTTTTCAATTAGTAGACAGGTTAGATGTATTGTTTCATACTTTTTTATGATGCGCTATTTAGATCACACAAAAGAGATTTTGGAATTTTGGTGAGAAAAATACAAAAGTTGGAAATTTCTAGTAAATTCCCGACAGCAGAAAATGCAACCCAAACCAGATTTCATTATTTTTAAAAGTAATTTTAAGTATTGATTTTCAATTATATTAGCAATCATTGATTAAACTGAATATATAAATAAATTTGTTTTGGTGAATTTTATATTTTATGCGTGATGTCGACAATTGAAAATTTGTTTGAATGTATCTGTATGTTCATTAACGATATAAGTAAATATTATCTACTAATTAAAACATAGCATAAAACAACACGTAACCTTGAATTTATTATTCAATTTACGAATACCTACACAATTTTCTATCGATGCAGATAAAGGTTGGTTCATTTACTCTCTTTCATAATAAAAAATTCAAAACCATATTTGCTAAGAAGCAGAAAGAGCTAAATGCTGAATTTAAATTTCCAATAGTACAACAAAAAGCTTTACACCACAAATAATCCAAAATTTATTGATTCCCATAAAGTTCAACTCATGGATTCACTTAAATCGTCGAAGACAATGAAAGGACTTATAAAGGCATATCACTCTTTATCTACCTTACAAGCAAATACGTCCGATTTATTTCTGTATTCAGTCGTAAAGGAGGATAGCTACAAAATCTTTCTCTATTTCAGAGGATTTGTATAGATTTTAGAATAAAAGCATTTTTGCATGTTTCCACTAAGTTAAGCATGTTCTGTTATATTTTAGGAAAACCAGAACTTTTTCAGACTATCCATGCGGGTTTAGAGGGTCGTATCCGTTTTCTGGAGTTTTCAAAAGGCAGTACAAATCTTTACCTCGCCATTTAAACCGCTTTCAACCTTAGATAAAAATGTTTTTAACATCGAATCATTCAAGAGGTATCTTCAATAGTTTTCTATAGACACAGTTACGTTACTTTTCTCACATGAAACAGGAGTTTTTTCAGTTAAATCACATCCATACACTTACTTAATTTCATTAAATATATTTTCTAAAATTTTAGGGGTAGGTGTACGTTATAGATTAAGTAGAATATAATTGGAGAAATTAAAATACTGTTAAAAAAAGGTTTTATATTAAGAAATCTTATATTTTAAATTTGATATTAAAATTTAGTTAATATTGAAAATAAATACTTTTTATAATATTTAAAATTAAATGTACACATTATGGCTTAACTGTTTTTACTTTTAAGATCAGTATGTGTTTACATATGACTGAAATTTTGGAATAAAGCTAAGAAAAGAAAAATAATTTTCACTTAATATTACTTAATTTTAGTATTTCTTACTATAAACTAATTTTTAAAACAAAGAGCAAATCTGTTCAAAAATTGATTTCTTTAGTAAAAGAAAAATATAAGACAAAATTCTTAAACTCCAGCGAAAAACTAGCGACTCTGTTTCAGAACTTTTAAAAACCTTTAACCTATGCAACAGTATTTTATAAGTATTTTACTCTCATAATCATCTGAAATCTTTTAAAAGATTTACTTCCCTAGAATTTACAATTTATAATAAGAGTAAAAAAGAGCAAATTCATACCATAGATATATTTATGTTTTTAAACTTTTCATTGTATGGTGTTTTACATAAATGGGGCAAGCAACCTAAATCTCATTGTTAGAAAATCCATAGTTACACCTAAGATATTAAAATGAAATTAATTGTGGTTTCTACGTACAGTAATTCTTAAACATTATTTTCATGGAACACTATTCAAAAACTGATTAATTAGAGCTAAGTTGCATTAATAAAAATTGAAAGATCACGCTATTTTATCAACTATAACTTAAAAAGATCGACACTATCTATTCCAGATAATTTATCTGAACTACATAAATCCTTATTTCATTCATCTTTGTTTACCACACAAAGAAAACAAGTGATTCCTCATTTTTGGCGCAATTTTTCAACATTTTCAACACAGTAACAACACTTTTCCTAGCCAATGTTCCACAGCATACCGTTTATGAATCGCAGCTGTAGGGAAACTCCTAAGCTCCAGTGAACAGCGTTAACCCTCAAATCCCTCTCCGTCTTCCCTGCGCGACACAAAAAAACGACTTCGTCCTCAAGAAAACGACGCAGTCGTTTCATTTATCATTCCCCAAGTCAATCCTTCCCGGGTAGAAGCAAATCCTGTAATTCTTCCACCTCCTTGCAATATCCTCGTTTGATTGAGCTCTTCCACCCCAAGAAAATGTACATAAACCCTTCATATGTAAGAGAAGAAACGCAGCTAATAATCGAAGATAAACGACTTGGCTATTCCCCTAGGCAGGAGAGAGGGGGAGAAACTGTGGATGGCGATAATTTTGCCAAATAATGGCTTACAAAATGATACGCTTGTTCCGTCAATCCCGAGTTCTTGTAAATCATTTTTATTTCGTATTATTCTAATAAAAGTGTCGCATTTTAGTGAGATCTTGGGTCGCTTTATACTGAAGTTAAGGTGTTATTGTGAATCAGTTGTTGAGTTCAATTTAATGTTGGGAGATACATAAGTGGGACTAGCAACAAATTATATAGGGCTCGACAAAGGTGAATGCTTGTTGTGTTTTTAATCAATTTGGCGAAGTTAATGTGAGAAATTTAAGAATAACAACAAAGGTGTGGAAATCATTAGACTGGAAAAACTATACGACGCGTTTCAACCGCTTTTGAAGAACACTTTAATTTTTATTTGAATGAATATATCTTGGGGAACTTTACTGGAAATAATCGGTTTTATACGTTCTGGCATACTTATAAACAGTAATTTGTAGTTTTATTGAATTTCTTTTTCCCGGTACAAAAACTGTACTACTTTTTTGCAATACACTGTTAATTTTTTACTAAATATTGTTTGAGATCAAATTAAAATGCAAAAATTCTACATATAATCACTCATCAATACTTCAAATAGCAAATTAACCAGAATAAATCGCTTATGTAAAACTATTAGGTAAAAAACAGTTGGCAAACGCTACATCGAGCAAAATCCCTCTTGAATCCTGGGAAATAATGAAAAGAGTTTGATCAAAATAAATAAAATTAAATTAGTTTGTACAAGGCATCTAACAAAGAAAAAGTATTTTTTAATCTTTGGGAAACTCAACAAAGGTCAACTTATGAAACGAAAAGGTAATAGCAGTTGAATAAATTATGAGATGAATTTTATAATTTGCACAGCTTTATGGTGTAAAATTTAAGGTCAAAGTTAAACTATGCCACAAAATCTGGTTAAAATTATCCATACTTCCCCTTTCATAGATTATTGTCTAGCTTTAGAATTGTGAAGATTAATTTCTTACTAAAAAGCAAGTTTTAAATTTCATATTTTTGTAAAAAGTACTCTTTCCAAATGCTCAACCGCAGATACAATTTCGTTAGGCTAGCTCAATTTGTGATTAGTCAATAGATACTGCGCTGAATAGTATTTAGTTGCTCACCAAAACGTTGCATAAAACCTATTTAGTAATCCTAAATTAGTTCATAATATGTGAAATTTTAAAAGGCGACGATATTATCAGTTATTTATACATTTTCTGCAAAAATCGTAGTCTGACTGTTCAAAAGTAGATTTTTTTCACAGATAATGAGAGCTAATGTTTGTGCTTATTTTACATTTCACAAGTTAAAATGCAGCATAAACGTTTTCCTCCGTCTCGATTTAAAATTAAATGCGTTTTTCACGAAACACATGCTAGGTTTTGAAAATGATACCAAATATTTCATCTAATTCAAAGTTTTAAAACATGCTAAAAGATGTTTTAAACATATGAAGTAGATAAATTTTTAACATTGGAGAAAAAAGTATATAATAAAATGTAGAAATTACAATAGAAGAAAAAATATTTGAGGTAAAAAAAATGAAATAAGATAATGCATACAATATTATTAGCTAAAATTAATACAGATAAGAGTGTAAGCCTAGTGAAGATTTTTAAAAATTATAAAGTAATGAAAATTTAAAAGTTGGAATGTCTGATGGTTATTCCACTACTCGGGCGTTTTTTATTGAGTAAATGTTTCTGTGGTAGTTTTCGTGCGGATTAGCAAACATTTCTGTCATGCGCATTACATTTTGATCTCTAACGCCGGTGGTGATTCAAGAAAGTTTTTGCATGTAACATTTTTATGCGGTCCCTAACAATCACTTAATCAATTTATTTTAAATATGTTAAGAGTTGCTCAGAATGACATATGTGTTAATCTAAGATAATAAAATTTGAGATAATGATGCATTTGGGTTCCTTTTTTAGAGCTTTTATTTAATGGGATTGCTGCTAAGTTTTATAACTAGCCTGCACACAAGAGTAACCCCAAAACATCTTCTCTATAGGAAAACACATCACAATGACTACGTTACAGAAAGGAATGACTCAAAACTATGCTCACTGTATTTATATCATGTTCATTTTGATTATATGATATTTTATCACAATGTTTCAGGATACTTTTTTATGTAATGTCTTTTATGTCCCTAAAAACCAAAAAGACAGTATACAAAACGCAAAACAGCATTATCTTATCTGAACTAAATGAATAGCAATCACATTGCATCACTCCAGAACACTTTAAAGACCCCTCAAGGGTTCAAGTCACAATTGGTGCACGGCCCCTCTCTGCTCAGTCCCTCAGGAGCATCCGTACAACGACTCATTTGTGTCTCGGCTTCCCTTTAGGTGGGCTCTAAATGTCTTCGAATGGCTGAAGGAAAGTCAATTGAAGCCGCATCTAATGCCGTCTTAGACGGGGACGCTCCCCTCGACAATTGATTGAAAACGGAGCTGGGAGAAGCTCTCGAAGGATTAGTCCATCCTGCAAAATTGCCGAGGGAATGAATAATTTCGATGTTTATTGCGGCTCCCCCGGAGCTATTTATTGGGGCCTAAGTCAACTTATTCTTTAACTCTTTTAAATAAGGGAGATTAATCTTTATTTTCGCTTTCACCGTTTTGATTTGCCTAATGAACGCTATTTATTTTCGCGCCCCTCAAATTGAATTGCGTCCATCTGCTGGGGAATCGGCTTAGTTGGTTAGAGTTGGCCGTTTTGGACGCAAATGTGTCCCTGAGGCCGTTCTTTGCTGAGCTTAGTGTTTTTAGTGGTTCGGTGTTAATGTGCGTCCATGGTAAGAGAAATTCAGTGGACAGGATTATATAGAATAAATTATTGATTCTTAACAGCTTAACTTAACATAAAAAAATACGTTTACGTGAAATTTATTAATTATTTAGAATGTTAATTGGATTTTAAACATAAGTATGCCAACCCTAGTTTAACACTATTATTTTTTGGCCCAATCATATATTTTAATTTTCATTATAAATATATAATTGACATTAGGTACTAATGTATAAATGTTTACATAAAAATCTTAATAGACCTAAATTTTTATAGGTAAAAATTGAAGAAATAAATGTATAATACTATTGGGTACTGGGGGGGGGGATAACTTCGGGTTATTCCTAATCCAAACTTTATTTTAGTATGAAACAAAGCAGCATAAGCAATTTATACAAACGAAATCTTTTTTCTCAAAGAAGAAAATTTATGAACTTGTTTTTATTTGAGAGAGTACTTGATTAACTCCTTAGTTATACCATTATTAACGTTCACTGATTATCTGATTATTTGACTGCAAGTTAAAATAATTTTTTGCTTGCTTTATAGTTTACTCATAGTAATCAGTTACATAAGTATCGTCTTCGCGTAGACTTATACAACATCTCATTGAAATTTGTTTAATTTTACCTGATAAGGAAGTATACCCGACACGGCGATAATATTATGTACTTGACTCAGCAGAGTAACCATCATACCAAGTTTCTTTAAATGTTTTTATCACGTGAGTGCTGTTTTCACTCAGTTTTAACTCAGTACACTAACATCTAACAAAGCATAACTAAACCCACAAAAAATGAATGGCTTTCAAAGCTATTCATGTTCTTTAATGGAGTTTATAAACTGATTAATGAAAATGATTAATAAAGAAATCATGTATAATTGAAAAGATGATTAAAATCAAATTTAGAATTTTCCCTCATAAATTACAATACACAACTCTATTAAATTAATATGCATCACAGAGAGAAAATAAATACCTATATAAAGGTAAAAACTATTTTATTAATCTTTAAGAAATATTTTACAAAGCTTTGAAAATTAAAAATAAATAAATTCCAAAACAAAATGACCATAGTTATTATATCAATTGATTTTATAAATAGATAATTTAACAGAAGGTTAAAAAATATTTTTAAATGTTAAAAATTTGAAAGTAATAATGTTTAATTTCATTAAAATATATTTGTCCAGTTGAAAATTTCATAAGTTCTGACTAGTTTCCCAGCTATATTCCCAACGGAGACTAAATCATATCTGACGAAATTTGACAGAATTATTTCAAACTAAACTTTTGACATCTAAACGTTGATGTACTTTGGCTGAACTTTATTATTAAATCTGAGCACTCACTTATGAACGCGAAGCACACATCATATATGACTAAGTGGTTGGTAGGACAGGAATAGGTTTTCGTTACTGAATATTATTAGATAGGCTTACTCATATAGAAATATTAGGAAGATAAGTTATTCAGTATGGATATTTTTCATCATGTAAGTTAATATTATCATTCAAATTATCAAATAAAAACAAATTTGTTAAAATTATCCTTCAATGATTATTTTAAGAAATCAAAATAAGCATTTAAACAAGATTTTTTCCATAGAAAATATTTTCCATTTCTAAACAACAAAAAATTATACATTCCACCTTAGCATCATTTTATTATTTTCCTCTTAAGAAACTTACGGATTTGGAACTTCCATAAAGGGGCCGTCCATAAATGAAGTCAAGCTCAGAGGGGGGGGGGTTAATGAACTTGTGACAGTTTGTGACAAAGGGGGAGGGGGGTTTCAAAAGTTGTGACATCACATCCTCCCCAAAACTGAAAATCAACCAAAAATAACAAAAACAGAATTTTTTCTAAGATATTTGTTTAAAACAAACCAATTCAAACCATATAATTGAAATTTTACAACTCTATGTATTAGACATATTGATCGATTGAAAGCGTGACATGTGACATAGGGGGGGTATGGGGAAGTGTGACAGTTTGTGACATAGGGGGGGAGGGGGTCAAAAATGGGCAAAAAAAGTGTGACATCATTTATGGACGGCTCCAAAAATAAATGTACCAAAATTGATAAAAACTTTAAAATAAAATGCAAATTCTAATAGTACTAAAATAATAATACAAATAAGTAAACAATATTCAGTTTTCACGTACAAAGTCAAATTGGAGATGGAGATAAAGTGGTAAAGTGAGAAACTTTAATCTACACATCATTAATACAAACTAATTTTAATAATATATTTTCTTCAAAAACTATTTATAAGATTACACAACACTGAATTCAGAAAAAATATGAATGAATTGAATATGTCATCTTAAACAGATGTATTTTATCGGTCGATGGTCTCCAACACTTTCCTCCCTCTAATTATATTTTTAATTACATATCCAATCCCTGATAAGAGGAAAAGAAGAAGAGAAAGTAGAAAAGAAGATTTTTTTTGTTGAATATTAGTTTACAATTTTAATAAAGCACATAAAACATGATAGACCGGGAGTCAGCAACATATTTTGTCAGTCATTTCCTCTCAAGCGATATTTGGTGGAAAATTTCAGGGAGTTGTATCATAAAGCCTGGTGAGCGTCAGCTGCTTGTCCGTGGGTGGGTTGAGCGGTGGGATCCCCCCAAACACTCCCCCCCCCACAAAAAAAATTAAAATTTTCAGTCATTTCCTCCCGGCTGAAACTTTGATACATTATAGTAGACCGAATATCTAGAAGAAAAAAATTCGTCAGCTGGCTGTAGGGCGGTGGAATAGACGTCAGCTGGTCGTTTAACATTTGGAGCGTCTTCCTCAAAGATTCTTATCTATGAAACTAGCGATAACTTGAAGGATTGTGGAAACCCAACCGCTTCATTCTTGATAAGAATCTTTGAGGAAGACGCTCCAAATGTTAAAACGACCAGCTGACGTCTATTCCACCGCCCTACAGCCAGCTAACGAATTTTTTTCTTCTAGATATTCGGTCTACTATATTGCATCAAAGTTTTAGCCGGGAGGAAATGACTGAAAATAGACGACATTAGTCATTACGTCACTTGCTTGTTTGGAAACGTTGATTCCATCCGTGATTGGTTCCGTACGGATCCGTACGGATTTACTTCCAATCACGGAACCAATCACGGATAGAATCAACGTTTCCAAACAAGCAAGTGACGTCACACTAATGTCGTCTATTTTAATTTTTTTTGTGTGGGGGGGAGTGTTTTGGGGGCTCCCACCGCTCAACCCACCCACGGACAAGCAGCTGACGCTCACCAGGCTTTATGATACAACTCACTGAAATTTTCCACCAAATATCGCTTGAGAGGAAATGACTGACAAAATATGTTGCTGGCTCCCGGTCTATGACCTGTATCTAAAATTACAACGTCTCTTTGAGTTTAAGATTAATGAGCCATTACTGTATAAAAAGAATTCATTCATAAGACGTTGATCAGATTTGGTGAATTAATGATTAACCTTAATAGTATTTTTTCAATGGGGATAAAAAATTATTTTCACTTGTATCTTGAAATTTAGTGCAGATAATCTTGGCGAAGAATTGAACTCAAAATGATAGAGTGCAGTTTTTTTCAATATCAAGTTTCAATACAGTTATGTTTCAATACCAAAAATTTCACAAATGAAATAAAACACATTTTTAACAAGAAGTTTTTAAATACTAAAACAAGCAAGCCAACCTTTCAACACGCTGACCTTGATTCCTACCCACGAATCGTATCTAGTTCCATCACTTAGTGAAAAAACCGTATCAATGTGAAATCAGAACTTCTGAATCGGAGACAATTTTCAACTCTAATGAAAAACAAGAGTCTCTCGATTTCAGTTTCTGCCAAAATCTTATCGCAATCCCACATGCCCAATTCATCAACAAACCGATCAAAGCCACCGCCATAGACACTCCTCTCTCTAAAAGGATGTGAATAAATACATAAACTGAGTCTTCGCGGCATTTTTCAGCGTTTAATCAGTTCGCGGATTAGCCCTGCCTGAGATCACGTATCAGCAAGTAGCTGATTTGTCAGCACTTTCTTTGGTGGAAATAATGATCAGTCGCAAATGAAAAGCTCTTGACCCCTGCAGCTCCACATCAAAGGGTTATGTTGACCCAGACAGAGATGTGAAAACTGAAGAGAGTTGTTATCGAGGTTTTCAACATTGCGATTAAGGGTGTCATACTTAAATTTGATCTGAGTTGAAGAATTTGAAGCCGCTTGTAAACATAGAAAAAAATAAAGAAAACGCGTTCCAATATCAAATAGACTCAGATTGATCACGCAAAAATATTATGTGTTTGAAGTATCTGAGCCATGAAAAATCCCAATAGAAAAACCATGTTTGAAATTATATTGCTCGGTTTTTAAAATTTGAAGTTGATTGATTGATGAGGTTAAAAAGGTTTTGTAAATTGCATCTATATCGTTTTATGCTGATTATTCACTAAAACTGTCAAAAAGGGAAAATATTATTTTACAGACCAAATCATAATATTTTATTCGATTTCAATCTGTCATACCTATTAAATGTCTTGATGTGGGTATTTATGGGCAGGGCAGTAAAATTTTTTTAGACCTTGAGATTTAGTAAAAATGCGTTAATTAAAATTTAAAATTCTCTAGCTGAATAATAATGTAATGTCTAAGAAAGAAAGAAAACCCGGTTTTCTTTCAAATATTATATACAATAAGGGTATTTTCAATAAAAAGTAAGTATGGAATTGAATTTTACAATAATTATACATACATTAATCAGATTCACTAATAAAAATGCTTTTATGATATAAAAAACGGAAAATCGTTGAGATTTAAAAGATAAACATAATTCGAAAACATCATTGTATACCTGAGACCCAAAAGAATAAATTCGGATTCTTCAATAAAAAAGTCTACACAAAATCAATTGTATGCATTAACTCCAAAAAACACTCTTAACAACTCTTTACTTAACCGAAACTTATTCTTACACCAAATAAACGACACGCGGATTTACAACCATAATTTACCTATTCACTCAACCGCTAAACACAACAGAAAAAAAATCCATTCTCATCTTCTCCAGTACAAAACACGGTAATTTGTAGTAAAGCATCTTTTTCACGCTCGGCTAGTCCATCCAGAAGAACTCTTGACAAAGTGCCTATTTGTTTACCAATCCCCAGAAGCCCAGGGGCGCAAAAATCCGCCTGCTGAGGAAATCTGATGAAAGATGGGATCCAAATGAAGAGAAGCATCGTGTCAATGGACAGATGCTGACGTTTAACATCCAGTGCACAGGTTGGAGTGAAAGGCACAATGGACGGAGATTAATTTCCCCAGGCAATACTTCGACCTCATAAAAGAAATCTCTACCCTTCCGGGGGCTGGGCGCAAATTGCTCACTTTTCTTCATCGACCATGTTGGTTTGAATAATGTTCTGTTGAATTTCTAACTTTGTTTTTTACCTATTGTTAAATTGTAGTAATTTGATTATAAGTTAGGGAAATAGTGTTGTGTAAAGAGAAATACAGTGTTCTTGAGATGTTATCAGTTAGATTTTTTCAAAATTTTCTCTTGAATAGTTGAATAAAGAGAATAACTATTTAATGTAATTGAGTAATTTGCGTTATAATGTTGACCAGAACGATTTAGTTGTTTTTCTCAATTTCAGAAATTCTAATTGTGAATTATTTTTCTGTTTCACAAATTGAAAAATTTTCTATAGTAATAAATAACTATGCTATACAATTTAAAAAATACTTTAATCTAACAATATTAATTTACGTGTTTCAATGGGAAATATTTTTTTTTCTTAAGTGGTTTAGTTTATCTGTAAGTTAGATATATAAAAAATTAAAAACATAAAAGATTTTTAACTTCATTTTATTTCATTTTTAAATTGCGTATCATTGAGAGATATAATTTTACAATTGATTAACCTCTGCCATTCTAAATAATTTGATTGATTTATCCTAGTTCAAACCACAACCTCATTTAAAAATCATTCAACACACAATTTTAAAGTAAAATTTATTTTCTTTGTTTCATGCTTCACAAATGAAATCAGTTAAGAAATCAATAACATCCCCTGAACTAGGAAATTCAGATTATACTAACTTTCTTTAAGTGAGATACTCTCATTATAATTGGGGCAATGGATATTTCTAATGTTTTGGGAAAGATGTTGCGCCCCATCAGACCGCCCGAGGTTGACATTGAATCCTATGGAAAATTTGGAGTGGCTAGGACTGAAGGGGTTAATAACCACCTGCAAGCAACCCCTTAACAACGCCAATACCGCCAGTAACACGATTGGAACTATTGGAAGATAGTTTTTGATTCTAAGGTGACGAATTGGGGGGAACAGACATACACCAAACGCACGACCCGTTTCGCCACCAATTAAAAATCACTGAAATAGTGACAAAAACAATTCAACCCCATCGTGCCAGCCTAATCTCGTGAGCCATGCTTCCGAAACAATTAAATCGCGGCGTCAGCCTCAAGAAGACGGGCATTTCCGGACGGCCCTGCGATAATCGCGCCTCAAAAGCAGGCTGCCTATAAATACCGGCCCATAAAAAAGGGCCCTCTTTACGACGGACTGCCCAAGATAGAGCGTCCGGTAATGACGCAGCTCGTCGTCGCATGACTGTTTGCACGCCTTCAGCAGATAATCGATAGGCTCGGACTAGCCGTGGTCGTGACCGACACCATAAAATCAAGCGGACCACTTCGATTGCGGTCGAGTTACGGGAAGCCGGCAAGCGGTGAAAGGCCAAATTGAATTGCGGCATTTTTGGCCAGAGTGTCAGATGTAAAGCTGTTGTTTCGTTCGTTGAATGGGAGGGTTAAATTTGAAGATAAAAGAAGAGATGTTCGTTGCAAGGGCGGATTTCAGACCACGGAAGATTTTTTTTATAAGTATACGATGTTATTTGGTTGATAAACTTGATACGATGGTTGAATTTAAAGGTTGCTGGGAGGAAGGGTAATTTTCGACTAGTTGTTTGGAAGTGTCGTAGGTAAGCTGGTATTAAGTTGATAAGGTTGAATGGGGAATAGAGTGATAAAAGGGTTGTTGGCATTGAGGATTGTAAGTATCATTATGATGTTGTTTGGTTCATACAGCTTGAATGGCATGGTTGCAGGTAGCAAATCAAGGATTTTTTTGTTTTGAATGGAGGTAAGATTAGGCAAGACTTATCAAACCTTACTTAAAATGAAGACCAAACCTGACTTATTTAACCCTTTCGGCTCTAGACTGCCCAAGAAAGCCATTGGATCCTATCGAAAATTTTGTGTGGTAAGGACTGAAAGGGTAAAAAATGTTAAAGTAGTTTTCTTCCCTGTATACTATAAGGAACTCCTTATCACTCCTTTTTAGAAAACAATCAGCTGGTGGATATTTATTAAAATCTAGAAAACTGTTCAATTCTAAAATGTAAATATACTTTTTTCTCAAAACCAATATAATTCATTCATTCATTCAATACTATAACATTTCCAGATGAGGATCATACGATCCCCAACAGGAAAGAAATCCATCCCTCATTCCCAACATCTCTATCAAACTGTGATGACATCACACACTTTAGGCGCTTAATTTTGTTTGCAGAGGGTCCAGCGCGTAATGAAACACCAGGTAAACCTCCCCCCCACCCTTAATGGGCTGACCCTTGACTTTCTCGCGTCACCTGTCGTCGATTGGAAGCCAAAACTAGCCCTGCCGTGACTTGGCCTCATCAATGACCGCGATACTTGAAAAGCCATTAAGCCCTCTTAGCTGCTGCCCGGAAATTATTCTATCTCTTTGTGTCCGGAAATACGGGGAAAATTGCTGAATATGAATTGCCTGATTTCTGTGAAAGAAGCCTTTCTTTTTCACCTTTTCAATTATTACGTGTGTGTGCACCCTTTTTATAACTGTTGCTCGGATCTGAGTAGTATAACCTTGGGCAGTACTGAGCTGTCTGCACGAGTGGCAGTATTTTCGTTTTTGCTCGCGAGATTGGTTATTAGAGACCGTTTCTTGTGTTTGATTGGTGTCGTCTGTATAGTCAAGGGGGTTTGGTCACGGTATGATGGTGTAGGGAATTGAAATGGACGATGTTGCTCAGTCAATGGTGCTTCTAGATCAGTAAATAATTTTGGCTTTTAATAGCCTCATACATGGTTCATAGAAAACTTATCCAACCAATAGTGTCCAAGGAACTAATAACTACAGTTAATAGATTTCATACGATGCAAATCAATTATATCAATTTAAAATTTACTACTTCTTTAATTTATAAAAATGCATAAAATTTTTTAAATTGCTAAGACATCAAAGGTTCCTCCATCTGCATTCAAAGATGTTATCTCATATTTGCATTAGTTTAAGTATAAATTATTGAAATCTCTTAAACCAGGGATGGCCAACCCAAATGATCTTGAGGGCCACTTTGGAAAACCACAATACTCCGCGGGCCGCATATAAAACTTTAAGGTATGAGCTGCTCAGAATGACAGTGACATAAGTTGAAAAGTATAAAATGGGTATTTAGATTAGGGAGTTTAGAAATTAAACAGGTGCCGGTTAAAAAAACATTCTGAATTACTCGAAACTAAGTTAGGTGGATACGCACTACTGTCATTTTAATAATCTCTCAAGTCTGAAGACGAAGTCCCAAAACAAAAATTTTTAGTTAAAAATAAAAGCAAAATTAATTGATACTTTATTTCTTCGTCTAAATTACTACATTTATGAATGCAAGTATGGTGTGATATAGTGATAGTAATTAAGATATTGAATATGTATTGATGAGATCAGTGGCTTATGTAAAAATTTAATTCGGGTGGGGCCCAATATTACTCCTCAGCCTCTCTCACGCATTTTTAATAGGTCCAATGTAACTTTTTAATAAATTTTTAAGTAGAATTTGCGTCCTAAACAACTAAATGTTAGAAAAGTTGTGAGTAATAAAGGTACTACAAGTACCAAAGGGGGGTCTGGGGGTCCTCCCCCAGAAAGTTTTTGGAAATTTGACTAAAAAAACAAGATTTTGACTAGTTTTGGTATACCTAGTCCGAATTTTGGAAATACATTTGAGGTGGACAATATTGGAGCATTTTTGCAACTAAACATTGTTCTTAAAGGAAAATTATAGCTCGAAGAGTAAAGTTTTTTTTAAACTTACGAAAATTCTCGCGGGCCGCATAATTATATAAAGCGGGCCGCGGGTTGGCCATGCCTGTCTTAAACCATTGATTTTAATCAATTCAATAAATGTTGTTTTATTAAATTCTATGAACGACATTATTTTTCTTATGGGATCAAAATATAGAGAGTTTAATAAATAATTTACAGTTGTTTCAATCGAAACAGACACTAAAAAATTAGAATTACCTAGTGTAAAACTCTGTTTAAACGTAAGGACATCATAAAAATTAACAAATTGACTTGGTCATAATCATAAAATTTGTAATGGAAGTTTCCAAATCGTACATCTTTAATTATGGAAGTAAATGTACGACGTAAAAGCGGGGGTCACGTTTACATTTAACACATCATATAAACCGTTTAAAGATCAGAAATTAAAAAATTATGTCCCATTGGGGTATTTCTATATGATTTATAACTTTTCTCTCTATACGAGATATTCTAAATTCAACCTTGGCAGATTTCCGATTTTATGACTAACATTTTTAAGATTCAAATCTAAGTGTATAAGTGAATAAGAACATTCTTTATTTGGAATTTCCAGTATTTCTTGCATTTTTAATACAGAGCTTCACTTATGAAATCATAAGACAACTTATAAGTAGAACTGAGCGGTATATTTTGCTTCGTATTTTAATAATCATTTCACGTTCCCTCACTTTTATTACTTATTACAATTCTTTAAATAGCCCCAGATAAAAAAAACATCGTCTTTTACGTTCTTAATGTAACTCCGAAGCTAATTGACAAGAGAATATATATTCCACATGGCTGAAATCTAAGATCTTTGAAGTTACTTTTGAATATACAGTTTATCTTAATTGACCTTGGAAATTCAATTAAGATTATATGCCCACTAGAACTGGTTGTGATGAAAAGATTTTACACGTTGTAACTGAGACTCACTTTGATTAAAAATGCCTCATTATATCCCTAACTTAGGTGTGACCTTTCTATTTCTAGAAATATTTTTTAAAAGTATTGAATAATTATAATTCATCTCAGAATCTTTCAGCTATTCACTTTTTAGTTATATAATTTTAAAATTCTTTTAATTTTAATTTTATTTTTAGCCATGAGAGTATTTTTAGCAACTTCTTTTGAGTTTTTCAAAATATAATACATCCTGCGTGAAGCAGTTTCATCAATAACAAAAAATAACTAAATAATGATATGCAAATACACTTTTAAAAATAGGAAAGAATTAAAAATAAGGATCTATTTCAATAAAAAAAATATACAACCAATATATTTTTTTAAATGTGACAGTAAATTACTGTTGTTTATTAAAATACAATGTATAAAAATATGAAATTTAATCTAAAAATAGTTGAAAGATTAAATTTATATTAACGAAAAGAAAAACAAAATTTGTGGAAATGAATAAAGTATTTTGTAACTTATTTACTCTTAAGTGACTGATCAGTTAAGTATTTTAAAAATATTAAAATATTTAATTTGTATAGGAATGTAAATTAAAATGTGAATAAAACTACAAAATATGTATAAACCAATGCATTACAGTATAGAACTATGTATTTATTTCCTTTCTATCTACGTATAACTAATTTTGTTATAGATTTCAACATGATTTCCGCAAAACTGACCTTCGTAAGTTATTGTCTCACAAAATCTCTTTTATTCATGTCATTTGTATATTAGATTAGTTTTATAGTAATATTATGATAATAGTTTTATCTATTAAAGCAAATTTATTTACCCTTTATACAAATTTTTAATGCACGTATTGATTGCAATACTATAATCTTCACCCAAACAGAATGCAATAATTGAATAAAATCATAAAAAAATGGCGTGTTTTTTTTTTGTGTGTGTTATGGAAGGTAAAGGTCTGCGACCTCAAACACGATGTAAATTTAATAAAAACACTCCAAGTTACAAGTTATTAAGATTCCTAGCCAATATCATCATACTCACAAAACAAAAAACATCTTATGTCAGACTTACATATGTTTCGTAAATTTGCAGGAATACACCTATAACTGGAGAGCATTTACAATAAATTGATTCAAGTAAGTTTCTTTCGCTACAAGAAGCCAGATACTGCAAGGAAGCTCTTATACAGTGACTACACAACTTAATTTGAATCGCTTCAGTTTTGCGCTCCCTCTTCAAACTCTCCCTTCCATTTCACTACCCTCCTCCTTCAATTAAAGAATCCCATTCCTTTAGGTATATCCCTTTTAAAAAGGGACACGGAAAATACCCAGGGAGGGGTGTCACCCAGATGTCGCATCCACGCGTCTGTCCAGGAGTGAATGAAGTCTCCGCATCGTAAAACGAGACACCGCCAAGAGTGCGACTGACAGTGATGAGAAAAAATCGGCGCTCGCTTTTCCATGGCCTCAAGTGGTGTGGAAAATACGAAACTGTTTTCTGTACCAACTTTTGATGGATGGTGACCAATAAAAATGGCTTTTTCAAGCGGCCATCTCAACACGAGGCAGACATTCGCTATTGTTGTTGAGAGTTGACCCGGGTTTTTAATATTGGGGCATGTCGCGCATATACGCTTCAGCTGGGTGCCTGCCCGAGATTTCGGGGTCTTGACTGTCCGTTTTGTTCGATCGAATTATTTATTCACTTACGTAAGCGGGGAGCTGGAAATGTGCCTTGAGTTTAGGGGTGTATGGCTTACTGGCGTGTAATTTTTAAGTAAAAATGTGTTGAGCAGCAGTAAAAACGTAAAAAAATATCAGAGTGGGATTTTTTTATTGTTTTTAATCCTTAAAAATTGTTTCTAATTCACGAAACATTATATGTCGTATGTCGTGAATTATAATGATTTTCGTATTTTGAATGCATTCGTAAGTAATCGATAACTCGATTGCGTATACTCGTGTGCGAGTATACGTTAGAGAAATATTATTGTTATAAATTTTATTATATTTTTCACACGTCTCAAAATATTTTTAAACCTTGTAAAATTATTTCTTTCACTACTCAAGTTTAGATTAAGATAAACGGTTAAACGTTAATTCTATGGGCACAATAGACTTTAAAAATTGTTCTTTTTAAAAATCTATTAATTCAATTCCAACACTTCAAAATTATGAGCAGTAATTTCTAAAACAGGATTATTTTAAACTCAATGACTAACTTTGAATTTATTTTGAGGTTGTTTTGTAGGTATACTTGATGGATTAAAATTTATACCAAAAATTACAATATTCTAATATTTGACATAAGACTGGAATGTAATCTATTTTAAAATCCCGCTTTTCATGAAATGAAAAGTTTACAGGAATGAAAATATTGCATCGTCATCAAAACTATAAATAATTATAATAGAAAAAACTTTTATCAAACATCCACTCTTACTGGATTTTTAATATGATAAATTGAACATGAATAAAAAATCTTATTTAAGAAAAATATCCATATTATGTCATAATTAAAAACTCACGCATGAGTTAGACAAGGAGATGCCCTCTCTTGCCTTTTATTCAAAATTGCACTGGAAAGGGTCATCAGGAAGTCTGGAGTAAACACCAGAGGCAGCATTTTTAGAAAATCTGTTCAAGTGCTGGCATTTGCAGATGATATAGTTCTGGTGGCCAGAGGAAAAAGATTTTTGATCGAGGCATTTGAAGCTATTGAGAGGGAGGCTAAACCAGTTGGCCTCATCATTAACCAGGATAAAACGAAATATATGCCGGTTATTCGAAATGTTTCTACCTCAACTTGTTTTTTGGTGGGAAATTACAGATTTGAAACAGTTACAGAGTTTGTTTATCTCGGATCGATGTTTAGCAAAAACAATGAGATCATGCCTGAAATAAGGAGGCGAATAGCTGCTGCTAACAGAGCTTTTTACGGATTAAGGCATTTGTTAAAATCTGACTTTTTATCAAGAAAGACGAAGCTTTTGCTTTATAAGACCCTCATCCGTCCTGTTCTGACTTACGCTTCAGAGACTTGGACCATGACCATGAAGGAGGAAAAGATTTTAGGGACTTTTGAGAGAAAGATTTTAAGAAGTATTTTTGGAGGTACCCAGGAAAATGGTGTCTGGCGTAGAAGATTCAACACTGAATTATATCGAATGTTCAAAGAACCGGATGTCGTTCATTATATAAAAATAAGCCGCCTCAATTGGGCAGGGCACGTCATTCGCATGAACAACAGTAGTGTTTTGAAGGAAATTTTTACAGCCAGGCCAGTAACCACGCGAAGAAGAGGAAGACCTAAGCTCCGTTGGGTGGATGCTGTTGAGGGGGACTGTTTGACCCTCAAGACTAAAAATTGGAGAAGTTTGGCTGCTAGCAGGGGCAGCTGGAGTCGTCTAGTTCAGAAGGCCTTGGCCCACCCTGGGCTGTCGCGCCAAGAATGATGATGATGAAAAACTCACGCATACATCTTTTTTATTTAATCATGAAGTTTAGTAAGGAAACACTTATAAAGGTGAACAACCTTACTCAAAATTTAGAACAATCTTCTCGAACCAGTGAAATAAAAATGCCAATAGTAACAATAAAAGTACTTAACAGCGGTATTTAACAACTCAATCAATGCTAAAATGCAGAGCCTTATCATAAGACATTTTCTCAACCAGACTTTTATTTCTACGCGGCAACATTAAAAGACAAAGTTGTCTCCTTTTCTTCACTTTTTGGAGCAAATGAAGATGAATAGAGTACAATAAAGAACGTTTAGCTTTTAAGTGACCTCAGATAAGAAAAGCTGGGTCTTGTAGCTTTTAATAGTTGTGTAAGTTGGAAATTATAGCCTCTAGATATAGAAGAAATCACTGACTTAATGGTGAACACCGCAGAAAAAAGGTGTTTCTCTATACATGGAGGTAATAGAAATTAATAGAAGTGAGGAATTTACTTACGTGTTTTGACGCATTCGTTTAAATCGGAATAAAAGAAGATAAATATTAATCACTACAAAATAACTTTCATAACAAGTAAAAAAAGTTATTTTCATTAAAGTTAAATTTGGTACCCCATAAAAATAGCTACCACCGAAGGTTTATTTTCTTAAATTGAAGTCATCAAATAAAGTATTTTAAAAATTGGTTAAAAAGGTTATTGATAAATAAATAGATTTTCCTTTTGGTGTAAAGGATTTAACGGAATATAACGATTACTTTTGTATTATATTTAGTTAAAGCTTTAATTATATTTTCTTAATTTTCAGTCTTTATCTTTCAGGGCTTTAATTAGAGATACTTTAAATAGACGCTAAAAAATAAATACACTCAGCAAAAAGAACCATAAATCACTTTAAAAGCATAATATATTATATTATGTAGTCAGTAGGTACATCAGAGAAAATAAAAATACACCGAATTCAAAATTAAACGATGTTTTCAATTGAAAAGCGGGTGATATTGGCTGAAAAAAATTATATTGTTGTAACTAAATAACAGCAATGATCCTTCTAAAAAATGTTTAATTTAGGAATGATCAAACAGAAAAAAATTAAACAATAAAGTTTTTAGGGAAAAACTGACATATGAATGTTTAAATTTACATTTGGAGGAAAAACCAACTTGAAAAAATATTATTAAAAGATACATAAGGATTACTCGATCAAAAATTCAAATCTTGCCACCCAATGCAACTGCCCAAAACGTCATTAGAACACAGGAAAGTGGCACCTCACCACTCTCCCCCCCGTAGCTCCCCTGAAAATACCCCCCACGATCCCTACCCGCATAATCCCAACGCCTATTTTGATTTGCCAACCCATTGAGCTTGTCACCCACTTTGCTCATAGCAGGGACTATTTCAGAGCTGCCTTGCCAAGCGATCTTTTGAACAAAGGGGCATCAGTCAGCCATCGGAGGACAATGGAGGCTGAGGGGGCGCACAGGGGCCCTTTGTGCTGATCCGTAGGTAGGGTAACGGAAGGGAGCCAGGTACGATTCCCGCTGCTAATGGATGGCTGCAATCGAGGCGAGAAGGGGGTTGACGCTGCTATTTTAATTGGGGTGCTGTGTGCTCAGGTGAGCTTTTTATGCCAGTCATGGTGTGAAGTCCGTGTTTTTTCACAGGTGAAGAATGAGTCTTCTGTCAGTGTCATCTTGGTTTCGATTTATGGAAATTGGGGAGTAGGTTGAATTGTGCGGTTCTGAGCCAGAAGAAATTATGTAGGTTATATTAGTTAATGTGAACACTTGTGGGTCTTGGTTGTTCAGTTTCTAGTTAAAATTTGTTACAACTAAAGCAACTCTCTTTACGCGAATTAGCTTATGCCAACTCACCCCATAGGGTACATACAAGTGTGGGGTGAGTTGGGATAGTTGAAAAAAATTTTGAACAATTTTTTAGGTTAATTGAACAAAAGAAAATTTGTCTCTGTATAATGTAGTTCATGCTATTTCTGTATTTCACTCCTCATAACTGAATTTTACTCCTCCAAAAAAATCCTAGGAATAACACTGGGTATAAGTCCTATTCATAATTTAGTTTCTAAATTATGAATAGGACTTACACCTTATACCTTGGCTCAAACTACCCACATCATTAAACAGAATCTCTCTAAGTATTACAGAAAAAAACGCTATTATACATTAAAAATTCAAAAGCTATGCCAAATAACCCTGGTCTTCCCTAAATTCAATCAGTATTGGTCTGTGCTAATAATTGATTCCTCTTTGAAAAACTTTTCTTTAGTTGAAAACTTTCAAACAAGTTTTCCTGAAATTTTCTAACAAATTTATAAAACAGATATTTACAAAATACAATTAACAGGCTAATTAAGTATTATAAAATTAAAATTCAACTAGATACATGGGTCAAACTGATAACATAGTCTGCTATATTTTGCTAAATTATAAATTATTTTTAAAAGGATATAAAAGAAACGAAATGAAAACTAAGCTAAATAGAACTGAAAAAATTACCTAATTTACTTAATAATGAACAATAATTAAAATTTTTTCAGTCATACTTATACTTAGATTTCGCAATTTAAATCCATAGCTGCTAAATATCTATCAACAACTTTTACGATAATTGTGTCTTGAAAGTTTACAACACACACACTAGACTTTTTTTACTCTAAATCCTAAAATTTTACTGTAGCGATATACTTATCTCCACTAAGTAACCACTGAAAGACGAACCCAGATTGCATAACCTAAGTAAGTACCTTCAACCTCAAACAAAAAGAAAAAAAAAGCCAGCCACCTCTCTTACATAATTCCAACGCATCCGTCAGTGCGTGTGTGACCTCCCTTTCCTCTTCTAAGTCCGTCCCTCAATTTAGGCCCTCCGCAGAAATTAATTGATTCACCGCCGCTGCGAAAAAAGACATTTTGCGCCATGACAGGAACTTGAGTGGCAGGCAGTCCTCACGAATACTTTCGTTAATTCAATAGTCCATTGATTTCCTCTTTACTAGGTGCGACAAATAACTTATTCCCTCTGCATAATAAACTTAATTTAGGCGATGCGTAACATTCAAGGCAAGCCCTCGTAAGTGCTCGCCTGATAAGGAAGGGGATTTTTAATTACCGGAAAGAGCCGAAGTCGCAAAAAACCTCTTCGGAATTCGTCGGCGATTCTCGGATTTTTTCGCAGTTAGGATTGATTTTGGAAAATCCTCGCGTAGACTTGTTTTGTTAAATTAAAACAACAAGAGTGTGCGGGATATGGGGCCAACGAAGCGTGGACGGGTTGAGTGGGCACGAAGCTTTTTTGAGAGCTTAATTGATCCGGTCCCTGATGTTTGAGGCATTGTTTGAGGGCAATTGGATCAGGGTTTAAGTGATTGTCGAAAAACAGCCTGCTTCCAAATGCATTAGTGGGTGAAACCTACACAGAAACTAGCTTTGTTTGTTGAAAGTGAGTTTGGATTGTGTTCATATTAATTCTTTTCTTGTTGACAAATTTTTAAACTAGTTTTTGTGGTATATTTTGTTTTACTCTTTGTGCCAGTGACTAATACTATATTTTAATTATTATAATTATCGTACCATAAATTACGAGTGCTACATTTTATTTATATGAAGTAGAATTGGAAATGTACTTTCTTACGAGTATTTGTATGAATAAACTAAGTATTGAAATTTCTATTTGGAAAAAAAAATCTTTGACGCAAGATTTATTAATTTTTTTTTTAAATTTTAATAATTTGCAAAAATCTGATAAAACTAATAAAGTTAAGTATAAGCTAATAAAATAATTTTTAAATCTTACAATGTTTAAAGGAATATGTTATCAATTCTTTCGTAAAAAAGCTAGAAATTTTCAAAAAGATGTAAATAAACTTAGTATTCCTTGTAATATTGAAATTTGTGATCCAAAGTTGGGTAAAACAGAAATAAATTTAAAGGAAAGAGTTTTACAAAAAAGACGACAATTTACACTTGTCATTTTGGATGATACCTACAAAACGAAGATCGAAAGTGAAAAGTCTATATGAGCCTTTAGGTAAATTAACCTAGCGAGTAGATTCATGTACTCATTTGTATGGATAATGGATATGGTGTAATAAACTGGTTTAAAAAAAGAAAGTAATATTAGTGCTATTTCAAAAGTATTTTGAAGAATGTTTAAAAATACAGGCTAATAACATAAAAATTTATTCAAATAATAAGGAAAGAATAACTATTTCATGTGGGGTAGATTTAAGTTTATGAAAAGCTTCAAAACTTTCGTTACCATTATTAAAAAGGCCTAGTAGATAATAGTCGACTAAAAGCGATAAAATTGCAAGAGTATTTTAAAAATTTACAATGATTATTTTTGAACCACCAAGTTATGCTTCATAGAAGCAATTGACTCCAACCGTCCCAGAAGCAAGAGTAAACTGCTCTCCTCAAAAGATGCTTGCTATTGAACAGTTCTTAGAGCGGGGGAGCCTGTCGGGAAAAGAACAAGCGCAAGTATTGGACGCCATTGATTAATCCAGACCAATAAAGAAGGCGGCCAAAACAAGAAAGCCGAGCGCCTCACACCATAAGGTCAATTAAGAGGCGAAGAAAAATATCAGCAAGTTAACTAATAATTGTAGAGTTAATGAGTCATCCGTAAAGGATATTAAAGCAAGGAAAATGAGAGCGAGTGTGAGTTCTGTGGCGGAAGCATAACTTAATTATCCCGCATTTATTTCGAAAAGTACTCCCCAGCCAATATGAGAACTTTTCCCCTTTTTTCAATGCGAAACTTTTAATGTCATTAAGATTCCAAGAAGTTGCCCCATAACAGATTCCCCGTGATTTCATTTGTGTAAGACTCGGGTCATTATCCAATACAGCTGGCGCTCTCTATTTTTCCAACCAGCGCGGAGCTCTCTATTTTTCCCGGCGCTCTCTATTTTTCGCACCTAGGCTTTTTGCTGCTGCTGGGATTTTTATGGAGCGGCCGCTAATAAGCCACGTGGTGAATTATTCATTCAGAGGGGAATTCCGGCGCAATTCAAAGGGAGGGATTGCTGCTGCCGGGGCGCTTAATGAACGATTGGGAGAAGGGAAAAATCAGAGGTGTCTTTGGTGGGGCTGGGTATTAATTACTCTGTCTTAATTTATTATGAGGGAGGCTTTTCGGAACACACACGAGCTCAAAAACTTAAAATGAGGAAACCTATCGGCTTATAAAGATCTTTTTAAAACATTGGTTCGGGAACTTTTAGGATTGTGAGATGTACGAAAGTGGTTCCCGCAAAAAATATGGTTTTTGCCTAATGCTTTTATAATTTGCTAGTAACTGTATTAAGAAATTTACAAACCATTTTTAATACAGTAGATCCTTGATTGACCGTGCATACTTTTAAAACCTGTCTAAAACTTTAATTTTGAAGGTTAATATTTATTAGACAACAACGAACCATACTGCATTGTAAATTAGAAGCTATCAATTGTTGTAAAAAAAATCCAAGCTTTTATGATTTGTCTACCATATTAATTAATGATGATCAGTCATTACATTTCGTTGAATGATAAAACGTTACATCATCACCTTTTAGACTTTTTATCGTAGTAATCATTCTTCTACTTAATTGATCGTCAAAAGGAAGCAATTGGTGTCTTTCAAGATATTTATTTGCTTGCTTTTATAAAGATTGAAAAGTTAGAGCAATGTTTCATTTCGGCATGAAAGTAGTAAGGCAAGATTTATAATATTTGATTTGTTTCTACTTTTCAGTTATTGAGACTAAAATATACTTCCAGGAATTTTGCTTCAATAAATAATACAGTTTACTTTTCTTTAATATTAATTATTGAATTAATTTTCTAATGTAATTTGAAATAACTATTAGTTATGAGAATTTCAATAGCTACTATATAATTTTATTAAATATAGTTTCCTTCTGTTTTTGTTTTACTAATCCAAAAAGGCAAAAGTTACTTACATTTCTCTTTTTCAGGATTAACCAACCATTATAAATAATTCATAAAAAGAAAATACATAAATACACATGATTAACTGGATGGGTGCCCACATCAAAAAAGACGAATGCTGATGCTGAAGAGAAACAAAACTAACCATAATATTAACTATGTAACCCTTCATAAGTAAATTTATAGAAAATATAATGTAATTTATAGCTTTTACAGTTGGTTTATGTTGTACTTAATATTTTATTTCCTTTCTATTAAAAGCTTATAGTTTTTATATCTTCTATAAAAACATTCTATGTTTTTAATATTTAATTTTTCTTTAACTTATTTCTTAAGTATCAATTTTAATTTTATTCCTGTATAATATTTATTTTATTTAAGTTTTCAGTTTTTTTATTCCATTCTTAATTTTAGTTTGCTTTTTATATTTAATGAAATTTTCAGTTAAAAGATATATACATTTCTTTTTATTTAATGTATATAATTTTCATTTAAATTAAATTTTTCTTTTTCTTTCTGTTTTAAATTTTTTTTATAAAACCTCAATATAATTTCATTCTAATTCAATTCATAATTTTATTGTTTTCCTTCAAATTTTCGACTTTTTAAAAATTATTTTTATTCAATTAAATTCATAATTTTCATTTACATTATTTTAATTGTAATTTTCATTTAAATTAAATTTATAGTTTTTATTTACATTATTTAAATCACAATTTTCAATTATATTCAATTGCATTTAATTTAGGTAGTTATACTAAAATCATAATAAATTTTCCTTTTTAATTAAATTTAAAAATTTCAATTAAGCTATATCATTCATAACTTTCATTTCAATAAAATTTTAAATACTAGGATACCGCATTAAAGACAGAATTACCTTATAAAGTTTTAACTACAAAAGAGAATGCACATCTATATAGAGAATCTTCTCCATAGCTGATATAGACTCTTAACGTCTACCTCACCACTCACGAATCCCCAATTCACACACCACAGAAATCCCACTCCCCCAAATAATTTCAATGAAAGACCGTTTATCTCCAACTTCTCTCCTTCCCATTAATCCCCCCAAAAACCCCACTTGGAGCACGATCATCTGCCGAACAGCCAACAAGCTCTCGAGTTCATTAGATCCAGCTGTCACCCTGCTATCTCTGTTATTACTCAAATTCCGCTTTTTTCAGCCCCCTTATCACGACAGAGCTTTTTCATTTCGGGATGAAACAGATAAAAAGCCTCTGTACTGTTTAGTTTATTAGCAGCCCCAGCTAAAGATTCGACACTTTCTTATTCATCTATCAACCACTCGGGCCTCATTTCCTTACATATTTACGCCGATTAGGACAGTTGGCTAGAAGACTTCACTCTTATCGGCCAGGAATCTCGGCTTTCCTGCTGGTCTTTGATGAAAAGACACGCTCCATTTATTAATTGTGATTGGACAGTTCGGGGGCGTGTGCTGCAATGGCGACGTCCTGGCTAAAAGGCATATTCCAATTAGATGGACGGGGGGGGGAGATGTCACGAGGAATATGTTGCTTTTTATCTGGGGGGAGAATTTCTCGTCAAATAAATGAAAGCGGTTTGAGGTTTAACTTACCGCCTGGTGGTTTGTCTGGAACCTATCAGATGGATAAGCAGTGGACGATTGTGACTCCACCACCCCACGCAATGGAAGAATCTATTAAAAAATCAAATATTAATTTAGACTGCTACGCTAACAGCAATAAATTGTGGAATTAGTTTCAACTTCCTAAATTCATGATCATACATACTTTTATCATGTGTGTGATAAATGTTTTTAAATTAAAATTCACTTCACGTAATACATGGACACGTGTATTGACTCTTAACACGTTGAACCTAGTCTCAGTATATTCCTTCACTTTGTTATAGTTATACTAACTTTAGAAAAATATTATTTTCGGTTTATTTCAGCTAATTTTTTCTAAAAAAAGGACACAGACACTATCATCAAATGCTATTTTTTAGGTATTTTAAATGTCATTCTTTTGCATTAATAATTCCAATAAGCAAACTATTATTTTTAATCTATACCAATTTTATATAAACAATTAATTGCGTTACATTTAAAGAATATATTCGTACGTTATTTCCTGTTATTTTATATTTAATGATATTTTTAAACACATAAGAAACACGCACTGTTTTGCCATTGAGAAACCCTTCCCATTACTATTTATACATCAGAAGGTGAGCTAACGATAGTTTAATAGCGATAATTTAATTGAATTGACATAGAACTATTTATTCCAAGCATCACGCTGTATTATCTATTTAAGGTGATCCTCGAACAGAAAGAATTTAAGCTACCTTACTACCTTTAACTCAATAGTTATTTTATTGAAATCCAATATTTTGAAATTAATATCGCAGTAGAACCATTTAATACAGATAAACTTCTTCTAAGAAAGAGAAATAACTTAGATCTTTACTAGATAGCTTTTTAGAAGATAAAGAGTTTTACAAAACTTTCACTTTCATACACCTAAAAGCATGAGATATGAGATATATTTTTCAAAATTATACTTTCATTAGTTTTATGCAAATCAAAATAACTGAGTATAATTATACCTATTAAAGGAAAGCAAAGTACTAATTATCTTCTTTAATAAGTATAAATATCTTGTTTTAATTTCTGATACATAATAATTGAAACTTGGGCAGAAGCGATTTACAAAACAAAACCCTTTGTGGCTAATCTTTTATCATAGTTCCCTTGACCTTCAAAGCTATTGCCTATTAACGCTTTCCTCGAGTTGCAGCTTCAAGAGAATCGAGGAAATCTAAACAGTATATTTCTCGTACTGAAGAACAAACCAATAAACCAGCCATATTTTATACAAAAACTGATAAAACTTCTTCCTCAAAGAAAAAGAATCTTTGTTTCCTTAAGCAATCAGCTTATTGTCCATATTTGATTCACTTTTTCACTTTCAAAAGTGATTCTTTATAGATATTGTCTAACAGAATTTAAAAGGGGATAGATAGATTGAAATCAAGATGAAAATCCAAAGCACTATCGAATGGCAGAGGAAGTTTCAAGGCTTTGTATTTGCTAGTCTAGAAATCTCCTGACAACTCAATTTCTTCTTTACCAGTGGCGTCAAACACATTTTCTCCCCAGCATTTCTCTCTCAGGGCTTCCATAGTACGTGACAGCACTGTTTATTAGATAAATACCATTCCTTGAAGTGTTTGATTGTCTAAAAGAGATATAGCCAAAATGTGGAGAATGAAACAGAAGATATCACCATCTTAAGAAAATATTTTTGGGGTCTAGGAAGAAATCCAGAAAAGAAAATAATGTTGGACTGTTTCAGGTTATAGGGGGCAATGCAATAACCTCCGTTTCATGGCACAGATAAAGTTGTTTAAAAATGTGAGTATTGGGAATTGAAAGGTATTAAGCAAAGATTACTGTTTTGCACATAATGGAACTAAATATATAATTGAATTTCATGAGTGTAGCTCAAAGTTTATAGGCTTAGAATAACAAAAAAAAAGATTTCTTCATGGAGAACGTTTAATTTTCTCCCTACTTTAAAGTATTACAAAGTTTAATCATACTTAGCGTAATAATTTTGTAATTTTACATTTCTTATTATATGAAACAATTTCATGAAAATGTCATTATTTTTGATTATTTATATTTAAAATGAACAGAAATTTTTCAAAGAAATTGAATCTTTTTAAAAAAAAAAAAAACATATGAATTTAGTTTTTTATTTTCAGGATATAAAGGAAGGTGTTCAGGATATAAAGGAAGTTCCCTTGGATGATTATATGCTAATAATTTTAGTACGGATAACAACTCAACTAAACAAGGCTCCTTTTAACCGGGAGAGCTAAAAACATTCTTTAGAAGTTAGTATATAGTTGGAATGTACTGTCAGAAATAATAGTAAATTGTTTAGGGGTAAGTAAGTTTAAGAAAGATATTGACATTTATTGGGAATTAGAGAGTTTAGGATGAAAGGATCAACCTTGTCAGACCCCAAGCCTATTGTTAGTTGTCGCTATTTATATTAAATAAGCAAAACTCCGTTATTTTTTTGTTTTTGACATAACATAAATGAGGTTAATTCAATTGTCTATTTTTAATTAGAAAAGTGGATAATAACTCATTAAACAGACTTGTTAGAATGCAGTTAAGAGATTAGCCTCATAATTGATATAGGGACAAACACTTCGATGAGTTTTATTATGTTTCCTTAACACCCTTCCCTTACCACGAGCGTGTTTACCACCCTGCATCAGCGAGCGACAAAACATGCCATAAAAATATGTCCGCCGCGTCCCCGTAGCTCCGATTTGACTTTCAAAACAACCCCAATCCAGAGGCTGCAAAATCAGGAGAAAAAAATTCCGTATTTTTTCGCCAAAACAAACAGGACGGATTCGTCGCAGCTAGTTAACAGCAGAGTCAGTAACTGTTTTGGGTCCGTGCGCATTGTGCTGCCACTTTTAATTCCTGGTGAATCAGCCCGAGAAGTGTGCCAACGCGATTCCGATGGATCACCCAATGGCTCTAACGAGCTCCCCGAGCTGGCTGTCATTTGGTGACTTACATTGAGATCCGGTGACTTGTAACCTAATTCTGTCGCCTATTTGATATTTCCATAAATTTTAATAATTTTATGACACTTCATTATTTTTTTTTATAATATTCAGTCTCTAAATGGCTCTAACGAGCTCTTGAGCTTGCTGTCATTTAGTGACTTACATTGAGATTTGGTGACTTGTCACCTAATTCTGCCTCCTATTAATATTTCGATAACTTTCAATCTGACTGACCACCCCCATATTTTCTAAAGGGTTTAATGGAAATCTCGAGCAGTCTAGGTTTGAAAAAGATAATAGATTTATGACTATTCAACTATTCACAGTTTTATATAATTTCCCTATTTATGATTTTATTTTGGGGGAATAAGCAAGTTTTGTTCTTTTGAGAAAATACTGCATCACATCACACATAATAATAAATCTCATGACTTCTTGTAAATAATATTTTTTATAAATTTAAAATTTTAGTGTTACAAATTATAATCATTAAATTCATTTAAAATCTTGTGTGACTTCTTATCTAGAATTATTTAAATGTATTTCTTATATCTATAATGATAATAAATTATAATTTTTCAATTGATATTATTCAAATCTATTACTTCTCATGATCTATATTTTTTCACTTCAATGGTAAACAAAACTTATGTTCCTCATGGGGATACATATATTTTAAAGGGCACAGGAAAATAATATGCCGTTAAAAAATGTGTGTTTTATAATAAAATATGGCGTCAGTTGGTCGTTGTGATGTGATAGATAATTACTTGTTCGACAATTGCTTGCTTTGTAACTACAATTTTATCCGTAATCTAAGAAAAATGGAAATATTTTAAAATTGAGAAGTTTTTTCCAAAAGATTAGTACTCGGTATTCTCAAAAGAGTCCGAACATTTTGATACCAAAAATGTGTTACACGGATCAGAAATTAAAAAGTTTTTCTTTGGGAAAAACTTTTTTTGTTCACCAAAAAAGTTTTTAGAATAAAGAGACTTCCAAAAATCAAAAACAAAAAGGCTTATAAAAATACTGTTGAGAAAAACTAATTTTTAAAACGTCTCATCTACCGTTATCATTTAAGAGTGTAGGTAGTTCATCATTCTTCTTAACAGTAGGAAATAGGTAAATGAAAAATATACCCTTCTTTTTTTATCATTCGAGCTGAAAAGATAGTAAAATCGTTTAAGGTTTTCATAAAATTTCCAAAAAGAAATTAAAAGGAGAAATCTTGACATAGTTTTTTGTCTACCAAGCAATCTAAAACAAGAGATAAGTATCTACTGAATCCTTTTCCTGAAATCATTACTACTCTTAGTCTATTGCAGACTGAAATTAGATTAAAGGCAATTCAGAGAGCTTCCAGATCTATCAAACAGCAATTATGTCTGGGGTTGCCAGGAGCATATTGAACGAAGAAACTTATTGAGTATAGAGATGACAGAATTGAATACACAATCAAATTAACTTTTTCATAGAAAAATTATTTCCTCTTAGTTAGTGTATTTAATTGGAACACTTAGAAGCTGTTGAACAGTTAAAAGAAACTTTAAAGCATAATTTTAACTTTAAGAGCTAGCTTGCATGAACCATAAATTACACTAAGTAGAACCTCGATATAGCAAGCCCTTACAGGACCAAAAAATTGGGTCATTATAACAAAGGGACGTTATATCGAATTTTGGAGAAAAAAAACGATTAGAACAACAAAGAAATATGGATCTACTATATATACGTCGAATAATACACTCTCAACAGGTGCAAAATGTGAAGCAATCAAAACATTAAGAACAAAAAATCCGAAACATTAATAATGTGGTGATTTGGGGTAATTTAGCTATCAGGAGTTTTTCCAATAACCCATTTTTCTATTTTGCCTTTAACAAGTAGATTTCTATGAATTTTGACTGAAATTTGGGTCGCTGTAATGAATTAAAAATAACATTATTCCTAAGATAAAAATAATCGGTAAATTAACTACCGGTCGCTATAAGGAAGGGGTCGTTACATCGGGGGTCATTATAAAGAGGTTCTACTGTAATAAAAAAAGTCAACCCAACCATAGAGCTTTTTTAAAAAGTAGGCCCAAATAGTAATAAACAGTGTATAACTTAAAAGTACCTAAACACAGTAAAGCTAAGTATTAATCAAATATTAGTAACAGTAAACAGCATCAATAGAAAATAAGTAGCAAATTAATAGATTTTGAAAGAAAGTACCCTTATTTATGTGAATAGTTGTAAGGGCCAAGGGAAAACTTATGTTTAAAAAAGTACTACTATATACTTCAAAGCTTTGGCATCAAATTATACTCTGTGTAAATAGAATCGGCGGTTGATCTTGAGTTTTTTCTCAATGTATATCTTCTGCGTTGCCATGGTAAAGAATGACGTTTAACCGCCTATTTTATTTACACAGACTATAATGAGATAGTACTTATTATGGATCTATTTTATTCTTTGTAAATATCAATTTTTTCATGCTTTTTTAAAGAAGATTTAATGCTGCTTATAAATAAATTTGTTGAGAAATGGTAAGTTCTTAACTGTTTATGATAGTTGTAACTTTAAGGAGAAAAATTAATTAATTTTTAATAGTATGTTAAATTTTATTTGCAAATTTTTGAAAGAATATGCAGGTATTAGTGTTTTTTTTTTTTTTTTTGCAGAAGTGGTATATTTTGTCTGAAAATAAAGACTTATACACTTAATCTGAAATACTACCTTAAGTAGAAATTTAACCATGGTCTTTGGTCACCCAAGTAAAATCGCTTACCTTAAAGTTTAAAACTGCGCTTCTCTTAGCATTTTAAATCTCTTTTTACCGACAAGCATAATATAAAAGAGTGGACATGTTTGCCCACTCTTTTATAGAGCACCTCTCAAGCTGAGTGTGTGAATCATTAAAATCGCTTCCATCATCTTTACAGCTCTTTTCACCTCGTCAGATGGTCTCTATTTTTTCTTTCGGCTCGCGAGGGAAAAAAAAGATCCCGTCCCCAGGGGAAACTGCATTCCATCCCAGCATGCCCTGGGGCTCATTGTGGCAAATATCACTTCTTTACGATCTAATCTTGACAAATTTACTGTCGTAATTACGCATAAACTTACCGACAATGCAGGAGACGCGAAAGTTTACGTTGTGCTGAATGGTTACGTGATGTATAAATCGGGTAGAGAGAAGGCCAGTTCGGAGATTTATGTTAAGTTTGCAAGTTGAGGATACCGATAAAGATGTGAGTGTATTTAAAGAAGGTTTATAGGTGATACTGTTATAGGAATTGGCATAAATAATGTTAAAATAGCAACTCAGATAAGCTATTGGTAGGTGTAAGAGATTTTACACACAGGTTATGGTTTTCTTTACTTTTTATAAGCCAAACATTTAAATAAAATATAATTTACCTAAATAATTATTAGTTTTAAGTTTTAAATATATCCTGTTAATTTTTTTTAACTATTAAACTTATTTCCCAAAATAATCCATGAAATATTGTCACTCTTAGGTACAGAAACCCCATATTAAATTCTACATACAAAAACACTTTGTTTAAAGCTATTGAAACGATCTTTATAACGATGGTAAAGGCATTTTTTAATCAACCATTGGGGAGGAATTTTAATAATTTTTCTCCTTGGTTTTCAAAATTTTAAAATGGCGAGTAAAAAAATAGGAGAGCAAATTTAGAAGAGAAAAGAGAAAAAATGAGAGTTAAATATTTAGTTAAGTGTGCTTATGATTTCATGGGCGTCGGCGGCCATCAAATATTGGGGGGGGGGGCAGATCCAGAATTTGGTAAAAAAACCCCCTTGGTTTGAAACAGACCCTTCGAAATTAATTTGTTTCACCATATGAACAAGGGTGGTTCCAGACCAGATTTTAGGGGGGGGGGGGGTCAGAGTCTGAGGGTATTACATTCGAAATTTTCAGTGCCTCAGAAAATATTTTGAAGATTGCTTGCTTTTAAGCAGCTTTTTGGGGGTTTATAGTAACTTAGATTTAGAGGATATCCAGGGCCCGTGCCATTGTTTTAGAAAGTGGGGAGGGGGGCGAAACACCTTTGTAGGGCCACAAATACTTATGTTTCGCGAGGTGTTTGGCTGCCAATTTTCTGAGTATAACATAAATAAAATGCGAAACTTTGTTAAAGTTTAAAATGGTTTCATCAGATAATGCTAGCTCAAAAGCAAAGGGGGGCCTGGGGGTTCTCCCCCAGAAAATTTTGTAAAATTTGGCTTCAAATAGAAGTTTTTTTACTCATTTTTGTACATTTGTGCCCATTGTGGATAACACCAAAAGAGGGTAACTTCTTGTACTCCTAAAAGGAGAGGAGAGAAACAAGTTCAAGGAGAAAACAGTAAATAAGTAACCATGAGAAATTAATAGGGGGTCTGGGGGGTAACCCCCAAGAAAAATTTTGAAAATTTGCCTCTAAAAATAAAGTTTCAGCTCATTTTGAAAGCATGTAAACCACAGAATTTTCAAGGATGAAATTATAAATAGATGCCAAATTTTGAAAACGCCCTTTTGCAAATATGCCCTTTTAAACTATAATATTGCATCTATTTTAAAACTTCCCAAAAGAGAACAGCTTCTTTTAAGCGGAAGAATTTTTCAAGGGAAAAGCCCTTTAATTTTATATAAAAAAAATCTTAAATATTGGGGGGGACGCGTCCCCCCCGTCCCCCCCGGCGACGACGCCCGTGTATGATTTTATAGGGACCAAGAGCAAGAATAGGTTTGTAAAAAGGTGAAAATTAAGAAAAAACATGATTCTGATGTAAATTAAAGGGAAAAACCTTCAACAAAAACGAAGCCACAAACATAGAGTATGTATAACAAGGATTAAAATATTAAAAACATAGATAATTTATGAACAGAAGTGGTATCAATTTGTTAACAAAATTATCGAAATAGGAACAGAAAGTGAGAAGTGTTATGAAAATAAGTAGCCCACATAAAACAAAAATAATTTTTATTTGAAGTCAGTGAAATTTATGGTATTTATATGCTAGAAAGTTTAGGAAATTTTTATGGCAGGAGTAAATATTGAGAGAATTTGAGAAAACTGAGTAAAAAAAAAGGAAAGAAAGGAGAATAGTATCTTTCAAATATTCATAACACTAAATTGTATGCTCTACTTCCAAAACATTTATACATAAATTTGCATTCAACCATTTCCATTACTAAGGGATCCTAATTTTCATCAAAACTAGATAGACAACTCCACTATTTAGTAATAATAGTTAACTCTCCATTACATCACTTCCGAACCAAATCTCATAAACACAAGCACGAACCCAGCCGAAAAAAAAAACGTTGTCCAGCTGAGAGTCATGATTCACATGGCCATTACGGACTGATTGTTTTCCGCGGACCCTCCTAAGTGGCCCACTAATTAAAAGACAGTCGGACCGAGCAGACTTCATTCGGATGGCGTCAACCGGCGGCCGACCGGGCATTATAAATTTATTAAGAGTGTGCATTAAATTCTCATTATATGGCCCCTCATTTAACTTGTCTAAATGAGGCAACCCTTGGTTCTCATTAAGGGTGATGAACCCAGCGGTTGAAGACGAAAATCCGTCTATAGCGGAGTCACCAATTCACATGCAGCTCTAGCCTCTAATTACTTGGCAGAGTTAGTGGACTATCAACTAACTACATATCCGATAGCGGCGCATGGGAAATGGAAGCCATTTTTCTGGCTTTGCGGTCCAATTCGTGATTAGAAGCGTTTAGAAGAGAAGCCAAGCTTGAAATCTAATTGTGACGCTTGAGATTTTTATGGTGTGACTTTGAAATTAAGGCTGGGTAATTGAAAAGATGTCCCTGAATATATATAAGAGGGCTTGATTTGAATCTGATTATGGGGAGTTCGTTGCTATGCAAACCTTTTGTTGTTTGATTATGTTTTCGTCATTAGACACGCGAACTGGGTTTTGATTTTGATTAATCATGCGAACAAAGGATGGATTTATGCTGTAAGATTTGATTATGTGTTTCATATTTAGATGATGAATACGTCAGGGTTTGGGGAAATTCAAGTGCGTGAGCTTGAGGTTGGGAGAAAATAGAGTTGTTTAAGGAATTGAATTATATTTGAGATTCTTACAGAGTAAACGGTACTTTTTTTTGTAGAAATGCCTGTATGGTGTTTGTTATTTTCTGTAAAAGTATTCGAATGAACATACTAATTTAAACAGTTATTTTTTCAGAATTATGACAAATTCCATGACTTCTACACGTAACAAAATGTATTTTCTTTTAAAAATTTTAATAACGACTTATCATAATAAAAAAAAATAATAAAATGTGATTAAAAGTAATGCTACTTTTTACAAAAAAAAAAAATAAACTAGGTTACATACATAGGGATATTTTTAAAAATCACTTAAGTTCTAAACATAATAATATGAATGAATGAAATTACCCAGTAGGGGGGGGGGTGTGATTAGTGAATGAAAAGTTAACTTATCAAAAAGTTTCCAATGAAATATAACTAATAAAATATAGCTGCATCACAAAGGGCTTATAAATACAAAAAGTAGTTTGAAAGCATAATTACAAAAATTTACATTTTACTAACTTATTTTATCCACCTGCTACATATTCAACAAATTTGACTCTTACAATAGTATATAATTAATTTTTTAATTACTAGCATTAAAATTAAATACTATTGTTAAAAAGTTAGGAGTCGCTCAAGATTTCTCGGTTTAGATTTTAAAAGCATTTATTTTTCAAAATATCTAGCGACTCACACTATTAATTCAATTTTTTAAAAATTCAATTCTTTAAAAAAATGATTCTTGCAAAAGAAAATCAAAGTTTCTTAAAAATATATCCTTAATATTTCTCTTTTATTAGTATTTATGAGATTAAGTTATTTAGTACGTAAAATAACAGGGTTCAGTCACTGGTTAGTTTCCGTACGTTGTTATAAGAGGGGCTTGTGGTTTGCTTTAGGAGGGAGGGGTCAAAAATTAGCAAAAAACAGGCCTACTTAATATTAACAGTCCCTTTTACAAGATTTATACCGAATTAAAATGAAAATTCACCGCATAAAAAACCCCTCCCAATCCGATGTTTTAGAGCAGAACTTGATTTGGAGCGCACCCCTCATAAAAAAACACTCATCGCTTTAAGCGGCCAATTCATCGTCACATTCAGATGAAGCTATCTGTCACCCTGATTATCCGACAGGCTTGTTCATCGGAAGGACCCGTTTGAGTCTCCTTTTATAACTCTTATCTGTCGTTGGGTCTTTCGCGATTGAAGGTAGCCTGAATCAAGAGCTCACTCGTTTCGAGATGGGTGGGTTAAATTTATCTCACCCATTCATTTATAATCGCATATTTACTCGCCCCTCTTCCTCAAAGGAATTTCCTGCCGTGGCCTTAACAGATAAAAGTCGGGATAGATTTGCCAAGAGGTAGACGATGTCTGTATGGAGGTTTTTTTTATAGGGAGATAATTTTTTATTTTTTAGAATGTGGCGAAAATATGGGGAAATTGAGAGTGTTTCAGGTTTGCACCAGATTTTAGAGGTGTTTACTGATTTTGTGTTTGAAGGAATTGTACTACTTGATTTGAAGTGTAAAGATGTTTTCTAATATTTTTTTAAAACATTACTAGATTTTTTAGGATTTAAGGACTATTTTAGGATTAAAGATTCAGAAATATATTTTCAAGGATATATTTTCCTAAAATTCTCTATACTTTGTAAAAGTAAATAAACTAATTTACTCTTGCAATTTATTTCGGACTAACACAAAGTTCATGTTATGTAGACTTCTATGGAGTGAAATTAAGTTTTTAGAATTTGTCTGATAAAATTAATGAATCCTTTAGAATTAAAAATAGTGTTTACGTCTAAATCTTTATACATAACTATAAAATAATAATAAAGAATTGATTTAGTTACAAGCGAAGTATTAAAAGTTAATTATAGATAACAAAAGGTGATATTGTATGTGTAAGTAATTGACCAGTGAAATAACGAGTAATAACTGGAAACTGCTCTTATGAACTTATAGGCCTACGTGACTAAAACATAATCAAAATATCCCAACAAAATAAAACCCACAAGGAATTTTCAAAAATATAAACACATTCTTCCAATACCGCAACTTAAGAAAACACCAAAAACAGTTCTTATCTGCTTGTCATATTTAATGAAGAGTGCGTGAATTCATGTTATCTGCTTAATTTCAATACGAAAAAATGTTTGAGTGGGTTTACAACACAAATATACTAGTTAGATAACTAAATAGGAACACCGAATTACTTGATTTTCAACGAGGACGATAGTTTTGATTAGATAACTCGAATCCAAACACAAGATCAAACAAGTAAGGGTCAAAGCAAAATGCCTAGTCCAATCCTTTGAGCTGGTGAAGAAATAAGTAGTATCGAAAATTGCGTGGTCGCAGCAAAATCGCTCCTTGCCAGGAGCTACGTTTCTTTGCGATGATTCCAAAGTCATTCCACTTTCAGTTGTGTCCTCTAATTATGAGGAAAGGGAAGGAAGGGTAAAAAAGCCATCCAGGTGCCCAATTTAAAATCACTCTCGAGTGTAGGCAGAAGTTAAATAAACAGTAACAGCAGCGGCCGCATTCTTATCTTTTATTGTGGTTCGCTAGTCAGGGCACTTAAGCGTCGGCGAAATTAGCGTCTTTTTTAGCGTCCCTTCATTTAAGTCAGTTTTATCGTCCCTTCTTTCCCGGGAATCCTCCTCCATCAGGAAGGATCCAGATAAAAGCGGCGAGATAAATTGAACATCTTTCTGCGATTTCTTTGCTTTTTTGCGCCTGCCCCAAAGGCCCTGCTATCAGCTCCCCTCAATGACTACTTTTCCGCAAAATTCCCAATTAGTAATTGAACCTCGAATTAAAGCGGAAAAAACGCGCGCGCGGGGAAAAAAGGGGCGCGGTGTAAACAGCGCCAATCTGCCATCAGATCTTCAAAGAACAAGAACAAAAGAACAGGGAGGGAGTTCTGGTAATTAAATCAGCACTCCGAGGCTAGGGGTCTTTGTTAGGAGCAGCTCTTCTGATGTTAGGGCCCGCTTACATTTCACAGCGCTTTGACGGTCTTGTTTTCCCGCGTTTTTGTGCGCCGCTTCTAATTAACGGGAGAACGTTTTGCTTTGGCGGACGCTTTAGGCGAAAAAGAAGTGCTACTCTTCCATTCCAGTGGGAAAGCTTCCTAAATGTTATCGATTCCAGCTCTTTAATACATTTTTTGCCCCGCTTTTTATCTCCCCTAAAAGCTCGCGATGATTGTTTGATCGCAAACAATGTCTGCAAATTCTTTGACGTGCCCTTTCAAAAGGTATTTATTTATGCTCGGACTTTTTCCAAGCTTTCTTTTCGGTCGTGTTTTTACAATGCTGCCTTCAAAAACCGCTTCAAAGTGAATTTTAAGAGACGCCGGCGCTTTTTTGCCACCGGATAAAGAAACCACTTATTCGGGTGGATTCTTCGAGTAGGTGCCTTAAGTACGCCTATTCATTTGGATCGCAACAAACAAAAGGCGCTACTGCATCTCTTTAGTTCCGATACTTCTCTTCACAATAAAACCATTCTTTTTAATATATGCTAAATTCGGGCCTCCTACTCTTTAGTACATGAAAAGTTAATTAAACTTATTACACATAACGCTGCAGCGAAATATCGATGTTTGCTCACAATGTTAAGTGATTGATGGATGCTCATGGATGAAAATAGGTTTTGAATTTTGGTATTGATGTAGTGTGCGACCTAATTAAGGCCTAATTAATATGCGGCCTTTTAATTAATTTTAATTTGGTTAGATTGTGACCCTGAAACTGGCCAACGATATTGCACTTTCTCAAACAATCAACCAACGATCAACCAATCTTATAACCAAAACAAACTAAATAAAAGTGGTTGGCTGCACACGTCATCGATTTACCATATTTTTATAATTTTGAGTTGTAGAAAACTCGTGTAAATGATTATAGTAAACGTAAAGAGGAGAAGAGAAAATAAGCTTTTTGTATCTTTAATTAAGTAAACTGTTAGATTAATGATAGATAAAATTATTAATTGTTCCAATAAGTAATAAATATTACTTAAGAGAAGGTATGAAGAAGTAATAACAGAACAGGGTAACACGATTGTATTTGAAAATGATGTAAGAAACGCATGAGCTAATATGTTTACGTACACAAACGTATTAATCGAATAATCATTAAAATGAAAAAAAATCTTTACCTGCTTTATTCAAAGATAAAGTTCTAATATTGCACTACATACTTCTTTCATAGGCTTCTGAAATTTAAAAAGGAATAACTGGATTCGAGACCAGTCCTAGTAATAAAAGACTAAAAATGAACTGCATGAAAAATGATCAGATCATTTATGATGATGATGAAGTAAGAAGACGTAATCCCGGGGTGCTTAAATCTACTCTAAAAGGACAGTACAAACTTTTTTTACTTCGAGTGAAAAGACAAAAACAGGTTTAAGAAATGCACCGGCTGGGTATCGAGAAGAGCATCAGATGATGGCAAGTCATAGACACGACATCTCATTAGCCGACTTCATTCGCAAAACAATGATTAAGGGCCTTTTCTCAGCCAGTGGGCATTCATCCATTCGTGGAAACACGGCGATATTGTTAAGTGGCGGAAAAGACGCTCGATAGGCGCCTAATTATCGAATCGAATTCTTGCGTTTCTTGAAGGCCGGGGAAAAAATCTTTATCGATAATCATATCGATAGCATGAAGTGTGCGGTTTCAACTTTTAACTAATTATAGCGAGAGGGGACATTTATCAGAGCCGGATGCGGGCAGAACTAATGATTTTTAAACATCATATTTTATTGCGTTAGAACGCTGTCTCTAGCAGAGAAAGTACTTCATAATTCATTAAAGATAGCTTTATAAGTTATAGATGACAGTGTGTGTGCTGTTGGCGATATTTTAACGGAAATCAATCCCCCGTCAGTCGGAAATTGAGAAAACGATTGGGGAAGATTTATGTAGCAGCCATTGCGACCAAAAAACTTTCAACCAAATTTCAACCGTCCGTAAATCATTGGTCCGCTGCGCCAAGACAACGAGGGTTTGTTCGCGGGCCCAATTATTCCGGGATAATTTCGGGAGCGATAGAAATTGGGGAGTTTGACGCTGACGCCGAATCGATGGGTCTTTGACTGGCGACAGTGAAGTGCAACGGAATCTCTGTCACGTCACGACCATGACTTTGCCGAGAGAGCTTTTAGTGCAATTTAAGTATAGTGGACTCCCAATCCATCGGGGATTACGCTCCCCTATTCACGTAATGTGGGTGTGGGAACCCTCCTATTACATTGCATGTTTTGTTCTGATGATTATTGTATAGTTAGAAACCAGTAAAATTCATGTCCAGTGTATTTCTTTTGAGTTGTTAGAGGAAATCTTATCATATTCTGTAATTATTACGTAAATATGATCATAGGAGTTAATTCATAACCTAACATGCTCAACAACTGTGAAATAACAGTTCAAGCCTAATTTTTCTAAAAGTAAAAGGAATATATTAATTACTAGGCATTATTTTGGACAACTTTTATGCGTTAACCCAGGAATTATAAACTTAATTCCTTTACCCCAGTAGTTAAAGCAGTAAAAGGAACATTTCGATACCGCAACAATTTTGAACAATTTCCATGAGTGAACCCTGGAGTTACATCACAACCTACCGAACTAACAATCTACTGTTAAATAACATAGTTCAAGCCGAATGTTTGTAAAAGTAAAAGGAAAATTTTAATTTTACTCGACACTATTTTGGACAACTTCTACGGGTGAACCCTGGAGGTTATTCACGACCTACCTAACAATCTAAACAACTGTGAAATAACGAGGTGACACGTAAAATTACTCGACCAAAAAAAGTAATGGCTCGAACATTTCCAGCCAAAAAGACATCTTTCAACACCTACCCTAAATAAGAAATGTAAACAGCCAACTTCGTCAACGCTCGTCCAATTCACGAGCCCAGTGAATCTTCCCCCATACAGCTCAGCGACTGATATGAAGCCACAACTCTTTCCTTTCCTCTAAATCACGGCAAGACAGGAATGGGTAACCCGGACCCATCTTTTTCGATCCAATTACAAAAGACGGGGTTCTCACACACAAAAACCATCCTCGTTCCTCTTATTTATTAGTGTAAGATCCCCTGAATCTCACTAGTTATGTGCGAGCTCCGATTTACGATCGCAGGACATCAATTAGCAAATCAAAGGGTCCATGGAGAAGGAGATGAAAACATTTTCCGGCGGGCCTCACTGTTTAAATGTGTCTTGGCTAATTATCGCGTCGTAATCTTGGCTGTTTTTTGCCGAATGTGGAGACGGGAGACGGCTTTCTGTCCCATAAATATGGGGCGTCTTAATTGGGTTTGAGTGATCACTGTTTCCTTCACTGCTCCATGGGCTGGGAGGAATTAATTGAGCGTGTGTTGTGGAGAAACGAGACGTTTTATGGGACTTCAGCCATAGACAAGTTTTTCTTCTGAGAGATGGAGTGGGTTTTTTTTTCGGTGGATCGCGTTGTTTTCTGTGGAACCCACATTCTTCTTGTAGTGGGTATCTTCTTTGTTCCTGCAGTTTTACGTTTTGTTCATCCGAGAAAGAAATGGTGGGTTATTTTTCCCCATACAGAGGGTCCTGTCCCACGTCCTTAACTTTAGAACGCCTTCAGTCAAATTCATAAAAGTTGTGTCTAAGCGCTATTACAGGGTCTCCAAAGTCTTCTGCTCAAGGGAGCCCGCTGTAATCCCACGGGAAACTTGGTCTTTTCTTTTATAACCCTTGGAACAAGACAGCAAACTCATCATATAAACGTGATTAGTATTGAAGAAATATGAGAAAATTTTCGGTTTGAAATTTTGTGTTGTAAATGACAGCCTAAATTTAAAACAACATTTGGAATTTGATCATCTCTTTTTCCGTTGGCTCAACTTATACATATCCTTTAACGTTGGAGTATGTGAATATAGATCGTCGGCTTACTGGAGAAAGGAACTGTCTTATTCAAATAGATATTAGGTAAAAGATATGACCAATCTTAGGATGTAACACGGAGTATACTTTGATAGATAATTATTTTCGAAAAAACAAATTTTTAATATGCTCCAATCCAAGCCTGATTTGACTAATTAGAAGTAGTACCTTGGAGAATCGCTGTATATGTATATTAGGGTGTCCCTTATATGACAGGAATTTTTTTTTGCGAATTTGAAAACGGTTACCCTCTACTTTTTTTTATAAATGCCTTGACCTATTCAGATATAAAATTGTATCGCTCTACTATAATATTAACCCGTGCCGAATCTCAATTGAAGATTTCAATTTTGAAGAATCTCAATTGAAGACGGGATAAAAAAAAGTAGAGGGTATCCTTTTCCAAATTCGCAAAGAAAAAAATTTCTGTCATATAAGAGACACACTGATAATCTTCATTGAGATTCGGCACGGGTTAATATTATCGTAGAGAGATAAAATTTTGTACCTGAATAGTTCAAGGCATTTATAAAAAAATTAGAGGGTAACCGCTTTCAAATTCCATTGCCATATAAGGGACACCCTAATGTATATGTCTTGATAACACCCTCAAAGGATTCCTAATTCCCGAGGTTAAAAAATATAAGCCAAAACGTTTGCTTGAGGAGGTATACAATTAATTATCAGACAACATTAAAAAAAAATTACCTTTTTACTGGTAACTAAAGTTTTATAGATTTTCAGAAAAAAAATGTAGGCTTTATGTAGCTTAAAATTTGAGAGGGATAGGAAATTAAAACAAAGGACTATAGAAAGAATGAAATAAAATGAAGAAAATGACGATGACGAGCTTAAAACAAAACGTCATTTTACTGTAAAAGGAAAATCCCTAAAACATGTTTTTGAGGTTAAGGAAGCCCATATTGCATACAACTCCCTAAAGTTTTGCGTGCCATGAATGAACTACATTTTAAAAAATGGGATAAGACAGGGATATCTTATAACGCTATCATAGATAAGTAAATGGGCAAATTTCCGTTTTTAAGAGTTGTAATTTCCTATGATTTTTTAATTCTAACCATAAAACTCTGCTACCTAACTAGCGGTTAACCACAGTAGATAAAGAGAGAAAATGAGCTTTTCGCTGACTTTAATTGGTGGAATACTTTTTAAATCAATGGTCAGGTAGAAGTGAATAAGGTCATAAGTCACTTTTAGAGAATCTTTGAAAGCGTACAATGACGCCAACGATTTCGAAATTCTCGCCAAGCTGAAAATCGTCAGTGTGCTTGTGAAACGAGAGAAAAAGGCAAGCAAAATTCAGTGGGCAGGTCCAGTGGACTATTGTCAACAACATTTTAGAAGTTGACCGGCCTGGTTTGACTAGAAGAAGAATTTATTTGTCGCACTCCGAAGCCCACTCTCTAGGGTGGTACATAACACATAACAAAGAATAATGAAACAAATATTTAAATAAAATTACAAAAGGAATTAAGTAGGACGTTGTTACTATATCAATCGGGACACAGAATTTACAATGTGAAATAAACATTTAAATAAATTTACTAAATAATAAATGAATAAGACAATGTAAAATATATATAAATTAAAATGAACAACTAATCAATAAAAACACAACCACTTTTCAAAAGTACCCCCCCCCATGCGCCATCTTTCAAAATATAAAACCTGAAAAACCACGCTTCCAAAGAAAAACTCTCCAATAAGGAATGTTTCATTTTTTGAGCGGAATAAAAAGGATAATTAAATCGAATAAATAGAGATTTCCCGTATGTGTTAGTGAGAAAATTATTATAATTATAACGAGAATGAACCAAGGATGAGATATATTTTAAAAGATAAAAATTTAACATTGGACATTAAAAAAACACACATTCCCTAGATTCAATTTTTTTACGAACTAGAAACAATATAATCTTCGATAAAAGGATTAAACTTAATATAGTGTCTATAGTGTGGATTATGAGTACTGTTTGCCTTGAGTTCTTTGAAAACTAAACGAAGGGAAACCAGAATTATCAATTACAGACTTAATAATTAAGGACCAATTTGATTGGCTGTAATAGTATTGTAAATATGCAGTTTTCGAAAGTCTATGGTCAGGCATATTCAGAATTCGGATCCAGAGTCCAGACTTTATTCCCACTGGCCCATGGCTAAGGGTAACATGTAGCTTCAGCAGTTGGACTTGAGGGGGTAATGAAATTTATTTATCAGTTTATATATTATTATTATTGAAATATATTACGCTGGCCGAGCTTTAATCTTAGGATGCAACCTAGAGTATATCTAAATAGATTAAATAATTTTCAAATAAACAAATTTTTAATGTGCTCCAAGCCTGATTTGACGAGTGAGAAGTAGTACCTTGAGAATCCGTTGTACTTTTTGATAACACCCTCAAAGGATTCTTAATTCCCGAGGTTAAAAAATTAGAATAGTTAATGAAGTCTATATCAGAGAAGGCACAGTTATCGGACAAGATTTAAATATAAAATTAACCTTTTTACTGGTAACTATAGTTTTATAAATCTTCAGAAAAACTGTAAGATTTATGGAGCTTAAAATTTGAGAGGAATAGGAAATTAAAATAAAGGGCTACAGAAAGAATGAAATAAAATGAAAAAAAATGGCGTTGACGTGCCTTAATCAAAACGCCATTTCACTGTAAAAAGAAAATACATAACTACTTCAAGGTTTGCGTACCATGAATGAACTACATTTTAAAAAAATAGGAAAAGATAGGGATATCTCATAACGCAACCATAGATAAGTAAATGAGCGATTTTCCGTTTTTAAAAGTTGTAATTTGCCATGTTTTTTTTTTTTTATTTTAACAATAAAACTCTAAATTGAGAAATAAAATTTAAAATTTTGTGACACTTCTTCTTTTGTATTGACTACTCTTATAACCCCTAATATTTATTATATGTTGATTTTTATGAAAAAGACCGGCCAGATACCGGAAAAACCAGTCAGATACTGCGGGCCACATTTCAGGAGTTAGTGGGCCATTTTTTGCCCGTGGGGCATATTTCAGACATCCCTGTGCTTTTCAATGAGCCTTAAGGGCGAGTTTCGGAGTAAGCATCCCAATTTCAAAAACTATTTAAAATGCGAGAAAATGTCAATTAGAAAGTTTCAAAGTCGTAGTTACAAGAACACTTTACTTTTACGTAAATAAACGTTTTCCCATATTTTAAAATTATACCATTCAAAAGCTGCCTTTCACACATTTTAAACGCAGGATCAGATTCAGAGAAAAATACTATTGTAACCAACAATACTAACATGTTGTCGAACAGTGAAGTTATTTGTTAAAATCATTTTTGTATCACATCTAATATCAAGCATATAATCTTTAATACGAGCATATCTATCTACCAGCTGATCAAAACTATAGTAAAACCTATTCTATATTTACTATAATTCTATATTTACTATATTTACAATAACGTATTGGAGTTCAAAATATGGTTTTAAAATATTATCAATATTAATTAGTATAGTTTGAATGTTTGACACACATTTTTCATTTTACAAAGATGTATTAATAAATCTACTATAATCTATTATTGTTAAAGTCTTTTTGAAACTTTATGACCGGCAAACACAAAGAAATTAAACATTCATAAGGTAAGAATTCCAATTTAAAACCCCAAATATGAGTGTATTAGTGAGATTTTTACTACCAAATTTAAACCAGTCAATTCTAATCTAAAATTGATAAAAATAACATGTAAATGCACTTTTACTCAATTTTGTAATTTTTATTGTTTTAGTTGATAAAGCGGTAGGTATTTAAAATATTTATATCGTTATCTTTTCCTCACTATAAAAGAGCTTTATTGCCTGTAATGTAATGATAAAAATTATCCATTTCATTTACTCATTCCAGACAACATCATTCTAACTATTCACAGTATTTATTAAAAAGTTGTTGAATTAAAATTATAACGAAATTTGAAAAAAGGCTTCGAGAAGCTTGTTCCCGCAAATTTAAAGGATGTTCTTCAAATTAGAAAACACGATCCTCGAGTGAGAGAGGAGAAAAAGGCAATATCTTAAGAGAGAAGAAATGAGACATTAGTAAAGAGGGAAGAAATTGACAATTGCGTCTATCAAAGGCACATTTGTAGTCTAATTTGCTCTGAATGCAAATTCGGAAAGCCGAGAAACAAAAAGCCATAAAAAGAGCCGTCGAAAATCTTCTCCGTAATAAATACCGGCGACTAAATGAAGTTCGCATTAATCTTATTGAAGGGGGACTCATTCAATATATTTTGCTCAACTGAAAAGAACCCCAAACCAGCAGCTGCGTTATTAAAGAAGACCGTGACTTCAAGCACCTAATTGGTTTCATAGGAAAAAGAAGAGACCGAGGGAATAAAATGAAAGAAAGAGTTTCTAAATTTTCGAAGACAAAAGAGCTTTAATTTAAAGCGTAAGAAATTCAGCTGCTTTACTTTAAATGCTCATTAAATGTACGGCAGTTCTTCATCATGAGTAAACTACCTAGACATTAAAACTCATTTGTAAAAGAACCGAGAAAAGTTATTATTAAACAAGTCGGCTTAGATTTATACTTTCTCCAGATACTTTGGTCTTTTTTTCGCTCCATTATTCTTCCTTTCTCCCTTTATTGTTGTTTTTACACTTTTTTGCGGCTTTCGTTTTATGTTTATTGTGCTTTCTTTGTAATTAAGTTACATTTTCGGCTTTTAAACACGATGTTGTGACATTACCTTGAGGCATGAAGTGTTTCTTTGAAATTGCCTCACACATTCTCCAAATCGTCTGTAAAAGATTGTCATTAAATCTAAACCGGGTGGCACACATAAATTGCCGAGTATCTCTATTAGCATTCGCACTTTTTGCTACTCGAGGTATTTAGAATTGGCCCAATGATGGAGAACATCTGCTCCTGGCTCGCGTTTTGTTTTGCCGTCTTTCAACGTTTTAAACGTTTGAAAAACGCTCGATGAGTTCTTTATTGGTATTAATGTAAGCGCTAAGGGCTTTAATGGACAAAAGGTAAGTAAGAGCTAGAGGCTTTAATGGACAAAAGGTGAGTGTGTTCTTTTGTTAATTATGAGGTTGGTTGAAATTGATGCGATGTGCCTTTACAGGTGTGATAAATAGCTTTGGTAACGAGATGAAGAAGGATTTGTCTAATCATAAAATATAGAAAGTTAAATTTTATATTTCTTTACAAAAAGGACTTAAAAAAAGTAGTGTTTTAAGCGTCCCTTTAAGATAGAACAACCATAAAATAAATCATACAGACTTGTAATTAAACTTGTTTCCAAAGTTGTTAATTACTTTTTACAAAGTTTTAGCTGAGAATCACGAGTTTAAGACAATTTATATGTTTAAATAAGTTTTCAGTTTATAATTTTTGGTTTCTTCCGCATAAAATTGCCGTATAAAATGTTTAACTACATAAATTTCAGTTTAGAAGATGAAAATTTGAGTCTCAACGAATTTACCTGGTTTTCATTAATTTTTTTCCGAACCTTTAACTCTTTTATTTATCAATAGTTTTAGTTATTTTATTTACTTTATTACTTAAGTGCGGTTAAATTAAAGAAAGGGAATTAATGTATATGCCAACATATTTGATTTAAAAACTTTTGTAATAAAAGTTTTGAGCAAATCAAAGATTTTGAAGGGACTCTAGACAGATAGACAGCTCAGTGGGATATCAAAACTTCCAAAAAAAGCATATCTTTTCATAGATGTATAACATTTATTTCTTTAGATTTTTTTTTCAGAAGAGATTTGGTGATTGATTCTACATTAGATATAAAATTGTGTACGTAATTGCTTTCTAAATCTCAATTTCGTTCAGTGTAAAAGAATTTAAAAGTATTAAAATAACCATTACAAAGGGGATTTTGATTGCACAGTAAATAATGTTTAATTATTTTTAAAAAACAAACACTCGTCCTTTCGTTTGAAAGAGATGAAAAAATCCACATATCCCGGGGGATTCGGAGCTCTTATAGCCCAGACCGGGTAAGTAAAAATTCGAGTCACGTTTTACCGAAATATAGCTCAATAGGGCTTAAGTCAGGGTTTTCGATTTCCAGGTATAAAGTAGAATACGGTTTTCAATGCGAAAAATTCTATTGAGTGCTGAAATAAAACCCAGTCTTCAGGCACTCTTTTAAAGTGATCCTAAGCTTCCAAGGGAACTAACGAGATGATTTATAAATTAAGTTCATGGGATGAACTCTACAATTGGCAAAAGCTTTATTTGAGGTTTATCAAAACCGAACCAATTATTCTCATTAATTCCTACCCTTCATTCACTCCTCTTTGTTCACAGCCAACAGCTTTTAGAGTAGAAAACTTTTGAGTTTTAGATTAAACGAAGAGCGATGATGAAGAATTCAAGAACTTAAGGGAGGTTGAAAACATTTACCAATAATTTCGAACAATAATATTGTAATCGACGTGAATATACTCCAAAACAATTAATTAAAGGAATGATGCCTATACTATAGCAGCAATCCTCAATTCAGAAATTCACTTTTTATTTATTCATTTATCCCAATTCATTTATGAAGGTACATAAAATATTCATCAGGAGGGTACAATACTCTTGAATATATATATCTTGAATCAATATCTCTTGAATACTCTTGATACTATTATGAAATAAGGTAAAATTTATGTGCACTAAAAATGTGAAAAACTTATGAAGACTATATAGATCACCTTCAAAAATGTCAGTGCTTAGGGTAGCAAATTTATTATATGTTCCCTCTTTATGTAAGTTCCTTATTCTTTAATAAACACCACTTGGTGAAGGATAGTTTTCATAAGTCATTCTTCACTGATTCTTAACTGAAGCAGACGTTAGCGCGTGCCAGTCCATCGTCACCATATTTTCGCTCAGCATGCAATTATACCCCCTCCAAAACTCAACGCCATAATGAAACACTAGTTTAAACTGCCATTAAGCGACCTCCCCAGCTACAAATCAACATAACTTCCCCATAACAAGACCCACTATTCTAATTTGAAAATCCCGAACTCCATTCCCCTCAATAAAGACATCCATTCCCCTCCAGACCCCGTTAATCAATTCATCCGTCTGACCACTGTCCGGCCGAAACAGGGAAAGAGCGTGCTCTTGACCACCGTCCGTTTTGCATAGACGCACGCCCCCTCCAGTGTTCTCTAATTACCCAGGGACAGAAACTGGTTTGAAAACGTGTGCTGTGCTCCTATGGTGCGCAGATTAAATGTTTTCGATTACGCACTAATGAAGCGTCGCTTCCGTGTACCGGCATTCCATCTCTGGGAAAGGGTTCCGATGGCCAGGGGTCAGTCGATCTTCAAAGGAGGGGTCAACTGGGAGCAGCGGTCTATGGGAATTGGAAGTCAATGCTACCGTGAGACCACGATTTCGGTAATTCCTGAGACCGTTTTCAAATTGCTCGGGTCAGAGTCAGAGTGGTGGAAGTTCATTTTATCAAATCATATTTGGACAGAATGTAGGAAGTCACTTTTGTAAGAATGAATATTTGGAAGTAAAATAAGTCCGAATGATTTTAGCCACCCCTATAATAAATGAGCCCAAATATGTAAATATTTTTTATGAGAATAAGATCGTCAGAGATTTTTACAGGTTACTTATCTAAAAAAAATACGAAAGTCCTTCTTCGATGAAAGATAGTTCACACACATAGTCTTTCAGTGATTTGATTTCCATTTGATAAAAAATCTACATAAACAAACATTAATTAGATGACTCTTTCAGTCATTCAGTCCTTAAATTAGAGTTATTTTTTTTCATTTAAGTTTTTATTCTTCTTAATTTTCTAAAGATAACATACAGTGCTGTTGGGGGGACTAACCTTTGTTTTTCCTTTTTTTCACATCTTTTTGGTCAAAATCCATGAAGGGGTCAGCTCAAATGTCTCGGGAGACGACGTCCCTCATCCAATCTCAGCACTGATAACAAATGTTCAAATATATCTTTTAAGACATAAAATTCCACCCAAGCTTCTTGTGACGATATTTAATGTGATCTTTGATGCAGTAATATAATTTAGCTTGTAATGTAAATTAGAAACATTGACCCAAAAGTTTTGCTCGCATTGGTTATGATAGACAAAAGGTAAGGGCTTCATTTTATTGTTAAGATTTAAATTTCTCGAAATTAGATGCCAAGTTCATCCCTTCATTGTTTATCTTACCCCTTGAACATTTTCCAGACATTTCAAATCTGATTGTTTATTGTAAATTCACATGAAAGCGAAATAATAACGAAGACAATTCAAAACTATGTATGTAAACAGCATAAAATCAATTTAAGAAAAATAAAATGCTTAATCAATGCCAATTGATTAAATATTTGGTCAATAGTATTGATTGATAACCTTTTAACAAACAAGTCATACTGGTGCTTTGAGTCAGCTGAATAAATTCATTACCGTCAGATAATTTCCCGTAAAAACATAAACTAGGGACCAATATTATATTTGTCCGTGCTTAACTGCAATAAACTGACAAATTATCGACTTAAAATCACCTCGGTAAAATCAATCCCCCATATTAATTTTGCTTTTGGCGTACGATTCCCTCATAAAAAGGCATCCAAGAAAGCAGCAACGAATGCGGGGCATATCTCTCCATTTAGCCGGGCATTAATAAACAGGCTCTCTCAATTAACGCACTTAACGAGGAAAAGTCGATAGCCCATAAAGCGAGCGAGACTGACCACCGCGTAAAAATAAAGCGAGGTGAGCAAGAAATCGCTCCCCACCGAGCTCACTTTATCGGGGAATAAAATAAAGGCAATTTGTGCCCGACTCGCTTATTGACCAATCGATATATCGGTAGTAGATGGCTCGTCCGTGACAAAAGAAAGCGAGCTTTTAACCGCTTGTAGAAAATGGCTTGTCAACATATCCGCAGGCTACCGAGGGCGATTTTTCTTTGGGCTTTTTCCACTTCTATTTGTCCATCTTTCCTTGCAAAGTAACATATTGACCGTCGTCTGATAGGGAATTTTCTCTTTTCGCTGCTGGCTGCGACAAGAACAGATGAGCTAGTGAGATCGCTGGCCGCATTACCATCTATCTCTCGTGACAGTCGGGATGCTTCAATTGGCTACTGCGGGATGGACTTCGTTTAAAACATTCGGGAGATATCGGAGGGAGGTGATTTCTGTCTGGGCAGTCATCAAAAATACTCTGGAGTGGCGGTTATTTTGATTGTTTTCTAAGGTTAAAAGGAAAATTTCTGGGATTTGCCTTTATCTAAATAGGATCCCCTTTTAGGTTCCTTACGTGGCTCAATATCTCAAATTAAAACAGGAGAAACGGAAATTTCAGTTTTGTATCAAACATTTTTCATAAACAGTAACAATAAATAGTAACGGTAATTGTACTTTGTATGTTTTAATTTAAATCAGTAATATAAACATGTTTTTTATATCCATAATCGTTTTAATTTTTGACAATAAGTTTCTCTCACCCTCATAAATAATACTATTTTAAAAACTTGATTGTTTAAATGTCTATATTTATAAATAAAAGAAAAAAATAATTTACGATTGGGAAAAAGTATACATACTATGCATTGTTTTTTGCTGCAACAATGGTATTGTATAGAAAAAACTACAAACAAAATTATCGCAATAATCATAATTGCATTACACGATTTTATCATTGAATTTACTTTCAAATGTATCATTACTTAACTTGCAGTTCTGACACCTAATAAAATTTAACAAGCAATCAAATATCCATTTCATGGACATGCAAGGAGCCTTATGTAAAAGAAAAAGAGAATTTCATAAAATCATGACAAATGTAATTATTCTAACAAAAGTTACCCCATATGTTACTTAATAATAAGGATTAACATAAAATTGATAATTAAAAGTTATTAAGAATACAAAAATTAACAATTTCTCCCGCGTTTAATATTATTATTGCAAAATTCTTCCCCTCCCTAAGTACTTAAGCTACATAATCGTTAATAGTCGCATTATTAACCCACACGATTTGTTTTCATAAAAGCTTTTCATCGCTTTAACTCACAAACAAAAGCTTCATAATATGATTGTTGAAGCGTTGAATTGTAGTTTTTCCGTTTCGCTTGACTTCAAAGATTTCTTGAGGTTCATTAATCTCCATGTATCATTGACGTAAACTGTAAACTGCAATCAGAATTGATGGTTTTGTTTCGCTATCATATTGATTTATACTAATTATATGACGAAGAGTTAGTCTTTTGGGATTTTACTGCACGTAAAATTTTTATGCGAAAATAGAGGCTTGGTTTCATCGTTTACTGATTACTTTTATAAGTGATAAAGAGTTGAAGATGCCTTTGGTGGTTTAGAAGTACTTGAACCATGTAATGTGATACATTAAGGTAATAAAGGATAATTATGAATTACTTAAGTATGAATAAAAGCCAATATCCATGCTTGAGTGGGTTTTTTTTTATTCTTGAATAGAAGTTATTAATGTATAGGTAAAATGGAAACAGGTAAGCTAATAAAATAAACATATTTTCTTCCTTCTTTTTTTAGATTCGTGAAATCGTTCTTTGTGATTTTGCAGATACTCAGTAAAAAATGGAAGTTCACAATTTCCTTAGAATTAACTAAATATTATTTTTTTAGCAAATCACAATTAAAAGTAAAAAGACAAATATTAAACAAGATACACAATAACATACATTTTGCTGGTATACTATTACAATTTTACCATTTACCTACTACCCAACCATTAATTGACTTAGTATAGCAATAATTCAAAAAGAAACAAATGTTTCTTTACCTTAATAGCACACACGAGATCCTTATCTTAGTCTAGAAATAAATTACCTTAAAACAATAAAAAAATAACCAATCCAAAATTCTCCAGTGAGATTTTCATTAATCTGAAGTGGGGGAATTTTACTGACACTTTTAGATAAAAATTCTAACGTTATATTTATCGCGATTTTGTTTATAATGAATGCTGCACTATAAAACAAAAAATTCTCTGAAATTAATTTCATCAATTTATCATGACTTAATGTGAAATAGTAATTCATTTAAAAGTTACAATCATCAAATGTAAATTGAATTGTTTAATATAAATTTTAAAGCTACCCTTATTTAAACTACGTTATTAGGTATTACTTAATTTTCATCCAAAGGTACGTATTAGGGTGGTCGCTAAAAATCAAAGTGCGAATATTTTTCGCGGCACCCCTTCAAAAGGTGCCATTTGATGTCAAACTAATATTCTGAAAGTTTCAGACCAAAAAAATAATATTTCGACCCCGCGCCCAGCCGTCAAAGTTTCGAAAAAACGCGATTTTTCACTAAAAACTGCGCGTTTTTCACCATAAAATTCGAACCGAATATAGTAAAAAAGAAAATAAGGATTCATTCTTTAGATAATTTATTAAGCTTTAACTTTTCTAATTGAAACTTTTTTGTGTGACCCTTAGATCAAGAGATACAAGGGGGATTCCTTACCCCACCCCCGATACCAATCTTTTAAGGAGAGACGGGATTTTTTCTTTTATTCATTAAATATTGTTTACTGGTTTAATAACATGAAAACAATCATTTTTTAACCCTATAAGTGTGAAATTTTAGAGTGTAAAGTGAAAAGAATTTTTTGAATCTACTTTTTTATTCCAAATAACAGTTAATGAAAAATACACTAAAAATTATAAAATATATTAACAAAAGCACATATAGCATACAAAATTAGGATTTATTCACATAAGAGCAACACATTTAAATTTAACATTTAAAATTTACAAATTATATGCAAAATTAAAGAGGCAAGGGTCTAGAAAGAGTAGGGTTTTTTTCACGTCCGGGTATAATTTTCTACACTAAGAAACAACTTGTAAAAGGTATTGCTTCTGTTCTTCGTCTTTAATAATTGATGTATTAAATTCTTGCACTAGTTTTATACCTCTTTCAGCAGCATCATTAACAACTTTTAAATTTTTCTCATTATCAAATCCTTTTGAAAACTCCAAGTTAGTGCACCACTTATCTGGATCAGACTTTAAAAACTGTGCTGAAATACCTTTTAAAAAAGTTCAATGTAAATGGAGTATTAAAGCTATCTAGTTCTTTGCTTAAAAGAGAATGGCATTCATTTAAATGCACTTTTAACTTCACTGTTCTATTTTCTTCATTATAGTCTTGGTCCACATCATTTTTGTAAGACAATACTTTTAAAGCCATGTTAACTTTCATATCTTTATTTAGGCTTTTATCAAAAAAACAAATGCAATTATTTCAGGGTTTAAATACCATAAGTGGTTTATAAATTTAGTAAGTACAACTTCTATGAAGTGCATAACCGGGCAGATGCAAAACTCAATATATCATCCTAGAGAAGACTATAGGGAACTGTTACTTCTGTGTTTGATATTTATTGGGTTTTCAAAACCACATCAGATATCATTTAGAGCTCCTCATCACGCTAGATGGATGGCTAAAGCAATCTATTGCTTAAAAATGTTCAGCTTTAGAAACTAGTTTCCTTTAACCTCCAAGTGAGGGAAGCAATTAGAAGATTAGAACTATCTGTGTTTTCATTTTAAATATTTATGTAAAAGTGTGGTTTAAAGCTCCTGATCCCCATATTAGCTCTGAATCAAGATTTAAAATCCATTAAATCATTAATTCATTATAAAAAACAGAAACTGAAGTATCAGAAGTTGCACTTACTAAAGTTATAAACCACTTATGGTATTTAAACCCTGAAATAATTGCATTTGTTTTTTTTTTTTTGATAAAGCCTAAATAAAGATATAAAAATTAACATGGCTTTAAAAGTATTGTCTTACAAAAAAATGATGTGGACCAAGACTATAATGAAGAAAATAGAACAGTGAAGTTGAAAAGTGCATTTAAATGACTGCCATTCTCTTTTAAGTAAAGAACTAGATAGCTTTAATACTCCATTTACATTAAACTTTTTTAAAAGGTATTTCAGCACAGTTTTTAAAGTCTGATCCAGATGAGTGGTGCACTTACTTGGAGTTTTCAAAAGGATTTGATATTGAGAAAAATTTAAAAGTTGTTAATGATGCTCCTGAAAGAGGTATAAAACTGGTGCAAGAATTTCATACATCAATTATTAAAGACGAAGAACAGAAGCAATACCTTTTACAAGTTGTTTCTTAGTGTAGAAAATTATACCCGGACGTAAAAAAAAACCTACTCTTTCTAGACCCTTGCCTCTTTAATTTTGCATTATATTTTGTAAATTTTAAATGTTAAATTTAAATGTGTTGCTCTTATGTGAATAATAATCCTAATTTTGTATGCAATATGTGCTTTTGTTAATATATTTTATAATTTTTAGTGTATTTTTCATTAACTGTTATTTGGAATAAAAAAGTAAATTCAAAAAATTCTTCTCACTTTACACCCTAAAATTTCACACTTATAGGGTTGAAAAATGATTGTTTTCATGTTATTAAACCAGTAAACAATATTTAATGAATAAAAGAAAAAATCCCATCTCTCCTTAAAGTATTGATATTGGGGGTGGGGTAAGGAATCCCCCTTGTATCTCTTGATCTAAGGGCCACACAAAAAAGTTTCAATTAGAAAAGTTAAAGCTTAATAAATTATCTAAAGAATGAATCCTTATTTTCTTTTCTACTATATTCGGTTCGAATTTTATGGTGAAAAACGCGCAGTTTTTAGTGAAAAATCGCGTTTTTTTCGAAACTTTGACGGCTGGGCGCGGGGTCGAAATATTATTTTTTTGGTCTGAAACTTTCAGAATATTAGTTTAACATCAAATGGCACCTTTTGAGGGGGTGCCGCGAAAAATTGAACGAAAAAAAATTTTCCCCATGTTATTAGCGACCACCCTAGTACGTATACAAGAAAGCTCGCTACTATACATGTGAATTTGTGAATTCAACCAGAAAACCTTTTTTCTGATAAATTTTATTTTGTAGTACACTACAAACATTTTGTTGATCAGACACCACAAAGCGATTGTTTTCATCAATGGCAAACAATTAAGAATCTAAATTTACCAAGTACCTTGAAAAATCCTTAAATGACAATCAAAAGGTGAGGTTTTAAAATTAACACATGCAATTAAATAACCCTTATAATAAATAAATTATCTACATTTGGAGCCCAATTTTACTTATATAGCATAATAGTTATTGAAACATGCAGAGGAAAGTAGAGAATTCGGATTTTTACTACCCGTTAATTAACGCAACCTTTTCTCTGAACAACATTTTTAGAGTTCCTAAGAAATACTACTATAAAATAATTTTTTTTTTCAGAATTGATATTTTCATTTGAATTGGAAATTTATAGCAATCTTTGGGACTTTTCGCAAATGCAAAATACCCATATAATACCTACAGAATACGAAATTAGAATAGGAAGAATAAGACAGAATAAAATAGAAGAAGAAATATAAGAATATGGTTTTTTATGCACAGGCTTAATATGTCGGAAGTACAACGGAATTTTTTGTGTAATTACTATGTATACTTAAGTTGATAGTTACCTATACTCTCTAAAATTTTATACTACGATATATTTTTTTTTCAAAATGCTTTAAGAAACTGTTTTATGTTCTACCAGCCGGTCGTTGTTTTCTATCTAAAAATTGTTTCATTGCTATATGAAGATAAAGGCATTGTGAGCCTGGGTGCTTTTTAATAAACAAATTACTATAGTTACAAATTACTACTATTATTATAGTAGAATAAGCAAGGATAGAAGGAGAATAATTCAGATTCATACTAATCCACACCTTCCCCTAGCACGCACACACCTATTAAAAAAGACCCATTGAAAACGGCAACTCAACAAATAAACGTCCCACCCACTCGACATGCTTCTAATGAAGTGTATCCCATCGTAGAACGTCTGTAATCCCGTCGATGAATAATGCGAGATTCATCTTCCCGAAGGTCATTAGGACCCCTCTCAGATCCTATCAGGACCTGGCGAAAAAAGGCTTCCCCCAGGAAATCCCGCTTTAATAGCTCTTTGATAAATCAATTCATTAAATAATCCGAATGGTGTGTCACTGTCAATCGACCAATTGCTGCAGCAAAGGCCCTAATTAAATAAATGGCCCTCTTTCACAAGACTTATGGCCTTCCCAACTGCTTCAAAAGATTCGCTTGGCGAAGATTTGATACGGCAGGGGATGGCTTTTATAGAATTGACTTTGTTGGAGCCATCTGATTTGGCGAAGTGACCAGTTTCTGATGTGCTTAAGAGGTAGACGAGCTTAAGTCCGAAAATTGTCGATTTTCTGGTTGTTAAGGAGCCGTTTATCCAGTCCGTATTTGTTGTATAAAAATAGACTGATGCTAGTCAAGCTCTGTTACACCTATTTCGTTCCATTCAATATCTTCTTTCGCACCATTTAAGCCTGATGAAGCTTGATTAAGGCACTGCGAGAATTATCTACTTCTCAGTAGAACCAATAAATGAATCGTGTAGAAATAGTTCGTTAAAGAAAAGGTAATTATCTCAAAAAATAAAAGGGTTACAAACATATTTTGTTTCAACTTCTCTTAATAAATTTAATATTTTGGTACAATGTTATTTCACTTAACCGTTGTAAAACTAAAAAGAAGTTAGCTATTAATACAGATGTATCAGTTTTAATAACCTTTGGAGTGTCGTACTTTTAATGACCTAAAATAAGTTTTATAAATTCATTATTTTTATTTTTTAAAACACAGAAACATTCGTTAAGTTCAAAGAATTTTTTCAAAAATTACTTATTGAATTTTAAAATGTATTGATTTAAAAAAGAATTTTCAAGTAACTTATCGTAAATTTGTCCAAAATGTTAATTTTTAACTATGGTTCCTTAAAACCGTACCTACCTACCTAAAGTAAATAGAAGTAAAAGCAAATTCTTAAAAAATTACCCAAACCTTTTTTTTCATTCCTTACATAGCTTATAGCATAACATAAGTTTTTGACTCGAAAAAGAAGTCAAGAAAAGAATAGTAGTATTTTTTTTTATCAGAAATGGAATACACTATAAATATTGCTAAAAGAAAAAGGTGCAATCACTTTTCAATAACCCCATGCTCTTTTTGATTCACATAAATTGGACTATCAACAAAATCTGTAACTAGGCAACCCTAAGTAAAGGAAATGTTGTTTGTTATGAGCCAGACATTGACAACTTTTTGAGGTTCAGGGACTGCATTTTGCCTTGTACGGTTACATAAATTATTGCAAGTCGTGCAACTAAAGTGTTTCGGGATTCAACCAAACTGGGTTACGTTATAACAAAATGACCACACACGCAATATTCTTTACTTTCGTTTAGAGCTAAGTGCTTTGTTTTGTGCTCAGAGTTTCACCAGTTGTTTGTTATGTGCGATCATTGTTTTAAATGCGAAGCAACTTTTGTGTGGTGTGTGTGAAACATACTTATTCAATTCAACGAAAATTTTACTGAGACACGTTAAAAATGTTTATTTAAAAGGTAAACAAAATTAAATTTAAGTTTTATCGTTCATTAATGGAAAAAGAAAATTTTTGCACGCCAATTTGACAAAGCCATTTAATTTTAAAATGTTTCAGCACTATGAATTATGATATTAAATTTATTGAAAACCATGCCTTTATTTGTTGAAAAAGTTACATAAAGATAAAATTAATACCAAAATTACAGCCAAACAAAGAAACCCTCTTTAACTTTTAAAGATTTTAGAGGAAAAACAAAATTAACTTAATTTATAATGCTTTGCAAGCATTTTCCCTTGAGTTAATTTTTTATGTTATATTCTTCGTTTTGAGAGTCTAAATTGCGTGAAAGAGATACTCTTAAAATTACATATTTTGAGTAAACGTATTAAATTTCCTCAATAAACTTTTGATTGCGAAAGTTTTGGTTTGGTGGTTTAATGCATTGCTGCCTATATGTATGAGCATTGTGTGACAATCAATTTTGAAATATGAAATTATGAAAAATAAATATATGTATTTATTTTCATATTTATAAGTTTTTTCTAGAGAAGTTCATTTAGTTTTTATAAATGTGTATAAATTTTATAAAAAAGTGTAAAATTTTACATTAAATAACTGAAGCATAGTATAATATTTTCTCTTCATGTGGTATTAAATACAAAGTTGATATTTTTTCACATTTTTGAGCAGTGCTAAGTTCTTATTAGAAATTTAAATAAATTCAATTATTATAAAATTAAAATTGTAAATCTAAAAATCTAATATTGTTAACATTACTTTAATTACCAAGCCAGGAAATTTCAACTTTAAATTTAAGATTTAAACATATCATAGAATAGTGCAAACTGAGCAAATGCTGCAAGTAAGCAAAAATTCCATCAATACCAAATCCATCAAATCAATACAAATTGTGACTGATGGATGTTATAAAGTCTTATTGATTAATTTTACTTAAAAAGAAAAAAAAAGGGAAAGATAAATATGCATAAAGTTTGAAGAGATAACTATCTATAATTTATAAAATTATATGCTTCTGTACATCAATATTTGTTTAACCTATGAAAAGTAAAACCCTTTTCGATGTGTTTAAACATTTTCTTTTGAGTGTAAATTTTACGATGGTTAAAAAATTTTCTTTTTGAAATACCTTGTTCCCCGGAGTCTCATTTGTGAATTGTCAAAACTTTCTATTTAAACATGATTTTATTTGCAAACGAGAAAAGACGAAACGTTTGTTTTTATAAAGGTTTGGTTATGCAAGTTTTCAAACTAAGTTTTATTTTATTGTTCACATTTTTTAATAATTCTTATATTTTAAAATAAAAAAAATTTGAGTAAAAAAATTATTTACACTGTGGGGGGAGGACGTTGTGCTTTTTTGCTTTCACAAAATTGGAAACTTACAAAGTGAATGTATACTACATAAACCTAACTTAAATTCTCACTTTAAAAAGATTTTAAAATATCTGGAAATTTAATTTATTCACATATTATATAATAAAAGTAAATGTGTATATAGGATGTTACAGAGGCAATGTGATAAATCCGGGCATTATTATTAATGACCGCGTATTTCGGGCAAAGTGATAAATATACTCATTGATAAATGCCATTGAATTTTTGCTGAAATAGCTTGATTTACCCTTAAGAAAAGATCTGCTTACCCCCTTACCCTATTTTTACAGAGAAAACATTATGCAAAATAAGTTATATAGTTTTTAAAAAAAAACTATAAAAGTCTATTTAAAAATTAGATTACTATTCTAAGAATCTAAACAACGTCATTTTAAAATTTTAAAACAGACTATTTTAATTTCGATGGTTTTCTAAATTTCAAACAAAACGTTTTCTAAAATTGTTGAGAAAATTGTCTCTATGGAATCGGAGATGTAGAGAGGAAAATAGTATCTTTTTTTGTGTAGTTTTTTAAAAAGTTCCTTAAAAACAAAGATTACAACAAAGTTATTAAAATCTTGAAACCCCTAAGATAAGATTGATCAAGGGCTACAAATGCGAGCGAGGATTTTTAACAAATTTAGTGGAGAGTTTTATAATATTTTTTAGTTTTTTTTTTTTTAGATTTTGTGATAAATGTTGAAATTGCTTAAAATTTAAAATGCTTGACACCTGGATGGATTCTAATTTATCTGATTAAAAATAAGACATGCAATGTATTAAAACTTCTAAAGAATGAAGCTATAACTCCAATTGTGAAGGGCTAGACACATCAGTTAGTAAAAATATAGTTAAATGTTTTTGTATAAAAATTACCAAAAAAAAAAACTATAACAAGAATGTATGAAGAGTCACTATTTTTACACATAATAGTTGAACACATTTTTAAAGTTCAACAATTCTCAATAATTTTACAGAATTGTTAAAAGTAAATCAAATAATCTGATTTTCAAGATCAGTATTTAATTTTCAATTTTAATTGTACGTTAAAATGAAAAAGAATATTATGTTTAGAATAATTTAGAATTTAAAATAACATTCATTCTAAAGAACAAACTGTCAAAAAAAGGTAATTAAAGTTAATTTTTAAGACAGTGGAAATAAAATATTATGCATATAAATTTTAAAATTTCAAATTCTGAACTATCCAATTAAAATACTTTTTTTTTCATAAAATTACTTCAAAACCAATAAAACCTACACACAAATGAACTGAAACTAAATTACGACACTTTTTATTCTAATAGAATTCTGATCCTAAAACAAATTAGAAATGTATAATTACCTTTATTTAATTATTAGATTAGCTGTGGGAAATTCAGAATTAATTAATTAAAAACTATGAAGATCACAAATTTTTAATTTTTTAAATAATTTAGTTATTATTGTAATAAATATGAATTCAAACTTTTATATAGTGTAATACGAAGTCATGATAAATGCATTAAATAAAAGTTAATATAATGCGTTGAAAGTAATTTACAAAAATTCAATAATAATTTAAAATAATTAACCTTTAAGATAATATAGCTAATGAATTTTCCTGAAATTTATTATTTCTTTTTTAAACGATTAAGTATTTGCACTAAAAATTTTAATTTTGAAAATATCATACACAAAAATTGAAATTTGTTTACTGTGATTTTACTTATTATTTTATAACGGGATTTATTAATTACCGCTAAATTAAATTTGAAGGCTGCGAAATTGGAGAGTTTGAAACCGCAAATATTTTTAAGGAATCATTTTAAGTTATTAAGACATTAAAAAGAAAATTAAAAAAGAGGATAAATTAATACAATTAAACAAAATGTAATCATCAGTTTACGTCAATGTTTTCAACTTCCAGTTTACTCAATTTTCCAGATACAACCGAAACGAAAAACATATTCTCTAGTTAAAACTCGAGTAAAGAGCTTTGCGGTTTCTTCAAAACTAACCATATGTGAACAAACCACTTCTGTCCTCTTCAATGAAAAAAGAAAAAGACGGAACACCTTACATTCACACCTAACCTCCCTCCCCGCCCAAAACCGCACTAATTCGAAACCCGACTATCAATGAATGAATGAATGATTTCTCCCCATTTAAGCAACCGCAACTTCTAAAAGCTTTCTCCCCCCCCCCAATCATAACTCCGCTTGGCGATCCCCGTGCTCTCCGTCCATCACTTGGACTCAGCAATCGATGCTTGGCGCGGCCCTTGGCGGTTGGCGCAGGCCGCGGTCGCCGAGCCGCGAATCCGCGATCCGCTCCACACGCGTGCGGCCCGCTTCCGAAACAGTCGCCGCTCCGCTCCAGACTGTCTCCCGCTGCTCGGGCAGTGTGCTTAGCCCTCACTTGACAGCGGCCGAAATTGCTGTCCTGACACCGGATTGTCCTTTTCGACTGCTGTCCTGTTGCGCCCTGTGTTTTTCCGCGGACCACACAGCTGTTTTTGGCTTTTTTTAAGTAGCGACCGAATTTGTGGTCTGGACACCGGACTGCCTATTTCGAGTATAGTTGCGGTCCCGACACCAGATTGTCATTTTGCACGGACCGGTCAGTGACCAGAATTGCGGTCTTGACACCTGACTGCACAGTTCCTTCGACAAGTCAGCGGTGTAGTTATTAGTACGCTCCTAACACCAGACTGTCCTTTTCCACTAGCTGGTCAGCGACCAGAATCCCGGTCTTCACACCAGACTGTCTCTTTTAGTAGACTATCCTGTGACCCCAAAACTGCAGGCTTGGGAACAAACTGCCTAGTTCCTAGGACAGGTCAGCTTGACTGACCAACTCGGGGAAGCAACACTATCCCCTAAAAACAGTCAACACCACCCACAACAATCAACGCTGGCGATCAGCAACTAGCGAAATCCCTAGTGCACCATACATTTAGTGCACTTCTCAACTAATTGGCCATTACTCACTATGTAAAGCGATTGCAGAGCATGTGTGCGACTGGGATCCGCATCGTTTTCCTCTAGCGTACTCGATCTGCCGCATGCCATGTGAATGAAGGGTGCATCGGGAGGCATGCATCGCGACTCGGGGGCCTCACCATCCCTGCGGACCTGGCACCCCCACGTCTACGCCAACCCCCCAAAGCAGCCCACTCCGCACTTCATCATAGACATCCTCGGACTGAGAGCGGTCAACGGACAGTCCACCAAGACGGTAATTGACCAGCCTCTCAACCTTACTTGTCCTGAGAAGGCCAGAGTCGAGTCCCCCAGGCCGGACTTGCTGCCGGACCCAGAGCCCAAGGGGCCCAAAGGTAAGTCCTTCCCTTCCTTCCAACGGGTATTCACAACCAGAGAGTCCCTGCTGCTTTATGGCGAGGCGATTGGGGGACCTAAACAAAAGCACATTGTTTGGGATCGCCGTAAAAGGCAGTGCGCTGTGTCCCTTTTAACGTCGGTTGCGAGTGCTGGTGAAACGCTTGAAAAACGAGCGGCTTGTTAGGAAGTTGTTAAACGAGGACAGAATTAGAGGGGGAAATACTTAAGTGGAAATTGGGGAGTTAAAACAGAAGGTTGAGGTGTCTGGGAAAAAAGTTTATAGCTTTGTCAATTGGTTTTAGGGGTTTTCCAGTAAAATAAAGGGAACGGAAGGTTCTCATCCCTACCTTCAACTAAAAAGATAAAACAGCTAAATCCTCCCAACAGGGAAACAAGTATTCTTAGGGAGAAATTCCCATATCTACAAGTTCTTATAAGATTTTAACGATTCTTTTAACTTTCATATTTCTTAAATGTTGTTATTACATAACAGTTATAAATAGGTGTTTTATATCAACTTCACTCTACTCTACTTTCAAATAATTCCATGTTGTTTACAAACTTTCTTTTCGATGTAAATATAAGTGATTCTTTTTTGATGAAAAAAGTTATAAAGTAATTCAAAATTTCATTTTGAATTTCTTAAGTATCGTAAAAAAATCAGAACATATAAAAATATGAACATACCTCGAACTTAGGAGAAGGCTTTTAACGGCGCAACATGCAAACTTTTGTCAAGAGTGGCAAACTTAGTAAAAAGTTGGAAACTTTTTAAACTTAAAAAAGTTTTTGATTACAAAAACTTCCAACTTAGTGATGCTACTAAAATCCTATGATTTTAATATAGTTTAGGAAACAGATGTTAAAAATAAAGGATTTAATTACGAACTTTTATGTTTTCTAAACTTATCCGTCAATCCGTTTTCGAGTTATTGATTGCTACAAGAACGAGAGTGAATACACTGAGAGTGAGGTTAAGCTGATCGGGAATAGAGTGATTCTTATGAGATGGATTTTAAATAGAGTAACTTTCAAAGTGCGGTTATTGCTTTAATAATCTTATTTCCTCAGTAAAAAAAAGTAACTTTAAAGGAAAAATAATGACACACGGCTTTTAATATTGGGGGAGGTACAGTGTTCTCTATTTCTTTGGTTTTTATAGTTTTAAGTGCTTTAAGTAGAATAACTTATGCTTAAGATTTATTTATATTCTAAAGTACACATCTGCACAAATCTCAAGAATTATAATTTTGAAATCACTGCTGAAATATTTTGAAACTCGGCTCTTCAAATAAGTTTTTCAAAACTTTTACATCTTTACTTATTTCATAAATAGTTAATTTATTTTACCGTGTTAAGTTAGCTATAAAATAATTGTCGATTATTAAAATTTAATTCCATAATTTGAATGGACACCATTTTGAACAAAAATGATTGTGAAAAAATAAAAGATCTTTTATTAAGAGGTTAAGAACTTTTATTTACTCTTTTTAAACTCTTTTTAAAAAAACTGAACAAGTAATTTATTTCACAAAGTTGTGTTTAAAAGAAAGACGAGAAACATGATTACAGATTAAATGAAGTCAATATCTATAAGAAGAAGGAAATAAAATCTTCTTTTCCTTTAATTTGTTTGTATAAGTTATGAGGTAATAATGAACCCTTTATACAATAAACTTCAGTTATTATTAAAAGTTTGCTACAAAACTTGGTTACAGTGCTGTGATTAAATAGTTCTACATAAAAAGAAATAAATGATTTAAATAATGTAACAATTAAAAAGAGACCATTTGTTTCTCAAATCAAGCTTTCATTTTATTACATTGTTTTTAGCGTAGCACTTCATGCTGTACTTTTTTTTTTAAACGGAATACTGTCTAAAACGTAAACCCTCAGTACTGCCTTACATCTTTTTAGTAAGCCAATCATGATAAATAAAGTTTAATAAAAGATCGCCTGATACATTTATCCCTATCAATGAAAATCGCCGATAAATTTCACTATGTGATACTTAACACGAAAAGATACGATGAAAAATAAAACTTCCACAAAGCTAATAAACTTTCTCTTATCAGATATAAACTGCTTTTCGTCACTTTTTTATGCAGTTGCGCGTAATTTTTACCTTTATCAACTATAAAAAACCAATTTTAATAAAATAACAGTTCAAGTACTCTCCATAAAACAACCTGTCATAGATCATAGTCATTACCGCATTCGTTATGGAATCCCCATTAAAAGCGCCTCTAAATTACCTCTAAACGTTCTCTAGGAATGTTTGCTCTTCCTTTTCCCTTTGATTGTTTTGGTCGACCGATACCTCAGAGGACTCCCTTGAGCCATCGCATAGAGCTCAGCAGGGTTTTTCCTTCCCTAATTGTTGACTCAGTTCTCGGCGAAAATGAGGAGACTTGATTTGAATTGCAGGTTCCTGAAGCCATCACCGTTCATTTCCGCTGAGCCGCGGGATACCCCTGGAATGCGCGATTTCCCCTCAAAATGATAAGATCGACAAGTGCCTTATTATTCGGGCATCTCACGCGGGCGGAAGTCAGTGCTCGACAGTGTGCCCTCTTTCTTTGGGGGTAAATTAGAGGGGGGAGGGTGTTTCCAATTATTGTATAATCGTTTGGTCTATCGCTATGATTCCCGACCTTTATGCTTTGATGAGAGACTCACAAAAGTAAATAGCTCTTGAAAAAATGAATTGTAAGTTAGTGAAAAGGAATTATTTCTGATGTGCCCTTAATAATATTTTAAGGTTGTTGAAGAGCATTTTTTATAATTAAAAAAATTACGTTTGTATATTATTGAGCCATAAACCACATCCTAGAATCATAAACTAACCTATTTATATAGCGAAAATATGTTTGTTTGATAAAAATATTTACTTCTATGTTGTAGTAGTAATAAATAAAGGAATGAACGCTCAACTTTGATAAAATTAATTAATCTTTAGGTTTTTACTTGCGATTCTTGCAACTTTTCCCATATATGCTATTAATATCTTTTTAAATCAAATTAATTTAGTTTTACTGTCAAACGAATACACCAACAAAATGCATAATAACATATTTCTAACTGAAATAACTTCATCCTATAAGTTGAAATTTTTATGGGTTTATTTTTTAGTTTGAGGTTAGCAAATCAAAGATGGTTGCAATTTTGCTATAGTTTAAGAAACAATCTGGGATTGTTTTGAAAATTCAGCAAATTTTATATTTTATGGTACTAAAAATTTAAAATGTTTGTTTTATTGAGCTGGTTTTGATTTACAAATTGGGTGTTTTCAATAACTTTAGACAAGTAAACTATATTACTTAATCTATGAGTCATTGCTTTTATTAAAACATATTCGTTTCATTATCTTGTAAAACATTTTCCGTGGGACTTATCGCGAATTTCAGAAACCTATTTTACCTCACAATAAATACAATGTACTAAAAGCAGCAAATTTTTTGAAACATGTGTTTAAAAGGAAAAATTATAGTCCTATTTGACACAAGGAGATAAACTTAAGAACTACCAATAAGCACATTTGTATCACAGAATATTTGTCCATAGAGTAAAACCCACCAAAATGGGCCATAACACATAACACCAAGGCTCCAGAGATCCTTCCCCACGGTTCAAGTATTCATTCCTTCCTTCGTTGACAGAAAATCATTCAACATTCCCTTTTTTATATATAATATAATTCAATCATTTCCTACTCCAAAGTCAACGAAAGTGATGTTAACGGTATTAATGAGGAACTTATTCCAATACATATTAATGAGTATTGTGATTCTCCATTTTGCTTCGTGGTTATTGATTGATAAAATAAACTAATGTGTGTGAAAGCAATAATGTGCTTTTACACATTTTTATTCACCAACTTAAATATATTTTAACATCATAATAATATAATCAACACCAAAAAATCCCTATTTATATAAATTTAAAAAGAGCTAGCCGACCACTGGCTGGGAACCACCATAAAAATAAACTCTGCCCAATCACACCTTTTTTTTTTAATAAAAAGAGCACCATATCCATGCGGGCACTATTACCAATTTTTCATTTTTTAAACGAATCCTACCCTTAATTTTACTTGAAAAACTAATTTTAAAAGATATCAAAATAATTAAAAAGAAAAGGTTTTATGTTCTTTCGAATACTTATAAAATATCTCGATAACTGAATTGTGAAAACTAAAAATTTAATGCGAATTCATTTCCCCTGAACTCTTGTAAAACATGCATCAACAGTGCGCAATTTTAACCCAATATAAAAAAATAATAAAATTTAAAACATACTTCATGAATCACCAACAAAGCAAACTACCATTTAAACTGCAATTGTAGCCAGAGAGAGGAAGAGTTGATACATAATTGTGCAACTAAGTCAGTGATGTACGTTATTTGAACCCTTCGCCATTAACTTGATCTATCAATACTCCCGATTGTAAAATTGTTTATTCTGAATTGATGTAACTATAAAGCTTTTAGTTAATAGTCGTTATATAGTAATTAAGGGTTTTTTCCACAATGAATAAGAAATCATTTTAAATGTGTCATCAAGGCCTCGATTCTGGAGGATAAGAATTGAATTTTTAGAGTTGTTTTAAATTTAAATTTTCAAAATATTTACTAAATTATTTTTGTATGAGTTATATTTTGATTAGTAGAATTTTATGATATAATATTGTGGTTAAATATGGGCTTGTTTCAAATTAAATATGGCTTGATTCAAAACACTAAAACGTAAAACAATCCGAACTTATTCAGTATTTCACTGTCATTTATTTCATCTACAACTAAGCATATAAAAGAACATGCGTATTAATGTTGTAAACTTACGTTAAAATTCTTGGTGTATGATTGGGCTATGCGTGCCCGATTAAACATGTCTTTGTTAAATATTTCCGTAAAAACGTTTAAAATGAAATATTAATGCCCTTACCCAACTTTTTATTTTCAATTTTCTTCCTTTGGTTCGTATTTGACTTGATTCATGAGATATTACCGTTAAAAAAATTTAAGAACAATGTCTTACTCCCTAACTCTATTATTACTTATCTTTTGCCAATGCAACTACTTCCTTTACACTCTATTAACAATTATTACAATACATTTACTCAAATTGAGCAAACAATGATCTATAACTTTCACTTTAAGTACTTTCCTATCGCAAGAGTATTTCACCTTCTTGACCAATCAAAGTAATCAGATTTCATTTTTACCCATAGGGATATAGCAGATTATTATTTCTTGAAATTCTCAATAGCGTTTAGAGTAAGGGCTATTATTCACATCTTTGGCTAAGAGCCAGTCTAAGAACAATCGTTTAATTATTATCCATATTCTTCGTGAAACGAGTCTTCGCCTTTTGAGGTTTTACAGGGAAGTTAGATTACCAAACTTCTAAGCCAGTATTTATGTCAAACAACTGATTAATAAAGGCGTAGCGTGTAGTTCAGTTTTTCAGTTTCACTTTTCAAACTTAAAGTTACTTTAAAACTTAAATATACACTTATTTTTTTTTTAAATCATAGATTCACTACATGTCAAGATATGTAAATAAGATATGTAACATTGGATAGGTATATTGTTCTCATCTTTAGTTTTATTAACTTTACTTACTTTGCTTTAGTTTTGTTAACTTTGTTCCTTAATTTAAAATTATTTATTAGGTTTAATACGTTTACAAGATATTTGTTTTAATACTTTTTTTTCTCTTTGAGGTTATAAATATAATAAGAATGAACAAAATAACTACTGAAAAAGACAAACAATATTCTAAAACTATTTTTGATAAAACGATAGGTGGTTGGGTGTAACTTAATAAATATCCCTTAAAACTTTGATAAAGTTAATACAATAAAACTGCGTAAAGAGTCGTTTTTATAGGAAAAAAAAACATTTTTTAAGTCTTTAATACAATGCATTTATGAGAAAAGTGGGGTTTCATGAATAACTGCTTGCTCATTCTTAGAAATTGCAATAGAAATGAATCCATGTTTCATTCAGTCTCAATTATTCAAATTAATAAGAGGGAATAAGCAATCAGGCCTGTGGCAATGATTGAATAAATTTGTCTTGGAAATAATACTATTCATAATTTATAATACATTAAAGTATAAGGAAATTGAGAAGTGTTTATAAATGAGTTTACAATATACATTTTTATTTTATTGCGCAAGAAAACGAAATAAAAAATGATACAATGATAACTGGTAAAACATTGTGTTCTACAATGACAATTTTTTTAAACGACCATTTCAAATTACTGTTTATTACTAAGATACCTTTTTCCCATCGTAATTAAAATTATAACATTAAAAGTTAACATTTAAAAGAAAGAAAGAACATTTATGTTAATTTGACAATTAGTCCCCAAATTACATTTCAATGGCTTTTTGATTCCAAAAGTTTTCCCTATGATAAGCCACCCTTTGTTCAGTCTTGTTCTTTAAGTATAAGTCGGTTACCTCTGGTTGTGAGTAGCTGCTTGGAGTTTTTGTTTATCTTTCCTGTGTGGTCGTTTATGACTAATCAACAAACTGCGTAAGGTGAATAGTCTAAACAGAAGTTTCCTTAAATAAGTACCTAGTAAATAGCGTGACAGTTTTTCAGACATCAGTAATCGGCGCCTCTAGAAACAATTAGACTAATGTAGAAAAATAGTGGTGTTACGCATGTCCTTAGTTTTCCGTAGAAATTACTAACGTGGACCTCAGGCTTATAATAACAATGTTAAATGAAGGAACATATTAGTTGAAAACTTGTCGTTTTTGTTTTCATGTGTAGTACTAAATTGAAAATTTTTAAAACTAAAATGCTTTTTCTTTTAGTTTTGTTGATTATCTAAAAAAAAAATGCCTAAGAATATTTTGTTCACTTCTCAAGTGGCTATTACAATTATTAAATCTACGATTTAATTACATAAAAGTTTTCATTGATAGGGTTACGTCTTTTATTAGTATAGCTATAGTGTTTTATTTAAAATAATTGCTGAGATATCATACGTAGTCTATATTCGAGAAATTTAATAAGAGAATAATAATTTTTGGATTAAAATTAGTTTTTACGTATTAATGGGATGTTTACATTTTTGTATCAGTTATTTCTTTTGATTTGGCTTAATATTTTTTTATTGTTAATGAAAAAAATTTCAAATTTTTTAGTAAGAGCACAACAAAGACACGGACAAAGTATTAAACATTTTTAAATAAAACTTAAATGATTTTGCAATAAATACAATGTGGTTTTCTTCATATTTCAATACACCTGTTTCAGATATTTTTTTCAACTTCTACTTTAAACTGACCTCTTTTTCAAAAGTTTCTCTATTTATGCTTAAAATAAATTAGATTTATGTTTTCTCAGATCTTATAATTTATTTTATAATTATAATTTTTTAATTCTGATCTGTTTTTCTCATTAACTATTTCACATTAGTATTTCACTAAAAATTACATAAAAGAAATTACTAATTTTATTTCTCGCCATCTTTCCTACACAATTTACTCCTTCTTTAGCCGCACCCAATACGCACCCAATCAAATTACTCAATTCGACTGCAAAAACCATCTCACTTCCAAACATGTAGTATCTTAAATGAGCGGCGAATGAAATAAATCGAGCGATAAAAATTCTAACATTTTCACCATACCCCACTTCAATTAACAGCAGAACACTTAATCCTGCTAATACATGCAGCAAAAAGCCAGGCTGTCCCCGTTCAAAATGACCGACATGCACACGTCTTGACTCCCTAGCGCCCCGATCCATTGTAAATCGCGCACCGTGCATAATTTAACAGCCGAAGATAAATAAAGCCTTTTTGTAATCACCTCCTAAGTAGTCATTACCAAAGAAAGATCGGCTTCCGATTTAAATGAGAGCTTCCATCATTACCCTAAGGCCAAGAAGCGCTCATTGAAATTTATATTCCAATTACAATTTCTTTCCGCTATCCGCCATTCATCAAATAACGCCGAGGCCGTTTCGGGCGAAATTGTTTCTGATTGCAAATTAGGCCCTGGGAGGGGATTGTAATCAGTCGTGTAATCCTAGGAGGGCTAATCCGCATGTGTAAAGCGAGTGTTTCAAAAATTGTCCAGTAATGAAATGACAACTGGTTTTAGCGTGAGTTTACCAAGAATTGAAATTATAGTTATTAAAACGTTTCCTTTTTCTAATGTTTTTATAGTCCTTTCTAAGGTAACTCATCGTATTTAAAGTATTTTCGTTACCTTCAATTTGGTCAATAAAAAGTTCTTCGTGTAGTTATGGTTAATCTTATTGTGCATTTCTGTGTATGTAATATTCAGTTCCGAAATGAAATGGGATGAGGCAACTAGTTTTCGCGCACGTTAATCGGGAATTAAAAATTATAGTTATTAAAACGCATCTATTTTGGGATATTTTATGGTTTACCATTCTACGGTAACACAACATAGTTTTGTTTTTGTGTTACATTTTGTACAATAAATAGTTTTTCGTGTTATTATGGTTAATCTTATTGTGAATGTAACATTCATTTCAGTAGTGAAATAAGATTAGGCAACTGGTTTTAGCGAGCATTTAAAGGGAATTAAAATTATAGTTATTGCTTTCCAACTTTTTCCTATAGTTCACCTTTCTGCGGTAAACTACGATATTCAAGTTTTTGCCTTTCATTTGATCAATGAATAATTATTGTGTGTAGTTAAGGTTAATCTTATAATTTTTTTATGTGCATGTATATTTAATTTACTACCAAACACTTATCAACAGAAAATGAGTCTGATTATTATCTATTTAACACCAAATGTCGTTGCTCTTAGAAATGCAATGAAGGAAATTTGTTAGGACTAATTTATTACGTAACAAATTAAAGATCAATGTTAACTGGCATTTATTTTATGGTTATTCGATTGTCATAAAGTTATGTTAGAATGAATTCCATTTCATTAAATAGTACTTTAGTATTTAATTTTCACGTATGATTAATGAACTGTGAGAACGCTTTTGAAAACATTATTTGATATTATTTTCTGGTGAAAATAATATCAAACCTAAACATAGCATGAAATTGACGGTTTAAAAACTGATTTTCAAGAAATTCTATAAAATAGAAATTTATAGCATAGTACAAGTATAGCCTTTACAGGACTAGTTTAGTGTGCGAGATCTTCTAAGACTATGGTTATAATATTGATTTCTTACTTAGTTTTAAGAGCAACTTTGTTTTTCATAGAATTTGTGTGTTAAATTTTTACGTAAAAAAGAGAGAATTTTCTTATGAATGTATAAAAAAATTTCCTCTTAAGTCTTCAAAGCCTCAAAATATATACAGAGAGTTAATCCAAAACATTTAAAGAAATGCCTGGTTATATAAGTTGGAAAGTTATTCAGTTTTTGTATTAAATGAACCTAGACATAAGTTATTCAACTGGGACACAAAAATTAAGTTTTCATAAGAATCAGTCTAGATGAAAAAATTACATTTATTTAATCTAATAAATAGATTTTATCCATAAATATTCCTCAAATGTATTGTTGTCAATTCCCGTAGTTAAGAATACTCTTTCTTTGTTTTTATATATTGATTTGCGTCAGTTTATTTCCGTTGGTATTACTAGCAGGAATTCTCTTGGATGTCAGATGAAATATAATCTGATTTATACGACATCTCCCCCTTACGAATTTATTGCCCAGAGACGTCAGATCAAAGAATACTGGCGATTACCAAGAACTAGACGGAGTCCAACTGGACTGCACGAACGATAACTGATACTGTAATTTATCGAATGTTTTAATCTCTGAAGTGTCCAGTAGTCTTCAAGATCACCCTCAGGCGCCAGACACAAACATTAACTAATCAGACAGAAGACCTAACTAGCAGAAAAGATCTAATCAATGATAACACCAGAGCTTTTGTAGTCGCTGCTTTTCTTTGGCTGATATGCTGCTGCCCATTTCTTGCCTTTCCTGATCAATAGCACCAAACACATTGACCTATTATCTGACAGCCTTCGGATCGATAACTGGACACATGCGTAAAATTATTAGCGGCATTATTTTAGATCAGATTTACCCAAAGTATTAGGGGCTATAAATTGAAGGCCGATTTCCCCTCAGACAATTCGCGGGAACATTTAGCAGATTAGTCGAGTCACAAAACCGATAGAGTTGGACAAACCACGCCATGGAGATGACTAGGGAAAGATAAATATACTCAAAGAAAGGACAATTTCATCGTTATGCGTGCAGAGAGCTATAAAGCGGGAGAAAAATTCAGAGGAAAAGTATTTTCGTAAAGTACCATCAATGAACTCCAAAATGTTAATGTCGAACATTAGCCGCACAATGGGGCCCTCCGTTTGAATGGAATAATCTTTGGGGATTAAAAAAACTCCCCCAGCCCTACCGGGAGTTTTTTCCCTCACGCGCTGTTCCCCTAGATATGCCATAGGAGGTTACTGTACGTAAATCATCATTGCGGACTCAGCGATAAACAATTTAAACCGATTCCCAACGTTTGGCGAAAGCGAACACATTTCTATTGTGGGAGAGCATTGGGATCTATCGCTAAAAGAGCCATTTCATTGAAAATTGCCTTTCGAAAGATTATTCCCGCTCCCCCAAGGGGGGTTGTTTTTTATTGGGGAAGAGCCGTGCCCTCGGTGTTGGTTGCACTCCGGAGACTCGCTCGCAATATTTTTGCGGATAAGCGCCGGAGATAAACTTCGGAAATTACAACTGGGAGACATGATCGGTTGGTAGGGGCACCGTACGATTCGGTCTCAATTCGAAACGGCCTGCTGATAGGTTGGAGTGATGAATCGCGAAAGTGTTTAAAGATTTTTCAATCATAAGGTCATAAATCGGAGAATGGAAGTTCTGATTTCCTTCTCTGCTTAGTATCCGTCCTTGCTATTTTTTTTATCAGCTATCTGTTTGAAATTTGCATTGTTTGGTGAAAAATGCTCAAGAATATCAAGTGAGAATTTTTAAAATATCCCAGTTCGTGATTTTGTAATAAAATTTTATAAAAATGTAATTGTTATTTTTTTAGGTCAGAGTTAAACATTCATAGTACTCGATATTACCGGGACATGTAAAATACCAAATGGGGCATGTATTTTATCCACTTATATGTATTATTTAAAAATACCAATGCACTTTAGTAAGATGTTTGGGCATTTAAAATTCGAATCTATTTTTCTAGGCATAAATATGTACGGTAAGGCATGGGTAAAACATGAGATTGATTTTTTAGGCTCTGTTTTCGAAAGTATCACCTATTTCTAAATTATTATTTACTAATAGGCTTTTCGAGTTAAATAAAAGAAAAATTGATGATTATCAAAAAATAGAAAAATGATGACTTATTAAAATGTGTATTAATAATGTTTTGCTCAAATACATTTTCAAAAGAAAACTTAAATAAATTTACTAAAATTATACACTGAAAAGTATAATAAAGAAATTAAGTATGGAATTATTGACTACATCTTTACTTATAAAAACACTTGTGTAAACCAAATTATACGAAAGCAATTTAGATGTTAAATTTTTTCCTTAAAAATGCAAGAGAATACCCTTATTGAATAAAATCTGCTCAAATCTTACCTATTTTAGTAATATTTTTATCCTAGTTATTTTGAGTTGTAATAGCTTTATTAGATCAAAAAATAAATTTGTTGTTTTTGCCTAAACGCCATTAAATAGTAGATTATCCAGAAAGAAAACCAACGTTTTAGCATCAATGCAATCTCCTAAAGTAATAACATGAATAATGAATGCTCTCAATTTAACCTTCTTGTCAGTTTAGTACAATTCCATAAAAACACCCTACTTGAGCTCAGTTTATTTTTATAAATATCTTTAAAAACCGTTTGTTTCAGGTAGGTTTTACCCAACCGTATTCGGTCATCTAATTAAAACCGAATCGCATAAAGAAAGGTGTTAGTTTGCATTTAAAAGTTTTACTTTCCTCATCAATTAATTCATTAACTCTTTCATATGTTTTTTTGCTTACACGTGTGGAAATTTTTTTCATCCCTCAACAAAAAGGATTATCGTTGCAGGAACCGTCCCAGGAACCTATGGGAGTTAGTTTGAAGGGAAAAAGGGAAGAGTTCAAAAACATTAATTCGTATTTCCATTACCTTTCCATACCATTTAATCCTCTTTAATACCCCCGACTTTTTGGAATGTCTCTTTTTGCATGAGAGGGACAATTCAAACCACAGGATCTGATGTGAAAAACCAAACGGAAATTTGTTTTAGAGCTGTGCTCCCATAGAGAATTTATTAATCCGTATTTGATGACATTAAAAACAGAGAAAGTATGTATGGTAAAAACATCCACTAAAACCTTTAACTCAATTGCCCTAAAGACTGTCTTGTTTAAGAACTTATAGATTTTTAAGCTCTTCCGTATACCACAAATACGAGTGTAGAATATTCTCCTTGGTTTTCAAATCGTTTAAAAAATGACCGAAGGGCTTGTGTATTTGTTAGACAATTTCATAGTTACTTTTTACATCAAAAGTGTTAAATAGGTGGTTTAATTTACCCACTTTGTGGTTTTAATTTTTTGTATAAAAATAAAGAATTATACTAAAAATTTGAAGTTTTAAAAAGGTCCTATTCACATCAGATTCCAATCAATATATATCTTAAAAGTTTTGTATTATATGCAGAATAATTTAACACATTACATTTTTATTTATATTTGAAATTAACATTTAAAATTATTAAATAAATTAATAATTTAATTAAATAAAGTTTGAAAAAACTTTTTTAAGAGTAAAATTAAATTTCATTTATAAACTGGTTTTTATATAAAATTAATAAATTATTAATTTAAATGTTTGTGTTATGTTTTATAATAACTTTTTAGCACTTTAAGTTGAAAATAGTCAAATGTTATTCCATTTTACCATGCACTAGTGCTTTAGTAAATATTTAAACACATCTTGATATCGTGAAAGCATATGAATTTTGGTGTAACATGAAGCATATTCATTATGCAACTCTAAATATTTTGACACTTAACCTTTGGCTATGGACTTAGAAGACTAGTTACGCAGTAAATCACATTTGTTGCATAAAACCAAGCAAGACCTTCACGATAGTTAAAAAATAATTATGATACATTAGCTGCATGACCAAAGAAAAAGCACATGCGTGATGTCGCTATGGTATGAAAATAATCATTTAAGTAACATACGCGATACCCTTTCATGGAAATACCTTTAATTTCCTTCAACTCCGAAACTTTGGTTACTTTTCTCCAATACTTAAAATAATCGAGGTAAAGCATGCTATTCCGCTGTGTTCTTAGCCAAGCATAATTAGGTCTAATGCAAATTATCTTTCCTAATTTCCCTTTCTCAAAAACTCAATTACTTCTGTTCATTCTGGTTTTCATCATCACCCGTTTTGCTTTTATCACATTAGCCGTTTTTCCCAAGGGGCTGTCCAGCAAGTGCACAATGCGCCTCTTCAGCAGAGTGGCCTTTTTGCCCCCACTTTAGGAGCCCTCAAAAAAGGACTCGGAGCGAAAAATAGCCCCGAAATTCACGAGCGGGAACCCAGAAGACAAAGACATGCGTCAGGGGCAAAAAACGAGCAACCAAGTCGCCATTGGCATTCTCAAAGTTGAAATTTTTTGATTAAAAAAAGTTTCTTAGTTTCTTAAGTGATCTTAAACCCGTCTCCTTATCTTTTTATTAGCATCAGTTAAAACACTTCTGTTTCTTTTTCACTCTTCGCGTTCCTGAAGTTTTGACGTTAAGAACTTGTTTTCTTGAATACATTAATGTCAGTTTTTCATCCTTTCATCGAGCCTAATTACTCAGAGCCGGAGTGAGATAGCGGGCAAGATGCTTCCGCTGTGCCTTGTCTCCCCTTTTTTGTCTTAAGACGGGCTTTAAGACAAAGCGCACTGATTTTTATTCGCTGCCCGGAATTGACAAGGTTTGGCTGACACGGATTGGGAAATGAAAATAACTCCTCATGGCCAAGTGTATTACGATCCTTTTGGGGGGTGAAAAACAAGAGGCGGGATGGACGTATTCTTTGAAAGTTAAGACACATGAGAAGACAGTGACACCACAGCTTGGGGATCAAACTTAAATGAAAAGAAACCGTGCTAAAAATATGACTGCGCTGCTATAAGACAATAAATTAAATGAGTGGAAGCTTTTAAGATAAAGATTCTGATACGGATTCTTTTTTCAACCTATGTCCGATCTGTTATCTCTTTCGCTTAACCTCTTTTTTTTATTTTTGTGTCTATAAATTTTTGCGCTAATTTCTTGAGAGGAGAGTAAACTAAAAGGTATGTTCTCTCTATAATTATATTTTACTTTGTAATACTAAAATATAATAACACGTTCTTAAAACTGAATTATAATATTTTCTTCTCTTCTAAAGTAGTTGAAATTATCTATAGTAAAAAAATTAATTGTTTTATTTGTTTTCTTTCAAATGGTAAATAGGCACTTGCATTTTCAATAAGGATTAATTGAAGAGTAGGCATTTATGAATATATTCAGAGTTTGTTGACATTGATCAAATAAGGTATATTTAACATGAGATAATATTCTTAAGTTTCCTTAAATAAATGCTTATGTAATTAATTTAGTGTAGAGAAAATCTTAAGAAGGAAAAAAAATATTATTTTAATGTGTTTTTACGTTTTTATGAAATGGTATTGGAGTTATTTAGCAAAAAAAACCTCTCAAAAGTACTATAATTAACATTATAACTCTCATCCCGACATTCTTTCTCAAAACCTCAAACAGTCACATACAATAGAATAGACTTTTATGACGCTACTTTCTGTTAATAATTCACCCCACTTATTGAAAAGAACATTATCCTTAGATGTTCAGTTTCATGTCCACAGTGGTCAAAGCTAAAAGCTCGAAAACCATCTCGTGCCAAGGAAAAGCAGTTCAGACTTCTCAAGAAATTACCTTTATACAAAAAAGCAAAGAATTAAATCTTTTACTGCATTTTTTTACCTAGCGCATGGCGCTTTCACCACAGAGGTACTTAAGGCATTTGCGGCGAAATAAAAGAATCACGCCAAAGCTTTATTTTATTCGTGCCTTACTTTAACCTCCCTTTATTCGTTTTAGGAAATAGTAAAACAAGAATGAGTTTTGATTTCAAGCAGCGCATAGCTATAGAAAACGGATTAAAGAACGTAATGCTACCAGATTCGAAAGGGGAAGCAGCCTTTTTTCCACTTTTCTCTTGGCAGAGGGATTATTTCGTTGAACGGAACTAGGTACCGGACTTAGAAAAAAAATCCACTACTTATTTTTGGAGCATTTCGACCACATAATCCGAATGGTGCTGGGACTTTTTGGAAGGAGCTGCGACAATTGTTGAGAATCGCTTGGATTTATCGGAATTTCACTCTTGGAGTGTTCTGAGCGGATAGTTACAATTAAAAATTCTGATACATAGCAGATATTTGAAAATGAATTTAAGTGCTGAAAGGATTACAGTGAGAGGAAATAGATACTTGAGATTAAAACTTTTTAATGGTGTGGGATAATTATTTAAAACTATTTACCTATTTATACCTTGGCGGTGAGGTGAGTTTGTAATAAGACATTCAATTTATTAGTTCACAATTGAAGATTACATTTTTCTTATTAATTTTAAGTAATTATTGTATAGTGTTTGTAAAATAATACATTAGAAATATCGTAAACAGTTCTATTTCATTATTATTATTATATTATTATTATTTTATTTTTATGGTTTTAAAACTTAATATTAAAATATGTTGTTCTAACAACTGCTAAAAATATTGGTTCCTTTACTAAAAAGTTTATTGATAAAAGATAATTCCTTATAAATATATTATTCATATTAATATTTTAATTAATATTTTTTTGTGGATTGTAGAGTCATTTTTAGAAAACTTGCGAAATAAATTCCTTTTTGTAAAGAGCATTGTGTACGAAAAACTACGTAATTTCAATGTACGTATCGTATATAAAAGGGATTTCCAACTGGTGACCCACCGGGTAATTTTGTGGGGCCCGCGAAGCCCTACAACCCCTAGTACATAACATCCTTCTAATAATTAAAACAACCTTCACCACATAAAACTGACAAATAAAGTTTAAGAAATAAATTTAGTTCCAAACATATGTATTCAAATCATCAAAACCTAACATAAACAGAAAAACAAACAAATCACCAAGAGTCATGAAGACCTCATAAACTACAAAAACACGGCGCATTTCAAAGGGCAGGTAAAAACTCAAAACCTTAAAGAAACACAAAACGGGGATTAAGCGGGGGAAAAATCCCTCCGACTTTTAAAAACGCATAAAGAACAATGTACAAAATCCGTAATGAAATATTTATTAAATTCCGACTCGAATAAAAAGACCAGAAATCGTAGAGAGGAGCAATCTGGCCAAATCATCGCCTTTTTGCTCCACGGTCAACAAGCTACATTAGGCAAAGTAATAAGTAATTGGGGCTCCTACTTAACCCTTGTTGAAATAGGAGAGTTACGGGACCATAAAGCCCCATCGTAATAGCTCCCGAGTAAACTTTTCATCTTTTATTTGCTTATTAAAATTTCCTATCTCAGGTTAATTAAGCTCATTTCTTTCTCCCTCTTTTTTCTCCCCTTCTTTTTCTCCCTAGTCTTCCACTTCGTTAGACAGGCTGGATGGATTTTTTTTCTCCCCTTTTTTCTCCCCTTCGATGCGGCGGGGCTTTACGATTACGAGGTGTTTTATCCTCGTTATTAAAGATTCAATGACCTTATTCTTCATCTTTTTAAGTGAATGATTTAGCGATAATGAACCTTAATAAGACCATCGGCGCTGCGCTGGAAAAAAGCGATTAAGGTGCCATTGGGCGCGCTTAGAGAAAAATTGACACCTGCTGACAAATAAACGGGAGCGGTTAAGCCGCTTTGTTTGCTGGTTAGCGCTGGTATTATTCGCCTCCTATGGTTAAAGCCTCATTAATTTATAGCCCAAATTAATTTGTTTATTCCAATACTCAACCTAGCTATGGGAGTTCACGTTCTTACGAGACCACCCAGGGAATGAAAACAACCTTTAATTCTGTTAGTTAGAAATCCCCTATGTTTTAAGTACATTAATACACATTGAACTAACAATAGATGTTTAAAATAATAGGCGTTGAAAATAATATTAGTAGAAAAGTATTAAAAGTTTTTAATAGTTACTATTAAAAGGAAGGATTTTATATTAGGGCTTGTAAAAATACACTCAAGGCTATCATTTTTCTCAGGTTTGAGATATTAGTCAATAATAATCAGTGTGATGCAATCAATGTTTTTTTATTATAAACTGGGTGGGGTGGTTTTTTTTTAATAAGGTTGAAATTCTTAGTTAGCAATGGTACCAGCGAAACTTATCATGTAGTATAGAAATATAGTTGTTATTATTATGTGGTATAAATTTTAAATGTTTAATTTCTTAATCAAATCACTGAAACATAATCTAATAAATCTGTATTTGTGTGTATATTCTTATTTGTCAAAGTTTCTTTTACAATATAGTTCTATAATAAATTTAAAATTAAATTATTAAAAATGTTAAAATGGCAGGTTAAAGTTCTTAAACTTGCTTTACTGGTGAGATATTTTAATGATTATGTTTGGTAAAATTACTATAATCATTAATTTTACTGCTTATAACTCTTTTTTTTTCTACTTCTTATGACTATTTTATTTAATAAAACAAACATAAATAAATACGTGATACAATGATACAAAAGATAAGGAAAAATTATATACCCATACTGTATAAAACCAAGAGAGCCGAACTTGACGTAGACAAAACGCACGAAACTCACTTTACAAGCATTCGAAGGAGATAGAACTTAAACCAACAGAGCAAACTGTTAAGTAGTTATTCTTAAATTAAAACTGCTATTTTAAAATACTTAGAGGTAAATGACTGAGACTATAGCAAATAGCCATCACTTCATACTAAACCTTAATTTTATCCGTCTGAATTTACCACATTATTTCCTTCCAAAATACTCCTCCCATCTCTGGAAGTACCAATCAAACTTAATCTCCCTCTAGAAGCACTTAATTCTCTCTCTCTCGTCAATGATTTCTCCCTCACAATATCCCAACCAACCCGAAGGATTTCCGCAGCAATTTCTTGTTTCCGCTCTCGAAAGAGTAAAATCTGAAAAGGTACCCGCACGTCATAGCGGCTTCACCAGAAAGAACTCCGGTTTCCACAGGGAGACCTCCGCTTCGCAAAGTAGGGCGGAAACCGCAACTTTACCACTGCGAAGCCCCCAGTGATATGCAGCTGTGAGTTTGAAGCGAGGCTTTTATTTCTGCACTTTGGTCGCTGAAATTTCATTATTTGGAGGCGGCACGTTTCCTGAGTTTGTCGGGTTGCCTCAGTTTGAATGGGCGCAGTATTTCCATTTTCTGGTATGCAAAGATTCAGTCACTGTGTTCTGTGATTAATTACAATTCTAAGAGGACAAATATGTCCATAAATTAATGATACTTCAGTGCATTGAGTGTAAAAATCTGTGTTCCAAAGTTTTGAGTCATGTACTTACTTATGAAGTTTAATGTAAAAAAGTTAGTAAATTATAAAAGGTAACTTATATGAATGTTGATTGTAAAAATATTTCCTTGCACATTAATTTTTACCTTCTGTCGAATATCAATATAAAGAGATGATCATCCACCATGATAGATAAGAAACTGAAATAAAATACATTCTACGTAAATTTATCGAGTTTTTAATCTAGTGATGTTATTCAATAAGAAATAATACCAATGATGCACGTTTAGATATTTTTCAAGAGAACATAAAAATCATATTTATGCACATTATTTGGGGACATACTTTAGCTATAATGAATCGTATAAATAAAGTAAGCGTATTTTTCGAATTTAATAGGTAATAATTTTTAAACTATAGATATAGTACAATGAGAGGAAAAAAAAGCGTTGGATTTCAGTTTATGTTATTTCATAAAAGCCATACATTAAGTTGGAGATCAAAGTATCTCCCTGTTTTGCAGAGTATTCTATCTCATTGCAATAGGGTCTTACTTATTAACTCCCTGTACAGGATACATACAAATATCTCAAAATAGCACAGAATATTTTGTGCAAAAAACTACACAATTCCTTTAAACATAAAACGTCGGATGCTTTTCTAGTCTGTGAAAGAGAGAATAACATTGTATTACAAAAACACAACAAAGTCATTCATGTGACGCTCTACTGAAGAGATGTTGTCATTAATCTCATCTATCTTCTCATCGAATTAAAAAAATTAACATCCTTTCACTAAGCCTTTCCTCAAAACCTCCCAGTCATATATACCTATGGGCATATACCGGACTTTCAATTACAAACGTCCATCCAAATGACCCACGCGAGGATCACGTTGATTTCTATGTTTCTGCCCTCTGGACTTCCTCTCCAGACACTGCCAACGCATCCTCTGATTGCAATAACCGGTGAAGAATTCAAATCAAGTCGCCATCAGTCGATTAAAAAAGCTCGATTTTCAGAGGCTCGTGTGACCAGCCCGACTTAAGTTACCGGTCTTGCTGATTAAAACGTGATGAAGGATTTAGCAGTGGCAGGACTGCGGCTTATCAATGGCAGCTTTGTCTCGCGGAAATCATAATAAACAATTGCCCTGCGACACGAGGCTGGGGCAGATAAGCATCTCTACTTGAGGTTGAGACCCAGTGCAACTCTTGATTGGTCCCTTCGTTGCTGCTGTTTTTTAGATTTAATTTAGCGCTGCTTTAAAAAGACGGGGTGTCCTGGAACGTGAGACGCTTTTCTTTTTGCCGTTTTTTAAAGTGGAAAGGGTCGCGCTATAACCTAAATAAGGAACGAAAATCGTTAATCAGGGAGTAATTAAGCGATATTTGATCTAATCATATAAGATTGTATGCAAATGGTTAATGAAGAAGATGAGTTGGAACTAGCTGCAAGTATTAATTTTTACTTTATTACTCTTACAATCCTGTGTAACACTATAATTAAACAAAAACTCATATAACCGGACTAGAGCTTTCAAATAAACCCTCTTAAATATTATTTATATCATGCATAAATTACAGTAAATGATAAGTAATGATGATAATATAGGAAAACGATATTCGTTGCTCATATTTGAAAGATACTCATATTTTATAATAAATATTGTGTTATTAATGGGATATACATAAAATGTAAATAAATCATTTCCAATTATGAAAGGGGTTTTTTTTTTCATTTAGTATATTTATAAGAGAAAAATAAATGATAATAATTTGTTCATTATAATATTTTATCGAAAAAAAACCTTTAAGTAATAAATGATTATAACATGAGAAAAAGATTATATGGCTTCTCGTATTTTTATAAAGATAAATCTTGTATTAATGTTTGTAACTATTTATTTTAATTTTAAAAATAATTTTCGTTTAAAAATGTTTTAACATTTTATTTTAAGTTAAAACCTAAAATTAAGTCAAAACCGAAATGTTTAATAACTTTCAAATATATTTACTAGAAGGTTGCTAATTTTTATCAATGATACGAAGTAGTATACTAAAGTCTTAAATAGATATAAAACATTCAACTCATCAATATTCAATAATGCGGACAGAAGGTTCTAAATATTTTTCTACGAATATTTAGTTGCATACACAACACACATATCATATCAAATAAGTCACAATATAACCAAAATTATTGTCTTTTAATTTCCGTTAAGTCAAACACCTTTCGAAGTTGTATGAGCACAAGGAGTAAATGACTGACTTTGCCCTCAAACGTCATTTAACAGTTCTTTTCTCCGTAGAAAGGAAATCCCAAATGCTAATAAAACCGACAGATAAAACCAAGACGGCAGCAGCAGCCTCGCCATAGCGATAAATAGCCGTCGCCTCACTTTACCGCATAAAGCCGTTCCATTTATAGTCAAAAAGAGGCGATGCCAATTGCTTTACGTGACTACACAGTCTCGCACACGAAGGAGCCAAGCACCAGCTATCTATCATAAATAATCCCGAAGCATCGCGTGAAATAAAACAAGCTGAAACATAAAAAGTGAATCACGGAGTGTTATCGTGAATGCTTGACCGAAGGGCTTGTTTCTCCTTTACTTAATGTACCGGCCGATTGATCTGTAAAACCGGACATGGTTGGGAAACGGACAAGAACTTGGAGTTGCTTACCGTAACGGATACCGATTTTAAACCCTATACCAAAACAACGATTGGATTTATCTGCATATTTAATCGCTGCATAAATATGGAGGATTCCATTCGTTCCACATTGTGATGGACGGCTGGAACGAAGTCTGAAAATAACCCCTGTTTGTGTAAATCACTCGCCTCTGGTTTTGTAAGCGGGTCGTCGTTTTATTAAACGCCTTTTCGTGGAGGAAATGGGGATTTTAATACCTTGCTCAACGCCTGGTTAGAGACGGGCCACAAGATGGGTAGAATTAAGTGCGGTAGTGTAAACACCGGTAGTAGTGCTTTTGGAGGCTATCGACGCTGGTGTTAGGAAGGGAATTAATCAAGATGGGAGGTCATTGTGGCAATTGTACATGACAATTAAGGTTATGTTTTTATACAGTAAAACCTCATATCTCGAAAACCTTTATATCTAAAAAAAAATGGTTTTCCCTTGTACATAAAGTACCAATTAATATTATGTTTGGAAATCTATCCTTTTATCTCGAAAACTTGATGTAGTAAAACCTCGTTATCTCGAACTTTGATACCTCGAAAACTTTTATAACTCGAAAAAAAATTCCCTTGAAATGAAGAACCAATTAATTTTATATTTAGAGTAACCTTTTTATCTCGAATTTATTTTTGAGTCCCTTCGATTTCAAGATATTGAGGTTATACCTATTGCCCTGGGAAATATTAAATTTGAATCAATTTTCTTGATACCTACAGATTTTTAATTAATAATAAACTCTCTCTCGCATAAAATAATTTAATTTCAAAACTTTAAATGAAAGCAAAGCTTTTAAAGTAAAACATATTGTTTGATGTATTTTTTATATACTTTTATGTATCGTAGTGTTTTTTAATTTAAAAAAAGGTAAAATAGAATAGTAAAAAGTTTTTGAAGAATTTGTTAAGTTTTTAATAAAATGTTTAAAAAATTGGGAATACTTTACAATTTTTTTTTAAATATTAGCAAGCACTACTGATTGAAAAAAACTTATTTAATTTGATACTATTCACCTCATTATAATAAACTTAATTTTGATATCTTTCTTTATTTAACATTTATAAAATTTAATTTTTCAGTTCCATTATTATTTTTCATAAAAAAAACGTGTTATTTTACTTATAAATTCATAATTTTTTTGTATTCTATATCCTCTTAAGCTTTAAAAATTCGGAAGTTCATTGTACGTATATAGGACTTAAAATACTAATTAACAGTTTAAATTATTTATACTTTTCAATAAAAATGGAATAGTTGGAATAGGAAATAGAACTCACAATTTAAAATAAATAATAGGTATAGTTGAATAAAAATAGGACAAATTTAGATACCTACTATTTTTTATAGATCTTTATAAATGGGGAGAAACAAACAAAAGGATATAGTGTGAAAAAAAATAAATCAATCAAAAGAAAGAGTGCCCTTTATGCTAGTTAACTGTTTGGCCAAAGTATTTCGTGGCATAAGTTGTGATGACCGCAAATGCTGGCACGACCGCAACTTTCCGAGCCGCGGGTCAAGTTCTGTCTGCGGCGAGAGAGGATTGAAATTCTGAGGTTGTTTCAAATCGAATCGGAAACCGCGAAGATGAATCATTTGATCGTCTTTTAATGCTGAGAACTAGTCGCTTAATGACTCAACGTAGGCCTACCTCGAGATGGTAATACCAAACCATTGCGTGCTTAATAGATTGATACGGACTTCGATAAAGAGAGAGGATAATTGTTTAGGCTACATGCCATCAGATTATTATTTTAATTTAGCTGTCAGGCGTTGGCTTTTCGGGGTGTCATTGTTATTCAGGATGTGTTTTATCGTGTTTCCAGAAGCGGTTTAGGGGTTGTTGAATGGAAGGTAATAGAGAGATATTTTAATTACTAGATGTGTTGATTTATATTACTTTCGCTTGATTTTTTGATAAATGTTAAATAATTAGCTGTGGTACTAGAATTATTAATAGGTTTGACGCTTTATATCATGAAAGTATATATTATAAGCTTAGTATATGATTTTTAAATGTTTTCTTTTTATTAACTAAAAATATCTTTGTATAGAATAGAAATGGGATATTGATAAGTACTACTTTATAGTGTATCAAACATTTTATTAACGTTTGCAAAGTGGAAACTCAATAAGTTTAGACTGTATTCGGTTTTGGAAATATTTGTATAGTTTTATAGTACCCTCGGTTTAAATGTTATTGGTCTAAATATTTTTTTGTCGTGCTTGTTGTAAGGAAAGAAAATGTTCACACCAGTCATCATTACTTCACACAAGTTTTCACTGAGCTACCAATGTGATATTTCAGTTATTAATTTTGTTATATTTCTTTGGAAGTATGACTAGTTAACTGATATGGAAATCATGAGATTGTTCAACTAGAGTTAAAGTGTTGCTCAATTTCCTTTTCCTATCATATCAAAGGATATTGCAAGTAACGTTTTAGTCTAATACTTTCAATGGTTAGGATGCTAATAAAAGGAATAACCCATTTGACTCAACAGTTCGTTAATGTGTTGTGTGAAATTTCTATACATCTACAACAGTAATCATCACGTTTATATTTCAATGTTCTTCAAATTCGAAACCATTAGGCAAAATTTAATACATAGAATTATTGAATTTGTTAATTTTCTTTACTTACTTATATTTAATTTTAAGTACCTACAGAAAGTTTTCAACTGCAGTTATGTTTTTTGTTTATGTGAAAATTTAGACTTTTCTTACACATTTAATTTAACGATAACTTTAACTTTTTTTCTATGCTTAAAGAATAAATTTATATTTGTTTTAATTATTCTTCTTTACCGAAACAGTTTATAACCGTCCTTTTATTGAATATAAAGTAATGTATTCCCGTTAAAGTCTTTGCTTAAATAGTGTAGGTATCAATGAGGCATTCAACAGTTAAACAATTCACCGATACTTTCCGCTCATGACTGCGAACGCATAATACATTTTTCAAACACGCGATATGTAAATACTCAGAAACGAGTTCAAATAGTAAAGGATCCATTTTTAAACGAGTTGAAATTATTTTTCCTTTTCACCGCGTTCTCCATTTCCACAGATTGCGGTTTGCATTTACGCAAAACCAAGAAGTAAAAACCACAGACTTAATTGCCACCTCTTTTGAAACTGAACGGTAGTTATACTTAAAAAAACATATCGGTAGCTACAAGTGGGTGAAAAAAATATCCATAAAAAAATCCCAATAAAGCCATAACCGATATTTCCCGTAAATTAAGCGATAGCGAACATTTTTGCAACGTTTCTGAAAACAATTCCTGATTCATCGTAGAGGGAACGGTAATGAAACGTTATTCGAACTTAAGTGCCTCGGCAGATGATTGGAAACCATCTGCTCGGCAACTAAATGGCGACATTATGGCTTTGATAACGAGCTTTATTTTCGGTATTTTGAGTGCGCTCGCTTTGCATATCAAGTAGTCATCAGTTAGGATCGTTGACGTTTTCTAGCCGCGAATCGTTAATTCCTGGCTGGATGACTTTCCATATTCCTCTATGCCGCAATACACCTCAATTTCAGACGTCAAATTACCGAGCGTCGGGCGCAAGCGGTGACTTATGCAAATGAAGGGAATCATTCTTAATTTGCGCTTGTCGCGGGAAAATGAAATTTCCAACATTAAAATACTCCGGCTCTTGGGGAATGGCATTCCCGAAAATCCCCGTTTCCGATTGCTCTTTAAAAATGGGAGCAGGGTCAATTTGCCGGATATTTTATCTATTGCTTTTCGTTTGTTGCGTGTCATCGGCTATTTAAATATTTTATGACAGACGCTTTTTGAATGTGCAGCTCGGAATAGCTTGCACCCCGAGCAATCTAGGAATTAATGAAGCGCCATAACTCTGCCGAAGTACTGTGGGGTAATGAACGGGAAATCTTTTTGTTTGGGTTTTTAAAGAGTGTAATGGAATAAATGTGTGTTTATTCTCGGCTTTTTAAGATACTTCTTTTCATAGACAATTATTAAATCCCCACTTTTGTAGAAGGCAAAAATTTATATTTAAAATGACTTAGGTATAATAGAAATTTGATTCCAAATGAAGTTATTTTTTTTTAAGATTTGGAGTTTAAACTTATTTCAAAATAGGTTATAAATTTAAAGGAATTTGAAAAGAGAGAGAGAGAGAGTTTAAATTGAACTGAATTTAAAATTAAGTCTTAAGTTTGGTCAAATTCGAAATTATTTTTAATTGCATTGAACTTTTAATTTATTTTCGAGTTCCAAAGTAATATGAAAAAACTAAGGAATTTGTTAACTATGTTTTTTAATACATATTTCAAGATTGCTACCCTTAATTTTTTTAAATAATAAAACGGTTAAGGTGTGAGGTTTGTTCAATTTATTAAACTTCATTTTAAAAAAATACTACCTATACTTCTAAATTAGCTATGAACGTGGTTTGACATCTCACGTTTCTTAACTGAATGACCTAATGACAGAATTCTCGCATGAGAATCGATGAACTAACTCTTTTAGAAAAAGGAAATGACGCAAGTAATGTATTTTTAAGTAGAACTTATCACAGGGTTTTCTATACGGAAATATACTGATAAGACGATATCTATAATAATAAAACAGTCGTATATAAAATAAGTTCTAGACCTGCTTCTTGTTTTCGAAGAGCGGATATCTCAAATAGGAAACTGTTTTTAATCTTATCCGTTTGTTGAACGTTTTGGTGTACGTTTTCCCTTATACTTTACTCATACAAAATATTAGCTCCCATATTTTTTTAATCTTCTCTGGCATTATTATTTATTTAAAAATAAATTATGCATAAAATTTCATGTTAGGTACGCATAAATATAAAAAAGTTGTTATTCATATTTAAGTTAAGTTTTCTCACTGTCAAAATATATTTTGAAGTAAAGAATATTTAAGTGGAACGTTTTAACATTTCCCCCCTGAGTTGTAGAGCAGTTTCAAAAACTTGAAAAACCAAAAAATATATGACATGTTTTTATTTTTTACGGTATAACTATTTGGAAATGAGGTTGTCTGTATACCTGTTTATTGCGTTTTGAACTAAACGCTGAAAGAGATGGTACATATATTTTTAAAGGAAAATTTGATTTGTAACGGTAGCCCCCGTGCCCTATAAACTTTTTCAGCTAAGAATGATCTTATTGGTGCATTTTTAGTGAGCTTAGGTCTGAAGTTAGAAAAAGAAAGAGTTTTAGTGTCAAAAACGTGGTTTGTTTGTATGTTTTCCCATGTTAAAAGATATTCGTATCATATTTGTTCAAACTGTACCCTTTTTTGTGTGATATCATATCCTGTCCAAATTTGAACTTACGACAGAACTACTACGTTAATTTCATCTTAAATGAATAAAATTCACTATGGCTCATTACTGAATCAGAGTGTTAAGTGAACAATATTGTCACTTGAATAATTAAATTAAATACTATTTGGAATACATATCCTTCTCCAGACATCTTCAAAAGTAAAAGAGCTATCTACATATAAACACTACTTATATGTACTTAAATAATCTTTTACTGTTAAACAGTATATTCTTATGTATTTTAGAATTGATTTTCAAATTAAATGTAGCATTGTTTTTAAATGTTTCTTCCTCGTCATAAATTCCTTAAAAAGAAATATCAAGTAATAAAATAAACAACAATGAATCCTCAGTATAAAGACACCCTCCACAATAAAAATTTTTCACACTGATAGTTTCACGGTTACTACAGCATCCCCGTTTCCCCTTTATTAAGATATACCCTACCAAGGAAGGAATAACAGGTTTCCCTTACAGTATCCTTTTCCATCACCCATTTAAAAACCCCAAAGCAGATGCGTATTAAGAGCATAGTGCGGAAAATCTTCCCCGCGTTTTTCCCACCGGTGAAGCCCCGAATACCGCCTTCTCGAAACATCTCAGCATACTTCCGATAATTAATAATCTTCCATTTTTCCAACTAAGAGCGCAAAAATAGCCACTCCGTCTAAGCCCGCTCCGACTTAGAAGAGCGGCCCTTTGATTAATGAAGGTGGAATTAATCTTCTATTGTGAAGATTATTCCGCAAACAAAAGGGATCCTAAATGAGCGTTTTAATAAATATAGAGCCGGCGAAACTTTTCGAGAGAGATCCATTTTCGGAGTTTTTTGAGGAAGGAATTCTCTCCACAGCCCGCTGATCCCTCGAATTTCGAAGAAGCCGGTCAAAGATGGGTGGCCAAAGGTCAATGCATTTGTATTAAGCCGTAAAGAATTTTGTTCGGTTTCAGGCCATTAATAAACCGATCACTGGAGATATTTAAATGTGGGTTTGTGTGGTTCTCGGAATTGTGATTTTATTAAATTGTGCGTGAGGGATTCTTTATTTGATGTATGGGGGGATCGTAGAAAGTTCCAATAAATTCCACTTCAGAAAACTAAGTAAAAGAAAATTATTAGCTTCCTTGCACCTTTTTTCTTTGGGAGTACCATTTATCTTGGAGTGATAAACATTTCCTAAAAGGCAATTCTTAAAAAAAATAGTGAATAGACACAAGGCAGGTTTTTGATTGAAGGTAGTACTTATTTAATACAAAATAATATGTAATGATGAAAGCTTGTTATAAATACAGTGTATTTATTTTAATCCAACGAAAATAGTTTTTAAAATACTTAGTATAAACTCATATTTTAATTCATCACAAACACAGTATCAAATATTATAAACTCAAATAGTTTATGAAGAACTAACTAAATATTATATCTTCAAACACTGTTACTGGGTGTGACTAAAGAGGAATAAGTGTACTTAAGTGTTAAAACTATAATATTAAGATTAGGTAGAAGCTCTATTTTTACACATTTTACAAGTTTTTTTATAAAATTTACAAGATTGTTAATTAGGTATAGAAAATGGAAAACACCCTCACTGAGTTGATTCATCTAATCACAATTATTTATATTGTATTTCTTGCAAGGATGAAAATATTTCAATGTCCCCCGTAATTTTTTACCTTTTTTTTACTTCTTGCAAACGAAATAGGTGCCAGGAAAGAATAAAAACTTATTAATACTTATACATGATCAAAACAATATAAAATTAGTTACATAAGTTTTGACTTCCTGTAATATTTACCTGGGTATAAATAGTAATTTTAGCTATAGTTTTTAAATATTAACTGTACAACAATTCCATTTATGGAACATGAATTTTCGAACTACTAATTTTCTTCCAATAATCACTTGTGGTTTTTTAGAAAGCATACTTTCTAAACGAGTTCAAATAAAGATTGAACTAATGATTTGGTGTCACGAAAATACCAGTTAATGTAAAAATTGGTCAGTAAATTCTGGTAAAAAAATATATATATAGCTTTACTCATGTGATAAATTTGCTTTTTATTGACCGGTTTTTACATTGACCGGTATTTTCGTATAACCAATGATTTAAGGTATATTTATCTCCATTGTAATTAATGCAATTGAATAAAAAAGTGTAGATACATAGTTATTAATTTCGGGTTAGCTTAATCGAATTACTCTATTAGGACTAGACCGCAATAAAAAAGGAAACTTCTCTCTTCCACTTTACCTAACAAGCGTTAAATACCCACCTAGTTCCGCTTTGCGGTTTCTGCTCGGCCCAGCATGAAAAGGTAAGCCATCAAATCTCGAACCTCTCTCATATCTCGACTCTCTCTCAATTGTGTCGCCAACATCCAAACTGACAAGAAAACAAGCGAATGCAAGTTGTTGCTTCTGGGTTCCTAGCTGTCTTGAGCGAATCCGGTTTTCTTTATGTTCCATATGACAGCCAGCCGTTTGTCAAAGGCCGCTTGTTGATGCTATCTGCTGCATCTCGGCTCGTATTCTTCCCTTGTGTTAACAAACTAGTTGATTGTTCTACCTGACGGCTGATAGTCGACGCTTTTTGCTACCTAGGCCTTTCCCTTCGGCTTGAATTACGTCCCTGATGAGATCGGGAACATTCATTCTGGACCGGAGTATTTCGGAGGATTGGAAACTCAAGAACTGATTGTTTCACCCGCTTAGACAGTTTTTTGTCGGCGGTTGTCTTATCTCGTCGATATTGTTGTGGTGTGAGGGGATGAAACATATTCGACATCCGATACACCTTTTAGGACGCTGTCACGGGGATGGCTGTTATCCAATAACGAGCTTCATCGTCTTTCTTATTGAATTCCTTAAAGATTTCATGGTTTAAGATGGCTGTCCCCAACCTATGGTCTGCGCTTACAAAGGAATCTTTCAGAATTTTAGGTAAAAATTGTGAACTGCACTAAAATATATTAATATTGTACATATCAATATATTTTAATACATTAAAAATATAGGTACAATGTATATATTCTATAGTATTTAATTAACTGATTTTTGACACAGTAAAAGGTTATATTAAAAGGTTAAACATGTGTTAAAAAATATCAAAAGAAATGCTTACAATAAATATAGTAAATAATTTTAAAAACACAGGTTAAATGCCAAATACCATATTTTTTCTTTTAATTGTACTTTTTTCCAAGTACTACTATTCTGTTTTCCGTAAAAAAATTTTATAAGCCCAGAAACTTTGAATCCAAACCCACATATTAAATAAGGGAATACTGTTATTAAGTCAAAAATGGAAAAAGAACTGTTTATCAATCTAACGTGTCCGAAACTTAATGTTGTTAAAAATACAAATAAGGTGGTTTTTCTTAGTTTCAAAACAAACGTTTTGATATTTTTTATTTTAGAAAATAGCAGGTATAAAATACTTGAATATACACGGTCGCGAAAGTTCCGTATTTTCTACCATTTGCATTAATTTACTTTTAATACTATATTCTGATTGAATACTAGTTTCATTCCCAACTCAATCGTTTTTAACGTACGAACGAGCCATTAAAAAATAAAATTTAACTCAGAGTTCAGATCTTGGTATAAAAAACAATTCACGTATTTTAAAACATAAAATACTCCATAATTTAAATGTTATAGTTTACTCCATAGATGAACAAGCCATTATATACTGATCCATACAGCACAGCGTAAACTACTTTTAGGTAGATATAAATAGCCAAACCTAAAGCACATCTAAAATGGCTGTAACTATAAGTATCTATTGTTATTCAAAGCACAATCCCCAAACCCCAACGTACCGTTTCATCATCCCCCATACATAACGTCAAAATTAATTTTTCTACCCTAACTATTTTTTCAGCTATCAGCCAACCTTGCAATGGCCAAATAGACGAATCAAATTTCGGAAAATCTCTCTTTTTGAAGATCGTGTAGGATCATTCATCAATCCCCATTGCAGCCATTCACGCGACAAAGTGCTTAAAAGGAGCTGAAGGGGCCGTCCACAAACAGCGTTTTTCGAAAGAGCCGCGAAAGAAATAAATGAGTCCGTTTGAAAAATTTGCTCCTAGAACTTGATAGTTGGTTTTCTGAACATCCTCGGTGACAAATTCAGAAAGAGGACTGTTTGAATCTCTGGCACTTGCTGTTAAATGTTAGAGGAAACAGCCTAGGAAAGAAAAGAAAATAAGTGTCGCTGAGAACAAACAGAAGTGCTTTCATTCTCTGAAATGGTACGTTGCAAAAAGATCAGCAAGTAAAAAAAGTGTGAATTATGTGTGGTTGCCTTGTAATTGGCTAACAGCCATTAACTTACTCCTATTTAGACATCAGAAGCATTTTGATGTCGAGAAGTTAAGTACTTGAAACTTGTCTCACGTTTTTTAAATCCATTCTTTTGGAGGAATGAATAATGCATTCAAAATAAGATGGATGGCTCTATCTATTTATAAGTGTAGACTATTCCGTCAATGTATGGAGCTTTGCAAAAATTTAACCCCATGCTTCTGGGTACACACTTTTTTGATTTATTGCCTCATTATGTATTTCTTCCTTTCTTCAAAGTGAAACAATTTGTAAAAGGATGTCTTTGGAATTAAAGTAGATTAGAGTAGGGATATTTTAATTTTTTTTTACTTTGCAAATTTGAATTATCTTGCAAAGTGTCATTTTCATCATTCCGTGCAAACTAGCTAACGCGTTTAAAGATTTTAATAGAACATGAAAAACATAATACTTTTGTGTCTTTACGGTTTATTCTATAAAGCTTTTTTATTTTCATACAAATGAGATACAATAACGCATAAATAACTTTTTAATTATATCGAATCTTAATATTAAATTTAAAATACATAATATAAATTTTAAATTTGTAAATCATTAAAAGAATAATCAATTGAAATTATTTGGTAACAATTACTAAAATTTAAATGAGATCAATTGTGTTAAAGGGTGAAGAGGTTAATTTTCTTTATACTCTGATCTGATAGTTCTGAATGAATAGCCGATTATTTTCTTATCATATGAGTTTTTGAAAATTTTTAATGTTTTTGTTACATAAATATTTGAAATAATTAAATATTCAAAGTTACAAGAAATAAAAACTGCATTGACATTCATAAAGATTTTAAGATTAACGTTAGATCAAAAATGACACTATCAACATAAACCAATAAAAGATGCAATCTAACCAGGTTTAAATTTTGAAGTAGAATGATTCATATCAAGGTAAAAAAAATCATGTAAATTACAAATTACGCAGCGTTAAAAGAATGAGTGTGATGAAATTTTGCTATTCTTGTAAAGAGTTGTCCTAAGTAAAACAGATAACAATACATTAAGCTTAAAGAGGCATGTTGCATGTGTGGATTAAGGGAGGGGTATTCTTGGGGGAACGCTAGAGCTAGAGATTTAGGAGGCATGCGGTCACTGATGCATCGAAAAACCACAGTCACCATTAAAATTTCAAATAAAACATCGTGAAAAGTGTGGTGTTCAAAGCCACCCATTGGCTTGTGACCATTAAAGATACTATTTCGTGTGGTCTCCATCTACCCGAGGGGTTCCATCGATCGGAAAGCGTGTTTCTCCCCCTCGCTCTTACTCACCATTTGGAGCCTTTTTTAAATCGTGTCGCACAGCCATCAAGAGCCCCCCGCATCGCTTGCTCACAATTAGGCGTCGCCCCCCGATCCACCATGTTCATCATAAACGCTCACCATTCACACGCAATCAATTTGGGGCTCACATTTCGGCCACCAGTATCTTTATTAAGTGATTGGATCGCGTTTAAAGCACCGTCTGCAGTAATTAGCCCCCCAGAAAGGCGTGGATTCAATGGGCGGCCGAGTTTTAGTTTTGGCGAGTGTTGATTAAGGCACGGATTTGGAGGAATCCAGATACATCAATTAAGCAGGCCGGCCATCCATCATGAAAAGTTAAGCACCCAGAGTGAGACAATCTCGGGATCCGTAATGTGATCGTTGTGGCCAATCCTGCTAATTAGGAGATGATGGAAACACTTGCTAACTCTTATTCCGGCTTTCTTTGCCTTTAATAGGTTTTATCTCGCATCGTTTAGGGCGCTAATATTATCGTTTATTGATCAGCAACACGGAATACGGCTTTTATCCCGCTAGCATACCTCCAATTTGCGGCGCTTTAATATTCCCTGGCGATTTATGATTTTGATGACACCAAGATTGATGATGCCTGCTTGGGAGCACGCAAAAAATCACCGCAGGGATCAGTGCTAGTCTGATTAGTGTGCTTCCTACTTATTTCCTCTGCCTGGGTTTGTTTAATACCACCCGTGATCTACTGCCAGATATGGACCAAGTATCCATTTGTTAAGGTGTGCGATGGGATTAGAAAATGCATCGATAAAGTTTGGGGAGCTATGAAAAACTCAGTCCAATAAAGTATTTATGCTTCAGCAAAGCTTTCTCTATTTATTGCGCTGTAGCAAATGTTTGAAAGGAATTCTCTCTAAACAGGAAGGGATAACTTGTTATTAAATTAATTATAACCACCTAGTGTAAGTAATATTAGTATTCCCTATAAAACTACATCAATTTATTTACCATTAATTTAGACAGTTTGATAATACCGTTTACATTAAATTTAGTAATACCACTTAAAAGTAGTAGTATTATTCCTTATAAAGTTATATCAATTTTATTACCATCCATTTAATTAACTTAGGAATATCATTCATATGCAGTATATTACATAGTATTCTTAATAAAGTTACATTAATGTAATCATCATTCATTTAATTAATTTAGTAATACATTTGTATTACCTAATAGTATTTCCTATAAAATTGCATTAATTTGTCAAAGTAAAAGTAAAATGAAAGAAACAAGTGTTAAAAATTTTGTTGCATGTCAAACTTTTGGGTCCAGTGGTATTAATCACATCTACATATAATCCAATTTTTAATACAATCCTTAGATATTTTGAAAATATTTTTCATAAAAACTACATATTATTATTAAAAAATGTATTATTCTGCGCAAAATAAGTAATTTCGTGGTAAAGTTAGTTTTATAAGAATCAAGTTGTTCCACCATTTTATACGCATTTCTCAACACTTACCTCTATTCCATAATATCTCGACCCCTTAACCTTCATAACCTCTAGGTACTAATATCGCCTTAGCTTAACCCTTTAATTGCTGCCGACTATAGCTTGCGTGTTACGCTTTCAGAGCCAATCATCTGTGTTTTGAAACTCGAAACAAGTACCTGAGTAACATATCTCGTGTATTATTATGTAAGTGGCATTTAACACACTACCTCCTTGATTAGTCTATCTATATAATGCCAGTGAGTCCTCTACCAGCAATTTCTCCAATAACCTACCCATAGCGTCAGTAAATATAGATTTCTCAAGGTGTTTACACAAACTCCTGTAAAGTTTAATAGATTCATTTAAGAGTTTACAAGAGAAGATTAGTATCTTTTATAGCATCGAAAACATACAGATTTTTGTACATTCTATGATGCCTTCGTATGTAGGAGATTATAGTCTATTAATAGTATTTTAATAGACTATTAATAATATTTATTGCGTTGGATATCTTTGGAAGTAAGTTGGGTTTTATTATTTTTATTTATGTTTATTTTGCATTGCATTTTCCTTTTTAAATGGTAGTTTTCCACACTTAACAAATTAAACTATTTTATTACACTTGTGAAAATTTGTTTTTTATGATTAACACTTATATATACCCGACCACTGTTCCAGTAACCAACCATTTGCTTTTAAATGTATAAATTTTATATATTTATATTTATTTATATGCCTGTATGTTTTACTATGGATAAAGTGGATATATACGGTTTCCATCGTTTAAAAATGTTCGAATGAGAAGGTCGGATATCGGTGCTCATAGTCGGGTGTGCACTAAGAAGATAAGAACACTATTATTAGGAGTGAAATACAAGCTCTATTATTAAGATTGATTCACTATTTAAAGATGAGCGATACCTCCTTGATCCTTCACGTTAAAAGAGAGCGCCCACTAGAAGCTTTTGACAAATACTGAAATACTAACAGAAATTTCTAGCCTAAAGCAAATTATATTAAATACTAATTCAAAAATCAATCCTTGATGGCAATGAAGTAGAATTGACTTTATGCGGCGGGTTGAGAGCGGTGGGCAAATGTAGGTGAACGCTCAAAAAGCCCTTGACTAACGATTCCAATCCACGGGTGTGGGTTATTATCAATTAATAGATCGGGGTACTTGACATGTCACGAGATTGAATTATAACCGGCGATACCTGGCTCTCGCAGCATCATTTGCCGGTGATTACTAATGTTGACATAGACAGATGAGCCGATAGAGAAGGCAGTCCGATAAGGCCTCCACCGCCACAATCATTACTTACGGATAAGCTGCGAGTGGTATCCAGCTGACAAGGCTAGAGACAAGAGACAGCGATTTGTCATTTGCCGCCCGCCACTTTTGGGCTCCTCTCAAATGACTTCCATGTTACGAGGATGGGGAGAATGTCGGCGAATAAAATACGCGGCGGCTTACTCGGTTTGGTTGGGTGCTATTAATTAATTACTGGGAACAAGGTTTGCGGATTTTTCCAATAACAGGTTTCGGTTTTTGGGCAGAAGGTTTGGAGCTTTGTTTTGGGGGGTTGTGTGTTCTTCATTGAACTGTTTGGTTTGAGTTTCGGCAGGTTTAAAGTAATGGGAGTTTTCCCAGAAATTGGTTCTGTAGTGTTTGCGAAATTCAAAGCAGAATGGTGCTGGGGTGAAGTATTGCAAGCTTAATGAGAACTGATGTATGGTGAAACGTTAAATTGTTATTTTTACCAACGTAGATAAGCAGTTCAGAAATAATGTTTTGATAGTAAAATAGTTTAGATAAAAATATTTTTTTGTGAACTACTATCAAAATAAGTCGAAGCGTTTCAAAAAAACGTGTGGTTCTTTAAATTTAATATTTCCTTAAAACGTTTATAGAATTTGCAATACAATTAGGTGACAATATTGTTTTATAACCTTCTATGTTTATTTAGTGATTTTTTCTCTAAGAATTGAAAAACAAATTTAAAAATACGTATTCTTTTTTATGAAACTTCAAAATATAGCGAGGCAATTTTTTATAAATTATTTGTAACCGAGTTAAAAGTTTTAATTTCAGCACATTGAAGGCAAATTCTAAACTTTAATTTTCATACTTAACATCAAACCAAGATATCTACTTCAAAAAAGACATACAAATTCGAAGGTTATTGAATGCCTCTCCAACTCTTATCAGCGTATCTGCTGTAAGAAGGTGTGTAAAGCACACACACACACAACCTAAAATTGTCTCCATAATATTGCAAAAAATCCCTGGTCGATAAATCTGAAGCCAAGTGTTTCAAATGGGTGATAACAACAAAGACATCAAACGACATCACTTTCAACAACTCAAAAGGCAGAGCTCTTCAAAAAACGATCCTCCATAAAACCTGATAGCTCGCTGGAAAGAGCTGCGGAAATAAGCCCCGAGTGTCTGATAATTCAGTCTTATCAAAGTGTGTAATTTCTCTCGGCCTGACACCTAAAGTAGTTGACTCCAAGATTGACGCTTCAAATGGGCTGCAGGGAAGAATATGGCGCTTAATGGTGACGGCATGAATAAAACGATGGATTTCGGCCGTGAAAGAGTTCGGGGAAGCTATGGCGTAATCTCAGTTGAAATTATTGAAATATTTGCGGGAATTTATGTAAGAGCGAATTTGTAATAGCAATGAACTAGTAAGGATTTATTATTGATAAACATTTTTTTTAGTCTGCGATGATTGGCTCTGCAGTTAATCATTGTATTATTTTCATCTCAAATATTTTTTAATGAATTGTATGCTCGAAATGTGACTATAATGTTCCCAATGATATTAAAAGAATAGTAAGTCAAATTCAAAATACGAAACAATGTAACAAATGGGAAAATTATTTGTAGGGGAGACAAGGGTCAGTTGACACTCTGGGCTAGTTGGCATTCTGCCTTTATTTTTTTCCACAAAGGAGTCAGTGCACTGAAATTTCGATGATAGATAGAGTACATAAAAATACAATTTCCACCAAAAATTCCGTCTGTTTCGAATTTAATATGCAAATTAGCTTATGGCAACTTACCTCATAGGGTATGCCAAGTTCAGGCTAATTGGCATAGTCGAGAGCTAATTAACGTATCCTCTGGATAAAACGAATTCTCTCTTGTAAGTATTACAGAAAAAGAGTTATATATACATCGAAAAACAAAAACTATGCCAACTAACCCCGGTCTCCCCTAAAAATTATTTCTAAGATATAAATTCTCAAACACAAGAGCCCTTTTATAAACGGTATACATAAATACAAATATTTTGACTGCAGATGAAACTTACTTGATTTACCTTTCCTACTTTTACCTTAATAAATGGGTGTATAGAGATATAAATGTTGTGTACAGAGTCAATAATTTAGAAAGCATCGAACATAAACCATATCCATTCAAAGACCGAAACTTTTCTATTACTATAATAAGCATAAGCTAACAGCCATTGACTCAAGAATGACCCTCTTTCCTAAACCAAAAGGAGAAGGAATATCTCGGATTTCTGACCAAGTTCGATCGGAGAGCCGTTCTTAATTAAAAGCCCTAACTGCTAAACAACCACTTGTCCGTGTCAGTGCTGCCACTCAGGCCGGAAGAAGGCGCTAATTAGGGTCCATTCCGGGCGCAACTTGGATACGGCCCCGGCAACGCGTGAGTGACGGCCAGCGAAAGGAACTGAAACCCGAGTGCGGCTGCATTTGCATCCGCAATGAGTGCGCAAAAAGCACGCATTGTCTCCCCGTGAAAGGAGAGACGCGCCCGCCGCATTTGCCGGAATCGGACGCGGCTTAATAAGCGTGGTCAGGTCAGGGCGTTCTTGCCCCATTAGAATGGGGCAAGGCGTTCAAAGGGATTGGGGCAAGGATGCTTGGTGCAAGTGGGTTTTCTTGGGCACTTGGGAATTTATTTTGTGTGGAGTAGTGAATCAGTTTGATCATTTTCCGAATATTTGGCTGGATTCCTTAACCTACTTGAAAGTTATTTTAGATATAAAAGAGAGTATAAGGACTGGACAAGAATGTGAAAGAGAGAGATGATAAAGGGATGAGAGAAGGGGTATCACACGCGAGGATTAAAGACAATGCTAAAGTTTAATGCAAATATTTGATGAAAATAAATTTAATATCATTATCCCGTCCAACTGACAAAGAACCAAGTGCAATCCTACTTTTATTTTCTTAAAAAAACTGTGCTTTTATTTCAATAAAAAATTATGAAACTTACGTTTAATTTTTCCATAAAAAATCTAAGAACATTATTTGATATATTTTGTGTCCAAAATTTTTTTGGTAGTTTTCTCTCAATTTATTACTGAGACTATAACAACCACAAAGAAGGGGAAAATTTATTATGATACCATTACTTAGAGCTATACGTGCTTTTATACAATAGTTAGACATGCACCCACAATTTTAAACTAATTCAATATAATCTCCTCAAACATCTAGCTCAATGCATAGCCTGACAAGCGACACCACTCAAACTTTCAAACAAGTCTCCCCCAAACTTCAGGAAACTTGATGAATTGAAATCGTTAAATTATCCCTATATCGCCATTTAATTCAAACTAATGAGTAAACCTTAAATTCTAAAAACTTAGCCAATGAAATTATTTATCAATTTATAATTGCAGTCATTCATTTATCAATCACAGATTATTTTATTTTAGTAATTGAAATAAAAGAAAAGGAACAAAAATATGAATATATTGGATCCATTAAAGTTTTTGGAGCAACTTGTGTGTTGCTTGGTGGTTTAAATCTTATTGAGATGCTTAATGGGGACAAGTGTTATAAAATAAGCGAAAAATTACTGCAATTAAAATAGAACGTTTTAATTTTTTACCCTTAGAACGCTGATAGTAATAATTTAAAACCAACAATAATTACGTATAAAATGCACGGCAATTGCCTTGTAACAACTACATAGTAACAACCATAGAAATTCCGTATAGCAGACAAATCTTTATATTGTTTACTATTTAGAGTTGTAAAGACGTAAAAAGTTTAAAACTCACAAAAAAAAGTTACGTATTGAACAGCTCAATAGATCAGAAAAATATGAGTCAGAGATTTTAAACAATAAATTTAGTGAGCACTAAACATCCTCCTTTGAATTACTCTTCCATCAAAATGCTTATTCATTTGGAAAAAAAATCTTCTCATGAATTTACCTCACTAATCTTTATTATTAACCAATACTAATTTCTTACATTTTAGGAATTATAAAAATTTCAAATGTTTCTCTTCTTGTAACAGTTTCTTCACGACGGAACAAGTAACGCATCAAGCACTGCGTAGCGCACAGGTAAAATGTTAGATTAGATTTACAATGAGGAGCAGAAAGCCAGACACTAAGACCAAAGGTCCATGTGCCAATATAAAATATTACTACATTAAAAATTCCCCCTAAAAGTAACAAAAACATATTAAGCTCTTTAAAAGATAGATTAAAGGTTGATGGGTATCAGGAAAATTGGGTTTGACCATTAATTCCCTAAAACGAGCTTAAAGTAGCCGTAATAAGCTTGTATTGGCTGACACCAGCCGCATCTCACGAAAAACACCATTTCGCTCCGCATTCTTGCTCAAAAACTATTCACCTCCCCTGCCATCTGCTCCCCGCTGAATCTGCATGGTTCCCATCGGATGCTTTTAGCCGTAATTTCGGGGGCAGCCAGGAACTTTTAGCGGAGACTTGATCCGCAGGTCACCGTGGGGCTGCCACTCAACCGATAATAGCCTCCCTTACGGTACATAGCCCGAGTAAATTAAAGGCAGATATGGATTCCCGGCATCCTTTGTGAGAGCCATCCACTTGTGAGAGCCGCTCGCTCCATTTAAATGCTGCTTGTATGTAGTAGTATTTAGTGGCTCGGTTGCGCTCAGAGACAGGCTGCTGGAGATGTGTGGCTTCTGGGATGATTTCAGAGTTAACAAGACGAGATTTGTGATTTATGTTTATTTAGGATTGTTACTTGTGATTTGGGATTATTGTTATTTAATAAGCCATTTGGTAAGTGTTTTAGGGGGATATTCGGATATTAAAGTTAAATTCAAATTTCAGGGAATTCAGAATATGTTTGAGTTAATCTGTGTATTTCTGAAAGAGGATATTCGAGGTATTAAAGTGAAATGGAAATTTCTCGGGCACTAGATTTGGTTACAGTTTTTGAAACAGGTTAAATCTGTAGTGTTCTTTACTGAAAGAACATTTAATCAATTGGTTGTTATTTAAGGTAAATTATTGTTGTTGTTTTTTTAAATAGGAATGATATAAGTTGAGAATGATATATTTTAAACAAAAATAAAATATTCACTTTAATGAAATTTTTTACATAATTTCTCCTCTTGCTTTAGCTAGATTATTGAGTGTTTTCAATAATTTTTTTTAAATTCAATAACATAGAGATTAGGGAATAATATTAAATTTCCTTTTTGTTCCTATAGTACTTAGGAGATCGTAATACTTTAATTTCAATATGGATATGACAAATGTTTACTGTGCACTCACCTATAAGTAAAGACTAACGAGGGGAGAACCCTTGTCTTGAAAGCTAGAAATAGAAAATTCCTATTATAATCAAGAATATGATTTTAATAAAATAAGTTTTGGGTTACTCATGAATAGTTATTTTTTATGATAAAAGAAGTGTTTAATCTTTTCTTTTGGTATCAACTTTTCCTTCAATTAGTTTTCTCCCAAAAATACGTTCAATAACATTTAACACCACCCACAACACTTTGATCTTCTCCCAGCACTTTCAAAACAGTAGCCAAGTCCGCTCGCCCATAACCTGTCCATATAAAAGCGAGAAAACGCAGTCTACTTTCCCTTTACACCACGAGGCAATCATTTACAGCCACTTCAGTCTTATGGGCCATCTTCCCCAAACTACTTCTATAGAGCATTTCGCGAGTTAACAGACCCGCTCTTTCTTTTTTACTCGCCGTTTTTTGCCGTAATCTGCTGGCTCGCCAAAACGCTTTCTATTGTCGAGGGTTCAGTTTTCGAGGGTTTTTAATCTTCTTCTACTATTTATGCCACCTGAAGAAGCATTTAAGCAGCTGAGTTCAGAACCTTTCAGGGGGAGAAGGGAAGAGGGTTAAGTAGCCGTTTCGGGGGTCTCTAGAGAAATAGTCTGGGGAATGAAGAGAAGTGTAATTGTAAGTAGAGGCCGTAATGGAGCTTAAAGAGAAGTTACTCAACTCAAGTGATGATTTCAGTATGCATTACACTTTTTTTTACCATAACTGAGTCTATTTTTTTTATAAAGGTACTTCAAGTAGTACTTAGTTTTTGCCCATGAGGTGTAATCAGTTTATAACTACAATTCCCAAATATGCTTATCCCCTTAACAATTCCTTTTATATTATAGTATCACCTATAGCTGTAATTTTCTCACGGAAGTGGAAAGTGTTACCGTATATGGAAGTTTACATATTCCATGATGACAGTTATTAAAGTTTCAGATGTATGTAAAATTACTCTTTGTTAGTGAAAGTGATCTTCTATATAATTCAGTTGAGTAAAAAATAATTTTCTAATTTTATGTGTACAAGACAATAAATATAAACAAAGGGAATGTAAAACCAACTTTTTGAATGATTGAATTAACAAAATGCTCTTGTATTTTGTAATCATTAAAATAATGGCATACGTTTTTAATTTTGAACGGAAATTTTCAATTTTATTCTGAAATATGTGTAAATGATATTTACTAAACAAAACTAATCTATAATGACGTTCGCTGAATTGTAAAAGAATGAGTATTTACCCAAATAAGTAGATATTTTGATTGTATTATTATTCGGTACTTAATGTTTAGAGTAATACATTGATACGAAAGTTTATATTGCTACTCCTAATAAACTAAATTTTATGTGTTTTACAGTAAAGGTTAAAAAAATGTTACTGTTAACAGTAGAAGCGAAGTTTTCCTGGAAAACGCAATACATAAAAACAGTATAAGTATAAAAATATGTCACTATACATTATTTAACTTTAGATAAACAAAATTAAATAGAGTTCTATAAGACTTAAAGACCAAAATGTCATGAAGTGCAATTTATATGTGAAAATTCTACCGAATTAATATTTGATAGGTGCTTTCATGTCCTACTAACTATATATTTGTTTACTTCTCTATTTTTTTTATTCTAAAATGAAAATTTCTTTCTCAAACTTTATATCTAATACCTATCCTTTTAGATGAAAACATTTATAAAAATAAGTTTTGAAGCCTTTTTTAACACTTTGCTTCAAAATTTAAACTTTTTCCTTCAATCAACCACAAACTCCACACCGCGAACCATTTAACAATCCCACCATCGACGCATCCAGCCTTCAGCAGCAGGCCCAGCGCTAAAAGGCCCAAAATTCGGCCGAAAATATTACCCAATAAAGAAATTAGTTCCCTAAGTGACGCAATAATTTCGCGATTCATACATCACTGTCAACACAAAGACATTTCCATCCCGAGAAAGAGAGCCTTAAAACATTTAATCTGCGTCATGTGAGCTTTCGAGACTTGATGCAAATCGAAAATTTTATTTTTGCGTCTTGTTCGCGAAAGGGCAGTAATTGAGAGAGTGGTTAATACGGCGAACTAAAAGCATCGCGGTCGTAGATTCAATTGGTCTCGCCTTAATTAAACTCACCGACCGTTCACTGCCAAATGAACATAGCGTGAGCTTTTAAACTCTCCTCTCCTTTCGCGCTTGCAGGGGGCGGTCGCATATTGCGCCCCGCTCTTTGCAATTCCTTTTTGGCGATACCTTTGGCGTCGCGAATTCCTTGTTAGTGTTATCTTTCAGTTAATATGCATGCATTTCGTATGATATTTTTGAATTTATATTTTAACGGAAGAATACTAATACTTTTTATAAGATGGTTGATTTGACTCAAACACAGACTACATACGGCGAATCTCTTAAACACTATGAGTTAAGAAGTGGTCTGAATCAAACTTGACCTTTTTATTTCTGAAAACTCTATTTAGTTCTTGTTTTTGTACCAGCCGTTTGATTCTGATCATTTCAACTTATTGTTTACAAATATAATTTTAAAAGATATTAAAACCCATTACATTATTTTTTTTCTAATACGTATTAAAAAATAGATCATAATCATACAAATAATTCACATATGATTGATGTTCACAACGAACTACACCATAGTTCAAAATATTAAAAAATAGATCATAATCATACAAATAATTCACATATGATTGATGTTCACAACGAACTACACCATAGTTCAAAATATTAAAAAATAGATCATAATCATACAAATAATTCACATATGATTGATGTTCACAACGAACTACACCATAGTTCAAAATATTAAAAAATAGATCATAATCATACAAATAATTCACATATGATTGATGTTCACAACGAACTACACCATAGTTCAAAATATTAAAAAATAGATCATAATCATACAAATAATTCACATATGATTGATGTTCACAACGAACTACACCATAGTTCAAAATATTAAAAAATAGATCATAATGATACAAATAATTCACATATGATTGATGTTCACAACGAACTACACCATAGTTCAAAATATTAAAAAATAGATCATAATCATACAAATAATTCACATATGATTGATGTTCACAACGAACTACACCATAGTTCAAAATCCTCCAAAATAAGCATCATTTAGGTAGCCTTACTTTCTCATGAAAGAGAAGAGGAATTATATTTGAAATCTGAACATAAAAAAGGTGGACAAGAAGTTCGCAAGAATCGACTTTTTATCCAGACGAAATTCACTAAATAAAACCATTAGATCCTCAATAAAGTTTTTAAATATGAAAAATATCAAGCATCTCAAAACAATGGTGAATAATTCAAACTTATCGATTAAACTAATTGCAACTAATAAACCCCAATCTTCTCATTTTATTTCCCCAATTCTTCCATTAGAGTAAAAAGCCAAACAATCAAATGACCCTCCACAGGGAACTCCCTCCCCATCTTATCCCTATCAGCCTACATTTAACAGCATCTTTTATCCCCTTATCACCCGCGGCAGGTGGGAGTTTCCTTCTTCAGGGGTGTCGAGCAACATCAGCATATTAGCCTCCGCTATTCGGCCACACGTCTCCGCTACGTGCCTCGATTGCGATGTTGCGAGGCCCGTGCCAAGACCCCAGTATTTTCCACGGCGGTAATCAAACGAAGTCACCATCGTTAAAAATAGCTCCTTGCTCATTCGTATTGTGTTGTTCGGTGAATGTGATGCTTTGTGAAACTCACGCGTGACACCGACGCTTTTTGGATACCATCGATGCTTTGGGAATACCCCATCGAGTGACTATAATGGAGTTTTAAGTCTTTTGGGTTCGTTTCCATCGGCACCGTTGACTTCGACCAATCACAGAAGCGATCAAGTGCCCAATATGATGATCAACGACGTCAGTCATATTTGGTCACTGATCCGCTTGGTCATGGTCAACGTCGCGCTTTGCCCATGGAAATTAACCTTTACACATTCCACTAATGAGTGAAAAATTCTTTATGAGTAGGAGGAGAACGTAAGTTAAAGTAGCTCTTTCTCAGTTATGTATGAAATGCATAATTTCTATGAAGAACATGCACACAGTTAAAAACTAGATGTTAACTAGAACTTAAGAACTTAACTAGAACTTAAACTAGAAGTTAATTGAAATATTCCTACATTCAAATGGGTATCTAAAAGCATTTAGTAGGCTTTTTATTTTGTTATCCGGTTGAGTAAATACGAAATTACTATCTATGAATGGCAATGTTATGCTCGCAAAATGTAAGACAAAGTGCATCAATTATTTTTTATAAGAAATAATCCAGTATTTAATTAAAACTAGTTAAAAATAAAATTTTAGAGTTAAGTGTTTTCTTAAAATATCGTGAATTTCTTTTAAACAGAAAATATTTTACGCTCCATTATGGACCTACGTATGAGAGATAAACATGTAATTTTGAAACAATTATAATTCGTTTCCTTGTTACATGGAACCATTAATTCCTATCAATACATTTAAATGAGTGATGTAAATATTTATTAACTTTGCTTCTGATCCACTTATTGCATGCATTCAATAAATTAAACTAATGAAGAATTCATGCTACTATAACCGAAACCCAAAATGATACATTCCCTATTTGAACTCGATTGTCAGATAATTTGCAAAATAGGTACCCATTCAAGGCTTAAATCAGAGAGAAATTGCTCTAATAACCGAAACAATTACGAAAATCGGCATATAAATATTCAAAAGCGAAACCCGTGAAGAATGAGTTCTGATCGACTTCCTCAAAAGCAGCAAAGCCCTATCTTCCAGCCATAAAGGCTCGCCGTCAACTATTGCGTGCTTCAGCAATCGGCAGCTATCGATTTGACAGCAGTTTGCCCTCCACAGAGGGATTCGTAGGTAATTGCACCACTGGGTAATAATACCCGACCAAGCCTAGTATCAATCACTTAGGCAAAGGCTATTTTTTAAACACCTAATGAAGATTTGTGCGCAATAAACGGGAAGGAGCCTTGAGAACTGGATCGCTAGATATTATTTATTGAGGGCTGTCCCTAATTTGTGATGTTTGCAACATTTGGATTTGAAATGTTCACATATTTGTGCTGTTTGTGATACGCCTTAGTTTGTTGTTTTTGCATTGGTGTGGTTTAGGCATTGTGGTGATAAATGGTGGGGAATTATTTGTTTCTGCCTTAAATGGAGTTGGAAGGATTTCTTATTGTATACCTTACAAGGAGGGGAAGTTATTTTAATTGCGCATGAATGTGATGAAAATTGATGGATTATAACGAGTTGAAAGTCAATCATTTTTATTGTTTTAAATTATGCAAGTTAGATCAATTATTTGACATGAATAATATATTAGCCTTGAAAATAGATTGCTTGTTTTTATATTTGATTACCTCTGTACTATACTCTCACATACTTTTCATGCACTGCATTGCACTGTGTGATCTAATATGTATTTTCTATAATTAAAATGGTAACTAAACAATTTTGCTACAGGAGCACTTAGAGAAAAATTAAATTGTTAAATTAGACAAATTTTTAGTGGATTACTATTTAGTATTTGTAGAAGTTAAATTGATATAGCAAAAATGTTTATTGTAAAGTTAATAGTGCATTACTCACTTAATCAACTATTCAACACTATCAATTAGGAATCGAAATACTGATCCTAACACTCGTTTAACAACTAATCGACAAATTCCCAAACGAAAAGGTATTGATGACTTTTATAATATAGAATACCATTAATTTATACACTTTCTTTTATATAAAATAAAAATCTTAATCTAAAATTGTACTTAACACAAGTCAGCTGATAATAAATATTTAAACAAGCATTTGGAGAATTGGTATATTAGTTAACTTAAACCTGGAAGTAACAATCCAGTTTTAATTTAAATTAAAAGTTATTTCTTTAGTATGGCAAAAATTTACTCAATTACGCCTCAATTCCTTCATCGTTGCTAGGATTCATCCAGGATATTCATTTTCCTTAAAGCCAGAATATTTTGAACCTGATAAATGTACCATCAGAACTAATCATGCTAAGCACTATCTGAGTTTATATAAATTACTAATCACAGTAGACATATTTGCGTCTTTTTATAGACCGTGATACACTTTAATTGATTATACGAGTAGAATGATAAATTAAAGGTCTCAATTAAACAGATAACGGAGAGTGAAATAAATGAGTTCGGCCAAAGAATTAAAAGTTGTGTCTGTGGGCCGTGGCAAAATCTACTTAGATTTTCATTAAGTGATGCTTTAAGCTAAGATATCCCGATGTGTAGATATTTAATCAAACGAATAATTTAACATTGTTCAAACTTTATTAAAGACATCAAATTTTAATTGACGAATACAGTTAAAAATGCGTTGGAATGCATTATATTGTAAGAAGGAAGGAATATAGGAATTATGACCTCTTCATTAAAGTAGTCAAGATCTTGAGGATTCTCATCTATTTAGAAATTTTTGATGAAGTACCTCCCCTTGTCTTAACTTCATACTTTTAGAATAAAATTGATTTAATTTTACTAATTAATATGATAATTACTTTGAAGTTTTGTACAACCAATACCTCTCTAAAAATATAAATTTAGCTGCACTTCCTGAAACATATACATTATGTGTACTAAATATTATTACTTAAAAGTATCATGTTATGTATATTTTTTTAATATTATTCTGTCAAAGTAACCTAAGAGAGAAGAAGGGAAAGACAGATAATTTACTATTTAAATCTATTTTTATTATTAATTTATTTTTTATAAGTATTGTATATGATTCTTCAATTTAAGATATGGTTACATTAAATTTCATAAAATCAAATTTCAATATAAATGAATAGATCGAATGGAATTTTAGCCAAAACTTAAATTCAATCATAATAAAGAATGTTAAATTAATTTAATTATATTAAAGAAAATTAAATGAATGAATTCAACCATATTATATTTGAAATTGTTCTAAAAGAGATTTAAACTTGATTCATTTTATTGTATTTGAAACCAATTAATTAATCCTTTTAATTGATTAGTTTCATTGTAAATTTATAACTTCAAATGAATATACAATATAGATTATCGTACATCTTTTTAAATATCCTTATTGGAGTATTTTCTCTCTCTCTTTGCACTTTAAAATATGTTTAAACTAAAATAAACCAAAACATTTTGAAAGCGATGCCTAAATAGAAATTCTTGAATGTCCAACTACAGCGCAAGATCTACATTAAGAGACAGGTGTGAAATATTAACATTACTCAGTTCGTAAGATTGTTTAAGTGGGTAATTGCTTAATGCTTATCAAGCTGTTAATAGTTTTGTTTGTTCATATAGAAACACATTAAGCTCAAACAGTTTCCTAGATGATGGTCTTAAATGAATCACAAATTTCTATTTCGTGTAAGTAGGTAGCGGTTTTGAGTTACGGATGCGGGTTATATTGAAGGAGGTCAGACTAGCAATCTAATGTTAAATGAGGACGAAAAACGAATGTTGAGTTATTTGAGGAAAGGTATATTATTGAATAAAAAAGCTAAAATAATGAACTCTTAAACAAAAATTAAATACATAATTTAAATACATTACCTGCCATATTGTTAGATTTGCCATAGTTTTAAAATTAAACTATTTTAATAGTTTCTCTATTGAGCAAAAAGAGGTTTGTTAAATTGATGCTAACCTCAAAGGAATTAATTCTATATCAAAACATTGACGCATAGAAGATTTCATTTCATTCGCGTTACTAATGTAATTCACACAACCGGTTTAATGGTAATTAGATTGATTGCAATGTATTGCTGAAAGTATGACACTGTAGATGAAGTGCGTTACATTTTTTTGTTTCATTTATTTTTTTAATGTGAGTCACTGTTTAGTTTTTTTTGTTCTTAAACCATTGAGTTCTTTTAAAATGAATTCGTAACGAAAACGTTTTTAAATGATTATTTAATTTGGCGTGCAGGTGTCTGTGAAGTAAACTTTACTTTTTACAAAAGATTTATATGTGATATAAATTCTTAAAACTTCGAAAAAGAATGTAATACTACAAATAGTAATAACTATTTGCCGCAACTGGTATTAAAAAACTTTACTTATAAATTGAAATATTTAAAATAGTATGTAAAAAATATGTACTTACCTACACATTATACATACTTAAATTTTCATATATTTTTAGTTTTTTCCTGAACAAACATTTTTCCATCCCTTCGTTTAAGAAAAATGAAAAAAAAAAAACATGTTAATATAAAATTTGATTTCTAAAACCATTGCTGTTATATACCTTTTAACATCGACACCACGGTGAAACAAAAATGGGCCAAATTTTTTTTTCATGTATTCAATTCGTAATAGTGCGGAAAAATTGCTTTTAGCTATCAGTATCAATATATGAATACCGGAAATTGATCAAAAAATATTTTGCTGCAAAGACCTTTAAGTTTTTAAAAAATGCTGATTTCTTTTACAAAACAACTAAAAAAACTAAAGCTTAAACATTTTGCATTTTGCAAAAGCATTTTGTTCAAGATTTTTTCATAAAGAAGTACTAATGTTACAAATGTAATGTTTCAGGTTTTGTATTTTTATCACCCCTTATTTGGCTGTAATATTTTTTTAAGTATCCAATAAATGTGTAACGTTGTTTTTCTAGCATTTTGTATATAGCTATAACTCTGGAACTATACAACTTAAAAACATGAAATCAGGTTGATTTTGTTAGTAATTTATTTTTTATTTGATGTGCATTATTTAAATTGATTTAAGGTGTTAGTGGTAAAAAGATTTAGAAATAAACATAATTCTAAGGAATATTAAGGTGATATCTATGCTTGGTGAATTCAATTTAAGTTGGGAACTTACTCTGTAAGATTTTGTATGGAACCTGATAAGAGTTGTATTTTCCGAAATTTATATGAAATTTTCTGCATGTTTTAAATCATAGGAACACCCTATAGGGATTTCACAAATTTTCTATGAGTTAAAAGATTTGTTGTATTATATAAGGGGGGAGGTTAAAGGGGGGTTAGCAGATTTCATGTTTTTAAATTGTATTGTTCTAGATTTACAGCTATTTGAAAGATGCAGGAAAAACACCTTTACAAATTTCTTTTATATAAAAAAATTATTATTACCAAATAAGGGGTGATAAAAAAACCTTAAAAAATACATATATCTGCAGCATTATTAGTAGTTCTTTATGAAAAAATCATGAACAAAATGTGAGGGTTTAATCTTTTTTTTATTGTTTTGTAATTTCCTTCAAACTTTTTAATTTAAATTAATGAGTTAAACAAGATTTTAGGTCTTAAAATATTTTGATAACTAACCTATGCATTTTTAACATCGACACGTCTAAATAAACACAAAATCTCAATAGTACAAACCACTGCAAGCAGTTTGCACTACTCTATACATAACAGTTTAAAATTCAAAGTTTAAAGATTAAATTTCTTGCCTTGATCTAAATAAATATATACTTAATTTCTATTTTAAGTAATTTCACCAAACTCATGTAACATGAGTTGTAAGCTTCGTGTTCACATGCTTATACGTTAGGATTTTTTAACTTTTCAACTTAAATTAAGAACGTTTCATCTCCTAAAAATAATATGATTACTGATGTCTTAAAAACATTCGCAAAATTAAATCAGTTAAATATATGGATATATCACTTTGCGGTTTGTTATAGTTTAGTCAGCCCGGAGGAATTTTCAAACAATAGTAAGTAACCTTTTTTTACTTGAGATGAAGACCCGCATCATGGAAATATCCAGGTTTGATTGATTTCAAATATCTAAGTAACAAATGTAGTATTAAGTATTATAAAATTTGTGAAGGTATAGTACAATAGTCTTTATTTTAATAAATTGTTAAGTGATCTCTAAATATTTATGTTTCGATTAGTAATGAATTTCACGTTTAGGTAAACTTGTTAAAATAAAAGAAATTAAAACTAAATTTGGATTTTAAATGAAACTGTTCTTAAGATAGTTTTAAATTTATGTATATTTTTATGCTGCACAAGGGCTGAATAACATCACAGTTAAGCATTTAACCTTTTCAACACTTATAATGTCTGCAGATTTTACAGTATAAAAATATCAATTGTTAAACCATTTGTTTTTTAATTGTTTAAAATTACGAAACTAAATCGACACTTCTTACATTTTGTTTATTTACTCTTTATGGTTAATTGTTCGTATAAAAGTTCAGTTTAATACTTAGAACCTGAAACTTAGGAAAAACATTATTTGTATCAAAACTTATTTTGTCACACAAAAAGAAATAAAACTTCATATAAAGTTACTTCAACTACTTTCAATGGATTAAATTTTTGAATATTTTTTAAATTTCATAAGATATCTATTTTCACACTTACACATGTCGTTTAATTCTAAACAAACCAGCCCTACTAAGTATATAGGTATGAAATCCTTTAACAATCACAAAAATAATTTTTAGACATTCCGTAAATTACCATCAAAATAGCCATCAAACAAGATTGCAGTATTTAATGAACTAAACATTGGACTCCCTTTAAAGTAAACAAAATTCCATTTAAAAAACTAATACAAATTTTCCTTTCGATTTAGTTTTTGCTCTAAAAGTTCCAAGCGCCCTAAACTTTACACAAAAAGTTAAATCCCTACAGAAAAAAGGGTTAAATTCATTCCCCCAATTCTCTCCCTTATTAAACGGCCATGGAAACTGAGTAATGGCCTAATCCTTTTACAGTCGTGACTCCGAGTATTTTCACGTAGTCATTCCCCCAGGGCTGGCAAAAAGTCATTCAATTATTCCCGTCTCTGTGACAATTGTGCAACATTTCTTCGCCTCTTATCAGGGCGGGGACACCAACTCTGACTTCTCTTATCCCACATGTCTTCTTATCCCGCGACAAAGAAGCTTTTAGCGAGCGAGGCAATAGAGTCGAGATAAATGATAAGACGAGCAGCTTTTATAGAGGTTTAAACACTCGTGATGAGCAGTTTTTTGCTTTTAATTTTCTTTTAAACGTTTTCGACGCTCGATGCGCTTTTTTTTTATCGCGCGCTCGAGAAGCACTTTGAGCGGCAACTTTGGACGCACTTCACGCGCCTCTGTGGAAAGAGGGCGTTTTTGATAAAGGCGTGCGTTTTAGAGCTTCTGCTAGAGCTTGAGGGGGGTTCGGCGGCTATTGTGCCATACAGAGGAGGGAGGGATTTATTAAATGCTAGAATTGTACTTCGAAAGTGGAATGTTGGGTGAAAGGAAAATGGGAATTGTTCGAATCAAAGTGTTTTAGCAGTTAAAGAGATTAGGGTTAGAATTTGTTTAAAAACCCATTCAAGCATGGCATTAAACCTAACGCATATTGTGTTTTAGTTAAAAGGAATAAATTCAGAAAAATTTATGCGGTAATAAAATAAAAATACAGTTGTTGACTATGCTTAATCTAATCACTTTTGTCCAAGAGTAGAACGATAACAATATAGCGATATTTTAATCACATAAAACGATACATTTTGCGTTAAGTTAAATAGGAGTCGACCGGTCAATTTTGATAACATTATCTGATTGATAACATTAACCGTGACCACAATAAGCGGAGTCAACTGTACTTTTACTTTTAAATTCCAAAGGTTTATTGAGTTTGTTATTCTCATCCAAAATGATTGATAAACATTTTATACTTATTTTTATGCTTTTTTGAATTGATTTAACAGAATTTAAAGTTTATTGTGAATTTTAAAATCAGAAAACAATCAGAAAAAGGGATAAATATTCCGTAAGAAACGTGTCGAAGTTATATGGATAATATTTAAACTGTGTTGTAAATGTATAGGCATTTTTTACAACATAAATTAGCTTATAAAATGTTTAAAATTTGCTGAAATACAAATTATGTAATATTTTAATACTAATATAAACTTTATTAATATATTTATTTATATATATATATAAATAAATAAATTTTAATATATTAAAAAATAAATTTTATTATATTAATATATTAATATATCTATTGATTTTTTATTTTTACTCCTAATATGAGGTGTTAATAATTCAGTGCATTGAAAACTTTTACTTAATAAAAATTACCCATTCCTAAACTTTATTTTATTAAATAAAACTATTTCATTCAATAACCAATTAATTTCTCTAAATCAAGTAATCACAAAGCTTTATCACATTGAGTGTTTATGCTAGTGTTGACTTGATCTAAACAGAAACTTTCTTAAAATAGTACCTTCACAAATTAAAAAATTTTCATTCATACAAAAATCCGTCACTCTTTTAAGAAAAATATAAACGATTTAAAGAATATTAAAACAAACCGATCACATTAAGAAATGTTATCATTCGAGTTATTGCAAATCCATACTAACTAATATGTTTATCGACCCAAATTCATGCACATACCAAGTTCCAATACAAAAACACAAACACAACATCCCTTTAAAATTTTTCAAACATGATCTTACCCCAACCTTTCAAGAACCAATGACTTCCTCCGTTCCCCATTGATATCCAATACGGAAACTTGGCGCGATTCTTTCTCAAATACATTCCATCGCATCCAATGATTTACTAGACTTGCCCATAAAACTCGAAATCCACATAAAAATGCCCATTGCCGAAAAACACTTCCAATCTCCTGCGACTTATACAAACAGGTCTTACGCATTTCCACCTCCCCCTTCGCATCAGCTTTCGCGCCATTACTCCCGAAAGATATCGATAAAAGAATCGAAAAGCGGTCGACAGCCATTCCCCAAATCGTTTCTCAATCTGTCCACATGTCGGCTCCGGATCCAAAGTGGCTGACCTTCCGGAGATGGACCCAAGGGAGTTTGGTGGACGACCCCTCTCCCGGATCGAATCGGGAGTGATGGACCTTTCCCGGCCAACTTACCCCTACTTTATTACATACCTCTTCCACCTCACGCTGCTGCATTCCCGTTTTGGGAGTCTGCCCTGAAGCCCAAGCGGGCTAGTATTACCTTTAGTTTTGAACAGTATTTGTAAGATGTTTGTTATTTCTATACATCTTATAGAGCTGTTTTTATATTGCTATGAAGTGGAAGTTGCTAAAAGTTTGTAATAAATAAATCGCTTGTGATGAGGTGTTTTTGAACGTTTTATTTAGATTACTTAATAAATAACGGTATATTTAGTAACGTTTATTATATATTACAAAAGTTGTAAGAAAGAAATTAACCCTATACATATACTAAAATTTGATTATTTATGATATTTCTTATCAAAAGTAATTTTATTGTTACATTAGTTATTTTATAAATGAATTTGTTATATTGGTTGTAAGATATTTTATACAATACAGTAAGAATGAATTGAAGTTTCATAAGTTTTTATAAAGGTAAAATCGGTACCAATTAAAATTTCTTCTTAAATTACTCCATGAGTTTTTGTCACAGGTCTATGATTTTTTTTTTTTCATTTAACACATTAGCATTCGAATATTTTTCACTAAATATAATTGTTAATACTTGAAGATCGTTGGAAAAATAATTTATTTTTACATAAAATCTATTTTGACCAAAAATGATTTTCCCCCTCATTTTATACATTGTTGTTATTGGAAGTTGTTTGCATTTAAAACGAATTGTTACCTAAAGGAAACACAAATGTTATCGGATCGTTTTAAGAGTGGACACACTGTACATATCTTAACCAGACAGTCACTTTTTTTACAACCACACCACGAATACAACAAATACAACTCTCACTTTTACCGCATTTTCCAAAAATCATAGCTTATATTTATTGCATCCTTCAGACACAATTTTCCCCTTATTTACAGACGGTACATACTACTATATTAAGCCCACTCTTCCCTGTCTGTGTTTTGATGTGGCCATGATTTCTACATCACGGCGAGATAATATTGCTAACGCAATAAATTCGAACCACATACCCTCCTTTCTTTTTGTCGTTCTGGGACCTTCCTCAGCGACTAGAGAATAGGAGTTTCGGATGCATTTTGTCAGAGGAGCCCCGGGATTCCCTCAGAGCAGGGAATAGTATTCCCAGATTATGCTTTCTGCAGTGAATGAGACGAGTATTGCTCAAGGAGCTATTCCGCGATTTGTTTCTGTCTGAAGCTAGACAGACTTCACACTTACGTTAGTTGCAAATTAAAACATTTTACGTTGGTATTTATAGACGGAAAATGTAGCTGTTAGAGCGGTCAGTTACCGGAAAAATACTTAGTCGGGGATTAATCGATGTAAGAACGTTAAGCCGATTAAACAAGAGCTATTTTTCATTTGCAGTTTAAAGTATGAATTTTTCTTTTTATGTTTGTGTTTATGGAAGAATTTTATTTTAAAATAATTCAACAGTATGGAAAATTTCTCATATTTTTGGAATGTTATTTTAATAGCACTCTAAAAATGTTTTGTCCAAACAAGAGCGTAAAATTGAGAATTGAGTAACGCTTATAGTTTAAATATTTCTCTAGAAATGTTGCATTGGTTTAACTAATAAATCATTTTACAAACACCTATTGCTTCTATTTAAGTCTTACTCATAACTTTACACCTTTTTAAAAAATGCTGTTTATTTATTACGTAATTTCAAACGTTACTAAGTAAAGAAAATACCGAATGCAATCATCATAAAACCTTTAAAATAATAATTAGTAAAACAGTAGGCAAACAAATTACTCAGATCAAACGTAGAATGTTCTTATTTTTATGTAGAATAAACTGAATGCAATTTCCAAGCACGAATATTTTGATAACTACCTGTTACACTCTGAAAAAAACAATGATTCATCAACTCAAAACAAAGCGATTTGCTGACTACCCAACACATAAACTCTAGGAATTTAATGGCTTAGAGGGCTAAAGATTTTAATGGCTAAGTCATTAAATGTCATTAGATTTGTTTAATTAAATTTCATTAATAGGTTTAATCCACTGTCATTAAATTATATTCATTCAATATCATTAAGGTCTTAATTCTATTACTCTAGACTGCGCAGATATCTGCAAGTTAATTTTCTGATAATAATCCAATCGGTTACGAAAACGATATTACCCAAACCACCGCCTTCCCACTAAAAGTAATCGATTGTATCGCCTCAGCTTGCTTCTCTTTAAACCATCAAACCTTAATTGTTCCCAGCATCTTCAGACCCAGTTCCCAGAGCGTATTTCCCTTTCCGAGGAAATCTCTCCCGAATCCAAAAAATATATGGGGAGTGACTCAGCAGTGAAGAGGCATTAAAGGGAAGGAAGACTGCCAACTCGACGCTAAATAAAATTGGTGTGGGGCAGAGAAACCCAATGAGTGTGGTCTTTCAATCCAACCATATGTTCAAACATGGCCAAGATGTCTGCGACAATACTTTGGGTCGGGGAATAAAGCTTTCGGCTTCCGTTTCATCAATTTACAATAGTGTCTGAAAATCGCGCTACGGAAATAGTAAAAGCATTGAGGATATGGCTTCTTTATATAGGTGTCGGATTGTTTTTTTATGGGCTGGGATTGTTCGGGAGCGCATTTTGGAAGCTGAGGGCAAATCAAAGCGTATTGGTCTTGTAAGTTTATTCGAGGGCTTTTTTTCTTGAATGAGGAATGGAGGGAGAGATATTGCTATGAATTTTATGCAGTCAGGTTTCGAACTTCTTTTAAAGTGTTTTGAATTCCATACTGGTTTAAAGCAAACAGGAAATCTACAGTTCTGTTTGTCGCTTTAGTAACGTCTATCTGATTGTAGAAATATATTTCACTTGTTATTAAAGATTGAATACTATACATTTAAAGTAAGTTTTCTTTATTTAAAGGAAGTATTTTGTGCTAAATATTAAAGAGTTATGAATCTGATTTATTGTTAAATTTTTAAGTCATTTTATCAGTAAAATCTTAGTTTTCAGCATTTAACTCTTACTCTAAGAACTGTTTGAACAATTAGCTCATTATACGCATAACTTTATGAGAGGGACTGCATTAATTAATAAATTTAAAACCATTCCTTGTACAAATAAATAAGCCTAATTAGTTACAACTAATAGAACCTGCATATAAGATTATGTATTTAATATACGATTAGTATTAAATATTAATTATATAAATTTAAATATTATTAAAATAATAAACTTATATTTATTAGCCATCAAACTAACACCACTAACATCATTAAGTAAAGTTTCACCATTAATGTCATTTAGTGATGTTAATTTAAGTCATTAGAGGAAATTAATTTACTAGCGTTAAAATTAATTAAAGTAAATCCTAATTCATAAAAGATAATTAATACATAGCTTTAAAGGCATCGAATGAAATATGATACAATGGATTAGTCCTGTAAGAAAATCACTCATCCTTATTATTATAGCTCTTAATTACAGGTTTAGTACACCCCAAAATAAACATTCTAACAAAGCCCCTTGTAGCTGTAAAAACTAAGAATATTCAAAATCCATTGAAATGAAACAATAATTCCATATGGGCGTCGAGATAATTCATCTCAAACCGAATGAAAAGCCAGCCAAAAGCTGTGACATTTTCCCTCTCCATTTATTGAAAGTCCTTGACCTCTCGATGGACTCGCAACTGAATTCCTTAGACATATATGGAAGCGCATCTTCTCCAATAATCCCCCCATTCAGAAAATATCGGCAGCAACTAATAGCCACTTGTAGGACAGACAAAAAGTGTTCCAATTAATGAACTAATCGTTATAACTCGATCCTCATGCCCCAACTTGTCCTTGTTAGACGGCTATTTTTCAAGCGGGGAATTAATCTAAATATCCCTCTGACAATCGAGGCTTTCACCGCAGCTCATCGTTATAAGCGATTACGCAGTTTTCAACTGGCCTATTCATCAAGCAATAAATAACGCAGCTCCCGAGTATCTAATTATTTAATTGGGAAAAAAGACATTGAAGCTCGATGACATGGCCAGATAATGGCCGCAGAGACCGCATTGGCTCGGTGTGTGGTTTCAGCAGCAATCATCCGCCCTAATAGGAAATGCTGTTGCGAGGCGTTTCAAAATGAAGCGTATGCTCCCTTAATTGCCCAATGAAGTTCTGGAGCATGGGAAGCTTTTGTTTTCGCGCTTAATGAGTTCAAATAAATCCCGAATTAACTCGGCTGCCTTTGATTAGGTTCGCAGAAATATTCCACAACGCTTCGCCCCAATGGATCGTTAAAACCTTCACAATGGCATTCATTCTGTGTCCCCGGGTCCTTAGACAGTGGATCGCTCTGTACGGTATCCGGTTTTAGAAATATATCTCCTGGGGCCTTCTCGATCATTAATCTACACAATTGTTGGGATAATTCAACTTACTGGAAATTGACACGTTATTTAGTTATGAGGAAATCGTATCTCAAAAATTTAGAGGGGTGATTCTATAATATCTTTAGTTTATTCTTCAATATTAGGAGGTCTAAACATATTCACAGTGTTGATGAGCATGCATATCATTTCAGTTTGTACGTGTTGTAAATCAGTTTTACAGTAACACTTACTTTAAGACAGTATTAGTCATTTAATCAAGTTTATTTTTGTTTGTGACTTGCTTATTTAGCCAAATATACTCTCTGAATGTTTCGTTTTAAAAACTTGGGTACACTCTAATTGAGAAAAAATACTTTTTACTAAAAATATTACCTTTTAATTAAAATTTAATTATGCAAAGCTTGTGAATTCATATAGTATAAGGACCTCCTAGTTGAACAAAATTAGTTATTGAGATGTGATATCAAAAGAGGTATAGTAAATTTTGAACTTGCTTATCATAGACATTGAACATAAGTGAGAGGACTTATTGTTAAAGGTGAGAATACTCTTAGAGATGTTATAATAAATACTTCAGACAAATTAGAACAAAATTTAAACACACTATGAAATATATCGTAAAATTTATCTCATAACTTTATAAAAATATTGATTGCAGGTAAGTGAAACACTGTGAAAGTTTTTGATAAGATTATGGTAATATTCTTCTTATGCGTGTTGAAAGATACACAAGTGTAAGTTGTAAGTACTGATTAAGCATTTAAAATTACGCAAAAGATCAATGATATGTTATATGGGATTTCAAATAAAAAGTGAAATTAAAATTTATTTAAGAAATATTACCCTCAAAAACTTTATTTAAATCTATAAGTAAGGATTTTAATCTCGAGATTGGAGAGATAGTACTGCATCTAAGTTATTTGTATATGGGAGAAATAAGTCCGAAAAGGTTATTTATGTTATTTTATTACATAAAAGTGGATTCCCCAGTGGTACAATTTCCATCTAGCTAATTTTCTGTAATGTAATGGTGAATTGGCTGATTATAAAAATGGTTATAATAATGGTTATAAAAATAGTAAACATCCTTAAGATTTAAAGAAACTATAAATGCTTATTTTTTACTAACGTGTTATAAAATTTCATTCCGTTTTGGGTTTTTCTTTTGTGCTATCATGTCATAAAATGTATAAAAATAATTTTCCTTTATACTAAATGTTAAAACTAAAAACAGACTCCGTAGGTAATGGTGTCTTGCCGCTAAAATTAAAAGATTTCCATCAACTTTATAAAAATAAACTCTTGACTTCAATATACTTGACAATCTGCTTTCAACAAAATTAAAAGACAATTGAAAATTCCCTTTCTATTAGAGCGTCTTCCTATAGAGGAAAAACTACCGCCGTCTCCGGCCCATTTGCTGTAGTATCCTCCGTGGGAACTTCCATCCTTTTGAGCGAGACGAATTGGGCAAATCTCATAAATCTGAGAACCTCGAGGGGCGTTTGTTTGCCGCACTGCCTACCGCATTTGAGCGGAATCATTGAGTGACAGACACGCCTTTTCTATACAGCCTCTCACGTGTGCGCCGAAGGCGCACTTGCTACTCAAACCAAATAACAATCATCAGCGAATTATACGTGTGCCTTTGAGAAACGAGAGAGTAATTTAGTTGTCAGCCACGGGTTTTTTATGGCCGCGAACGTGTCGAAATTTGTGTTATATTTTACAACCCTGTCAGCCGAACAATGGATTGGAATCCACGAATACCCTGTCCAGGAGAATCGGAAATTTATTTACATATCTTGAGCAAAAAGTATCACGTAGGACTCCGGCGGTAATCATAACAATCGGCCCCAAATGCAATAATAAATACTTCACCCGGGTTGGGAACACGATCGTTTAATTTGTTTTCCGAGCTTCGGGTGTAAATGCCGCTTGTGAAAAGAAATTCCACGCAAATGCAATTTGGAGCTTTTCAGTTTCACCTGCCGTTTTTGAAGTACTTCTCTTTGGTGAGAAATGGACCTTCGAGAGGATGAACGATATTCACCACCTCGTGATTATGGGGTAATTAGCTGCATTGCTGCTTTAGCCGCATTTGCCACTTAGTACTTATATGCACAGTGGCACGTCTAGCTAATTAATCGTGCTATATCTCAAAGATAATTTTTCACTATTCTATTTGTATCATTTATGAGAGGGTTTATCGGTATCACAGCCACACCTCGTATGTAATATCTCTTAAGTTATTCAGGTACATAAAATTATATTCGTCCGTTTTTCTGTAAGGTTTTTTTTACAGTAGTAATATCCTTCAAAGGAGGAAATTTTACTTTTATAATTTTCTATAGCTAAACTGTAAAAATGAATAGCTACTCTTGAACCTTAAACCATTTTAGCGATGTTATTAAATTAATAAAAAAAAGATAGAGTCATTAACAGTTCAATTCTGACGCTGAAGTATGTTTACGCATCTAAAATACATTATGTAGTTTAAGAAGTTTCAAACGAGCTTGTGAAACACATTTATACTGTCTTAAAAGGTTTCTGAATGTTTTATTACAAGTCTTTTATGCAATTAAAAATGTACTTGTTTATTGTAATAAAAGTTTAAACTGGAGTAAATCATTTGTAAGAAATTAATGAGTTATTTATTTTTCTAAAAACAGAACACTAAAATAGTTGAACAAACTTTAGGGTTCCCTTCATATACCTCGATATAAGGGAAGGAAAAACAATTAAAATGTGTTTACCTTCTATTTTCACCAAGATATACCATTTATTCACAATCATAATCATAGAAAATGGATAGAAATTATACGGACCATTTAAAACGGAATTAAAATAACAAGCATCCACCATTGGCGAATCTTGGGAAAGATTGGAAATTACCGAGCAATTTAAAAGCGATTAAAGCAAATTTAAGTACGACAACTTAATCGTGATGAAACCAGAGTTATTTACTCAGCGAGAGCTCCAGCAAGATTTGTCCCAGAGATTAAATAAGTGGGTGCCGGAAAAGTGGGAAAGTACAGGAAAGCGATTAGCAATGGGATGCTGCTGTGTGTGGAAGAGAGGGTCTCCTCTTCAACTGTTCATTGAAATAACAAGCGAATCATTGCATGGGCTGGAATCAGGAAATAACGCTCATTGTCACGACAATCAAAGCGTGCTGGGTTAAGCAGGACGACAGACCAGAGTGAGTTTGAGGACGGGGTTCTTTATTTTCTTATTAGAGAGGTTTGCTGCATTTAATTGGTTGAAATATCCTGTTTGAGTTTCGGTGGGGTTGTGGAATGCTGCTTACTGTCTTATTAATCGGTTTGAGTTAATGTGGTAATTGGTGTTGGTATGTGTGTCGTCTTTAAAAACACACAAGTGGAGGGTTTAATGAGGGGATCATAGAGAAAGAGATTTTCTATTTATTATGTAAGGGTTGACTGAGGTTAATTTTATTTTATGTGACACAAAAATAAAATATGTTATGTAGGTTTCGGTGCTTTAGTTTATTTTAATTAACTCCATATCTAAGGAGCATGGCTCATTAAATCTAAATAATGATTGATGTGTACAAAATAGTATAAAGATGAGCGTAACCTGGGTAAGTTAGTTGGGATGTATCCCCCAAAACAAATGTTTTTTACTTAAGAAAATGTCTTAAAGAGTACCCCATAGCCTATTTAATAGAAAAAAATACTCTAATAAAGTTATTTTACAGTGGAACAAAAGCTGGTAGCACGAAATCCAAATTTGTATTAAGCGGTAATGAACCTATATTGAACTTCTAAACTGCTTTAACTTTTCAAACCCTCCCTACAGAACTATGAGGAATGATAACTCTGTTTTAAAAAAACGTGTTAGGTATACCCCGAATCACCAAATCATCCATTCTCCTTTTTCAATGCCACGCACACTTAATCCCCGCTTCAAATAACTCCAATTGAACTCACTCCCGAGCAAAAAGCAGCTCGCCACTTTCGAATTGAGCGTTTTGGGCTTCCCAACACGGCAAAATGATGCGGAACGATGGCGAAAAGCGGATTCACGCGATCCACAGCACCGATCATCTGCGGACAGTCCGGCAATCGCGTGAAGCCGCCGCTTCTCGTGCGATTCCCCCATAAAGGCCTTTTATTCTCCATCAGCCATTTGCAGTGACCCTGCGGGTGAATGACTCTGCGTGGGACTCGCCTCGATTAGCGGGCTTTTAATAATACCCACTGTTTTAACAGCCCCGCTCGAGGAAATTGGAAATGGACGCACGGCTGGGGATAGTGTTGGCCGGACCACTGGTTGGGGTGACAACTCGCGCTGGGGGTGGAAATTGATTTTCCGGAGGAGGGCTGCCTGGTCTTAAAGGGGTCTGGTGGGTGGTAAGCTCGGGAAATCAATTGGATTTAGGGTAGGGTTGGAAGGGATATACTATAGTGGGTAATCTTGGATCCCGCTGAATTTATACAGGGAGAAAGCTATTTATCACAGGAAAGCAAGCAAACAAGTTGTTGGCAGGATTTAAATGAAAAAGAGGCGTTGAAATTGCAAGAAATTATATTTAAAGTATGCATTTATAAAAAAAACTACGTTTAGAACAGGAATTTGTAAAATAATACACGTTTAACGCAAGGACGAAGGTAGTAAAAATTAATTTTTGGGAAGTTTTGCATTAAAAATATTTTTTAAATAAGTTCTTAATTAAAGTAACATTAGGAAACAGTTCTATTTCTCCTGGATCAGCCTTTTTATCTAACGTCAACATTGCACTACCAAATTTTATAATCTCTTAGCCAGATTAAGCCAGTGAATTATGTAGTAAAAAATAGTTTTCTTAACATATTGATATTGGTTGTAAATAATTATTGTAAAACATTATTAAATAAGTTCATAAGATTAAAAGATATTCAATTAGAAATTATAAATACATATTCTCTATACACAACCAAGTTAGCTTAAGTTAAATACGTATGCCCTCAGTTTTAAATTTAGATTAATAGGATTCTTGTGATAATGAATTGACGAACAGGAGTATTCAATTATTTTTGAATAAACATGGGATGATTCTTATCATAATGAATAGCGATCATTTCGGAGCTAAAATTGTTGAACAAGCTAAAAAAGGGATACCTGCCACAGAAGGTAGGGAAATCGGAGCTGTGCATATTTTTTGTTGAGAACCTGTCATAGTGGATACTTTCCCTTCATTGCCATTTCACGCCGGCTGCCTTAGTCAACAGTTTTAATCGTTCCGCTGTGTTCCTCTCTAGGTCACCTATGATCGGGTTTCCGCAAAATAACCTCCTCTAAAAATAATCTTTTTGTCTGAGAAGACTTAAACGAATTGTAAGCGAATGGCAAATGGCTCTCCCCAATCTGAGGCCCCATCTAAAAAGATGCGAACGAGAGATAAGGCAAATCTTGCGTTGGCAAATGCCTCGGCATCTGAGAAAAAATGGCATTTGCCAAAGAGACAGCGCGAAAATTAACAGTAGCGGCAGCCAGAACTGGCAACTTCTGGAACTAATGGCATTTGGGCAGGCTGAAGTGATGACATGTAACAACAGTTGCTGAAATAGATTACCCCTCTGACTGCAGCTACAACTCGATTTTCATAGCAATTAACGATTGCGCTGCTATTTTGTACCTCCGCTCGCTCGGTTTGTTTTTGGGGTGGTAGACTTTTGAATGGGAATTTGCATCATCATGCATCAATGTACATCGGGATGGATGAATAATACACTTTGCTACTGAATTGCGTTCCTTCTGATCTAAATTAGAAGTGTTGCTTTTGAAGTGTTTGGATGAGGTCGTTTATCAAAAATTTGTTTTATAGACTGTCTGGAGAGTAAAAGTCACTGTAACAAATATAGTTGAGCTGCTTTTGAATGATCGGTAGTTTATAAAACTTATTTATAAAAAGTAAATAGTTGAGGGCACACATCTTTCATTTAACAACCCGCATAATGGTTCTAAACTTGTGTTTCAAGAGTTGGAGCTTGCCAAACCTTCCAGCAAGTTAAAAAAATACAATCGTGTTCAATTATAATTCATTATTCGGTAAAGTATCGTAAACACAAAATTTAAATCACTAATTTATATAGAATTCTAAGTATACTTTTAGGGATAAATTGTTAATTTGATATGTTGTATTATCAATAGCAATAATAAAAAAAATCACAATTTTACATATTAACAAAAATTTACAGTGACTGAAATTTTAATAAATCATTTAAAGTAAGTCAACCCCATGTTTTGCATCAAATTTAAATTAAGTACTAGTTGTTTATAATTTCTTTGAATTCATTTGTCTAAAAAATCTTCAAAATATTTCAGGCTGAGCTTCGGCTTTTTTCTGTAACATTTATTTTACCGTCACTTATCAAACCAGACAAAAATAAGAGAAAGCAAAAACGGAAAGATAATATCGATAGTAAATTTAAACCCAAAAGAAACTTTATAAAAAATGCTTTTACTTCATTTGGATTACCACATAGTGCAAAGAATTCTTTGTCGAAATTAAAATTAGCTCTCTCTTACTCAAGAGTTGTTTTCCGTCTACCTGGTTAATAAAGAGTTATTGCATATTACTCTTAGTCATTGATTCAACAGTCCTTAAGAGCAGTTAAAAACTTTTAAAATGTATTGTTTACAACTGTCTTGAGAAATGGTATTGCCTGTTCACTTTATTTTGAAGTGTTGTACAAATGAAATATTAATTTTATGGGAGCTCAGTTGTTTTGTCCATGTTTCATTTCTTAAGTTTTACTAATATCAGGATATTTAGCAGCTGGTTTTTTTATTTGTGGTTATGAAAGTCAATTTACAAATTTTATTATAAAGATTTTGAGGAGACAATATTTTTGTTAAAGAATTTCATTTGAACTTTTATGGATTTCTTTAATTTAACTCTACAAATGGAAAAAAATGTAAAATAAATTTCATTACACTTTTTAGACATCTATACTTTCTCCATAATGCATATTTAATGTGATAATTAACTTCAGGAAATAAAATGTTACACTTACTCAACCAAATATTTTTATTTGTTCTTTAAATGATAGAATATTAGTAATATCAAGATTTTTTAATATACTTAGTTTCCGTAATTAAAATGACCAAAAGAAAAGAAAAATTAAAAGAGGATTTTAATTATTTGTTTTTGAAATAAAGATGATTCTAGTTCATCGAATTACTTACCGGGAAGCTTGGGAGAAGAGCAGCGTCGTTTTCGGTAAACATTCTGAAAAGTAAGAAAATGGTTTTAAATGTTATTTGTGCAGCTTAGTAAAGGACAAAAATTGGATCTAAAACTAGTTGGGTTGGCTTAGTGTGTTTCATTTATTCTATCTAAGGGGACAAAAACAAAAAAACAAGATGAATCTATATACCTAATCTGCGAATAAGTGGGTATGGGCATCAAGTGACAAGTTAGTTTCTTTAATTATCTTGTGTTGAAGTGGGAAGATAATAAGTTATTAGAAGTCAATAGACATCCATAACTAAAAAAGCCAAATGTAATACCTTAATTTGCTAAAATTCCGTTCATCCTAGTTCAATTTAATGTTAGAGTTTAATCTCAGTCTAATTACTTCTATAATTATTTTTAAAAAAATACAATGAAAGAAACTTATAACATTGAATATTATTTATAATAATGTGTCGTGATTTAATTTAATTGATTCAAACAGTAAACCAATACATTTTTACAATAAATGAATGGATTTCTTTCTTTCTAAATTTTTATAACATTAGTGTTTTCCTGATAAAAGTTATTGAAACAATAATATTAGTTTCAGATTGTCTTTCATTTTTAAAAAATGTGCTTTTTTATCTCCAAACAGATGCGTTAAAATGCTACACTAAATTTTAATTATGAATCTCCTTTACTTTAAATATTCCTAATTCCAATACCAATAACTCATCACAGTCTTCTTTTTAGCACTACCTTAAATATGCCCATCAACAGCAAATTCATGAACACCATGACTGTCCGCATGAATATTCCCAACTCTGCATACCCACTCTCCAAAAGATTGGTAAATACCCTCCTAAACGAACAAAATCCTCCATTTAGATCGAAACCCCACCACGCACTAGAAAGCCCCCTCCCGTCCGCTCCCAATAAACAATTAACGAAATCGTGGCTATCAAAGCATCAATCCCCGGGAACTGAAAAATCGTCTGCAGATGGCTAGTCCAGCAGAAAACCCGCATCCTTCGGAACAAGAAGCCAATTTCATGACTAATTTTACTTCCCGCCGCCCATTCTTTGGGTGAGGGGTGGTGGCCCCCAGATTCATATCTCCCCTCCCGGGGATTAAACAATCAGGGTTGACGTCACTAAGTGGTAGGCGGCCGTTCAGGTAGCTAGTTTTTTAGGCCAGTTTATGTCTTGTTTAGAGAAATAGCCGGTTGCGAGGGGTTATTACGAGGGAAGCCTATGTAATTCCCTATAGCAGATGGTGGGGGTTCCTTGCGATTAATCAAGACGGTATCGCTGGTGGGTGCTTGGTCTATTAAAATTTAGATTCGTGTCTGGGGAAAACAGACGAGAAATGAGTTCCCCAGAGCTGCGCTAGATTTAGTATCTTTTACCAACTTTTTTGGGAGAAACGACTAAGGATGTGTTCTTTGGATAAAAAAAAATTGAGTTAAAAAAACTCTTAAAAGTTCTAAAATTGTGGATGCCTTTACGACTAGTTGTAGATTTTAGTTCAATAATAGATAAACATGATATAGTTATTTTCTTTTTAAAATTTCAGGCTTTAAGAAAATACGAGATATTTATCAAAGGTTACCTTAAATATTATGTAATTTATATTTTAATTGCATGTGCCAAGCTGTGGAAACAGCATTTATTAGTAGTATTAGAAACCTATTTAAATGTAATGTGGGGTATGTAATGTCACCTATTTTTCATTTTGATTTTATCAGCGCATTTTGATACTATATAAGTATATTTTTTTATAAAAAACATATTCAGGTGTTTTAATTCCATTATTCGTATATTTCAGTTACTGGTACTGGGAATAGAAATTTTAGGAATATTTTGACTAAAACATTCCTATAAAATTACTTTCTATATTGCCAGAAAATAATGCTTTAATTTTTAATACGAGCAAAAGTAAATAAAAATATCATACAGAACATATTATTTAAAAGAACGTTTAACCTTTATGTTAGCGCATAGTTAAAGAAAATCCTTCTCTTAAAAATAGGTAGTCAAATGCCGAAAGCATTCATTGAAGAAATTTCATTACGACGTATAAATCATCCATTTCACTGTGCATAATACCGCGTCTAAATCAGCTCAAAGTTTGATCCCACTCCATTTAAGGTCCATTTTCAAAAATTGATTGTTGTGTGATACATGCGCGCAAATGATCCCCAAACCGCTTTTAAATAGCTATTACATAAAGTGTAAATCGAAGTTAAATATTTGAACCATAAATTATGTGCACCCCAAGCCCTTCTTCTCTATTGAATGAATCATGTCATAAATTATGACGTCTATAGAGCCAGCCGCTTGAAAAGCGAAGGGGACGCTTAAAATTAATCCATTCTATCGACTTTTTTCCCCGGCGTTTGACCAAAAAAGAGCATCCATATACAAATATGTTATTTGATCGAACAAAATCTCCGGAGTAGGAGAGCGGTTATCACAATTTGGGCTCACTTCAAAGCGATCTATTGCGGCAATTGAGGCCGGGGGTGAGCTACATATAAATTTGAGACTTGGCGTCTGCCGTATTTTTTCCGTTTACTTCAACTTACTTTATCTATCCAAAGGTTTTTTTATACTGTACTATTATACTATTATTTTTTATACACTGTCTTGTAGAGACATTCTAAACATGGAGTAGGTAAACTATTTATTAGATTTATTGGAACAGGACATAATATTTTACCCATAAAAATACTCGACCTAAAACTTCAAAAATGCGTGTGTTTGAAAATTAAATTGAATAATTTTTTTACCATTAGTTTTTTTATGTTAGGTTGAAAAATTATTATACTTTACCAACTTACTTTTGATAGGTGTACATGTTAAAAACTATTTTTCGACGCATGTTTATTCTTCACATATAAAATATTCTTGAATATTGGATTGGTTTTCTAGATTGAATTTGAAGGACTCACTATTTAAAAAGGCCGTGGAAATCCTATTGAAAGAGGAAAATAAGCTATGAAGTAGCTAAAATTTTTAGCCATATATAGGAGTTAATATTTGTTATTTTAATTAATTCTAAAATAAGTATAAAAAACAGGACATTGATTTTGACTGAAAATTATTCTTCTCGCTGTTTTTTTAATGAAATGAGTTATTTATAATCACAAAACCTAATTTGCAAAAAAACGAGGTTAACTTCATGGAATCCACCTAATTATCGTAAATTTAATAACTAAGGCTTATTTGGGCATTACCACGCCATTAATAGCTATATTTTGTTTGAACTCAACTTAAACGATTTTATAGTTACACCACACATTTTCTGCTCCATTCCCTTTTATAGTCGGCACAAACCATCGAGCATAAGTTGAAGTAGGATAGGTATATCCTACGCTCTCTCTCCTCTTGTCCAGACCCTCTGGAAAAAGTAAATACGAGCTTTCTACCGGGGCATCTGGCCCACGCGTTTTTAGTACCACCACGAATTAAATAAACGGATGTCGGTGGTACCTCTCTGTACACACAGTACTCAGCAGAGCCGCCCAAAGTGGCTGGCAAGCATAGGAAATGTTAATGGGGGTGGCCAAGTGTTTTCTTTTGAAGGGAAATAATAAGCGCTCGCCCCCTCTCCCATTCCCTAAGACAAACAGAGGGGACCTTCTCGACTATGATAACAGAGGGCCCATTGAAGGAGGCCAGCTAATCTCCCCCTTTATGGACGCCCCTTTTAAATACTTTTACAACCTTTTTCCGTATTAAATTCAGAATTGGGTCTTTTTTGCGCGGTGTTATTATCTTTTCCGATATGCCTATTCGTGATCGAAAGCACTTTGGCCGCGTGTGGAGTGGACCCGCGTTTTGTCCTGATCGGGATTACGGGCAATTGCGTGGGGGTCTGGGGATTATTGCTGGCGATTCTGACTATTGATTCGCTGGGTGTCCGTTTCTTATTTTCGGGGGAGGGGATTATGGATGTGTGAGCTATTTTTATAGAGAAGTCGTGAACTTTTATAATCGTATGAGTCAATGTGTGCGTTTGTGGATCATAGAGTCGGGCCTAATAAATGCCAGTTGGGAGAGATTTGCTATGAGGGTTCGTTTTTTGGAGAAGGATTCTTTCATTTAAAATTATACTTCGCTTCTATAGGGTTTCAAAAAGTTAAACTTATTTTTTAATTATGGTAAAAGGACTTTTTAAATAGTGTGAAATAATGTTTAACATATCATACGGTAAAATAACGTAATAAAATTAAGGCATTGCGGATTAGTATTATTATTTCGTCTTATGAAGATTTTTACATTTTACTTTAAAAGCGACGATTTCCAATGTTATAAACAATATAAATATTTCTGTTACATATCAGTGCAAAAATTGTAATGATGTGAATAATACAAGAGTGATTTTGAAAAAAAATAAGTAGAAGCTTAGAGTGAGCGCACAGAGTGATATATTAAACACTTATATTCTCTATGTACTAGCAATGATTCAGGACATTTTTAAAATCAAACAAGTTTTGGCTCTTCCATCAAATTTTAAGGAAAAGTTTCATCTAACTGTTCTAATTCTTATCGTTAGAAGCATATGTATTGGAGTGATACACGGCTTTTATCGTTACTTGGATGAACTAGTTTAGAAGCATTCAAATTAGACTGTGACTCACAAAGCTTTAACTAACCGCTCTTCCTTTGATAACTGTAACGCTTTGTTTTAAAAATGTCGTTCTTCATTCCTTCTGCTTCCAACTGCGCGATGCATTTACGACATTTATCGAGGATAGAAAGCAGTTCAAATCAAGAGCAAGTTTTGAAGTAAAACTGATGGGACAGAAATTTCTCCATCAAGTTTGCAATAGATTTAACATACACTAGTAAAAGTAACTATGTTATGTTTAATTCAATATTTAAAATGATAGTCTTAAATTGGAAAATAATTTCTATTGACAAAATTAACTTTTTATTGAAAAAAAAAACAGAAAATTTACTTCTATTTTATATAAATAAAATAATTTCTAAGTCTATACTTTCTATTGTTAATTACAGGAAAAAATATTATGAAACGTGTAATTAAGACAAATAGAAGTCATACAAGTAATGTATTAAAAATGTAAAAAATCCTAATACATTTTTGTAAAAGTATAGACGAGATCCGCAATACTCTTTACAGAAAAAGCCGATAAATGATTGGGTATCAAATGCTTTTTAGCACCTAGGCCCTTTTTAAGAGATGCACACATTTTATATTTATTTGAAAGCTAAAATGTATGCAGATTAGGTAGCTTGTTCGTTGTAAAAATTTAACAAATAATTGAGAACATTAATTACAAATGTTCTTGCTAATAGACGACATTAGTCATTACGTCACTTGCTTGTTTGGAAACGTTGATTCCATCCGTGATTGGTTCCGAACGGATCCGTACGGATTTACTTCCAATCACGGAACCAATCACGGATAGTATCAACGTTTCCAAACAAGCAAGTGACGTCACACTAATGTCGTCTATTTGATATTTTATGCATACTACCCCAAATTAATTCAGACTTACAAGTAAGCAAATTAATATTAATCAATTAATCAAGTATTTAAACTGGCTTGCGTATTTCACAATTTATGCGCATCTACGCTTGACTAACCAGAATTTTTAAACGTATCGGTCCCCGTTTGTAGATTATTTTACTGACATGAAATTTCCTAAAAATTGAAATTTCTCGGTACTTACAAATAACATGATTTTTCCCATTCAGCAAACACTAAACCCCCCCCCCAAAAAAAAAAAACGCTTACTAAAGCTCACCCACCGCACAAAACCCACCACAGCAGCACTTGATCAAAAAAAGCACACACAACACTATCTATAATCGTTATCCAATACACGGCAGCAGCGTCAGAAGAAGAGCCCAGTAATAAAGCCTAAAAAACAAGCCGCCCGGAGCCATCTGTGAACAGTTCGGTTCACGCGCCATACGTTAGCGCTTTTGAAAGCGTGTCAGCCACCCACTGTAAAAGCCTACTTCGTCATATCGAAGCCCGTTTTTTGATAGATTGGTGCGGGCCATCTTATCTCTCTAATACAGTTTCTGCTCCTTAAAAAAGTTGACTTCTCTTTTTCGGAAGCTTATCGCCGCGAAAGCCCAGAAGGTCCACCGTCTCATTTGCTCCACTTTCGGAGCCAGCTACCTGAAAAATGATTTCTCTCTCATCTCCGCAATCGATATAGAGGAGAGGGAAAAACGGCTCTTTTCTAAAAATCTATTAGACTGGTACTTAGCGGCTGAAGTTGGGCCTTGATAGATGGAGCGGGCGGCCATTTGAATTCAGCTGCTCCGTTCCCAAAACGGCCTTGCTCTCTCGCTCACTCGGTAGCCACAACACTGACCACTTTTACCGCTTTTGGATTATCAATAATCCTTTCTTCAGCGATTCTATGCCGCGTTGAGTACTTTTTTATAGATATGTTGCTCAACTCCTTCTACCAGCACCTTTTACGACTCTGATTAACATTTCCTACGACTCTTCTATCCACTTTCTATGGATCTTTTTACCATTTTCTATGACTTTTCCATCCACTTTCTATCATTCTTCTATCCACTTTCTATGGATCGTTTTTACCATTTTCTACGACTCTTCTATCCACTTTCTATGTCGGTCATAGTTTTCTGTACATTTACACCACTTACCAAGATTTATTGGTAATATTTTCCTCTTATTAGTGAAGCTATCTAACGTTTTATACTCTATTTAGTTCTTCCATTTTTATATGACGCATGTATAACGAGTAACAGATAATAGACATTTAAAATTAATAGTCAAAAGGGTTTTTACATGCCATTTTTAATTTTATCCATACTCTAAAAAATTAAGTTTTAAAAAAATTAAAAATAAAACTCCTTCTAAGTGACTAGAAAAAGATCAAGAAATCACTGCAGCTACACAATCAACGAGATTTAAATATTAAGATCATTAACTAAAAATGTTCATTTAATTTCTTACACATTCTTCATGCATTTACAAACCTCGGAACCCTAAAACCTTTTAAAATAATAAAAAATCAAAAGCAATCACCTATCCCAGCACAAAAAGTACCTTGTTAAATGATAGCATCATTGCCATAAATTCCTCTCCCATCCGAAAAAAAAAAGAATCGTTTAATAGATTTTTTACTTCCCAGTTGACAAATTGAAGCCCTCGAAAACTTAAAAACTATTAAAAAATGGGGCTTTGAAAAAAAGTACGTCCTATAAAGCAAAGTTTCAAGAGAGGCCTTGACTTCTTAAAACACATTAGGATTATTTAAGAGCCTCTTTAAAGAGAAAATGAATATTCATAAAACAGAAGTGAAAAAGATGGTTAACCTGGTAGGAAAATGACATTTAAAATGCAAATTGTGTATTACGATGTCGCGTCGGTTTTTCAACAGGTGTAATTATCTTCTTTTTCCGCAGCTTCGCTTCTTTTTTTGTTTTCGGAATTGATTACTTCCCTATCAAATTGGACGTAAATTGAGTCAAATGCGACTCTTGGTACATCCATCATATTTTAATACGAATCGTTGAAAGTTGGAAAAGGTTTATAATTTTACTAAAATAATTTGACTGACTTTCTCCAGTTTTAAAGATACTATTTATGAAGATGTTTTATCAATTGGGTGATATCCCTTCCATATTATTATGTTTTTTTAAAAAGGGTTTATAAATATTCTGAAATAAAATAAATAAGGTTATCAAAGGCTCAGTGTACTTTTTATCTTTTATTTATATTTATTTTATCCGTACAGATTTATATCTTTTATCAAAAGGATAATAAAAGTGAACAATTCAATTAGGTAGAACGTTTGATAATTTTCAGCATTCATTCCTTGTGTTTCTAGTATGTATCTCAATTTAAGCTAATTGTCTAATTAATCTTTTTTAAATTGTCTTAATTGTCTATAATTATTTGTTTTCTCACAAATATGATTGGAAAAAACACAAAAAAATAACTAATCAATATAGCGTTGTTTTTTGTATGTTTATTAAGAGGATATTTGAGTTGTTTTTAAGTATCATTACAAAAAGTACATAAAATACCTCTAGAAATTAGTTCATGTGAAAAACAATGATTAATACATGAATTTATTATTTTAATACTATTTCCCTTTTTAAAAATAAGAACTTATTGGGATTCATACAAAAAAAAAACTTAACTTTGTGGAGTTAAGAGGTTGTAAGGTTGGTTTATGTTTTAAGTTTTTGTCATGCATTTATTTCTTAAGAAATACAGAATTTATTGAATTATTTTCATAACTATAATGTTTTATTTATTGCTGTCTTAATTATCATTTCCAAGTTTTTACACAATCATTGATAGATTTCTTTTTCCCTAATAAAATTTTATAATTGTATTATTTGAATAGCTAATTTTAAAAATTTCAGGAATACTAAATTCTACATCTCTTAATTTACTGAGACAGTATGAGAAGCACGTAATTTTATCCTCTGTGAGTTTGGAAATATATCAATTAAAACACTTTGATATGATAAGTAGTTTTTAAACGACTGATTTAACTCAAAAAAATACCCTAATCGTAAATTAAAAAGCTCATCAGAAGTTCTAAACTCGAAATAATTTTTCCAACTATAATAACGCAATTTGCGCGAAGAAATCTCCAATTACCCACCTCGAACATTTCTGGGAGCCTCCAAAAGCTCTTAAACGAATTTGGCGAAATGCTCATAAACACGCATTAAAATTACATCACTCTCAAGGCTGCTTAACGAACCACATCCTTCGAGTGTCGCTCTTAAACGGGGAAAAAGAAAAAAAAATCATCTCAACTCGAAAAATTAATTGCCCGGGAGCGGGAAAAAAAGAGCGGGAAAAAAGGAGAAAACCCCCAAAAGTCGTTGCCGATCTGTTTCTATGGCGATCAATTAAAAAGAGTCTTTTTATCTGCGGAGCAAAAAAAAAGACGAACGATTTAATTGAAAAAAGAGCGGAAAATAAAAATTAACAAAGTAACGAATTTTTAAATCAAGTTTCTTAACGATTTCATAAGTGGCTGTGATTACTCCGTTCGTCTTTCTTTAAGCCGCGCGAATGTAAATTAGGGTGTCTAGTTTCTGTTACAGATTGAACGGGAAAAAATTACTCGGAAGAGATGGGATATTTTTAAAAATATTTATAAAAATGGGGGGAGGGGCGAATGATTATTTGAGACTCCACAGTAGAAAAAACGTTGGACTCATTTCTAACTGACATTATTAAAAGCGAGTGGCAACACTTATATCTCCATCAAATCATTTTTTTTTGTTTCGAATATTTTTTACGAGTTTAATGAGTTGTAAGCCTCTCCGTGCAAGAGCAATAGGGTTTTATAAGGTTACGGAGGGTGCTTTTTTAGCTTCTGGAGTGTTCTTTTCGGCGGTGAATTTTCTGGGGCAGAAATTCTGAGTGATGATTGTGTGTGAGCGGATAGAAAAAAAAAAGACGCGCACTCTTTTTCGCAGCGGGGAAACACAAAAAAGCGGGGTGCGCGGCGGCTAATGATTAAATAAACTCGGGTCGGAGGGATGCTAAGATAGAAACGTTTTATTTGAGGAAAGAAAGATTGGATCTTTTTTGTCAGCAGCTGTTGATCAAATTCGTTTTTATTCCGTGCTAAAAGAGTTTTTGTGTATCGTTCTTTCCCCGGCGTCAAAACGAAATATATTGATGCTGATATACGAGATTTGAGGATATTAGAAGAAATACCTGGAGAAGATTCTTTGTGAAATCACTATTAGTTGAGAAAGTATTAAAAGCGCATCGCTTCTTCCGAAATACACTTAAGAAATAGTTTCATAACGATTGTATGTATCACCTTTAAAAGATATTTTAGCTTATTTTTGTTAGGTGTATAAGAAAGAGAGATAAATACTTTTACTTATGACATCACTTATATTTATTCATGTCATTCTCAATTGTCGTAGTTTTTGTAAGAAAATTATTTCTTACAAAATAACATACAAACAGAAGGTAGAATTTTTCTTCTTCGAAAAATTCTTCTTTGAACTTGATGTGTTCAGTATGGTTCGGAAAAATTACTTAATTTAATTCTTAATATTACATAATAAAATACCCTTAATAAAATATACAACTAATTTTAAAAAGTAATTTCAAAAAATTTCATTTTAAAGTTATATTTTTGTGCATTACTTTGATAGTTAGTAGTTAGTATATTCGTCTGTTTTCCACTAGTAAATTTAATACCTGTTTCAAAAATAAATGTTTCTATTCCAGTTTTTTTTAAAATTCGCAATTTTTACTTTTTATCACTAAACATGATTGTGAATCCTCAAAAAAATAAAAACAAATGGTATTTTAAAAAAATTTCTGATATAAGATGTTTTGATTATTATCATTAAAAAATCTGAGGAAGTAATACTTCACAAAACAAATAAATATTCAAAAACATAAAATAAATAAATAAAAAACAAGACAGTTAAGTTTAAACTTACATCAAAGATACTAAACATTAATCTCTATCTTCGTTTCCAACACATAAGTGTAACCACCTCTCACCAAACCTTGGGAACTCACTCAAAATATAATAACTTAGATATGTGCACGCCCCCCGAAAATCGGGTTTATCCGCCACGAATAAAAAGTCGCATTGGCGCAAGTTCCAAAGTGATAGGTATGCACTCCCCAGCAGCAAGAAAAAGGAAAGCTCGAGTCCCCCTTTGACTAGAGACGAACAATGGCTTCCTTTGAGTTGATCGGAATCAGCAGATTTCACTTACGTCTTATTAGTCAAACTCGAGGAGGCTTCATTACCCATAGCGGAGCTTTTGACACTCCCAGGAATATTAGAGAGCTTCTTCCCCGCCAACTATTGACATTTTTGCGGCCTAATAGAACGATTCAGTTTAATTTCAGCCGCAGCGGACATTGTCAAATTATTAAAGTTTATATTAATCGGAGTCCGCAAGCCCCTGCATTTAAATTGGACCCACTATGAATAGCCCCGCTTCCTGCATTACACAGAATGCCATTAACGTGTGTTGTGCAGTTCATTAAGTCTGAATTTAACATGATGAAGACTGAATATTACAATCGACATTTATCCCGTAGTTATCATCCGTTTAGCGATCGCTGCCTTCCCAAGAGAAATATGTCAAACATTCAATGATATACTTGGGCTGAATCATTAACGTACGTTTCCAAGTTGGACGAGTCAATAGCTCCCCTCATTTAATAACTTTGACAGCGAGCTCCCCGCCTCATTGCAAATTAAAGCCTCAAAATATAATAACGGTTGGGGGCCGTCCCCAAAGTGCGCGCCCGCTGATGACGAGATAATCACTTAGCAGTGCGTTATTGCGAAAATGAATACTGCTAGGCAGCGTTAATCATTTGCAGAGGGAAGGGTATTCGTGTTGCGCATTTGCGTTTCAAAACAATTAACTGGAGGCAGTTTTCAATCCTTTGCTGTAACTTGTTAATTTAAAGCGAATCCTTTTACAACCTTCTAAAAGTCTATTATCTATAACTGTGTAGTGCATGGGCATTTCTGTTAATGTGCTGTTTATAACATTGCTTTGAAATTTTAAGCCTTAACAGTTATTTATAATAAAATGGCATAATAAGAAAATTAAGATAAATTCTTTGTTTAAAAAGAGGAAAACATTTCCTTATACAATTGTGTAAAAGTCTATTACCTTAATCTGTGTAGTCTAAAAGCATTTCTGTTAAGAAATGTATGTAAATCATAATATTTTACTAAAAAAATTAAGATGATTTCTATGTTAAAAAGAAAGCATATTTTGTTCTGACATGCAAGGTAGAAGGAAAACAGTTGATGAAAATAATTTCCATACACAGTTAATGATGTTAAAAAACGAATTAAAAACCTCAAGTACGGTAATTAAAACATTAAAATTAATTAAATGATGAAAAACCCTAGAAAAATTTCTAAAAAGTAAGTAAAACCTGTGTACTTTTATAAATGTTTTGAAAGAATTAAATAACACAGACAAGATTTTCAAAATTTGATAGATAAAACCAATTTAGCAATATGTTTGACTTATAGGGATTAAAATTTATAATAAACAATATTTTTATTAATAAAAACACAAAGTGTTTCACCATGATATAAAAACGGAGTATTTTGTAATTTGTTTAGAAAAACACGAAAATACTCACTGAGCCATATTTGAATAAATATCCCGACACAAATGAAAACCATGTTATTATCCTTTTATAGCTAAAAACTATATTCGAGGTTCTTCAAAAATTTACCAAATATGAGAAAATGTTTTATTCGCTTCTTCCCGCTTATCCTATTCCAGACCGTCGCATTTTGTTAGCCCTTTCATGGAATAAACGTGAGATAACATATTTAAGAAAAGTGCGGAACGAGTATATTATTTTCCTTGGATTTTACAAGTGTGATTTCTATTAGATAGCCTGAATGATAAAAAATAAGGTTCTACGCAGTTGCATTCTACCTTAAAAAATACCGATAAAATGAAGGGATATGGCGTTAAAATATTCTCCCATTTTGGGACTGCAGTCTCCCATTTTGGATTCAAATAGAAGGGCATTTTATACGGAAGCGATTACTGGAAAGGGGTAAAGTGAGAACGAGCGCTCTTTGAAGAGTTACTTCTCCGCATAAATTTGGCGATGTCCACTTCTCTGTCCGGTTCCTCTGCATACGACGATAGTAAAATCCGAGCGAAAAGTTTCTAAATTGTAAATTCCGGGTATTAACCGGACACAGCTGTCCGGTGAATGCTGATCAGCCCCCCCGTGCCGGGATTATTAAAATTCCTATGCGCATATCTTGCGAGATGGCCAGTGTCCGGTCTCCTCAACGGATTGACAGCTTTTTACTCGAACAACAGCTTGGGAATTTGGCGGAAAAAGGAGAAGATGCAAAGAAGAGGGAAAAATAATAATAAATTCAAAGCGGAGATCAAGTTGAAAGTCGAATAAGGGAGTCTCCCCGAAATAGCGCAAACCGTGATAGAATCCATCCTACAGCTGCTTTCCAATCCAAATTCCCCTCTACCCGCTATCGCCTATCGAACTTTATATTGCATACATGTTTTACCATGTCCCCGAAAGCATCTGCATTGGAACTCAGTCTGAGAAAACTGAAGCTTTCTAACGTCTTTTAGACGGCTGGGTGATTCAGGCTTGTCCCGACATCACTAGCAGCGATATATTATTCGCGCTTCCACTTGCGCGGGCAGGGATGGGGCTCCGCTCTATCTTTCTGCGCTCTTTTCTATCTCTCTTCGGGTTAGATGGATTCTTTCGCAGCAAAAACTACTTATTTCCTTTCACTTCCCCAGAGAAAGGAGGAAACATAAAGTAACCGGAAAAGAAGGCGCCAAATTCGGTTTCAGTGATAGGCAGGCAAGTGTTTGCTGATGTAAGCTTAGCAGCCCCCCACTTGGAATTGCAAATATCTCTTTAGAGCAGCTATTGCTGAGCTATTTCCGAAAAGAGTCGGCTGGCTGCGGCGAATCAAACGGCACGAAGCAATTAGGCAGCCAGCCTCATAAATTTATTAAGCCGCATTGTGGAGTGATGAGGTTGATTAATTGCTTAATCAGCTCGGCAGCCACGACTGAGGCTGCTTTGTTTTTTGGGAGCAAACTTCGAATTGCTACGCGTTTCAATTTCGGCCGGGGGAATGGAGATCAATTACTTAATCGATCCGATTCCGTGAATCACGAGATCTTCATTATCGACGATCAAACGAAAGAGTAATCGTTGCAAAACCTTAATAATTCATTCTTTACGTAAAATCGCTTTTTTTATTATTTAGAAGTTATAATGGGGCATTCTAATAAAAACCACTTGAAAATGTTTCTTCTTTCTCCCTTTTCAAAGAAACTCAAATTATGAGCTTGAGCGCATGAATACGCAATATCCATTTGCCAAATCAATTGGGTGAACAATTTTTCACTCAATTCGAATGTTTAGTAATAAATGTAGACATTTAATTGTGGTTTTCCCATCTCTTTACTTGGAAATAAGTTTCCATATTTTTTATTCTTTTTCATAACAAAATTTCTCAATCAGGTGTTTTATTTTATTTTGCTTTCAAACATTTGTAAATTTTTCTAGTTTATTTAAATTGCTTGATCGTTTCTTTAACTTATAAATAGAAGTTTAAAGAAATTATTATAGTTATTAACTAAAATTAAGTAATTAATCCAATCATTTTATTTTAATTGTTTTATTTAAGGTTTATCTGTAAAATAATAATCTCATAATTTTTAAATACATATTATGATGGTAAATAACCTATAATTAGTTTTTTTTATTTTATGAAATATTTATTTTACATCATAAGAATAGACTTAATAATGCTATACCCATACCCACCTTATAATGTTATGAATAAAATGTGTTTTACTATAGGTAGGTATAGATATAAAAAATGAGGCATTGTTATTGTATTGTGTTGATAAAGAGTTACCATTATAAATAACATCTTTGTATTGTGGAACGGAAAAAAAATGGAATCTATTACATTGTTTAGAATTAAATAAACCAATTACTTTATAAGTGTACTGAAGTTGATTACTGCAATAATAATAATAAAATATATTAATTAATTTAAGAAAATTTGTAAGTTTGTTCTGTATATGAGTTTCATCCATGCTCGGTCAAGCGCATCAAGTCGTATCTCCACAGCCATGAGCTACAAATTAGTACCGTAATGTGCGGATTTGATATCAATTTACGTTAGAATCATCTAATGCATTAAGCATTCCATTTGGCCAATCAATCTACTAACATATGAAATATACCGATTAAGGTTGAATACATACGGTCATTATCATTACATCGTTAGAGCTGAACAATCTGGCTCCCTCCACTTAAACAGGTAAAGTTCTCTGTTTAAACCGAACAACAAAACACCATAAGTTTAAAAAAGTAACATAAGAACTGTTCTGTTGTAATTATAAAAAGGGTGTTGGGATTTTCTTGACTTTATAGAGTTTTCAATGAATAGCATCGTGATTTAATGACCAATTGTGTAATCAGCAGCTAGTAAAGGACTTGATTAAGGATTAATGGGGCTGTGTGGTTGACGTTGGATTACTGTAATGTATTGATGCGAATCTGACTCTTTAGTCACATTAGTATCCAAAACATGAATGATGGAATTGTAGATGAACGGGGCTAAGTACTGTTTTCATAACTGTATGCGATGTGGAAATGAATCGAAACTGTATTGGTCACATGCCATTGCGTTTATAAATTTATAACTCAAATTTAGCTTGAAACATATTGAAAGGGATTTCGTGATTGTTATAATTGAATGCTCCATGTACAGCCAAATTTGAGAATAATCATACCTTAAGAATGAATAGATGGTATTAAAAGAGATATTTTCCCTTAAAAATACTTGCTTAATCAAAACTTCTGCATTGATTATATCATCACTGTCAATGAAATAATATTTTATAGTTATAATGGCAACCCTAACCTTCAATGACTTGTTTTGAAATTACAGTTAAAATTAGGATATCGAAAATTTCTTTTAAAAAAGTAGCGTTAACTGAAGTAGATTTGGTTTTGAAACATACAAGAGAACTGAGGTTTGTCAAATTTAACTTATACAAACCTTACTAGAGTGAAACAGATGTATAGTAGTTTGAAATAAATAGAATTTGGGAATAATTAAAATAAATTTCACTTTTTTTCCACGTTATTATTTAAAAACTAGTTGAAGAGCTATTTTTTTATGATTGAAAATGTCTGGTTTTCTATTCTATCATTAATAATTCATAAAGGAATTAAAATAATAGAATATAATGTGAAATACCCATCAAGAACAAAACGTTTTCTACTAATTTTACGAATATACTATTTCTTGCATAAGGGCTTAGTAGAGGATAAACATTTTTAAATAAGCACACGTATTCCATTATATCTTCGAAACGTTAAGTTCTAAATTTTTAAAAATCTAATATTTTCTTATTTTATATCATACATGTCTTGCAATTGATCTTAAACTTATTAAAACTTTTTGCTCTAAGAATAATCGTAACTTATAAAGAAAGCACTGTTAATGCGAAAAATGAACTGTCGTTTTTAATTCCATTGGGTTAAGTTAGGATTTTCAACAGTAGACTCTAAATAAGCCTAGTAAAATAACTCAAATACACTTTTTTTTTGCTTAATTTTGTTCCTGATCAACAATTATCCTTACCTATAATATTTAATCATTCCTATTAAGGATTAATAATTTAAATGTTCCTTATCTTAAGTAATTAAAAAAATTATCTTTTTAAGAAATTATTCCCTTTCTTAAAACTTTATATGCATTTTTATTTCTTTGCATGGGGTTTGCCAATAAAGTTCAGAAATCAGTATCTTAACATAAAAATGCAGATCTTTATGTTCTTCATATCAACTGATATGTTTCCCCCATAAATCACGAAAACCAAGGATTTGAATCTCATTTGTCTACACAAATATCCAATTGTAAAACACGTAAAACAAAACAACAAAAGCGAGACGTTGATGGGCAAAAATGAAAGGCATCGCATTTCGCAAAGAAAAAACTAAACTAATTGCGAGGCCACCCCGTAATATGAGCGCGCCCCCCCAGAATTATGGCGACAATGAAAGTGACAATAAGGAAATCAGTGTCAGCAGACGGCAAATTCGCGGTTTGAGAGGCAGGCGCGCACTCCGATATAAGGTAGGATTGAGATCTTGATTGAGATCCAAAAGCAATTGTTGGCAGAAGAAATGCAATTGCATTTCGAGGCCACCGTCGCAAATATTTCAATCGCTTCGCTTTTTGTTCGCGGGATATCGGAAATAAAATGGGACGACAACTTTCCGGAGCCGATGGTAAATTGCCTCATGAAATACAAGTCGGCGTTTTTCATTGCCGATCGCTGTTTGTTAATTTTTTGGTTGTTTCTTTATTTAAAAGTGGGGCCTTAAACGATCTTGATGGAACATTTTCTGGAGTGGGTAGAAAAACGGCGGATGGCTTTTATTTCTCGGTCGGATATTTGTTTCCCGGTTCTTTATTTTTTATTGGACAATTTGAAGACGCAAAGAAACTTATGTATTGGAAATCGGTGAATAAATTCGTATAATCAGACAGTAATGAATTCCTTCTTTCACTTCTTCTCTTTTTTGCTTTTCCTCGAGCTCAGTCATATGTGACGTTCATTTTTCTAGTGGGACATCAAATTAATGAGAGAGATATTGCCCCCAATCACACAGTTAATTTATTTAAGAGGCAATCAATGCAAAATGAAGAGGGAGAGGGATGTTTGAGTGAATTAGAACAGTTGAAGACACTCAAACACATTTAATGGGGTTTAAAATCAACCAGCGTATTTATGATACCTCATTAAATAAACTCGAATGAAGAACTGTTTTTTATATGCTCTCGCTCTTTGAAGATTAATTTTTAAATGCTTAAGATCATGTATTAGATTCTCTCGTCTAGATACTTTTTAGGTCCATTTTTAAAAGGTCCATTGAAAGGTTGTTTGAATAGTGCACTATTGTAGAAGTTCTTGAAAATTCAGTATAAAAAATCCTTAGAACTTAAAAATAAAGGTACTTGAAAATAAATCGAAGCATTATGGGATATGCTTGTAACTTGAAAGGGAAAATGGGCATTTAAAAGTAAAAAAACTGGTTATGATTGAAGTAATTAGGCATACAATTTTTTGTTTTAAAACTTTGTTCAGTTCAAATAACAGTCAAATCAACGTTAAATCCACTATTTGGCATCGTTACGTGTGAAAACCTTTTTAATACAAAAAAGTAAAACATGCCTTTCTTTTACTACATTGTTTGCAATACTTATTATTTATGTATTTTTAGTTATTTGGTTCAGGGTGTGTGCAATATAAACTTCCTTAAACAAAACACATTTCCTTATGGAAAAAAAATCTTAAACCATGCATTTGTAGGTTGTAGTTTTAAGGCAATGATATTAGTTATATAAGTTATTTTAGTAATAATTTTAAAATTGTTATGTGGTGTGCCTTTCGGGTTATTTTGACTCGTATTTATTACCTTGCATTTACACTAATGTACTACTAATGTATTACACTAATTTACACTAATTACACTAATGAATTCATAAATATTAAATTAATTCAAAATATGCATATTCCAAACTTTAAATAACAATATGAAGGTAAAATAATGATATATGTTAACTTACGTTTTAAAAGTAACTGAGTTAAGGCATTATTTAACAGAGAATTTTTTGTAGTATTTGCACCGTAAACAATTTGTTCACCTTTGAAAGCGCTCAGATTCATTTTTTTAACTGCAAAAAGCTTCCCAACAAATGTTTCTCTCAAAAAGTACTACTCCACGACTCAAAATTCTATGCCTAACATAAATTTTATAATGCAATGTTCTAAAAACCTTTCTTCTTATTCTTCCAGGCAAACCTCAAAACAATGCCGTCACCAACAAACCGAGCAAAAGAAAGAAGGAACCGAAATCCAGTCCTCCACCGGACGGCAACAACAACAAGAGTCCAGCGGTGGCCCTGGTGTCTGACGGGGAAGCCCAACTATCCGCCATCAGTCCACCTAGCAGCCTGAACGGCAACAGCAACTGCTCCAGCATCCTAAACTCGACTCTCGGGGACACTAAGACAGCGGGCTGTGGAAGTGACCAGGAGAGCGGGGACAAGGGAAAGCGGAAAAAGGCCAGAACGACGTTCACGGGGAGGCAGATATTTGAGCTCGAGAAGCAGTTCGAGATCAAGAAGTATCTCTCTTCTAGCGAACGGGCGGACATGGCCAAGTTGCTGAATGTCACCGAGACGCAAGTGAGTGGGTTTCGTTTTTGGAAATGCAACTATTTTGTCTTCAATCACAATTTCCAATTAAAAACCGTTTAATAAAAATTTTACGAAGTGAGAATCCATATTTTACACCCAAACCCTCAATCTGATGTGTGACAGAAAAATAAAAACTGAGGGGAATCTTTTCGGTTCTCCTAAAACTGTACAAAAGTTCAAATTCAAAATAAATAACTTGAAAATATTTTATGAGATACGAAATAAATCGCATATTTTACTTTCCCCCCAAAAAAACAATAGCACTTACACAAACATTAACTGTACCAAAACAAGCAATCCATCAAATTAAAAATAAAATAATCCACACTAATAATTCCAGTCAGCATTTAAGTAACAGTAGCAACTCCAAAAATGTTTACAGTTTGCCACCACTCTTCGAAAATCCCCCCACAAAGCACTCCACCACTCCACTTTTACACTTTACCGCCATTCCACCACAATCAAACCCACAAACGCTCCAGCAGTCCATTCCGAACGAGTCTCATTGTGGAGCGAATGGGAATAAAAACGGCCGCTAAAAAATCTCCATCGCCGATTACGTTTCTTCCTCCGGCGATTTTCCCCATTTTTTCCCCGCTATAAGCTAATTCCCTTTCTTCCGCGTGTCACCGCATTCACAAAAAGTGTATCTGATTTGCCTTCAAATTACGATACCAGAAAGAAATTTATCACAATTTATACTATTCCTTTGTTGCTCTTCCCGAAAATCACTCGCCGGGAACTCGAAACTCAATAAATATGCGCCGCTTTCCCGTTTTGAAGGGCCCGCCCATAAATTGTTGAACGCGTCTTTTAGAAGGCAATTAAAAAGGAAGAAACAAGGTCTAGTATAGTGTTAACTACGTTATGTATCGAATTGAGAATGGATTGGAAGAAATTATGACTATCGTAATTAATCCGATTTAAAACAAAATTGTTGAATGCATCTTTTAGACCGTAATTAAAAAGGAAAAAGCGAAGCTTGGTTTAGCCGTTTCGATCCTAAATCACCCGAGATTGCTATTAAATCTTATTGGGGCCATCAGGACTTAAATGGATAGACATAACTAGTTTGTGTAGTGAATTGAGATTAAATAGGAAAAATTTAAACACATAATTAATTTTATCTAAACTCTTGTGATTTTTGAAATGACCATTCAATTTTAAAAGTCGATGAGCTTTATACTGAATGTTTTCAAACGTATTTAAATCAAAGAAGAGCTAAAGATAAAATAAGGATTTATCAATACTAATTACAAAATATTGAATTGATCGATTTAAATCTGGTGATCTGGGAATATCTATCGTACCACTTATGTTATTCAATTAGGAAACTGAAAAACATTTTGATGTGTTTTTTAAACATAGGAATTTATTTAATTATTTCGATCAACAATCGTTCATATGTAAGTGGTTTATAAAAATTTAATAAAACAATGATAAATTAATTAGGATATACTTTAACTTTATTGTAAGATTAATATGATTCATAAGATTAATAACAGATCATATACGTTAGATATCACACTTACTTAGGAATCTAGAAGTTTATGAAGTTAATACATCATTATTTAGGTAGAGAGACATAACTGTTAGTTAAAGATGCATATTTTTCTTTTCCACTGGGAAATTTAACTTTTAAAACTAAATTGCTTGTTTAATTAGGTTTTCACCGATCATTATTTTACACCAAAAATCATGCATTTACTTTATGTTAGGCTTTTGAAAAGTGTTCGTAAATGAGTTAAAAGAGTTTATATTGCATTATGCTAATCAAACTTTTAATAGGCTTATGGTAACAATCAAATCTTTATATCACTCTGATTTGATATTTCACAAAACAAATAACAAAAAGTTTAGTTTGCAAGTAGAAGTATTCTATACTTACAATTTTTGAAGGCCCGAATGATCCATAATTTTAGATACAGTTGACGACCTATATACATGTACTAACCGTGAGGACTTAGAAACACCGAACTTACAAAAAAAATTAAGGGAAAATATGAAAGCTATTTTATTTTTTTAAAAGTGGTGAGTAAGAATAAAAACGGTTTTTAGTACAACGTACTATAATAGTTTTTGTAAATGAAATTGCATCCAAGTTCTTAAAGACAAAATCCATCTGTCTGGAAATTTCTTAACCCAACCAGATCCAAACATTAATTTCCCAATTTCATAACAAAACCAAAGCAGCAAAAAAGGCTCCAGTGATCGCCTAGGGAATCTAGTAACAAATGATGCTTTTTGCGAGCATAACAACGGTCACATTTTGTGTATGGCCCCTGGAGGAAAATAAATCTCCGCCTAATTGGCTTTGCATTGCAATTGTCATCGGCGAAGAGGACTCGTGATCCGCAAGAAAATGTTTCCCGATCATCATAATAGCTTTTTTAGCTGTTGCAACTCATTTGGAAAGTGTTTTCTGCGGGGAAACAATGGAAGCTTAGAAGGAAAGCCGGTGAATTCAAAATAAAACGCCCTTCCTCTTCCGGAATTCCTTTGCAGTAATCTGGTTTTGAAGTGTAGTCACTTCAACTTTTGAAATGGGCCAATTATTAGGGGGCTTGTGATAGGAGTCTTGTGAATTAACGGATTTGAGAATTTTGCGTTGCCAACCGGGCTCTTTTTTTTCTATTTTCGATGATGGATAGTGTGGATAAGGTGCACAACATATGTATGCACACATAACACATGCACAAAAAAATTGAAGTTAGTCGGGGAAAGTCTCTTAATTTGCAAAGGCTTTTAAACATTTCAGTAAAAAAAACATCAGACTTGGTTCTAATTTTTATTGTGATGAACTACTATTGTAAAAGATATAATGGTTTCATTTATCCAGATTTCCTTTTTCCCCCCTCTTTATGGATTAATATTTTTTAACGTCAAGAAAGTTTAACGTTTAAAGTTGTTTTCCTTCATTTTTTAAAAGCTAAAACTACTAAACTTAAAGATATATATAATTTTCGGTAATATTTCTATAAAAATTCATATAACATTTTAGCAAAATTTTAAAGCAGTTGCAGCCAATGAATAAATTTTTTTATCAACTTCCAATTTATTGAAGTCACTAAAAATAAATACTGCCCGAAACCAAAAGTGAAATAGGTAATAGTAATTTAGCTATTTTTTATTGTTAGATTTTAGTCCTTATAAGTGTCTGGCTTATACGATTCATTCTGAAAAAATATTAGAAAATATTTTTAACAAATTTATAAAATATATTCACATTTTAAAGGATTTCCATTTATATAATGAGCAAAAGCAAAATCTGAAAATTTAATTTCACATTTCTTTTTAACACAGAAGCTGTATAATAAAATTATCAAAGCACTTGTTGAATAAATTTTCGTGCCTGTTTGACATAAATTCAGATTAAAAATGATGCTAATTCTTACCAAACAGGGCTTTTTTTATCAGGAATTACATTGTTACATTCAAGAAGTTTGTGTAAAACACTTTAATTTCACTTAAATTGATTTGATATGATAGTATTTAATTCAATAATTGTTAGCAAATCAGAAAAAAGTTAAAACTCTTAGCGTTGAATTGTAATCTTGTTTCAAATTTTTCTACATATTTCTTGATTTGAACAACGTTTTATAAAATAGTAATTAAAATTACACGAACTATTTCTTTGTGCGATATGTTCCTAACTCTTTATTATTTAATGCTGAATAGTAAAATATTTAAAAATAGTTATGACATCAAAAATGAATCTAGCTTGAAAACATGGATGTTATAACTTTTTTATGCATTTTGTAATTTTGCAATTTTTTTAATGATTCCATTAATCATTAATAAATATAGTAATACTTTTCCATTTTATCTAAAATTCAGATATTCTTGGTATAATTTTTGTGGTGAAAGTTCATTGCATGGAATTTTTTATTTATTTACTTTTGCCATGAGGTACCAAAACTATAAAAAAAATTACTTTCATTTAAAAATTTAAATATTTCAAGTGGGAAAAAGTTTGTGAGTTATAAATTGGTAAAGGAAAAGTGAAAAATTGAAAGCAGGATTTGAAATCGATAAAATTATGGAGAAAAATTATAGAAAAAAACTCAAAATCGGATTAAAATTTTTAAATGCCACTTTTAAAAATTAGGCAGCTTTTTTCACCAAAAACGTAATATAGTTTGGCTATCAAAATGTAAAAAAAAACGTTTTAATTATCTCTGGTAATAGGTAATCGTAATTTTAATGATTATCTGTGATCATTATATTTTCTTAGTATTTTTTTTTTGTACCAAAAAATAAAAACCCTTTTTAAAACGTGGAAGACCGCCAAATTTCCAAAGGAGATATATCTCCCTCATTCTGAAAAATACCGAACAGAACGCCTATCCTCGAAAAAATTTATTGGCGGTTTTGAAGAGGTGTGAACGATTTGTTTTGGCGCAGTTTGACTTAATTCACCTTAATTTTAGATAGAAATATTTTTCATCATAAATTAATCACTATTATCTGAGTAAAACCGTATGCTCAAAAGTAATCAGGATTCTTAATTGAAACCAATTCCGATCAAAATCCGATCATGAGTTTTACACCTCAAACCAGGCCCCATTTTTAAGATATTACTCAAAATTTAATCATTCAACCAGGTTTTAGCGATCAAGCTTGATCATTAAATTCAAACCCTGCTTGAATGTTAAGTTTGGCAGATGAAATGCAGATGCCATTTTAAGGCCTGGAAATTAATATGCACTTCGTCATTTTCGACAAATGTTTTTCCGAAGATGTCCCTTGTGTACTTAGCAGCAGGCGACGTTTTTCTACCGTCACGTCACTCTTTAATACGGGTCATAAATTTAAGACCTTTAATGAAAGTGGCACATCCAAAAAGGAAAGAAGTACAGAAGCCAAGTAGCTAGGAATTTAATTAGCGAAACGGGGTGTAAGAAGAGAGTCGGAAAAATCGATCGTCATCGGGATTTTTTCTCATTTCAAAAGAGAGAAAAAAAAACCCTCTTTTATTACACACAAACACATTTCAAAGAACTGAAAGAAAGTTTTGAGCCAAAAGAAGAACAAGGAAGAGATATTAAAATGACGCTCAGAAGCCTCCCTGGCCCAAAAAAATCGGAAGCAGAAGCTTCCTGAACGTCAAACAAAGTATGAGCTGTCGAGAAAGGCGAACTCCCCTTAACCCTTTCCAAATGGGGAAAAAGTGCGGCGTTTTTTCCCCGTCTACCCCGATATCCGCGACATGCTTGACGGCGTCATTTCATTTATTTTAATCGCTATAATTACTTGGAAACTTTATGACTGGGATGTCTCAAACTCTTTGGAGACCACTTATAGATACCGAGCCTCCGATTGGGTGGTTAAGTAAATGAATGAATGGACGTCACTGGAACGGGATCGCTACAACCGCTTCGGATGTCACGCCGAGGATTAGCGCTTTGAGGGCGCCGCTGAAACAGTTTGCGCGCGTCTTCTCTGCTGCTTGCTCTCTTTTGAACTGTTAGTATTTTGAGGCGCACTTTGAAGGCCCATTCTTTCCTTTTTTTTTAGTTGATCGAGGAGTATACTTTATGCTACCGAATTTCACTCTTTCGAGTTAGTTTAGTTCGTAGAGTAAGTTTCTGCCGCATTCTTTCTTATAGGTAAAGTAGGGGACTTGAAGGTTCGATTTTTCTCTCCTTTGAGCATTTTTTAAAGTTTGGGGAGTATATTAAAGTACATTCTTCCCTCTATTTAGTTGATTGAGTAATACTTTATGCCATAATCTCTATTTTCCCTTAACACTCTTTTCTGAGGTAATTTAGTTCGTAGAGTAAGTTCCCCTTTCATTTTTTATATTGTAGTTAAGAAATTTGAGGAAAACTTAAAGATGGGATTCTTATTACTTTTTTTCAGGATCCAGAACACTCATTTCCTTAATATGTTTGTTATACTTCAAAGCCAAAGCCAATAATAATAATTCAGTTTGAGGCGTATCTTGGGCTCTTTTTTCGGCCGTTTAGAAGATTTTGTGTTATAAAAGTAATTTTGTAATTTTAGGCTCAATGTTTTCCTTTTGAGTTGATTGAGAAATATTTTATAGTCTCAATCGTAAGTCTATAAAGGAAAGATCCTGGAAATTTGAGTTTTTATTTGCTAATTAGTAGAAGCAAGGTTGTATTTACGGGAGTTTAAATGAAATAGAATTTGCTTTCCAAACATACTTTTCTAAATTTTTTCATGTAAATACTGTTTTTAGAGTCATTAGGGATATTATGCCCCTAAGAGTTATATCGTTTCCCCACCCGATGGTCTCCCCTTAAATCCACCAGCAAATAAAGGAGTTTCATCTCTTGTCCTCCTTTTGAGTTTAAGAACATTTCAAAGACCCGTTCTTAATTCTATTGAGGTTTTAGGGAGCTTCAGTGTTCATTAGATAAAATACATTTTATATAAAATACATTTTAGGGTAAAAGACAAGACACTATACCCTCTTATTTTAATATTAACAGGTATCCCAAAATATTTTACAATCACGAAAAAAATAAAAATTATAAATTTGACGCAAAATATCGTTTATATTCAGATAATTAGTAGAAGGAAGATATTGAATGTCAATGTATTTTAAGCGATCAAATATTTCCTATTCAGATTACTGATAAAATGTCAAATATTCGTAAACAGTTTAATATACGCTTTTAAACTTCTGTATAATATTTCTTATGGGTTATTTCTAGCGCTACCTTTCATCGATTTAAACTGAATTGGATTTTAAAAGTGAAGAAGTACGAAAATTGAGATTAATCCCTCAACATACTTTTACGCGAATGAAGGTTACATATTTCGCAGAATCTTTATACCTCTGACAGCTTAACCTGTTTTTAAATTTAATGTACTTCCAGCTTACAATCATAAATTCAATTTAATTTTATTTTTCCCAAAAAATATCTTAAAAGATTATGCCGAGGTTTAGTATACGTATAACATTTTTATTAGATATCAGACACTCGAAAGGTTTCGGGTTAAATATCGGAAGTATTGAAAATGTAGGATTTTTATTTACTCGAAAATATCACTAGAAAGAAGGAGTATTCTCGTCATTTATTCAATTTACACACATGATTTGTTCAATATTATTTCATTTATTGATTTAATTTTATTTTATAAATAATTTTATTTTATAAAGTATGATTTGAATTTGTTATAATTTGGTTTTTGTGAAAAAAGTCATGCTAGATTTGTATAAAAGAAATTGGAGTTTATAAATAGAAAAATATATAGCCATCAATTATAAAAATTCTAAAATGTGGTATTTTTGTTAAAATCATTATTTCAATAAATATTCTTTTTAGCTTTTAATAAATCCCTACTCTATAAGTTTATTCAATCTTCTTTCCTCAATTTTATCCCATTTCTAAAAAAATATCAAACTTATAAAAAAACTTTTTGATTAATTACTAAGAATTAAAAGAAAATTTGCTTTAATAATGTCACAAAGTTTTTGATTAAAATAGAATGAGCTACAAAATTAAGATTAAAGTCAAATCTTTTAAAATTTACTGTTATAATGTACAGTATTTTCTACGTGTAATAATTTCTTGAAAGTTCAATTTAAAAGCCTTTATCAATTGGTGATAACAATTGAAAATTTTTATAATTTCTTTTTTACAAAAAATGTGAATAACATATACCTACTATTAAAATTTATTTTTTGCGATTTTAGACTGAATATTTTTCTGTCACATTTTAATTTTATAATACTTTTTCGTACTTTTCTAATAATATAAAAATATATGATTTTATTTACCCTTAGGAAGAAAGTTCATAAATTGAAATAATTGTGTTGTTTTCATAGAAGTTTCGATTTATTGATTGATTGATTTAATTTATATTTTCTGATTACTTTAATTCTTCATTAGAAATAATGTTCTAGTAAAAAGTAATGATAGGGCATTTTGAAAATTGCTAGTATAATAATAAAATTGTATGTTCTATACGCTCTTCTTCAAATCCGTTAAAAATTTCCAACATTTTCAAGATATTAATTAACAATTTTTTTAAATTAAATAATTATATATAGTAACAATAAATACTAGAATGTTTAAATACTAGAATAGAGATATTTTTACTAATTCAGTTTCTTCTTTACAAACCTGAAATATATTTAACCACGCCCTTTTACAGTCTTATTGCATTTTAATTATTTTGTACTTTATCCTGTAAAAAGTAATTCTAACTGTTACCTTCAAAGTTGCAAGGGTATCTTGTTTCAACACAAACCACGCAACCCTGTTTACAGCTTCCCGTTCAAGATATACTTAATACTTATACTCAAGATACATGAGTGTTTTTATACTTTCTGTATATATGTTACGGGCAATGTGATAAATTCAGTGGAATTTATGAATGAAATTCCACTGAATTTATCACAAAAAGCAAGATATTTTTGAAAATATCTTGCTTTTAAAAAATAGGGTTCATTTGTAAGAAAAAATTTTCTCTCCAAGAACTGTTCTCTACTATGCAAATTTCATTATTTTCTGACCAAACACATTGACTTCTTAGGCACGCACCTTTATCTCGAAAACGAAGAAAAAGAGAGCAGGCTCGGGTTTCTAACTTTGTAGCAACTCCCAGAAGCGTGCTTCGTACTCGAGTCTTTATATAGTAGTGAATGTTACCGCTATCCATTTAGTGGTGACTGATCACCGCCACTCCCAAACCTTTCAAAAATATCCAAGGCGGGGGTTCCTTCGGGAAAAGCCAACGGTGGAGAACGACACGCTAAACACACTTATCCACTTGCCATGGACAGATGTGTCATCGCGAAAAACGTCGACAAAGCGTTCTGGCGCGAGCGATCGTCTGTATCCACTCACCTTCAATAAAAATCAGAGGCTCGGGTAGACAAGAGGGTAACGCGACCCCTCATAAGAAGGCATCCCAACCGACACCCGCCCGCACAGCCCTCCCTGTCAGAGCGCCCAAAAAACCCGCTGACACTTTGACATCCGGCGAAAACCTGAAAGAATTGGATCAACTTACCCGATGGCGGCAAAAAACAACAATGTATCGCCATCTTTGAAGTTGAAAGGATAAGTAGCTCGTCCAAGATCGCATCCGGCTGTTTCGGGGCCAGATTAAGCCTGCATTAAACCGAGCTGCGTCTCCGCTTTCTTTCCTGTCTCTAATCTCCTTCAACATCGGAGAGAGTAATTTCAGGTTGCCTTTATGGCGGCTCCTGTCAAGGCGCATTACAATGGAGGAGGGTGTAATCCTCGTTATGGATAGGGCTTAATTTATCTCTTAGGAAATTATCTTAATGCTTAATTAATAAAGAGTTAGCAGCAATCAATGCCTTTTAGCAGTCCCGCTTTTTGTTTAGTAGATATTTTGGGGAGAAGGAACGATGCTTGTTGACGTTAGTTTTGAGAGCGAGCTAAAATCGGTTTAGTTGGTTTATTTAGGTTTGCTAGCATTGAAACAAAGTATGAATTATCAAGATCAAAGCACACTTAAGTAACGTGTCTTTTCTTACATTTAACTACTCCTTGTTAAAAGGATTGGATAATTTTTTATTGATTTTGTTCACTACCAAAGCCATTTAGTACTACCTAAAGTCTTTATTACAAGTAGTACTTCCAAACAAAGTGAATGGTTAAATATTAATTTTTGCCCAACATAATATATTTTAATATTGAATTATTATACACTTTGACTGAGACAGCAAAGAGAGATTTAGAGAAAGCCTTCAATGAAAACTGCTTTTTAAATCTGCAATCATCTTTATCCTCACTTATTTTTACTACTAATTAGTTAAGTACGATGGTAGGTTTTAAATTCTGTAATGACGTATTTTAAGACGAGTAATAAAAAAGTATTGTTAAAAAAGTACATACTAAGGCTTTCAATCCTAGACCGCCCGAGATTACTATTGAATCCTATTGGAAATGTAGGGCGGCTAGGTTTAAAAGGGTTTAAGGTGATACTTGTCTAGATTTTTTAAAGAAATCATTTTGCAAAATGATTTTTGATTTGATTTAATAAAATTCAAAAAAATAGAGAAATCTAATGCATTATTACAAGTATTTAATACAATGACCTGCATCAACACGCCTTTCCTTATGTAGTAATGCTTGGTTTGATTCTGTACTTGCAAAAACCTGAAATAATCAAATATGTATCATATTTGATTATTGTATAACTCCTAATTTACATTCATTTTTAAAACATACGTTTTAAGGGGGTCCGGGACACAAAAATCGTCAGATTTTCAAAAATATTTTTTTGCTCTTAAAAGTTAACCCATTTTCTTCTGCTTAAAATGATGTTTGAATTATGTTTCTATCCTAAGTAGAACCAGAGATACAATCCTTTATTGCCGGCTGCTTTTGTTAATCTAGCATTCTACGTTCTGCATTCAAATGCGTTTTTCTCAATGATGCATTTTTACACTGTTTCTCAACTTCAAATTGATATAAGTCAAGAACCGTTCAAGATAAAGACTTGAAATTTGAAACACATATATTTTGAACACTTTACTTTAATCGTGATTCAGCAAATTTGAAAATGTTGTTTACTTTTTAAAATATGAATTTTTAAAAATAATTAACATGAAAATTTTAAGAATTTTTTACTTAATTGCTCATATTTTTTAAGAATATTAATATTTCTTAAAACGCTGAATCATAATTAAAGATAATATGTTTCTGTTTGATTCGGTAAAAAAATTTTAAAAATTTGTTATTAATATTTTAAGTTATATCAATTTTAAACTACCCCTCTTTTTTCAACCAAAATTGAATTTAAAATTTTTCAAAACATTTGAGAAAAGTTTTGAGTAGTAATTTTTTCAAATCATTTTATTCTTAATCTTCAAAAAAATTTCTGAAATTTTAAACTTAAAAATAAAAATTTTTTTCTGAAGTGTCCCGGACCCCCTTAATGCCTAATTTTTTAGTAGTAAAACACAAGTACGGTTTCTATGAATTTCGACACCGCACCAAAGAGACAAGCCAGCCCCTAATAGTCTGTAGTGGCTCCGTGAGAAGAACCCTACCCGTCGCTCCGATTCCCCCAGAGCAAAAGCTGTCCACCCGGATTACTCGGATGATACATTTCAAGGAGAGATGAAAGGCCCTGCCGAAGAGCGAAAAAAATGCTAATTACACTCGTAAAAGCCGTTGTTTCACAATGACATCCAGTAACCGCTGTCTACATCATAAAAAGCGAACGAAAAAGTCCGCATCAATCTACATTTAGCATGCAGCCTCCCTTTGGCTCAGCACCGCCGTATTAGCGTAGGTGGAGCGGCCGACACTGACTTAAACGCCGCTTTATCTGCGGAGGTCAAAAGCGGCTTCAAAGTCGGTCTTGTTCGGCCGACCGTTGGGCCGTTCTGCCAGGAAACCGCGAGGGAACTACGGTTTTTAAGAAGGGATTGTCGAAAAAATGTTGTCTGCGGTTCCTTATACTGCCGTCAAAGTTGTATCTATAGCCAATTAGTTTTTGCGCGAAATATCTGACTTCTAAAAAAGAATTTGATGTGAAATTGGTTGGAAATGGACAAAATTAATAGTTTATTGAGCAAATTTTACGTGGGCAGAGATGTATCAAATTCAGTTTTAAAAATCCCATTAATTTCGTGATCTTTTCATCTTTCAATACGTTAAGTTTCTCGTTAAAACAAAACAGATTTAACAAATCATCATTAGATTAAGAATTTTTATTGGTGATATATGACTGATTTCAAAGTTGCATAGTAATGTACCTACTTAACTCATTATGTAAAATCAACGACAACGAATTTCTGAATATTTCAATAAGATATTATAATTTCAGTTTTTACCAAATTTTTAAATTTCACACCTTAACACTCCAGAATGAAAAGCATTATTCTAGGATTACTTAAAATTCTGTATGGAAATGAACTTGTTTGTACAAATGTTCTGCTTGTCAAAACCGGATGAAAGTTTACATTTAATTGACATATTGAATACCTATCAAAAGAAAATATGTAGTTTAAGAATTATTTTATAACATCATTACTGAAAAAAAAACTTGTGATAATTTTTTTCAGCAGTTGACCGATGCCTGTAAAACGGTTTATCCAGCAAGTATTCACTCAAGGCAGCAAAACGGAAACTTCAGTAAGGCGTATAACGAAAAGCTTTTTTTGTAAATTCAAAAAGGCATATTGAAAAATAGTTGCCTAAGGGGTCACATATTCACCAGAAAAAATTTTAATAGAATCAAAAAATATATACACTCTAAAACGGCATTTTTAAAACTGAGTAAAAATACTCAAATCTGAGTATTTCACTAACTCAAACAGGCTCCGAAACTCCGAATCAAATTCACTCAAGTTTGAAACATACATAAAGTCGTTTGTGAAAATATGCAGGTATTCAAAACCATGACCTTTGTCAAAATTACCCCTTTTGATGATAGTACAGCTCCCGCAACAAAAAACGTTACAGTGGACTTTGCGGGCGAACCACTTGGGTTAGGAAGCCAAATAAGGTGTCATTTTTCATGTTATGAAGTATTCTTTAAACGATAAAAATTTCGAGTTCATAGGGGGTCGTCTTCATATTAAACGAAACACTAACTTTTTTTTTTCCTATGGGGACCCCCAATTATTATGCGTTTTTCTGAAAGAGCATCCCCATAAACCCCAAAATACCAAGTTTCATCCATGTAAGTATCCAAATAGAAGCATAAAATATTTTTAAAATGTCAACCATTCAATGTGAAATTTGTCAAAATGTTTTCGGCGTAAAAATATGAAACTTTGAATTCAGATCAAATTTGTGTCCCCAAACAAAATAATTATGCTTTTGAAGCGATATTTAATGGTTAATAGATAGATAATTAACATCTAATTTTGACCCAAAAATAAAATTTTAAAATCTTGTAATATTTTTATGGTAATCGATTCTGGTATTAATTTCATGTGGAAAACCAAAATTTCAGTTGATTTCATTTAATAGAAATTAAATAGAATAATAGAAATTTAATAGAAATAGATAGAATAGGATAGAATAGATAGAATAGAATATTTAATAGAAATTAAACTAAATTCCCACTCTTTAAGCGGCCGTATACCGCTGCCAAATGCAAACCGGCGAATGCACTTTCTGGAAACAGTCGTCTTATTTTAATCACCATAACTTAAATTAAAACGTAAATTTGATATTAAATTTCAATAAATTACTTATAAATTTTTCAATAAATATTAAAGTGGTGAGTAAAAGTGTCTTAAACAGAGACAGAAAATTAATCCTTCTCACTCTGGAGACGACCCCCAAAACGTAAAAGCTTAATTTACCGTCCGATGTGGATGAAACTTGGTATTTGGGGGTTTATGGGGATGCTCTTTCAGAAAAACGCATAATAATTGGGGGTCCCCATAGGGAAAAAAAAGTTAGTGTTTCGTTTAATATGAAGACGACCCCCTATGAACTCGAAATTTTTATCGTTTAAAGAATACTTCATAACATGAAAAATGACACCTTATTTGTCTTCCTAACCCATGGAGCTAGGAGTAAGTGGAGGGAGCATCGTCAATAGGAACTCAATAATCAAGTTGAAGCAACCGTGAAGTTTTGCCGCCATCTTGAGTAATGCATTGTGTAACTAACCAAAATTATAATTTCTTTTCAAAAACTATTACTGGTGAGTGTTACTATATTCCATGAAACTTTTTATTTTAGAATAAAATATAAAATTACTCCACTAATTTTTCAAATAAAATATTTGCATCCCTTTTAAATTATTGGCATACAATCCATCTTACTTATTCATGTTTTATTCAGAGGTAAGAGGTCTTTTGAAGAGTGCGAAATAAAAATGCAAAAGTTTCATGGAACTTGAAGTTAGTCACCAGATATAGTTTAAGAGAAAAGTTTTAAAGTTTAATAAAACTTCAATGCATTACACAAGATGGCTTCCAGTCATTACAACAGTTAATTTAGGCTTTCTTTGGCTTCAGTGATTTCAGCCGTTTCAGCCCATGTTCCCTCCACTTACTCCTAGCTCCATGTCCTAACCCAAGTGGTTCGCCCGCAAAGTGCACTGTAACGTTTTTTGTTGCGGGAGCTGTACAGTATTTGATCAGAACATGAAAAGTCTACTTGTTATTAGAATGTAATACTGCATCTGAGTGAGACGGGCTATTACGTTTTAAAATCACAAACGGTCACATTAACTAACAACTAACATTAACTGCATAATCTGCAAAGATTAAACAAAAATCAATATAATTTGAGTGGTAACTATTGAATTGTTTGAAACTTAGTATTTCAAAATTTAAAGAGCAATTGTGTTTTCATATTTGAAAAAAAAAAGTTTCATATCAAAATAAAACAATCAATGTATTCAGATTTGAAATCGACATTTTTCTCAGTGTAGGTTCAGTGGAACTAAGTCACACTTTATGAAATTTCTTCATTTTTCAATAAATAAACCAAAACTGCCAAGATAAAATTTTCATTTAAACTTCATGGTTTTTCTTAGATGATGTATTATTATGATTTAAAATATGCGTTGGGTTTTATATTTTTATTACCATTAGTTTAAGAGAAATAATTATTTTAGCGTTAAACGACACTCGTAGAGTTGTTTTTTCTGCATTCTCCAAACGCCAAAAACTCAAGAAATAAATAACCGAAAGACTAGTGACTGGTGTCATTTTGTTTGAAATTTTAAATTCTTTAAGATGGATGTGGATCATGACCAACTTCTTTTAAAATATTTTAAAATTAAAAAAAAGTGGAAAAACTGCTTCAAAAAATCTTTTTAACTTCTTGAAATTTAAAATATTGTTGCTTTTAACTTTTAAAAGAAACATTTCTACCAAAATTAAAGCTTGAAATAAATTTCAATCATAAAGAAAAAAAAGAAAAAGTTAGCAAAATTTGTTTCCTTTACCACCTCCCTCCAACATATAGTAAAAGAACGATCATCTCATAAAAAGTTCATAAAATCCCTTGAGGATATTTATATGATTCAGAAACAATGAAAACATTCATCTATATCTAAATGTTTTTTAGTATTTTCAAAATTGATTGAAAAGTTAAGTTATAGTTTGAATTTATTAGAATAATTTTAAGCAACTGTTCAAAATGAAATCACTTTTTTTTTTAAATTTTATGTACCGTAAAATTGGGTAACTTTAGCCTTTACATTAAAAGAGCAAATAAAAGTTGTTAACCAGTTAACCAAAACAAATTTGACAAGGTCAGTATATTATATTATTTTTAACATGTTCAACTGTAAGATAAACAGTTTTCAAAGTGTCGATTTAAGTTTCAAATATATTTTTTTTTAATTTGAAATTTTTACACAAATTTTCCTTGAATTTGGGTATCTTTAGCCCAGGCCTCAAAACCCAAAAATTTAAGGATTTGAGTGAGTCTTATAAAATGCTATACCACTAACATGTGTTGCTAAAGTATCTATCAATAATAATAATACCCTATTCCAAGTTCATTTCAATCATAAGTTATAAGAAAATCAATCAATAAAACTCTATACAAAACTGATTTCATTTTTAGAGTTACCAAAAAAAGTTTTTAAACACCATCGATTTCACAGTAATGTTACCATCTACACCATACTATCATATTAAGGTTTATTTACTTATGATTATAAATTTTTTTGTGTTAAAATTAATTTCTCATCCATATTAGCCCATTTCACTAACTTCACCATATACCATATGGCCGAAGTTACCCCCAAAGCGTGGGCCAAAGTTACCCCGGCGTAATAAAATTTCCTTAATAGTTTAACCACAAAGTTAAACTGTTGGAATCGAACGCTATTTCCTCCCGATTATCTAGTGCCGTACGGGGGAACTTTGTTTTGTAAGGATATGATTTCTAGATCCGCCAGGTGGCGTCTTATAATGTATATAAATATTTCTGTCTTACTGTAAAAAATTAAAGATTATTCCTGTTTTAACCCAAGCTAGTCTTGTCTGATTTTCCACCCTCCTCAAAAGTACGATCCAACAAAATGGTAGCAGAGCGTGGTTGTATGAAATTTCGTGGTTGTATGGTGGAATTATGATTTAAGTTCCGATTGGATTGTCGACAGGATGAGTTCCGGTGAGGAAAGTAGTTTGTTCCGGATTGAGAAGCTGAATCGTGATAATTTCCGATCATGGAAATTCAACCTGAAGATGCTCCTTATGCATCAGGGGTTATTTGGATATGTGGACGGAACAGAACCCCTACCTGAAAGAACTGACAACAAGGCTGTCAAAGCATGGCAGAGCCGGGACGGAAAAGCATTTTCAACTATTTGCCTGTCGATAGAGGAGGATCTAAAGAATCTAGTTATGGATAGCACTACTTCAAAGGAAGCCTGGGACAGTGTCTGCTGTACTTTCGAGCCAACAACGAGAGCAAGAATCGCTGCTTTGAGAACAGAGTTTATGAATATTGGGCTGAAGGACACTGAAACGATGTCTATGTTCATGGGCAGATTGTTAAGAGCCGCTAAAGATTTGGAGATGGCTGGTAAAGTCGTGCCTGATGATGAGATAGCTTATCAAATGCTATATCAGCTCCCGTCAAACTATGACAACGTCGTGATCCAACTATACCAATTGGAGGATGAGGATTTCACTTCTACTAACGTGAGAAAAGCTCTGATTGCTGAGTTTGATCGCTTGCAACACCGAACTGACGTAGCTGAGTCAACTAGGACGGCACTGGCATCTGAATCCGAAACCAGACTTCGTAAGAGTGACGGAAACGTCGAAAAAGATAAGAGAACTTGCTTCAAATGTGGTCTCCCAGGACATTTCATCAAAGACTGTAAAAAGGGAAAAAAGAACTATGCAGGACGGTCTACCAAAGGTCCCTCTCGTGGTCCCTCTACCTCCCAAGGAGGACGCTCAAATGTCTTCATTGCCTCAACAGCCATGGTTGTAGACAAGGACATAGTGAACTTCGTGATAGATACAGCTGCTACAGAACATTTCTGCAATGATTTAAGCATGTTTAGTAATTACGTTGAAAGTAAAGAAACGAGTTCTGCAAAAATCGCCCAGGGATCGACTCCAATTCTCGGACACGGTGATATTAAGTTGAATGTTCATCAAAGATCAGGTAAACGTTTTTTGGTATTGAAAAACGTTATGTATGCTCCTAAAATGTCTAGAAATTTAATATCTGGTAGATTAATTGATAAGGCAAATTTCAGTATATATATCAAAAATGGTAAACTGGTCATTAAAAGATCTGATGGTTATTATTTCCTAGAGTCATTTTTGGAAAATAATTTATATTCTTTGAATGCAGATGTTATTAAAAGTGGTAAATCGCCAGAAGGGTATATTGTTAACAAAAATGACATTATGTATTGGCATGTAAAACTAGGACACCAAAATCCTAGAGAGGTTTTGAAAATGTCTAAATCTGATCAGGTATTTGGTATTGAAAACTTAACTGGTGATACTAAGTTTTGTGATGTATGTAATATGTCTAAATCTAACAGAGCTTCTTTTAAGAAGATAAGCAAAATTTCTTCTAAAGAGATTTTAGAATTGCTTCATTTGGATGTGTGGGGACCCGCTCCAGTCAGATCTATGGGAGGTGCTAAATACTTCTTAAGTATAATAGATGATTATTCTAGGTATTCTCAAGTTTATTTTATGAAAAATAAAAACGAGGCTTTTGATTACTTTAAAGAGTATCAAGTTGAAATGGAAAGGCAAACGGGTAAGAAAATTAAGAGGATTAGAACGGATAATGGGTTGGAGTTTTGTGCAAAGTATTTTGAAGAACATTTGAGGGATTGCGGTATTAAGGTAGAAAGGACTAATCCTTATTCACCAGAAATGAATGGTGTAGCCGAAAGGTTAAATAGAACTATTGTTGAGGGGGCAAGAGCTTCTTTATATCAAGGGAAATTGCCTAAAACATTGTGGGCAGAGGTAGTAAATACCCAGAACTATTTAAAGAATCGCTTTCCTCATAAAAGTCTAAAAGGAAAGATCCCTTTAAATGTTTGGTCAGGAAAAAGGTTTTCTGTTAGACATCTAAAACCTATTGGTAGTGTAGCTTATATGCATGTTCCAAAACCAAAGAGAGACAAGCTAGATGAGAAGGCTAATAAAGGAATATTAGTAGGTTATGCTATTAAAACTAAGGGTTATAGAGTTTGGAAACCAGGTACTCGGGAAGTATTGGAAACTAATCATGTGAAATTTGATGAATCAAAATTGGGTTTGAATTTTTCAGATAAGGGTGATCAAAACAAATCGTTGTTTGATTTAGAATCAAGTGGGTCTAAAGTGAACTCCGATTCTGAAGAGGAATCAGAACCCGAGGTTGAAACTAAAGAAATTCCTGATATTTCTAAATGGGTGAGAAAGGTTACAATTAGAAAAAAGGGTAAATATATAGGGAGAAAGGAAGTTTTCTACTACCCAAAAAGTAACGTTAGACTTAGAAGTTTAAATGATGTAAAGAAATATTGTCATAAAGAGGGATTAAGTTTTAACCCAGGTGATTATGATTTTTCTGGAAAAGAAATAGAGATTGAGGAGGAATTTTCAGGTGAGGAAGACTCTAGTGATCAGTCTGAAGCTGAGGCTCATTGTGTTGAGGTCAAAGTTCCTCGATCTTTCTATGAATCTCAAAGTGTTCCAGAGAGATCATGTTGGTTAAATGCAATGAAAGATGAGGTGACTACTTTAAAATCTAGGGATGTGTACGAAGTGGTACCAAGACCAACAAATCACAAGGTGTTGGGAAGTAGATGGGTTTTTAACCTAAAAAGGGATTTGCTTGGAAAAATAAAGTCTTATAAAGCTCGTTTTGTAGCTAAAGGGTTCAGACAATCTGAAGGGATTGATTATTATGAAGTATTTTCGCCAGTAGTGAACTTTACCCTTGTAAGGTTTTTTATGATTCAATTGGTCATACTTAAAAAATGGGTAAATCGTCACATTGATGTTAAATGTGCTTACTTGTATAGTAATCTTAACGAGGAAACTTATATTGAGCAACCTGAAGGTTTTGTAGAATTTGGTAAGGACTATGTCTTAAAGCTAAAGAAAGCGTTATATGGTTTACACCAAGCCGGGAGAGAATGGTTTTCTACGTTAAATGAAGTGTTATTAAAGTTAGGTTTTGAAAAGTTGAAAAATTGTAATTGTGTATATTACTTGGACTCTAAAGTGATTATGCTGGTGTATGTTGACGATTTGGCTATTTTTGCCATGGATGAAAACAGCATGAACGATGTCATAAAAATGCTAAAATCAAAATTTGAAATTAAAGATTTAGGACAAATTTCAAAATTTTTAGGAGTTGAGTTTGGATTTAAAGATGATAATTTTTTGATGCATCAAAAGGGTTACATCGAAAAGATGTATGATGTATTTAGAGACATCCTTCATGTTAGAGTAAAACTTCCACTGAATCTCGGTATGGTTATTGAAAAAGTTGCTGACAAAAATTCAGTTTTAAAAGATGTTCCATACAGGTCTTTAATTGGAAGTTTATTGTTTTTGGCATCGAGGACAAGACCTGATATTATGTTCGCAGTAACTCTGTTGTCAAAATTCAGCAACGAACCTTCCGCGATTCATTGGAAGATGCTCTGTCAGGTTTATAATTATGTCATAAGTACTAAGCATTATTGTATAAACCTATCTTATGCTACAGATGGTAATTTTTCAGCATTTAGCGATGCTAGTTGGGCTGCAGATCGAGATGACAGGAAATCAGTAAATGGTTTTATTGTAATGATGGGAGGAGTTCCTATTTCCTGGTTATCGTCAAAACAGCAGTCAGTAGCCCTATCCTCCATGGAGTCAGAGTATATTGCATTATCTGAATTGATTAAGGAAATTGTATGGTTGTTCAGAATTGGAAGTGAAGTTTTTGGAAAGGAGGTTATGAAGCCAAATGTATTTTGTGATAGCCAGAGTGCTATTTATTTTTCTAAAAACCCTGTTGAAAACAAGAAAACCAAATACATTGATACTAGGTATCATTTTGTTAAAGACTATTTAAAAAAGGGTTTTTTCACTTTGAAGTTTATTTCGGGAAAAGAAAATTTGTCTGATTGTCTGACTAAACCGTTAACATGTGATCAATTTCAATGTTTTTGTGATAGGATTTTTTCTAGGTAAAATAGTATGTACTTGTTTTGAAGTAATCGAGAGGAAAAGGGGGCATGTGTTGGAATCGAACGCTATTTCCTCCCGATTATCTAGTGCCGTACGGGGGAACTTTGTTTTGTAAGGATATGATTTCTAGATCCGCCAGGTGGCGTCTTATAATGTATATAAATATTTCTGTCTTACTGTAAAAAATTAAAGATTATTCCTGTTTTAACCCAAGCTAGTCTTGTCTGATTTTCCACCCTCCTCAAAAGTACGATCCAACATAAACAAAATAATGACATTGAAAATAGTAAGAAGACTTTATAATTGATAGAAAATATGACCTATAGCAGGTTTTGAATCATGTTCCTTATCGCTTTTCCAAAGAAAATTTCTAAGGTTAACAAAAATTGATATCTTGATACTACCTAAGTTTGAATATCCTTCCGATGGGTTGAGCCAATGTTTCCCTTAAGGTCCAAAGTTACCCCCTTTTTACGGTATTAATAAAATATGCAATAATTTAGTAAATATTTTATCCTTTTTCTTTCATAATTTTTACTATTAGCCTTATCCCTGTCCGTAAAATTAATTTAAAAGAAAGTTTTTTGCAGAAAAATCTTATTCACTGATCTACTGCTATGCTTAGTTAATCCTAATCTAATCACTGAAGTAAAAGGAATAAATTTCATGTATTTTATGAACATACTTATTTTTAAAACATCGAAAGGTAATATTTCTAAGACAACCTCATCTTTAAAAACGATTCTTTACATTTATAGGCTTTGGTAATCAATGTGTGATAGGAAAATAAAAATATAAAAGTTTAATTATATTGTATAATAATAGAGAACATGGAATTGGTGAGAGTATTCAAACAAAACACACGTATTAGTATCAAATAAGCAATAATAATCCTATCATAATCCCATAATTTCTATGTATCCTTTTCACGAGCTTTGTTTGATTGCAGGGTTGATTGCTTTCTGTAAACATGAAACTTGTAATTGTCTCATTCCCCCTACCAATACGCTAGCATTCTTTTAGAAGGCGATAATTATCAATTACAACAAAAGTAAACTAATTCCATGATTTAATTTCACACATACATTTCGCTCTTTTCTCTTAAGAACTCCCAACGCTAAGTCCTTAATTCAACAAGTCCCGAGCCTTTTTATGAACCGACTAAACAAATTAGGGATACATCAAATTAGCTCCAATTCAAAAACTATAACGCCCGGAAACAGGATGAAATTTGTTTTTCAGGGGTGCACATAATCCTAGAAGATGATAGAAAAGGCGCGCAAGTGTCAAGAATACTTGTTGCAGCGCAAACAAATGGGGCTAAATCCCTATATGCGCAAATATTAATCGAAAATGGGAGAAAAAAGTAAAGGATATTAAATACTTAATTACAACTCCCGCTAATAATGTCTTTTTAAGATTCCTTCAAAAATTCTCAGCTAATTCCTCGCAAAATGCCCCGGTAATTGAAGCACCTGAGAAATAAAATAAATCTCTCACCCGCCGATTTTGTTTAATTTTCAGTAGCACCTCAAAAAAAACAAGCGGCGGAGAATTAAATCAATCCGGGGAATTAAAAACGGTATTGATTTAAGAACGGTAAAACAACTAATGAGAAAATTAAACATATTTATCGCTACAACGCAAACAGAATGTGTTTGGCCACCTTATCTTCTGTTTGCCTCGATTGAAACAAATGAAACCAAATTGGTCGGATGTTAGCCGAAAATATGCCTACTTAAGGCTGTCTGTAAAAATCAAGAGGACAAATAACGTGTGTTTGAACAGTAGAAAGTTAGCGGATAAATAGCGAATATTTTTTCTCTACTGGAGTAAAGGTGTTAAGCTAATTGTATTTCTCTCCTTGTGGGGTATTTGTGTTCAGTTGTAATTTATTTACGTAATTATCATAGTGAGAAAGTAATGCCACGAAATTGACTTCGATGTACGGTGTTTCTAATAAAATTTCTGCGCCGAAGGCGTTATAGGTGATCACCTTCTTGCTGCTCATGTGTAGGAAATAAGCTTTTTCCACACTTATCGTATTCCGTTATCCAATAATGCAATTTGGAAGCTTCTCCTTACAGCGATGAAGCCGATGAAAAACACACGAGGTATCTTCAGAGATTACGTATTTGGTATACATATTTAATCTTGGTTGCGTTTTTGTGTATACAGATATGTTAGAATGTCTCTTTTCTGCGCCAAAGAGATGGCGTTTTTAAAATTCCTTTAGTTGCTCGAAGCGTGAATTATTAGTTTGGCACACAAGTACTATTTCTGGAAGAGACGGGTGATACGGAAATCTTTAATGTTATTGAGGAAAATCAATTATGGTAATAAAAAGAACAGCTTAATTAAATAGACAGTTCTGACTAAATGGAGAAATGTTTTGATATTAAGTAGAAAAAGCAACAATTGCTCAATTCTAATTCCATTGAAATTGAATTTTGAAACATTGGTTATTTATATCAAAGAAATTTTACATCGATGAGTAAGTTATTTCATAAACGGAAACCAACGAATTATATGTTTTCGTTAGAAAGTAAAACATTACAATAACAAGTACAATTATAATTATTTTACTGAATTGCAGCTGTTTGAGCATTTCTCTATATTTTATTTTCTAAAACTAATATGAAAACATTCACTAGACAGATATATTATTTTTTAATTCACTTTCATCTAGTATTTAGCATTGATTATGTGTCTTTATGTTTTAAAAATGAACATAACACACTTCACTATAAATCAAAAATCTCTTTTTTCTTCCATCTTCACAAATGAACTAATCCATCTTTAGGTAAAAAAATGTGAATTTTTAAGTTTTAAAAAAGAAAATGTGCCTAAAATTGCAATTTTGGAAGCAATATGAAAAGTCCTTGCACGGGTCTGAGTTTTGGTTATTAAATTATTATCCTCCAGTCCATTTTGAAGGAAAAACAACAGTTTTTACAACTAAAAGAAAAGGTATTTTAAACAAATAAAATATATTCTGCAGTAGTAAATAGTATTTGTTACGGGGTTCTTCATCACTTAATTTTCCTAACAAATAAAATAAATGGCAGCCAAATCAACTTTGACTTGAGAGGCCATAACCTTTTGCAACTATAGAAAAACCTTGTGGAGAACACCTGTAGCATCTATTCGGGGCCCCTAAATTTCCTGAGCAGACGAAACAGAAGGTAAAGTTAAATCAGGAAAGTAAGGCCAGAGTTTTTGCACCCAGGAAAAAGTGCGAAAGCAATTAAAAGACAGTGCATCAGTACCTGGGGTTCCCCGCTCCTGAGCAAACGGAACAGATGGCAGACAACCCAGGATTAGGAGTGGAGGCCACGGAGGAGTTTTTGCAACTCTAGAAGGTGTCTGAGAGCAATTAAAAAGCAAGAGTGTTAAGTGCTTGGCCAAGCTCCTCGTTGCTACTGACACCGGTATCTACACCTGTCCCCCAGCGGACATGATAGATGTCAAGCAGAGAATGCATGCTTTCGATTTGTGACAAAAAGAACCATCCATTTTTCTCCCAGCCTCGGCTTTAATTACTGTTTTTCGCAGGGACATCGCATTCATCAAACCGTCAGCTCACTTGCTGCAAAATACCCACCTCAGAGGCGCGTAGACTCTCGGATCGGTTTTCCCTGACTATAAATACTGAGGCTGTCTGGCTACATATCAACGAGCAAGCGCCTAATTGTGAGAGGAAGCCCGTGCATTTCGTCGCCTCCGTGATTTACTAATGCTTCAACGTCTTCGCGCGAAGCATTCTTTATTTGCTTACCCTCGATCGCAAAAAATGGGGGAAATTATAGAGGACTAATATGCGTCTAGACGAGGTAAGCCGATGCTGCGAAAGGGGTACCTCAAAGGAGTCTGTCCTGAGGAGCCAGACTGTGGCATCACGTTTAGAAATTACTTTTCCGTGTCAACATTTAGTCTGGGTGGGAATTTTTTCTTGACATGGTGACGGAAATGTGGGCAGGTGTAAGTGGATATTAAAAGCTTTTTGTGTTTTATTTGTTTTTAATGAATATTGTGAAAGTTCTGCCTTGACTTTTACAATGTACTATTTAGGTTCAGTTTACTTTAAAGATAAAAAGTAACCTTAAATTCTTTGATTGAAATCTAAAGGGCAAAATGTGACTTAACATTATCAATAACAGATTCTGTGTGGATTTGATTAGAAGGTTGTTTATAGTTAGGTACTATTTCCCAATTAAAAATTTTGAAGTATTTAATCAAGTGGTTTTGTTCAAAATTCTATCGTATATTGTAAATATAAATACTCTTCAGAAACAAAAAGAAATCTTTCTTATATTAGTTATTGAATAAAAATAAACTATCTTAATTTTTTCAATGTTTTATTAAGAGTTTTAAGGAACCAAAAGACATTTCAGTTTCTAAACGAGACTTGGAATTTCCAATTTCATTGGTCAAAGAAAATAAATCATAGCAATCTGTAAGAATAAGCTTTCACGGTTCTGATACAAATCCTGCGAGTTTTCCTACGGTGAAGAGACTAAAGAGAAGAAAGATAAGAGATAAGAGACTAAAAGAGAATCGTTCTACTAGTTAAACTATTAATAAATATTGAAAATTTAAGCATCAAATGTAAAGTTTTAATCGTAACTTAAAAAAACTAAGCACAAGTTTCGGATAGAGCAACGAGTTTAATTAAATGATACAAGTAAGTATCCTGTTTCAATTTACGGTTCTAATAAGTAGTACCATTTCATATTAATTGATAGAAACATCCTTCTATATTCACTAACTTTTGACGGAAATTTCAGAATCATATACTAGTACGAGTTTATGTACAGAACGAGAATTGGAAAAAAATGTATACAAGTCATTCCTAAGTTTTGTAGGGTTGAAAAATGTTCAATTTGTGTTTCCTTCTTAAAACTAATGAAGTTTTATTTCTGGGTATAAATAGTTTAAAACTTATGTAATAGAAATTTAAGTATATTTTTGTTTATTTTACAACACGAGAAGGAAAAATAGAACGTCAAATTAGATTATAAAAGGAAATAAATTTGATCCTTTAAGTCAGTTTAAAGAATGTAATAGTAGGAATCATCCAGTGGATATAATTTAACCTATTAAAATATGTTTAATAGTTTACAGAAAACATATAAAAATTATAGATTAAGTCTTAAGCATATTATTAAGAGTGAGAAAAATTTAAGTTATAGGTTTTACTTTTGATGCATGAACTTGCGGAGCACTCCACTAAAGGAGTCTAAATGGGTATAGTTGTTTTTTCCTTCACACCGCTCACTTGAAGAGCAAAGATTGGAATTATGTTCGGGGTTTTTTTTACAAACTCTCGTAGGGGATACTAAAATATTTAATAAAATCTTAAAACATGTAAAAATATGTCAAATTTTGAATACTTTATCGAACTTTGTCATTTTACAAAATAAAGTTTAAATTAATGTCTGATTGGATATACTAGCCAATTCAAGACTTTCTACTCACCTGGCCTAGAATTTCTCTTAGTATCTTCAAAAAGAAAAGTATTTTGTTTGATGTCAATATTTAAGAAGGGTGAATGAATAATAATAGTCCGTTAGTTAATTTGGTTCGAAAATTGGAATTTAAATAATCATTATGAATGCGGGGCTAAGTTCAAGATAAGCTCGTATTGCTTACATCCAAAATACAAGTTATAATACAACCAAAAACTAGAAATATCAAAGAAATGACTTTGTAAGAAAACATAATAGAGGCTTAAAAATTAAATTTTCATAGAATTCTTGTATTTTTAACGATTAAAATGGCTGATTAACTTAATCATAAAATATTTTGAAATTGCATTTACCTTTGTTATTCAGATAATTGAAGTATAGGTAAATAGCACAAATTACCTATTACATATGGGTAAAATAAACTAAAATACACTTTCAAAGATGGCCATGTAATATTTTGCTCAATTTTGAGAGCACGGAATTGAATTCAAAGCATTTCCAACAGGAAGTAGAAGGCAAGTTTGAAATGATTAAATGTGCTCCAACTACAATCACAACGTTTAAGATTTTTTTTTTATTTTTGGCATTTCTTCCCTTCTCAAAAGTGGCAGTTCATCGAGAAAATGACAGGAAACGTATGCGAAAATCACTGCAAGCAGAAGAAGCGAAACTGATGACCATCTTCATGTCGTGTTTGGGTTTCGGGGCGCATTGTTTTCCCGCTCCAAGATAGATGGAATGAGCCCTCGTTAGCGCTGCACTATTTCCCGTCCGAAGGCACTCTTTATTTAAGCTGTCTAAAGCACACCCTATTAATACCCCGGGTGCGAGAATCGAGATGCCAGCTCGGAAGCTCAGATTAGGATCCACCTATCACCCGAAATTACAAACACGCGTCAAGCGCTTCCATTAGAGATGAAGGGAAAACAGAGGCGACGCCACTAAACGAAGCGGGACTGGAAAAAGCGCGCTCTTGCCAGCAGCAGCAGCAGAAAAACTTTCAACGCGCGGCGAGAAGCTTAAATTTAACGTGTCTCCCGAAATCCCTCTTCTAGATTGCTTATCTGCCCCTCAACAAGCTGGAGCGCTCAGGTGTTGGGGCACTTGTTGATGGACAGCCCGGAGGAAGGGAGCATTATTTTTGGCCCGGGGATTACCGGGGACTGAGTCATAAATTCGGATTCGAGTGACTTCTGCCGAATGATGAGGCGGGGGATCAAGAAACAATTTCGGACGCTCTAAATACCCGCTTGTGTTTCCCCGCAAAATGGGGCGCGCGGGCTTTCCCCGTGTGCGGGAAATATTAAAATGCCATCCCGCCTCATTTCGCTCATGTGAAATGTTTTCATTGGAGTTGGTGACATCGCCGCCCGTTCGGGAAGTTGGGCGGCTCGAGTTTAACTGGCTGTCGACTAGTTTCCGTTTGGAGGTAATCGACTTGGAAACCTCTCCCCCATTCCATTTGGAGGGGAATTTTACCCCTCTGTGAGAACCGAATCGTTATCGAGATGTTCTGGGTATTTTTTGTTTGCTTGCCGAAGCGTAACTATTCATTTTCATTCTTAATTCTTGACCATAAAACCACAACCAAACTAAACCTAAATAATGTCAACTGGTTAGTATCAGAATGGTGTAAGTCACTTTCACAAAAAAGAACGAGTACCTTTTCATGGAAGTAAAACATTTTTGAATTGCTTGATCACCAAATCTCTAACTGTCATCTTCCAAGAATCTATGGAAGCGTATTTATTTCTATGTTAATATTAAAGTAGAACTTCCCTCTCCATTATAAATAAACTAAATATTTTGTATTACATTTCCTTTAACTGCCATTACAGTCCCCCCTTAATATGGAGTTCAGTTTTTTTTTTACTTATTTTATAGAACTGAAAACCTTAAAAAATATCTTTCTAAAATGTTGTGTGCCCCTTTAAGATAATTCAATATTAACGGGATTGAATTTCAGCATAAACATTTTCAGCTAACCCTTACCCTGATATTCTTCCCAAATTTTTATATCATTAAAACTTATGTCTTTTAACCCTTTTAGTCTGAGCCATCCCAAATTTTCCATAGTATTCAATGGCAATCCTGGGTGATTTATGATTGAAAGGGTTAATTATTTAATTGTGATGATATAATTAAATTCCAACATATATATTTTTATCTCTTCTTGTATCCTAATATAAGTTACATAAAACCTCTTTACTGTGATTACATATATCGTACTGTAAAGCTGTTTTCCTACAGCACTTCTCCAATTTATACTTGACCCGTCGTATCTATGAAATCTTTTCTGTATATAAAAATACCAACTACACTATGAAAGAACAATTAAAAAGTTTTCGCGAGACATTACTCCCAAACCCAAAAAAATCATCCATCTATAGAAGAGAAAAGGATGTCAGAATCACGTACCCATGAGAAGTGAGTTGTCCACTATCTGTGAAGCTCTAATTCGCGACTCAGAGTGAAAAGTGTTTCCCCCAAGTGCTCCCCCAATAAATACCCCTAAATTAAGCCCCTGAGCTGACATCCTGAGTTATGAGCCATGCCACTGCAGTGGTTCAGCATCCGAGCTCTAATGGATGATGTCCACTTACTGGCTTCCACTGCCTCTTGAAAATGCCGAGCCCCACAGAATGGGAATCTCGGCTACCGTTTGTCTCTTTCCTCTCAGTAAAAACAAATGAAAGGGTTGTATTGCGTCGGGAGGATAAATGGGCTTATTTTGTTTTAAAGCTTTGGTTAAAACTGGAGGATAAGGTAGAAGTTAACCAGGTTTTTCGAATGCATGAAAGGATAAATTATATTAGATAATATACACTGTGTAATACAATGAAACCCCCCTTATAGGGATTAAATTAGAAAATACTTTACTTTTAACCCGGGTTTACTACAACCGGTACAATCCGAATGTTAATTGTTAATTCTAAAAAGTTTAATAGGTCCATTATTATAACCGGATAGTTCACTATATCTCACTAAAGCAGGTTTCGACTTCAATTAAACTGCAATTATATTACTGGATAATGAGTTGGTACTAATTTCCACTATTTATATTTAAGCAAATTAGTAAGTTTTCTTAAAATTTAATGTATCAATTATTTAATGCAGTTATCTTTTATTAAAAGTTATTTTTATTTTTTACGTAATGTTTTGTTGATATTTAATTATCTTTAAATGTAATGTTTATTGATTACATAATTAAAGGCAATATTTTTAAAAACATATAGCAATAAAGATTAAATGGCCTTAGCCGAAATGAATTCCAATTAATCGAGACATGAGAAAAGGAAAATCCTTAAAGTTAATAACCAAATATTTGTTAGTTTTGCATTTTAAAACCAGACCGGTTGTAATGCATTCTGTCATTTAAATTGAATGCTCATAAAAGTGCGTCTTTGGGTATTGGTGTATGAAATAAACCTGCATTATTTCCTGGTTTGAATTCGCAAATTTTCCTCAATTACAAACATCCCGCAGCAAATTTTAACTCAATTCAATTCGCGATTTCTGCAGTAAGGAACTGTTAAGATTTTTTTTTTCAATTTTCTGCAAGAATTTGCAATTGTACTGCAGGTACAGATTTCTCTTCCGGGAGGATGAGTCCTATCAATCTTCGAAGAAGAACTCCGCATTTCAATCCGACTCCCTCCGCATTCCCGACAGCAAAGGGATCACTCCCGGCCTCAAAAACGCACCAACAACCTATAAAACATTCCGGGACTCGTATCAAAGTAAAGAAATGAAACTCAATTTCATTTTTGCAACATTTGGCTGTAAGTGGACACTATAAAAACAAGCCGGGTTAGTTCGTCTTGCCTCAGTGCCAGTTGGCTACTTGCCCAGCCATCAGTGGCAGTTTCTCGCACAAAGAAGCGGAGAATGAAAATAAAAAAGAAGATATCCTAAATCTTCTGCCAGATGCGTCGTTAATAGTACCTGAAAAGATCGATAGGACACACGTGAAGCCAAACATCTATCATCAGAGGCCAAAGCGCTTCACATCTTCACATTGGGCCTTCGTCCCAATCTGACCTCCTTCCCTTTCAAAAATATTTAGGTTCATTGTCCCGGATGAGTACGAATATATATATATCGGAGTATTTTAATCGCTCTTAACTTTTGGACCAGTTTTGAGGAATGCGGGAGTTTTTTTGCGGGATTTGAATGTTTGGGAAGTTGAGACAGGCGATATGTTTATTGTGCTTGTTGTTTTGAAATTGAGTTTGATTGGGTTGATGGTAAAATTTTTATGAATGCTTTGGGTTGTGTTTAAATGAGGATATGCATTCTAAAACATGCGTTTTTAGTTTATGAGTATCGGAATTTAATCGTTTTATAGAAACTGTTATTTTTCTTTCTGTAAAATTTTTAATGCGTTTTGGCATTTTAAAAAAATATTCAGATGTGAACTTTGATTTATCATTGATATTTATTAAAAAACTGACTTTTAATTTGGATATGATGTCTTTTATCTCTCTATTCACATAAAATCTCATAAAAGTATTCTGAAACCAATACCTAAGAAAATTTTTCACCTTTTTAAAAGTAACAGTAACCTAATAAGTCACTTATAATGACAATAAAAGACATTCCCTCGCAGAATACTTAAATACTTAAACACCCAACCAAAAATGCCAATCTGCTTTCTCTTAGTTTCAAAAAAAAAAAACACTGTAAGTTTATCGAGAATAGGTAATTCTTCAGCTATTCGAAACTTAATTCTCATTTTCAAGAATTAGGAATATGATTGTTGGCTCTGATATAACGTCCAGCATCACACAGTTACTCCAAAAAGGGTTGATATCAGAGCAATATTGGTTAATTTCATGTGCAGCTGCTATTTTACAACCTCAGCTCACATTTGCTATCTCTTTTCCAGGTGAAAATCTGGTTCCAAAACCGGCGCACCAAATGGAAGAAGCTGGAGAACATATCAAACGCCGAGGCCGCCGAGCACAAACACACTCCGGACAAGTCCACCAAAGCCAAGAGCAGCAAGTCCAGCAAGAATTCCAGCAAAGGCAGCAGCACGGGCCCCACCACCCCCGGGTCTGACCCTCCCACGGCCCCTGCCCACCCACAACCACTGACCAACGGCAAAGTGTGCAACAGCGAACTCAGCAACGGACTCTCGCTGGACGGCCTGGATGTCAAGGCCCCCGTCTTGGAGAACGGCCACCCCCCGGACGTGGGACCACCCCCCGAAAGAGCGTCTTCTGCCCCCCTGCAATCCCTGAGTAGCCCTAGTCACCGAGGGGAGCTGCTACACTACCCCTTTCTACCCCACAGCCAAATAAAGGAGGACTCACAACCGAGTTCTCCAGTCAACTGCAATGGGTCGTATCTGGAGAGGAGTGATCACGAAATGGAAGAACCTCACTGATACTGGACAACCAACAACCACGGGTTGCTCTCTCAGAAATCACCAGACCCATCCTCCCCCTTCGAGCTGTTTTGTGCTCGTATTGTTGTTCATATATTTAAAGACATCAAGGAGGGCCAGTCTCCAATGAACTCCAAGTCACTCATTTGTTAAATTCGATCTCTGCCACTTGAGGTCATTTTAAAGGTTTTTATGAAGGTAACTAGATTCAACGTGCTTGTATTGTTGAAATTTAACTCGGTGTAACGATGTCTTTAAATGGCATTTTAATCCATGTTAGACTACATTCTGCTGCTTCAGACTCACACATCTTAACGCCAGATTCATCATATCTTCTGACTCTGAACAGTGCGGTCAATGAGCTTTTCATCTTTAATTTCGTGTCGCGGCTGCGATTGTGGTATGAAGAAGAAAAATGAGTAGTGAGACGTTTGCTGTAAATGCGTCATTTTCTTCTGATACCACATGGTACATAAGAAACTGTATAGATATAGCATATATTTCTATCTTTTTAAAAGAGAAGACCAGAACTCGTAAGGTCTTAGAGTTTTAGCTGGGCCTACCAGGATCTTCTGCCTTAAAATACTGTCACTTTCTGCCCTGAAACCAGTGCTATCGGTCTAGGTATTGTGTACAAGGCCTATTTGTTTCTGTGTTGAATGTTTGTGCTGTCAAAGAATAAAAATTATTGTAGACACTGTTGTTGATGTTCCTTCATTGTTTTTCCAAACTCAACAGAATAAACTCAAATTCAGAAAGGAGCATATATATCTATGCAGTATTGATATATTTATCATTAGCTTTAAAAATTTTCTTTTAGAAAACATATTAACTAAGTGAACCTAATATTTTATTTTGAAAATAAAATAATACCACGTAATAAAAGACAGTATGCCATTGAACAAATAAGGGAAATAACTGAAGCATTTTAGTAAAATTTACATTTAAAAAAGTCAAATATTATTTAATAATTTCTTTTAATAATTTAAATCGACCGAATAAGAAATATTTTAATTAAAAAGACCAGGGGGATGATAAGATGAACAAAAGTTCAGTAGTGATTTTCTTTTAATGAAATATAAAATTACTGACCAAAAATCTTTCAGATCTATAATTTATGCCCTTCCAAAACCTTATGATGTCCCTCAGCTCTATTATTTCAAATGTAGTTTCCTGGTTTTGAAAAACTCTTTATATTTTTTACATAAGAATCATTTAGTTACTTTTTAGCCCATAATTTCCCTAACTACAATAAAAGGAACCTTTCTCAATAAATATAAGCACATTTTTAATCTGGGGGACAGAATATTTCTTACATGTAATCCTAAAAATAAAAGCTACCGCAATACATAAATAAAGTCAAACCAAGGTACTATGTATAAATATAAATTTTTAAATGAAAGAATATAAAAAACTAAATTAATATTAATATACTGTTTCAACAAAATTTAGTTATCAAATCAATTATATTTTTAAGCATTTCTACCATCAAGAAACTCATTAATTAGAAATACTAATCTACTGTAGCATAAAATAAAATACCATAGCTAAAATATTATCCATAAAACCTCCCAATAATATAAAAATTCATCAAAGAAACTTTAGATTACTTAATATAGTTGATTATTAAAAATACTATTGAAAATGTTTTTATAAGTAGTCAATATTAACTGTGAGGTAACAATAGCCGTTCATCTCAGGAAAAATTTAAATTAAAGAAATTTTAAAGAAAAGAAAGAAAGGAAAGAAATTTTATTTATTCTACATATCAATTCAGTTCAATATAGATTCGATTATTATATTTAAAACAAAATATAATTATAATACAAATTTCTCTTTTCTAAATTGATTGCTAATTACATTATCACAACATACCGTTCATCCGACTTACGTAAGTTTGAGTTCATCAAAAAATCATTTCATCAAAAACCATTCAAAAGTCCTACGATTCCCCATAAGCAAATTGAACCCATCATCAACTTCCCCATTCAAGAAAGACAGCCAAATCTCAATCGCGAAAGAGAAGTTCAAAGGCAATCAGATACTCCGCAGTAGTTTATCACAGACAGCACTGAGCAATCTCACTAAAGACCTGCTAAGCCCCCCAACCCAATATAATCACGATGCTGAAAGCATTTCAATTTCCGATCAACGCGATGAAATCATGGAAGCCTTCAAAAACTCCCCCGATAAATACACGCAAAAAATTAATCCGAGGGGGGTAACCGGCAGGTGCACTCTTCTCCTCCCTAATTTCAATATCCCCGTAATTGCCAAAGGGGGTTCGGGGATCGATAAAAAGGGAATAAAGATCACATGCCTGTGTTAAGCGAGCCAAAAGAAATGACCCTTTCCGTGGTGCTCCATGTCATTTGTATGTTTATCACTGGAGCGCTCCTTTTTTTTTTTTTTTACAAATGATATGACAGATTATTCGGTGGTTTGTGGGGCTCCTTGAAGAAGAAGAAAAGACACGGGTAGCAAAACCTTTCCCTTTTAGATCGGAAGGCTTTTGTCGCAAGTTCGTCATTATTTCGAGACATGGTGCCATTCAATCGGTAGTCAGTGTGGTATCTTTTGAGAGGATATAGATCTATTGGGGAACGGTGTAGAAGGCGCTTCTTTTCGATTAAGGTTTGAGGAACGTAGGTTGGGGGTTGGTAAATGTTGTTGAGGGTAGATTGGGCAATTTAGTTGAAAGTGTATCCCGCTTTAGATTAGTTAAGACTCATTCTTAACTAAAAAATGACAAAATGATGGTAAAAATCGACCAAAAATGGATATCCTTTACTTTTTTTTTTTTGTTACTTGAATAGAACGATTTAACCTTTTACCAACAACGTATTACAATTATCAATAAAAAAAAAGAAAAATTTTAGATTTGTTCTTAGATTTTATTCTTAAATGAGGCTTTTTATAGCTGAGAAGATAAAATCGTATCCTCAAATAGCTTTTTCCCGATACATGTTTTTCATAGGCTGTTTATATATTTTTTTCTTAAAACCTATATCAAAATAAAATGATTTAAATTAAATGAATTAATGAAACTTCATGTGCATAGCATGTATATTTCATGTATATTCATTTTTATTTAATGGAGATATATTTTGTTTGATATTTTAGTTTTTTTTAGAAAAATTTTTTGTGAAAATTCAATACTTAAAAGCCTATCTGAATTTAATTATTTTACAAAATCTTATAGGCATGGACAAATTAATTCACCAAATAAAACGAAAGCTTATTCAAATACTGGGAGAATTCATAATTCTTAGCATTATACCAAGATTTTCTTCTAAACTCACTGTTTAAAATTCAAAAAATTATAAAATAATCAGAGTAAACATTCTTTACAAAATGGTTGAGAATAAAAATACGGTATGGCAAGGTAACACTTAGAACTCTAGTGGGTTCTCCCCCAGGAAAATTTTTGAAATTTGACCCTAAATTTTACCCCTTGGAGCCATTTTATGTTGTGTATTTTTATGGATTTTAGTGGAGTAAAGATACTAACTACTTGAATCGTCAAGAAACAGAAAAGCTCTGGCAGCAAAAGTTGCCAGAGCTTCTTTCCTTTACACGGGATTTCTCTGTTGACTGAACTTATCTGTATGCTACGATCTTTTCGCAACTTAAGGGAATTTATCAATCGGAAATATTCTATTAATTTAACGTCTCTCTACAGACTAATGTCTCATTTTTTACTAAGTTCGGAAATTTTAGTGGGTTATGTTCCTAAATACTTTTGCACAAAAAGTCGTAGCATACAGAAAAAGTTCAGTCAACAGAGAAATCCCGTGTAAAGGAAAGCTCTGGCAACTTTTTCTGCCAGAGCTTTTCTGTTTCTTGACTATTATTTTTTGCAGTGTAGTGTTACCATATCACTAATAGTATATAGAACCAAGGTACACTTAAATTCAAGGAACACCACCTTCCCCTACTATAAAATTTGATCATTTTAATCAAGTTCTATCACCCCTCATTTGTTCAATTTCAATTAAAACTTCAGAAAAATTTCATTAAATGCAGAAACTACACATCCACCATTTACACCAAATGAAGTGGTTTTTATAACTATTTTTGTGCTGAGATATCACACATGAAAATTACATTCATGGAGTTTGAGAATACACAAAATAATATCGTTCCAACGAACACATTCTCGATTCAAATGACCCCCAAAGTCATCAAAACCACCCCAAAAAAATCAACCCCCCGAATTTCTTTCCGATCCCCACATGCCATCTCACCCAGCACCTCAAGAGGTGACGAGAAACAGTTTGAGAACAGCGTCAGAACAAGATCGCCCACTGTCCCCATTGCGGGGAACCCCTCCGCGCGGGCCCGCAACAGGAAGCGGGTCGATTGCGGATTTTATGGCCACTCAATGGCAGTTAAGGCCGATTTTATGTGCCAGGGAGAAGCGAATAGGCTGGCCGTAAACGGTCGGCCGCTACCGCTCTCTGCGCAAATACGAGGCCCTAAAAATTGAGGTATAATGCGACAGTTAAGGTTTATTTCCCTCAAATAAGCACGGGGCTGCGGTGGGTCGGATTAAGTGGTGATCACGTCATCTCGGCACGCAGATCGCGACGGTTCTTGAGGGGCCCCTAGGATCGTTTAGGGGGGTTCTTAGATGAAGCCGTGCCCGAATATATGAGGGGGTGTATAGGGGAGATGATATCTGCGCCCCCAATATATTTCATCGACTCGGAGTGAGGGTGAGGTAAGTCCAGTATTACAAAATTTGAGATAAGCATATAGATTTAGATTTCTCTGTAGATCTTTTACGAAGTGTAGTTGTCGCCTTAGTCATAAGTCCAGTATAATGAATGAGGGATAGCGGCTCCAAAAATGCTTTCACCTTCAGGAGCATCATATGTGCGCTGTTACAGAAAACCTTCAATTCTTCTCAAACTTATGTTTAGGTGGAATTATGCCACTGTCATTCTGAACAGATATATCTCTTCATTAGACACTTTTGCTGCTCAATAACCAATTGGGAATAACTCGTTGAGCCAATTTTCCCAGATAGAGGATGCTATAATGAAATATAATACTGTATCTTGGGGAAACTTTATCCACTCAATACCACAAAGCTCATCTTGAACTTACTGCTGTTAAGGTATCATATTTTGTTCGGTATTTATTAGACATAAACAGTTAGGTATTATTGTAGAGAAACAGAAAAAACTAAAAAAAATGAGAAAAGGCAATCTTAAATATTAAGCTGCAAAAAAGTGCTCCAGTTTTTGTTTTCTGCATCTCAAAAATACTAGTTATTAATTTATAAGGGCTAAAAAATTAAATGCATTATGGTTCTACAGAAAAACTTTTCTTTCTTTAACTTTATTGGTTAAAGAATATTAATCCGCAATATTTTATTCACACTACCCAGTATAACATTTTTATAAACAACTAGTGACATTATACTTTTTTTAAAAGATTTAATAAATCGAACAAAATCTACACAAAAATCTTCTATTGGGGAGCTATAAAGTTTCACGATTTATCGTACGTATAACTTAATTGGTATGACACATAATATTTCTAAAGAATAAAGTAATTACGCATGATTATTTATTAATTCAAAAAATGATTAAATATTTAAAGTTTGCAGTAATTCAAAAAAATTAACTAAATTAATTAAATTTTATTTCCTACTTCCTTACTAAAAAGAAAGTTTTTCCCAAAATACAAATTGTATCTACATTTCAGATTTTAAGAAAACTAATTGCTAGGAAAAGAAAATAAACTTAAGGGGAATATACAAGTTTTAAACATTTAAAAATTTAATTTGAATGCTATATTCAACTTCCAACTATATTTTTATATCTAAGTTTAAACGATGTTCAACAAAATAAAAAAACACAAACCATTAAATTACTTTTCCCAATATTCTTTCTTTTATCAACCCGATTATCAACATGCAAGTTATAACTTTTCCTCTAAAGTTTCAAAATAATATTAATTGCAAATATTTTTATCTCAGTTTATCTGAGTAAAGAAATTGTAGAAAAAGTTCTTTCAATGAAAATTCCAATTCCTCTTCTGTTTCCTCTTTGTAGAAAGCAAATGCCAATAAAGAAAAACAAGGCACAGTTCAGCTATCTAACATTATCGTTTTGTCCATTTGGAGACGCCCCCTCTGCCCAGGATATCATCTTTAAGCATCATGTTCCAGAATGAATGAATTTCATGTCGATAGATGGCGGCAAAATCGACACGGGAAAACATTTGCGCAAAAAATGTCATCTCCGAACAGGCGAGCTGCACTCCCAATGTAATTGACTGATAATGATCCCCTCCTAGAGACGGGCTCCGCCGAAAAACGGCAAAAATAAAGAGCGGATAAAAAAGCGAATGAAAACCCCAGAGAAAGGAGTTTTATTTGCGATGTAGCTTCAATGGCACTTCCGCTGGAGATTGAAACGATTTATTTCTTTAATTTGAATTCGAGTCCCTTTTTTCTCTCCTTCCGCCGTCTTTTTCTGGGTAAAGCGATAAGTGCAATAATTGAAGGGTGTTGAGTAACACGAAGATTGGATGGTTTGGAAGCATCGCCGACGAGCTTGATGGAAATAAACGGTTTTCCGCGTCGCAGCGGATTTCGGCGAGTCATTTACATCTGGCGAAAAACCGAAATTGCCGCTCTTTTTAAGTGCCTTAATCCCTCCCTTGTTCGGCAGGGAGAAAAAAAAAGAGCGAGGGGAAAGGGGAAAAAAGGAGTTAACCGACGTTTAAAGACTCGGGGCGTAATTTGCTTCTTCTTTTCGGCGTAAAATCCTAATTATTTACGTAGTTGGGGGGAATTTATGATTTTTGCTCGGGTAATTATGAATCCCTTTTAAAAGAGTCATCCCAAATGGAATGATTTAAAATCTATTAAGTGCCGGATGACTTAAGTGCCTTTCGCTGTTCAGATTAAATAATGCTTACGAAATCAGGCTGAAATGGGGCGGCCGCGGCTAAATGTCGCTTTAATTGACTCCTGATTGGCTCTTTTTCCCGTTGCCAGAAGCGTGTTTCTCGGATTGCTACTCTGAGGGGAGACATTGGAGAGGGAGCTTTTAATTGAAAGATGAACGCTCCTTATCCTCCCGCGTGCCCCTGGGCAAAGAATTATTTGCGCACTTTTATGAGCCAGCCCAGAACTTGAGGTATATTATTTGAGAATGTATATGTGATGGGAAATCATTTCAAATTTCGAGTATGTAATCATTTTTCAAACTGCTAAAATCACTAGATTTATTTTGTTATTAACAACATATAGTGGGCCTTACAAAGAAAATTCCCTAAAAAAGAGTTAATTTTTTCTCGAAATGAGTTTAAAGCTTTATTAACCCCTCCCTCTTGGGTATAATACCCACACTGGTTTCCCCATAAAACTAGTAGTATTTGCTTAGTAAAACGCGTCTTTCACTAATTCATTAAACTTTCTGACTCAGCTTCATTTCATCTTATATTTTAATTTCTGATTTAAGTACTTTACTATTTAAATTTTTGCTTTAATTTTAGTTAAAATAAAATTTTTATCATCAATTAAAAAGGCCATAAGGTTTCTACTTTGCTAAAATTTCATCAGTTAAAGAAGAATGTAAATATAACCCTTTTTTAACTTTAAAGAATATTTGGAAAGACCTACACATTTCCCCATGCAGTTCTGTACTTTTAATAGGGTTCTTAAGTTCCAGTTCAATTTTTACAAATAAAACTTTACTATTTATAATGTGTTTTTTACTTTCTCAAAACTTGCCTACTGGACTTACCCCTAGTAGCACAGCTCATACCAAGTCTGTCAAGTTTACGTAACTGCAATACGTTTTATTTTGTAACTGCGTAATAATAATTACGTAACTGCAGTTTCATTTAACTTCTATAGAAATTAACGAAATTTGGCTATTCAATGACAAAAATTGGACGAATCTTGAAAGTCTGTGTTGCTTGGAATCCCCTTCTTCTTAAATACCAGGAGGATTCATATTATCTAACCTATAAGTTTTAATTAAGGATTTTGTGCTCGTAATAAAATTCATCTAAAGTGTTCATTGTTAAAGATAATCTTCTAACTTTAAATCCGCAATCCAAGAATAACCCCATGAATGGCAATAAAGCTCTGCTGCTCTGCAGTGGTCTTTACATTTAAGAAGGAACGATATCAGATCCGTTGACCACTTGAGCCTCCTACAGACCACCAGGTGGACAAGTGTTAACTCCCACGTCGGACCACTAAATATAGCTCCAAGCTAAAAAAAAAAAAAAACCTATGGATTTCAAATCCAAAGCAGTAGTTGATAACCCTTTCACAACAAATCTATTTTCTTAAGTTAGTAATATCTTCTTATGCTGTTTATATATCTTTAGGGAACTTGTCTTGTTAGTGTCCTAGTGTAGTGTTGTCCTAGTTCTTAGCATCTCTTATTAACACACTCTTTAATACTTATTATAAATGCAATAAGTCAGATTCAACTGTAAATAATACGTTTGTGCCTGATTTTGATAAAAAAAAAAAACTTTAACATTTGAGAATGTAAATTATTCTGATTGAGGATAACCGTTTTCACTTTCAAACTAATCGAAATTTTCGAATAGTTTCAAGTTATGCATCAGAAAAAAAATCACTGCATTAAGATCTGATATAAGGTTTTTTAAATTCTTTATTATACTAATAAGTAGTTAAAATATTCTTTTTTGATGAAAATTGCCAAATTGTTGATGAATTATAAAAATGCGTCATTATAGCAGGATGTTTAGTAGATAAGGACTCAGAAATTCCACATAAGTTGAAAATAATTTGATGTTTATCCATAAAATATTCTTTTAAGAGAGACGAAGATCTAAATACTTATTGAAGGAGAAGAGTAAAAAGTTATAAGAAAATCATAAACTTTAAATTATGAATAAAGTATCTTATAAGTATTACTATTAGAATTAAAATGAATTTTTCAAACAAGAATCAGGATTGCTTAATGCTTCATCTTAATGATAATTGGTCAAAAGTGTTTTGTACTAATAATTATAAGACACAATTTCTGTGAATTAATTAGGGTTTAAATGTATTTTATTGTGAGGATTCATCTCTATTTTTTAAGGATAAAGATCAGAATGTTTTCCCTTTAGTGAATGAATGTGAAAAACGTTGAAATATCAAAACGTTTTATGACTTTAGGGAATAAAGTATATTTTGTAAATTTTTCAGAATCACGAGTCCAAATTGCTTCATCCAGTTTAAAATGGGTCAATAGGGTTTTGTAAGGATTATGTTTCATGGTGAGGACTGAGCTTCATTATTTGGTAAGGATCAAAGTCGTTTTCGCTTGAGGGAATGAAGATGAAAAATATTTTGCGACTTTTTTTCGGGAGTCAAAATCGTTTCATCTTGTTAATAATTAGTCAGTGGTTTTGTAAGTTTTTAGGGTCAAAAGTCGAGGATTCCAATGTCTTTTGTAAGGATAAGTATCAAAAGCGTTTTTCCTGGATGATACTCCGAAATACCATTTCGCGAAGAGTAGATCTCTGTTTTTGGCCTGCCCAATCGACCCCCATCGGCCGTCGCAGGGTTGCCGCCCCTATTCTATCTCCCCGTGGTTAGGCATTAAAAGGTTTGCACGCGATCCGCACGTCCCTAAGCTATGTGGGAATGGCGGAGACAAGCTCAATAACGGGATTTGCCGGGGTGACAGGCGGCCCGTCAGGCTGAGAGCGCAGCATCTGCTGTGATGGAAGCTGATTGCTTGCGGAGGAGCCCGATAATAGAAGGGAAGAATCCGGCAACAATTTCAGGTGCTCCATGTCATTCGCAAAGACGTCTTCCATCATCCCATCCTGTTGCGCTGCGCCCGCAATTGTGGCGCTAATGACGCAATCCGTAAGCGATCCGCAACTAAATCACGGAGCGGATACTAAAAAGGATCGCCGTTTGCTACAGAAAGGGAAAACGGGAGAGGTTGCCTTTCCTGATTTATTTGGCAATCTCTCTGTGCCTGGATTTCGAGTGGGATAGGGATGTAATTGATAAAATTAACTCCTTTCGCCCGAGATTGTCATTAAGTCCTATAGAAAACGTAGGTCAGTTAGGATTGAAAGGGTTAAAGCAGTGCTGTCCGTTTTTTCTTATGGGTCAAATATCCGCTTTAAAAAGACAAGATGTCGACTAGTTAGATGTAAGAAAGCTTGAAGGCACTTAACTTAAACTATTTTTCTCATTCTAAAATGGAGCGTTTCATCTCCAAAAACTCAGAATTCTATATGAATCATTATTTTCTAAAATTCGTCCATGATTTTGGATTTGTATGCAATCGGGAGGGGTATCAATGCTCAAAAGAGATTTATATTTTACTGGTTTTATTTTCTCACCAGTTAAATCCCCTTTATGGTAGCTGTTAAAGATTGAGTGGAAACATAACCTTGAAATTGAAAGCCTCGACAGAATTCACGACTCCAAAAAAAAAATTTATTATTAAAATATGCAAAGATATCATTATGCACTAATGAATTACTACTCTCTAAATCACTAATGAATTACTAATTATTCTCTAACAACAATAGTACCTTTTATTTCCTCTTTTAAAAGTATTTATTTTATAAAAGTTTTAGGTTGCTAACAAACTTCTACAAAAATTCTATGACAGTACAAGTTCAAATAATTCAATATTAAACAGATGAAAGTAGAAGTTTTTTGGCTGACAGAAACAGAATCAAATTATCAGAGAAAAATTGAGAATAAAATATTTCGTATTGTGTCAGTAGGTAATTAATTTTTAAAATGAAAAAGTTTTCTCATACTTTATTTATTCGTATAAAACGGTATTATATTTAATAGACTCTTCAGAGTATGCAATCGTCATTCTTCATAAAGTTAACTTCTGGGGTTTGCTTAATTTTTTAGAGAACCAAACGTATGCAAATTATAATAGTTCTTTTAAACCTAAATAAAATAAGCATAAATGACAACACTTATCGAATGTGCTATAAATATGGTTGAGAGTCCACCCTACAGCTATCTCACAGTAATTGTGTCGTTTCTCTCAACATTATGAGCCATACATTCTTTTATTGACAAAAACAAACGGAACACAGAACTCAAGCCTCGATAAGGCGTGTAAAGGGCCATTCGCAGTGACAAAAACGAAAGCAAGGGGACCCGAGTCCCTTTGCTAGATTAATCCATCCAGTACATTAGGGATTGCGTATGAGTTCCTTCGTTTACGGAAGGCAAGAAACAAAAGCTTTTTCTCGGGTGCCCGAAAAGTATCGGCAAAGTAGAAATCTTATTCTGGACGTAAAGAGCTTTCTTTGGGGCGACCATCATCTCACTTTTTCTTTCTGTGCCAATAGTTTGGACGGCCAATCAAAGTGTCAAGCTGTGAGAAGGCGGGCAAGTGGGCGCGCCACGCGAGGAGCCAAGAGCGCCAACTCTGGCGGGGTCCGAAAACAACTCGATTAGATCTGGAGAAGGAAGATAATTCGGAGATTCTTTACCGGGGATGTTGCGGATATGGGTTCGCTTCTGACAAATGTGGGTGTTTTAGCGTCCGCATCTGAAGATATATGGATGCGGGAATATCGATTCCTTGGTTGAATCGATATGAATGTAACTTGTAATGCTTAAAACATAATTGTAATTTCTATGATAATTTTATCTATTAAATCCCCTTTAAAAATACCTTTTCATTATGTTGTAATTAAACTTAAGTGTGGAAATGTATTTTATAAGTTATCTGGCAGGCCCCTATTAAGATACGTTTCCACGCCCTACTTCAATATTCGTTTCTTTTTCGAAAAAAACCCGACCCTTTTTGTTTTAAACTTAATTCGAATTAGATTCCAACGTTCTTGATTATCCTGATGGTAGACCAAAATAGTGGAGTTTCATACGAAATAAACATATTCGAATTATATTTTTGCGTAGATTCCAAATATGTTTGCAAAACCGTCCTTTCAAAAGAAAATTTAAAACAGATTATACTTCGAATAAGAAAAACCACACCTGCAGCTTGTCTTCTTAGAAAAAAAAATTAGTATTTCCCTTACATAACTATGCAAGAGAAAATTCCTGAAAAAAGATTGTGAAACGAATTTCCATTCTAATTGTGCAATAGATATTTGCAATTTATTTATCGCTATTTCCCACCTCTAAAACATCTGCCAATCAGTTCTATGGCACTTGTTGCACATACTAAGTTCATCATAAAATGGCTTCATTCTTTAGTAAAGAGTATTAAGAATTATTTCCAAATATCCCAAAAAAGGTAGAGAAAAAAACGAGATACTCTTTTTAGGAAGAGAATCCAATTTTCGCTATGGGCAGGACTATTACAAGGATGTTAAATTTAAGTTTTTCCACTTCTGTTCTGTGTCACTTACCTATATAAACAATGTTCTGACTTGATAGTTTTTATGTATTAGATGAATTTCTAGAAAGTTCGCTTGTACTACCAAATTTGAGTGCTAAAATAACGAAGCAAAGGGGAACCAGAGAATTCCTCTCTTCATGTTCCACAAACTTATTAGAATGAATCAAGAATCAATTGAACCGTCCGGTTCCTCTTGTCAAGCGCACAAAGCTCACATTATCATACTGTTTTTCAATGTCAGCCTCAAAGAGACTCTTATTGCCATGAGAAAGACGCTTTGGCACGGAAATAAAAGATGTAATTTAATATATTTTCGTGCTTGACGCTTTGACTTATGGCACCCCTAAGTGCTGCTACCAAAGGCATTATTCAGCGAGTTGAGGACTGATTATCGCAGTGAAAGCGCCTTTCGCGCGAGAAATCTTATACGGAAATACTAATTGAAAAATAAGATCCAACCATTTCAATTGCTGGAAAGAAAGGTTTGTTTTGTGAGCCAAACTCTGAAACAATTGATGAGGCTGCGGAATAGTGTCAGTTATCTTCGGTTTGTGAACACAGGCCTTGTTGTTTTAAGTTGTACGGATGTGGCTATCAAAACAAAGCTAACTTTCAATTGAATATTGCCTCTACTTTAAATGTAGGGGATCATTGCAATTTAAATTTCGAAATCACTAATAAATTATTTTTTAAAATTAAAATTAATTTAACTAATACTAAGTAAAGAGTTTTAATTTCTTTTTTTTTTGCTTATGAATGAAAAAGAGTAAAATTAGCTTGATAAAATCATTTAATGCAGTATTTTAAAATATGAAAAAAAAATAGATAATCGTATTTTTTAAACTAAAATTGAACTGAGTGACATACGATGAAATAAAATATATCTCTATAAAGAAAATTCAAAAATAAATAGAAAACGTTAAATTTTAAACACCTTTTTTCTAATGAAATAAACCTGTTAGTTACCTTGAGAGATATTGAAAATAAGTATAACCAATAAATTCTTCACTTTATAAAACTTTATTCATGTAATTTTCATTCCCCTACACTTAACCCTCTTAAGGACATTTTTATAATGCAAATCTGAAGTTGTTTATAATTGTTTAATAATTCGTAGTTCATACAAATCTTTCTTTCTAGCTTTAGAAACCTTACCTCATTGGATCTCTTATTATACACAGTAGCTTAATAATTGTAATTCTAATGACTTCAAATTCATCTATTTAGATCAATTTATCTTAGATGTTTTAATAATTAACTTAATTAATTATCTCTTTATCTTTAGTTTTCTGCACAATTAAATGTCATTAAAAATCATAAATTTATATGCTATTCTATTGCCCATACTTAAATAACATACCCTTCATCGCACACCACCAGCATTAACCTTTACACCAAGAAAAAAACACCAAAAGGCAATAGATCCATTAATGGGTTGGGTTTTCGAAAATAAATTAATTGACGCTCAACATAATAACACTTTAAACCAAGGTAAGGATCTTCAAAATAAAGAGCTGCCAGATCATAGCAGATAAATAACGATGTATTTACTGGTTTTTGACGCTAACTTTTCGTGACTGCAAGAATCTCATCGGTTAATTACCTTAAGCACCTGTTCGTCTCAGCAAGAAGGTATTCCGTTTGAGTCACCCCTTATCAATTAATTAAGTCTTCCTTTATTTTAAGCAAAAGTCCATTAATTCTTGACGTTAGAGGTGCTTCGTTTAATTTTGACTTAAATGTTGCAAATCTGATATTTCCCTCCTTGTTTTTATGAGAGCTAAAATAATTACTTTTGCAAAAAAAAGGTGTTTACTTGCTGAGTATTTCTGGGAGACGTACTGGGGATATAAATGAGGACTCAAATTTTTAGTCATCATTATAGAAAATTACTTTATAAGCTATCACTACATCGAGTTCAAAAAGTGAAAATCCAAAACTTTTTCAGCTTGTAAAAACATACTTCGTATGAATTACCTATCATTTTTTAATCTAATTTATTTATCAGTCTGGTAGTGTTAACAACACTCTCCTTGATTGAGTATTTTTATAGTTTTACCGAACTTTTTACACCCTCTAAGAGATCCTAACAACTTTTGTTAAAAAAATTAAAATAAAAAAACGTCAATTTTGTTCTTTTTCAAAAAAAAATAAAATTTTAAGAAAATTTCTTTTCAAATAGTATATTTTTCTCTCAATTCTACAACAAAATAGAAAAAAGTTACAAGAATCTCAGCTTGATTGAATTTTTTGATGAAGATATTTTCTTAAAATATAAATTTAAAAACAAAAGCCTGGTAAAATTTTATTTTAAGTAACTTATTATAGTACTTTGTAGACACCTAACCATTCTCTGATACTACCCTCTTAAGAAAATAAAAATGAAAACTAACGGTAAAGAAAAACTGTAGTAAAGTTTGTTTTCCCACATTATGTGTCTTATGAAGGAAAAACACGTTTTACAGGTAAAAAAAGGCTAACTAGGTCGCCATCGAAAAAGTCAGAATAACTTTTTTATTTTCTAAATATGTGGGATTATTTAGAAAATTAGAGTTGCGCATAAAGTTTATAAATATCTTGTGTGAGTATCTTTTCTAATCAATTCAAATTTATTCAAATTTACATGTTTTCTTTCAATTTTACAATTACTCTAGAATTAAATTTATTTTTATTAACGTTATAAATCAAAAGATTTCTTGAAAAAATTCCTTTATTTTTATGTGACTTATAAAATAATTTTCGTACTGTGTATTATAAACTACGTACAATTCAAATGCTGTAAAATTTATTTTATGTTGATTCACTTGTCCATGGGATAATATATATTTATATATACTTTATAATTGTATTATATACTTTATAATTGTAAAATGTTATAAAACTTCTTCGGAACCATGCAAAAATACAATAAGGTTCCTGAACATAGATTTAGCAAACCTCAAACGCGTAAGCTAAGCAAAAAACAAATCGAAAAAACAGTTTTCAAACGATTTTTTTTTATTCTGTTCTTTCATTTATACAGGGTGAAATCAATTACCTTTATAACACTAAGAAATGCTGGAATAACATCTGACAAAATGAAGAGAATAAAGGACATAAAAAAACGAATTTCAGAATTCGGATGTCTTTACTCGTTGATAAACTGACAATTCTCGAGTTGATATCTACATTAAACCGGTGTTTGATTGGAAAAACATTTATTAGCAGCACAAAACGTGCATGCTCTTGAAAACATTTTTAAAACGCATAAGCCGCAAGTGCCTCATCACAGAGATAAAGTTATCTTAGCGTTTAAATTGCAGGGCATTGAGTAATAATATAATGGAGTGCGTGTAGGGAGAGAAAAATATTATCAATTTTTCCAACACCTGATGTAAGGTGACATTCCCAAATTTTGAAGCACTCGAATGATGACGTTTTTCTCTTTCACCTTCACATCAAATCAGTTTTTATCTAGAAACATCCTCAGGAATCTTAAATTTCTTATTAAGGTATATTTACGTAACAAGAAAATACATAACACTATTTGTTTGTTTCCAGACAGGTATGGACTTTAGAGTCGTCAAGAAACTAGATTTGGGGAATTTAACTTTATTTTTCTTATTTCTTAAGAGTACCTTATTGGTACAGATGAACAGATGAGGATTTTATAGTGTAAATAAGTAATCACACCAATTCTTGAAATAAGCTTTAGCGTATTTTCTTTCGGGTCTAGGATTCTTGAAATAAATTACCCAACGTCTAACTGAATATGCGTGAAAGTGAAAATGCCATTCCAGTTCACCTGTTGAGCCAAAAGAATCTCCGATCTTCTCTAAATCATGAGAAGAGATATAACTTATCAGTTTTAGAATTGTCGATACTTTTATATTGACAAGATTTTCGCATACTAATAATTTTTTTTTGCACCAGAGCAACACAAAAAAATTTCAGATTTTTAACATTCGGCACATCACTTTCCCTGAACCGGAGAAACACCATTCAAAACTGGTTACTTTAATATATCACCCATCACTTTACCACAAACCCTTTTCCATGTAACAGCCATAAAATTTTTCAAAAGATAGATGCGCAATACTTTCTCCCAGTCGTAACAAAAAAAATCTCAACCCCTATCCATCAACCCCAAGTTCACTCTAAATAACACTTCAATCGACAAAGAAAGAACACGATCCCCACTCAAGTGGAAAGCTCGCCAATTGTGGTGACCCTAAACAAATCCCAACCAGAGTCACCATCGTCCAAACGTTCTGGGACCTGAACGGCTATCAGACTTTATTACGAGTCCAATCGTCCTTGCATGACAACGCCCCCGCGTTTCTTTCATATTGCCCCGGAATTGCATAGCAACCGATTCTCCTCACTCGGGGTGTCACCGAAAGGAAGATCAAGGGAGGATTTGCGATGAGGGGGCCAGCACGAAAATGCGTTCAAATAGGCCCTGTTGAGTGTGCTGGAGTGGGGCGATTTGTGGAGGACCCCTCTTGGGAATTACGAATCACGAGTGCATGGGCTACTTAATATTCCATCGCTAGTATGGTGTGGGTTCTGTTTTGGTAAATTTATTGATGTTGCACGCGAGCAACAGTTAATGAAAGGTCAATTGTGGTGGTAGGGGTGGATAGATAACGAGAATTTTTTTTCTCTATTCGGGTGCAGATGACTACTCAGAAATGTTTACTTCAAATTCAGGATCTAGGAGGAGAGACATTCTTGTTTACGGAACTTTTTTATTACCACGTCTCTCTTAAGATATGGTGGACGAACAAGGAAATTTCACTTAGTCCAAAATAAGAGTTTTGAGTTGTTAAGTTTGATGCTTTTATGGACTTAGTAAAACCATGTGTTCTACTATGCAAATACTTTCTGTTTTAATAGCTTGGAGACCAATATACTACATGAGATCACCTAGAAGGTCTTAAAACTAAAATCCTTTTGAGAAGAATTGTAAAAAGGGATTTTCCATGTATGCCAATGATATTAAATAAAACAATTGTTACTTAATTCTCCAAGCTAAGAAGAAAATCCTTTCTCAGTTTATCACGTTGAACTCTTATGGGATAAACAGGGGAAATGAGAAGAGCAAAATTGATTATAAGAATGATCTCTACTGATTTTGATTAACTATATTTAAGATGTTATCATTTAAGAGTAATTAAGCACATTTCTTATGTATATTATGTAAAATTAATAATGATGCAAATTTTTATTTCTTTTAAAAACATTTATTAAGGAATATTAATGTTTACTTCCCATTATCAGTACCAACTAAGCTAATGGAAAAATACATATTAAATCCATTGGATTCCATAACATTTCCATTGAAATGAAATAGGTACAAGAAAACAGTAAGATATTTTTGAAAAAATCTAGTATTGCAGAATAAAGGCACAAAGTATCTATCTTTTATGCCTTGATACTGAATTGAAGATTTTTATCCAGACGTATTAATATTTTCTTCTACCAACCACTTCCTATTTATTTGTCTATATTTAAATACGTGAAAATATCATTATGCGAAGAAACCCACGCATTAACTCATTGAAATCAAATTGCTGCGGAAATCGTGGGTAGTAGTGAAAGTAGATAGTGGGTGGTGAGGAAATTATGTGAGATGCGACTCTTGTCATTTTAAAAACAATATTCTACCCCGAAATATTTAAGTTAGGGAGATTAGAGAGAGAGAGAGAGAGAGGGATTGTTAAATGTGGAGAGGGGAAAGGACAATGATTTAACACTTAACCCTTCTTTGATCCTTTTGTTAATTTTTCGATGGATTAAGGTGTAGACAAATTTAACATAAATTTTGTTTATAAATACACACAGGTCTATGCATAATCATTTAAACTTTTGTGTAAAGAAATTATATCGAATTTACGTTCATTTGTATGATATGATTTGATACTCCTACATCTAAAATATTTCAAATGTTACAACGGGGGAATTCGTGAACTGTATTAGTTTCATTTCTCTAAAGGCCATATTCGCCACTAACCCAGGGTTGCCAGTTTGGCTTTTTTAAGGCCAAATTCGAGAAATTTGGCTTTTTTCAAACTCGTTTGGCTTCGAAATTTTCGTTTGGCTTTTTGGCTTTTTTCTGGCTCTTTTTGTTAAATCCTGAAAATTTGACTTTTTTTAGCAGTTTTCCCCATTTTGCCACAATTTTTCTGTAGTTCATAGGCATTAGTAGTTCAAAATAACGTTTTTATTAATTTTCTGAGACAAACGTTTTGTTACTTTGGCTCCTAATTCGCTTTGTGAGGGCTTCAAGTGAATTTCAGATTCAGAACAAGCATGAAAAATTTTATTTTTTAGTAAATATTTTCATTTTTTGAGCGCAACTTGCGCCAATTTTTTCTAATAATTGAAATAAACGTATTTTTAAGCTATTTTTCGCTTCTGAAAAAGTTTGGCTTTTTTTTTGGCCTTTTTTCGAACCCGATTTGGCTTTGAGTGGGCTCTCTCACCTGGCAACCCTGTACTAACCTGACCGGCGGTTAACTGGCACTCAAACTTCCGTTTGGCAGTTAAAGAAAGAAAACAAGTTTTCCGGCCGCCGCGCCGGTCAGCTTAGCGGTGAATATACTTAGCGGTTAAACGGGGATAAATAAATTTAGAATACAAAATAATTCCTACCCTGGTATTCAGCATTGCTACAATATTATATAAAAAATACGCATTGATCCAGAACACGTATTCATCAAAAATCAATAGTCTTAAATTTATGAAGCTTACCGGTTCTGAACACCAAAAATTCCCTTGGACCATCTTTCCACTCACATTTTCAATTACATCTCACAGATTCAACCAGAAACTTTTTACAATTGGGCCTAACGAAAAAAAAAAAGAAATACCATATTAATAACTCACTTGGATGATAGAATAACTAAGAGAAAACATTTCAAATCTCTGCTATCATCAGTGCATTGTATTTTTTTGAATTGTCATAAAGTGTTTTGTTTAATTAGTTTGATACATACCTATTTTTATATTAACTAAACCCTTATTTTTATTTTTGTTACTTTCATGACCAAATAATAACTGTTTGAAATTATGAGTTCAAACTCACAAAAATAAAGTAATAAAGTTTTAAAAGTAATGGAACAAGAAAGGGAAGTTTGAAAAACATAGTGTTTAAATAAAATAGCGTGTGATTATGGAAAGCAGAATGCAGTACATTTAGATAACAGAAACATCCTTTTTTAAAAGTCATGAATAATTCTCTTAGAGTTCGTAGAACTTATTATGAAGCAAATAAATTTATTTTACTGTTTTAGTTGCTGATAGTTAATTTCCTTGTAGAGTAATGCAAAGCTAATAATATTTGGGGTTATGGCTTTAGATACCGATATAAAATTAATTGTCAAATAAATACAATTTACACCCTAAACACCAATTTCCTCATCAATACTAATGCCGAAACAATGAACAAAAAGTGCACAGAGCTCAACCAAAAGAAATAAAGGCAGCAACTTTCCGGCAGGAAAGATTTTCAATCAATTACAACATCAATTGCCATTAGCGGTGCCAGTCAATCAATGTACAACCTCCAAATTAGCACCCAGTACTTCTCGGTGGCAGGACAGAGAAGGCAATACCCCGTTCAATGATCTCGACTTGATAAATGTGACGGGAGTGACAATCCTCAGATTCCTGCGTTTTGGTGTGTTGTTCACTATTGCCTGAGGACGGGGCTTTTTCTTGGGAATTCAGATCTCTATGCCATTGCTCATGGAGAAAGGGTGCAAGGCGTTCTTGTTGACGAAAATAAAGTTTTTATTAATAAAGGAGTGATGCTTGAAGAACTGTAATGGAAATTAATGAACCATTTAGTGTTTTTTAGAACTAAGGTTTATCTCTTTCATTTAAAACAAAAAGTACGAAACTTGATTTTTTTTTCAATATTTTTGTTTTATAGGTTCCATTTTTAAGTCATTTTTCAGATAAATGGCAACTAATTGAGTTTTTGTCCTAATAGTGTGATGTTAATAACAGCGTTTTTCGTTGTTTTAAAAAAGTTATTTAAAGTGAATAAGCTTTACACATGCTCTCCATGGGAGGATTTAGGTGGTGAACCCTGGGGGGGGAGCATTCCCCATATGACCCCCATAAATTCGCCCATGATGCTCTCCCGTTTTGTTACTAATGTAAGTCTTACATTTACACTGTCCATTACTCATATTTTCTACTTTTTATAAAAAGTATTCTATTTGAATTTAGTGAGCATTTATAAACTAACAAACAAAACATTAAATTAATAATAGAATAAAAATGTTTCTTAATTTAAACCTGTTATTGTTGTTAATTTTAGCCTGTTTGTATAAATTAATTTTAACACCTTTCTCCCAATAAAAATACATTTTTAAATCTGTGAATTTTAACAACGTACAACTGGGCAAAGATTATTCTGTTACACATCTAACAGCAAGATTACTTTTTCACAATATACTAATTTGAGATTTCAAGCAAAATTTAAACAAAAGTTAAAATCGCAAAGAGAATAAAAACGAGATTATTTTCCTGTTCATCTACCTCTTCTTTTAAGATCGACATAATTTTTAAATGGCTTTTTAAGCCATCGTGGTACCGATATGTACCAAAGCGCGGTATGCCATCGTCCTTAAATAGGTTTATTTAGTTTGAAGAATCAACGAACAAAATTTAAATATTAAAAAATATCGCATTTATCCACAAATCTAAAGGACTATTCAATGCAACTCGGTGCAGGTTTATAAATTAGATTATTGGTTATATTTATCTAATCGTTCACATCAACTCCTACTCCTCAATCACATACACTGTCCGGGCCAATTTCGTCCGGGATAAATATTTACCCCTCTTTATCTCCGCGTTTTCGAGCAACCTGTGGGGGAAGTCCATCCAAACCGAGCCAAATTTATTCCGCGGGGAAAGCCAGTCCATTTGCCGCAGCAGAGCGAAAATTATTTGCGGGCCGCTTCATTAATGGCGCATATGGGACTCTGTTTTGTCCAGGACAGGGAAAAGGCGTGTCCTGGCTCCGGATAGGCCGTCCTGTCAATAGCAGGGCCAGGAGAGTGATGGGCCGACGCGTATTTTTGCGGTTCTCGCAACCCTTCCGCTTTTTTGGTCGGGAGGAATTTTCGCCCAGCCGGAAGAAGAAAGCGGGATCGCTCTTTTTCCGCGCAGTGTGAACGGGTACAAAGGAGTCTGATCCGCCGCGCTTTTTTCGCCGTGATTCATGGCGGGGATTTGGGGGGCGGGGGATCAGACATCCCCTCGCCGAAGGTGGGAGGGAATTAAATTGATCAAAATTGAGGATTGGGATGGAGTGGGGAAAGGGTGAGTGAAGGTAGGTTTGAGAGGGGTGGGTGTGATTCTTCATTGTTGTTAGGTATGAGTTATATGAAGGAGAAGGTTGGAGGGATTCTTATTGAAGGGAGAGGCTGGAAATTGACCCGGGACGGGGGTAGAGGAATTAAGGACACATATATATGATTAAAATGAACGAACAATTAATTGATGAAATAAGATTTTAATCCAACTAACAAAACAGCAAAAAATGTAACAAATATTAGTAATTTAAATATTTTAATGCAAATGTAATGTTACGTATAATAGTGTATGTTAATATACTGCATTTAATTATGAATATTTTATTAATGTAAATTGAGTTAATATTGTCAATAATTATTACGGTTTTGTCAATAATGCGAGTGATTTAGATAGTGATATTTAAAAGTTAACAAATGAATTTTAACCAATTAATTCATTTTGAAGCGCTTTTTTGGTTTTTCAAAGAAATAAAAATAAGAATGAAAATATTCTTTCACTTTTCAAATTAAAAAATTGGAAATCAAAATAATTAGTATGGTTTTGAAAACATATCTAATTTCTTGTCCGAGTTTTCCATTCCGTCTTTTAATAATCAGCTACCCTTTTAATCCTACACCGCCCAAGATTTTCGTTTAATTTCATAGAAAATTGTGGGCGGGAAGGACTGGAAAAGTTAAGGTACTACCAATCAAACACAAATTCTATATTTTTTTAAGTTGATACACCAGCCTCTAATTCTATTCAACATCCAAGCAGTTCAAAACAACAATCACATAAACTCTCAAACTTCAACAAACAAAAAGTCTCTAATCGCAAAACTACATCCACCCTCAACCTTAACTACTAATTAGAAGAACTTCCGCCTATCCATCATCATTATACCGAGATTTTTTCACCGCCGCTCAAACTCACTTTCAACTCAGAAAACTCCGACCGAAATCGGAGACAGAAGATCCGTTTTTAAGTCACACCCTTCGGAACCGTTACCCGATGTGACATGAAAGCCGGCATCTGAACAACCGATGAATTCATCGTCCCGCCTCTTCTTTTTGGTCTTCCTGCTCAGTTTCCATCAGGAACTGTCCCTTAGCTTTTGAAGAGTGTCCGCATGGGGCTTCTAAGATTTCAGCCGGGCCACTCGAAACGTCTATGCTCCGATGGACCGAGGTTGAATTGAAATACTAGGACCGAAATTGGATGTTGTTAAGGAGGAAGTATACTGCCGTTTCTAAGCGTATAGGCGCGTGTCAGGTTTTTTTAAAGTACTGTCTTCCATTCATTGAGAATAAAAACTCATTTTTAAAAATAATTATTTAAACTCTTTTGAAACCATTCCTAAGATTTATTCCTCAGGCCATATCTCAGGGGTGTTTTTCCAAATTTCAATGTTTTTTACATACATCTTTAACACTTGGAACGGCAAACTTAATGGGACTATCCTGATAAGCATTTTCTATCATATCTTAGTTCAAATTATGTTACGAACCACGTAATGTGTAGTGAATATTGCTATTTAATTATGAGATGAAATAAAAGTAACATTAGGAAAATATAATTAATCAGTTATGTGTGGCTGGCAGACCCGTGGCTAAAGAACTAGCGCATGATTAAATAAATTAAAACTAGTCTTAATATAATTTAACATTTATATGGATTTTCATATTGCGATATACTATGTTTCCTTAATTTGCTAAATAAGTACTATGCCTACATTAAATAATTTTACGTCCTTGAATAAATATTTTATAAACTTTTAAATACAAGTTTACGAATCAAATGTAAAATTTAAAACAAGGAGCTTAAAAGGTTGGATACCTAAACTCTCAACATGTAACAACCTTTGATAGAATCTTTACTATATAAAAACTTAGATTTTATATTTCTACGAACTTGAAATACGAAGTGGAAAAATTAGCTGTTCCTAATTCAAATATTTTTAGTGAATTCTTTTAAGCTCTGTATTCACCAAGTGTATAGCTTTTTATGAATATTTCTACCACCAGGAAAAATTACCCTGGGGGCAAACTGAAAACTCTTTCTTACAGAAAGTAAAAATTCAAACTTAAAACTCATAAACAAGTCTTCCCACCTATCCACACAAATCACTTCCCAACGGTCTCAAAACCCTCCAGACAAGAATCCTATTTTTAGTTGAAACCTCAACAAAACATCGGGGTAACCATCCATCTGAATTGGCACTCCGAAGCCCTGCAAGTTCGAGAGCGATATGGCGATCGCGGGACATGTCACTAACAAATGAGCAAAAACGCCGCCATCTGCCCGCAACACGAAGTCGGAAAAACGAATTGCTTTCCCACGGCACTCTACGGAACAGCATCCATCATAGCATGTATCGATAAAAGACGTACTTTTCCTCTCATCCAAATGTCCGAACAATTGGCTTCTCTTGACCAATGGACTCGTTTGATTTACAGTGGGGTTTTTAAATGTGTCCCGTTGGGAAAAGGCGGTTAGTTAGACGTTTTCTTAGTTATACTATAACCTCCATATCTCGAAATCGAAGGAACCCGGAATAAAATTCGAGATAGCGAGTTTTCGAGATAACAAGGGAAAATAGAGCATACTTAATTTCAAGGGGGGATATTTTTTCGAGATATCAAAGTTGGAAATAACGAGGGTATACTGTATATTTGTACCAACGTTGTTACTCAAAATTAAGTTTAGAAGTACTGCGAGAGGAATTTAGCATATTTCAGTCACAAATAATACCTACTGATTTTTCCTGAGCAGTAAGTAGGAAACAATCCCTATTAAAGTATTTTATGAATATAAGGAGAATTACAGCTGTAAAAATAAGTAGAAAACGTGACTCCTTTATTAAATCAAAAGATTATGCATTACGACTTTTTGATTTTGACTTTTCTTAAAATCAATGAACTCCATAACCCATAATTAAATATATTTTATTTCCATGACCAATATAACCAAAAATAAGAATAATTGTAGTAGAGCAAAAGAGCTCAGTAATTTAAGGAGGCGGTAGTAAAGTGAAATACACTAAACTACTAAAAAGTTGCGAAATATGCTCAGAAAGAGACAGAAAGATAGTGTGAGTGTACGAGAATGTGATAAGGAGAGAATATGTATCTGATACTCACTTTCTAAAAGGAGTTTAAGAGATAGTCTTCTGTAATAGTTTTTCTCTCCAATACTCGTTTCTCCGCTCTAAGAGTCTCTCTTTCTCCCACACATACTGTTATTTTATTAGAGAGAGAGCGAGAGAAAGAGAGAGAGAGAGAGTGTAGTGTATCGACCATACTCTTTTTCACTCTTAGTGTCTCTCTCCCTTACTCTCTATTAAATCCAACTATCTTCTTCATTTTTATCCTCTCTCTTCAAAACTCTCTTTTCACTCTTATTCCCTCCCATTCTTTATTCCTAAACATGCTTCTCCCATAATCTATTTACACTTTTATTCTCTCACCTATACTCACTCTTTCCGCATTATTAGTGTCTCTCCCATACTCTCTTTCTCCTTTTTTCATATTTTCTACCAGTCCAGTATCCCTTAAGGGAAAAAATAAACCGACTCCAATCACAGATTCGATGTAAAAAGATGAGACCTCCTTCAATCTCTAAGATACACTGGTGACTCGCACCACTCCGCCTCTCACCCGTCCATTTAAGCACCCAAGAGTCTCAATCCACTCAAAATACTCCTCGAGAGAGAAAGACTTATTCCGGCAGAAGCCATAAAGTAAAAATTTCTTTGATGCACCGGAAGTCGGCGTTGAGCTCTCTTCTCACCCAGTTAGCCTTACAAGCACCCTACACAAAAAGCAAACAAACCCCGGATTCTCTCCCTTGGCGCGTTTACAGAATGCCGAATAAGCAATTCGAGACAAAAACTCGACACTCCTTGTGGGGGACAGCTCTTATATCTCGGCTTCTTATTTTTAGCAGGCTTAAACGCTTCACTTGAAGACGGAGACGGAATCAACCTTATCACCTCTAAATGACTCAACTTGGAATCCATTTTTAACGCTTGCTTATCAACCAGCAACTGAGATTCAGCAGTAATACAGTTGCTGAGGGAAATAAAACTCCATTGGTGAGAGTCATTGATTCTTAGTTTTACGACCTACGTGAGAGGTAAGGAGAAAATGGCTCGGCTTTTTTAAATTCTTTGTTTTACGAGAACCACCCCTCTGAGTCGTTACTTAAGGATTTTGATGATAACGCGTGACACTTTGATAACGTTACAAATTTGGCTAATTGTTGGTAAAATATGAGTTTCAACTTGTGGTTAAAACTTACTCTATGAGTTCAAATATCACTGAAGGATTTCAAGAGAGAAGAGATAGTTGAGAGTGAGAGAGTGAAGGATGTGTGTTCAAAAGAATAATTAATTTCTAGACATTAAAGAAGTAAAATTTAAAATTTCATCTAATAATTTTAAAGAAATAAAACAATGTATGAACAAACCAGGACCACCAAAAAAATACAAAAAAAAAATAATAATAATCCGAATCTCATAACGTGCAAGTTTGGAGCAATTATAAAATTTTTACCTAATTGTTGCCTTTTAATTTCACCCATGCGCTAGTCTTCTCGTAAAATTATGAAAAACCTGTCTAATGAATAACTTGAATTAAAAAGTCGGTTGCTGATTATTTTCCTAATCCAAGTTCCATTTTATAAAAAGCATGTTTACACAAGTTGTTGTTCATCATTTAACGAATTACAGAACAATGAAATTATTAAAACTATATTTATTCGGCATTCCGCACTCAACAACAAATTTTTCTCAGACTTTAAACGGTTGAAAAACATTTAACAAAAATCACAGATCATCTTCCCCCCACACAAATTCTCAATGTTTTGTCGGAATCTTAATACGGTTAACATGATAACTTCGAAGTCATTCACTCTCCCTGATTTCTTTTACACCAAAATAATGAATTCTCTACAACCCATTTCCTGAAAACCAATGATTCCACAAACAATTTAAAAACCCCCGCCAATCAATATTGGAGGCGAGCAACTTAATAACGACTCTTCTTCAGAAACAAGAACCGCATATTTAAAGCGCGCCCGAATCGAAGTCTCCCATTAGAACAAAATGTATAAGTACTACAGCATTCTTTCCTGAGAACTGATCCAACATCATTAGAACCCTGCCAGCAACAAAAACAATTAAAAGCCCGAAGATACGTGATCCCCCTAGATCCGAATAGATCATCTGACTCGCACATAATAAAGCCACGCGTGGGGACCCCGCACCCCTTGACAGAAAAGGGGGTTTCAAAAGGGGGGCTTAAAGGGGGACCGTATTTTCGCCATTCGTTAGCTTTGTCTTTTCTTGTCGGCTCGTTTTTTGGGGGAATATTTCATTAACTAAAGTGTTTGGAAATGCGGTGGCGAATAATCGCTCCGCTTGATTGCGATTTTTTGTGCACGAGGTACCTGCTGGATTAGATTTCCATCCAGTCTCGGTCGGGTTATGGAAAAGAAATTCGATAGGCTTAGTTACTCGTCACAAAAAGCCACACTGAAATTAGAGCTCTGCTGCGAAATTTTCAATCAGTCTCTGAGAGTGGTGGTTCTATGGAAATTAGTCAGCTTAAGGTCCCGAGAAATGGGATATCCGTTAACGAACTGTAAAAATTGTATGGGGAGCAAAACCCTGCGTTGGTAAACACATGTGCGTGTTTTTTATGAGAAAGTAATTGAGAATTGCATTAAGCAAAAGTAGTGTGATTAATCGAAGTTATATAAGCCATATATTTCAAATTGTAATAAGAGATAGTCTAAATACTTAAAAATGACAACAAAAAATAGGAAAGTGTCATAGGAACTTTAATGTTTGTTATGAAGCTATTAAATATCTGTTCAGGGAAATTTTAGTAGTCAATACCTCTTTTTAGGAACCTCGGGATAATTTAATTTATTTAATTGCTTTAATATAGGGGTGTATTTAAAGTATTTTATATGAAAGATAAATCTTTAGAAAATATAAGCACATAAAGAAAGTTTAAATTATCACTCCACGTAACTGAAGGTGTTTCCTGAATAAAAATATCATCGTTTATCTTTTAACAGAAATATTTTTTTCATGAAAATAATTTGCGATCGTATCATCAAATTAGTTGAACTGCTCATTCACTGTTTTATACTGAGCTTACAGGTAATTTATACTTATTTTATGCGTACGCAAACAAATGTGCCTAAAATGATACCGAAACCTCAACTGCCACTTTAAGTCACAGGAATAAGGTCTCCCCCTCTCAAAATCCCTTCCTAAAAGAAAAGCGACCAGTTTGAAAAGACGGGCAAACGAAACGGAGCAAATTTGATTTATCCGGCCCCCAGAAATACCGTCCGAGATTTGTCTTTGCGAAACAAACAAACGTCTGGAGAAAAATTACGCCGCCTAGCGCCCACTAAGCAAGTGTGGCGGTGTTGTAAGTCGAGCACCCCTCCGATGCGGGATAAAAAATAATACCCCAATAAGTAGAGCCATCTATCTTGATATCTGTCGGGCGCGCAACCAGAGCTGCAGCCAGCGCCGATAACAACATGATTAAGATGCCGACTTGGCTGATGTACGGCAACTTCACATCTGATTGAACTGTTCATTTCTCCCGCCCTATCGCTGATCCTCCGACGATCGCCTTTTGCAGCGAGCTTGCAAATATACGGATCAGAGAGGGGAGAACCGCAGGCTTCGGGAACTTTCGGAACGGAGCTGCTTGGAAAGGGTTGGAGTTTAGTAAATTTTGTTTTTTAGGCTAATATACCATGCCTAAATACACCATGCACAGAATTTCGGGGAAAGTTCTCAAGTTATTTTTTTTTCCAAATAATAATAGTATTACTTTGTAGGTTTAACTTTCTAAAATCTGTTAAAACAACTTGTTCTACATGTGAGAAAGATCATTTTATACAAGATTTATCTAAATTATTTTGTTTAAATTAAACAACTTGTTTTCATGTGCATTACAGAATTACGTACTTGATAGATTTGTCCTAATTTTTTGAATAACTCGGTTTTTATGTATATTAAAGAATTTTAAACTTAATAGGTCTATCCCAATTACTTCGAAAACCTCGTTTTTCATGTGTTTTAAATAATTATACTTAATAGTTTAGATAATTTGTTTTGTTTGAACAACTTGTTTTAGTAACTTATTATCAAAACCTAGAATGTTAGTATGGCTATGGCTACTAACTTTAATGTCTTTGTTAATATGTATAATATGTTAATTATATGTATATAGGTTAATATGTGAATCGTCTAATATCGACAATGGTACAGTTTTATCTTTGAATATTTTATTACCCAATAAAATTTTTTATTAAATTAACACAAAAAAATTATGCAGTAAAAAATGATACAGTTACTATGATTGTAATACATTGAAATGCTAGTATAAATATGTATAAAATGTAGTGAGAAGGTTTATATGAAATATTTTTATACCTAAAATAATATTAAAACATGTACTAAAAATTTTATCAAAATAAATATAATAATAATAATAATAACTTTATTTACTGCACAAAATTTGTTTACAGAAACACAAGGAAAAAAAAACATTTGACGCCAAGGGGAAATTTGACAATTCCCGTTCAGGCGACAGAGAATGTATTTTACACTAAATACAAAATAAATGAAAAAAAATTATAACAACTCAAGAAAATGAGTAAATAAATAATGGCAATAAGCTGGATAACTGACTATAAATAGATTGCTTCAATTGAGGGAAACATATGAATCCAAGTCGTCGATATTTATTATGAAGTCAAGTAGTTTTCTTTTAAAAGTGGAGTATTTTTAGTAATAGTAATTAAATTTAGAGGTAAACTGTTAAATATTAAACTGTTAAAAATTATATTTATATTTATTAATTTCTAAAATAATAATAATAAAAATAACAATATCAATAACAATAACAATAATAATAATAGTAATAGTAATAATAATAATGATAGTAATAATAATATTAATAATAGTAATAGTAATAATAGTATAAGTTATAGTAATAATAGTAATAGTAATAATAGTATAAGTTATAGTAATAATAGTAATAATAATAATAGTATAAGTTATAGTAATAATAGTAATAATAATAATAATAATAATAATAATAATAATAATAATAATAATAATAATAATAATAATAATAATAATAGGACTTATTACATAAAGAACTGTTTTGAATGATAAAAATGAAAATAAAATTTAAAGAAATTGGTATAAAATAAATAAACATATTAAAATTGAATTACGAAATTCAAACTAAATTTTCTTATTTATGAATGAATTATATAATTTTATTAATTTTCGAATTAATGTATAAAATTAACATTGATAAAACTATATAAAAAACGTATTAACCTCAAATAATTTAAACACAGAAAACTTCTATATTTTACATAATTTATGTATCATCGTTGTCAAATAGTTGTAAAAAAATCTACTTAGTACTTAATAAATTACTTAAGTTTTCTAAAAAGTAGTACATCAATAACTAATTGATACATAAATTTTATTTTATTGAATGAATAATTTTATAAAAATGAAAAACTAATTAAGTTTATTGAACATAAACATTGCATATAATAATGAATTCAAAGATGAAACAATGAATTTAAATATCTTATGGAACTTCCATCTATCTCTTGTTTATGAATTTTGAAATAATCATTGGGGGGGAATTCCCAATGAAGATCATGTTTCCGATTAATAAAATACCAAGCAAAACTGCATTATATACATTAGTCTTAGACTCGTAAAGAATACCATTAAAGTCATTTTTTATAATTTAATATTTTCTTATTCTTATATCATTTAATATTTTCTTATTCTTATATCATTTAATATTTTCTTATTTTTATATCATTTAATATTTTTTTATTCTTATATCATTTAATATTTTCTTATTCTTATATCATTTAATATTTTCTTATTCTTATTTTCTAACATTTTTTTATGTAGGACTATCTTACACATTTAAGTTTTAATAAAAATCAGGAAATTTAATTTTTTAAATGTATAGATGGCTTTAGTTCCATGAACACATGGAAGATAAAATATCCGATGAATTAGCATTTATCTTTTATAACTTTTTCAAACTTTAGAATTTGAAATTAGATTTTACTTCAATTTAATTTAAAATTCTATTAATAATTCTAAATTCAAGTGGACATGTCGCCTAAACAAAGAAAACCTATTTTGTTATAATTTTAAAATACATTATATAAGAATGTAATTTTAATGTATTTAGAAATACAAAATTACCAACTATCTTGGTTGAATAATAAAGGTTCTTATTTATAACTCTTTTTTACTTATTAATATTCAATTATTTTTATTACCCATTTTTTAATAAAATTAGTTTTCTGTGAGTTCAAGTTTTATGTTATAAATTTTTAAAAATGAAATAAAAATTTATATTAATATTTATAATTGAGAATAATTTATTTATTACTTTTCAGTGTACTAATCCTTTAAATAAAGGTGAGTATAATTAGAAAATTATCAGGTCTGTCCGGAAAGTATTGAGACTGATGCCATAATATAGGTACTATTTCAAAATATATATTTACTAATACAGTTGAAAGTATACTTGAAATAGCAACGATGCACCCCTTTGCAGCGATTCTGCCACAGATCGTAACTGGTCTGGAGGTTCACAGTGGGGATCGCTTTCAAAGCTGTTGTCTTGACAGCTCGCGGGTTTACAGAAGATCCCAAAAGGTGTCTTTTCATGGTGAATTTCAAACGGGGAAAGAAGAACGGAGGTTTCAAACAAAAAAATCTAGGCTGTAAGGAGGTTGAGGCAACGTTGCAACTACTCTTTTTGCCAGAAATCAAACAAAAGTAACGAAATGTGTCTCAGTGCATTATGGCGGTAGGTATAGAGTTAGAGATGTAGCATGACTCACAAACTGAAGACTTCTAGACCAGCTACAATGAATAGCGAAATTGTTGGAAAAGGTCTATTGATGTTCATGGATGCTATTTCGAAAAATTTTTAATGTAGATTTGTCGTATTATGAAATAAATATATTTGTTGACATTATCATTACTTTCCGGATATACCTAACATACGTTGACAAACACGTACCGGATCGACGTTTCGAACACTTCCCACTCGCCATTATTTTTTATATTGGCGTTCTTTAAAAAAAAATCCGAATTAAACAGGTTATTTTGAACATATTTTTCAACTAAAACACTGGATTGAGAAAAATAAAGAAATATTCTTGGAACACCAAATGAATTCTCGTCTGACTATATTCCAATGACTTTTGTTTGTTGAATACTTCAAAGCGACAAAAAACAATTTATAAGAGAGTAAATAAAATTAGAACTTGTAACTTTGGAATATGATTTCATTTTATACGTGAAAATGTATTTAAACCCAGACTAAAAGTAAAACTATAACGCAAAGAAATAAAAATTACCTTCAAGATCTCTTTACCATTGAAAAAGTTCCCCCATAAGGGTTAGGAATTAGCAAACTGGGCTGCTGGCCGAACGACGTGTACTTAAAACTATTGGGAAGTTTGATCGTTCCCCCGCATCAAACGGCCCCGTTTTAACAATCGCGGCCACCCTAAACGACTGGCACGCTTCAGGAGCCACCGATGAGTTTGCCTTTGATAGCCACAGCCGGGGAGACATCCCCGAATCATCGAAGTTGACCATTCCAACGGACGTAAAAGAAAACGCATCCTTAGATGTCGTTGCAGCCTCATAAGCCTACAAATGCCGCTCAAGTAGTACCAACGAGGAGGCTATTTGTTAAAACTTTAGGGGAATTTCTTTGCTTTGCATATTATGGGCAAGTTTTACAACGGCAAAGAAACGTGTGGATGGCCGGTTCCGTCTGAATATGGATCGAGGCCATATCGCCGTCCTAACGACACCGACCAGGCTGCTTTACAGCCATTAAACTCTGCTTTAAGGCGGGCGCAGTGATTTTTAAAATCGTAGTCGCGAGTTTTGTCACCTAATTTGAAGACCTAAAGCAAAATTGAGCAGTTATTCCCCCGAGCTCGGCTATAAAATCCTTAACGAAGACTAATTTCGTCCGGGTAATTTGTTAATTAGCTGACGCTTTGATTCTTTTCAATTTAATACTCATTTTTACGAGGCGTCGTAACGCAGGGTCTGTGGGTCAGCCTTTAATGAATCGGCCGCCAATGATAAATGGATCGTTTCCAGCAGAATAGCAGATATCTGCCAAACTACGGGCAAACACTTTCAGCCGATGTCTGTCTATGGAGATCGATTCTTTGAAGTCATGTCAATGGGCTTTCTGCGGTTGGGTCAAAAGTTTCTCGGAACTTTAGACATCGCAATATTTGCTATTGAAACTTTTATGAGTCGAAGGAACTTCATTGCCTTATAAATTTCGCGTTTAAAGGGGCCAAGTGGTAGAAGTGAAGGAGACAGTCGTTTACTGTGACCTATACTTTGGCCTAACAAAACTGATTTAGCCCTCATGGTTAAAACAAACTTCAAAAATATATCGTCGTTTTAGTTTTATATTTTTTGGTTCAATAAGCGCAAAAAATTCAAATTGATAGAACAAAAATTTATACAGAGGTACGAGAAAAGATCGCGCTAAGTAATGGAATGGAAACGTGTGTAAATGAAATTAATTTAACCTCTCAAGCAAAACATACAAATCAGTTAGTGGCAAAAAAAAATCATTAAATAATCTTGTCAACACATCGGCACATCATAACAAAACTCAAAAATTTTGGCCATTTTTCATGTAATCTGTATTCTAAATTTGACCTCAGTTCACTTTAAATAAACAGTTTTGCTACAAAAATAACCCTCTAAAATCGGTGTTACCCCCAGTTCATTCCCGCTGCATGCATGGAAATTTAAGTTACAGATGGCTAGGGGTTTTGAAAGGAGTTATGTGTCTTTGCTCCTAAATGACAACATTTCAGTAATTCCCAATTTTTTTAATATTCAATGTGCATTTAACCCATTTGACTTAACCAAACAATATGTTACCTCTCATAAACATATAGTGTTGTTTTTAAACAGTTATGTGGTTATAAAAAATTGTTTTCAGTCAAAAATATAAAAGGAGTCAAAGGAGTCTATATGTTACGGGCAATGTGATAAATCCGGGCATTATTAATAATGCCCGGGCAATGTGATAAATTCAGTGAAATTTATGAATGAAATTTATCACTTTGCCCGCCTCCACTTCGGTCATTATTAATAATGCCCGATTAATCACTTTGCCCATAACATATGTAACAAAAATATAATTTATGTAATGCATATTTCTCATTACTTTTCTCCCTAGACATTGAAAGACATTTCCCTTGCCATGCTTAGATTGACAACTTGATTTACTTTTACTATTCAGAAAAATCTTAGCGATAGTTTGAAAATTCATTTTTATGATCTCTCTCTTATTCAAGTATTTCTCGGGTAACCCCATGATCATCTTCTATGATCCGTCGAATGAAAAATAAACAACTCATAGTTGGTGGTCAATTGAACCCTGGTTTCTGTGGAATTATAATTCCACAGATTATTTACCGATATTACAATTATTTACGTTTTATAATTTTCAGAGAAGACATTCATCTTCAGAGCACAAAAACATGAGATGTCATCAAAACAACTTATTAACAGAACTTATCTCTGAAAACTTGCATTTCCTTTGAATTTAATCAATTTGATGTTGATTTAATACAAAAAGTTTCAGACAAAGAACCAGATGAGAAAAAATGTTGAATATAAGGTATGATTTTTCTAATGACTTCTGGATTACTTAATGCCCAAGCCCATAACATGAATTCGAATAAATGTTAGTAATTTATTTTGTTATAATATCTAGCTTTTAACTTAATTGTTTTACTGATGAAATACCAGCACGTAAGGTGTGTAGTCAGTTAATTGTCTTGAAAATAAAAAGTGGATCTAATATAAATTATAAACGTATTGAAAACAACTTGACATAAGAAATGATAAAAGAATGCTCTGTCCACAGCGCAAGTGAGTGTATCCTGCTATGAGACTGGTATTTCATCAGCATAAATATCACAGATTTCAATTCAATTTTAAGTTGTAGTTTTGAATGCATTGATATGTTTTTAATTTATTTTTTAAACTTAAACCACTGTAATTACTAATCGATAAACCTTTAACATGAAATTTTGATATATTAATTGAATTTTCGATCATTTTTGTAATTATTTTCTCAACCCTTTCAATCCTAGAACGCGGAGATTCCCATTAAATCCTATGAGAAATTTGGAGCGGCTAGGTTTGAAAAGGTTAAATCATTAATTAATTTAAACTTACCAACAGCCAGGTGATAGGAAACTCCATCGTGCAAGATATATGGCGATATTCTTAACCATAACAGACAGCCACACCTGCAAAACCACATTAGGAAGAAAAATCCTAATACAAAAATCTATCTAGAACGTCACAAGCCTCTACAAGAACGTAGAAGTTTCAAGAATTAGAGCCAAATCAGCACGTAGCACTGCAACTACAAGTTTTATCTCTATTCTTCAATCTAGCTTAATATAAAAAGTGGTGATCATTTTTATTGCTTTATTAGCTATAACTTACTATATCACTATACAGGGTGTATCTGAAATGGTGCGACAAACTTTGAGGGGTGATAGTACTCATCAAGACCAACAAGAATTGGTATAGAAAGGGGGTCACAGATACGCCGTTAAAGAGCTAGGACCTAATGTAGTGCGAGTGCCTTTCAAAAGGCCGTTTTTAGGAGGCCCGTGTGACGAAACAAAACATAATAAAATGTGAAAAACATTATTGCATGAGGTACAGGAGTATCCGTACTACTTAAATCCTCAATTTGATAGAAATTGGACCACTTGCTAAACCGTGGGGTGAGTTTTAAAACGTGCAATATTCATCTTTTAGCCGAAGAATGGAGTTCCCTTAATGGTATTTAGAAAAATGATAATCGGGGATGGAATTTTCAATGATTATACATTGATCATTGAAACTGTATGATCATTGAAAATTCCTTCCCCGATCATCATTTTTCTAAGTACCATTACACTAATGTAAGGGAACTCCATTCTTTGGCTAAAAGATGAATATTGCACATTTTAAAACTCACCCCACGGTTTAGCAAGTGATCCATTTCTATCACATTGAGTATTTAAGTAGTACGGATACTCCTGTACCTCATGCAATAATGCTTTTCATTTTATTATGTTTTGTTTCGTCACTCGCACTACATTAGGTCCTAGCTCTTTAACGGCGTATCTGCGACCCCCCCCTCCTTTCTACACCAATTCTTGTTCGTCTTGATGAGTACTATCACTCCTCAAAGTTTGTCGCACCATTTCAGATACACCCTGTATACATCCTATAGTGGGAAAACTCTTAAACCCCTTTTTTCCCTCGAGACAGATTCCTTAAGTTTCCTCTTATCCAAACTAAGGTAAAGATAACTTTTAAAATATTTTTTTGTAGCATGTGTTATAATAAGTATCTGAAAACCATTAAATTTACTGGGCATAAAAAGTTTTCGCTCATCACAGAACTAAATTTTAAAAATTGTCTTGGACATTGTCTAATTCGACAGTATTTAGAACAATATCTTAGTCCATAGTCATCTCAAATTTTAAAAATAAATTATGTAATTATCATTTTACTTGAAAAATAGTGTCAATATTGAAATATATTGTCATGAAATTACATATAAAAAGTCAATCGGGGAGTTAGTAGGTTTGTGTTACATTTTATTCTAGGGGTTTTTTTTTTTCAAAATTGAATAGAATTAAGAAAAAAAGTTATGTATGAACGAGTTATTAAAATAAATTTATGAAATAAACTTGCTTTAAAATATAATGGAAAGCATTTTACTTTAATAATCCAAATAATACTCACTACTTTACAAAATTTATCTAGTTTTAAATTTTTTTTAAATATTAAAATGTGTATTATTTTATGTAATTCGTTGTTTAATTTATTAAATATAATATGGATTTGACTAAATTTTTATGCTTTAATAAAATAATAAAAACATTCCGTTTTATCTTATAAAGGTTTGACATTGGTATCTTAGGATATGGATACATCTAAAGTCTAAAGCAACAAACCGTTTTATCTATTGACTGATGCCTTGTTTGCAGACAGCTTATAGAAGTCGAGTACTTTTTTTAAAGAAGTAGAGAACTTACGATTGTAAAATTGGACAAAAGCCTGAGGCCAGGAAGGAGAGTTTTCCACTTCAAAAGTATACCAAATAAATATAATTCTATATTAGATTTTTTTTATTTCTGTTATAGAAGGAAAGTTAAAGTGAGAACAATATCAGGGTCTGGTGAACTGCCCAATGAATGAACACTTAGCATTTGAATTTGCGATTTGCCCATTATAAATATAATTTTCAGGGATTTTTTCTCCGTAAATTCTTTTAAATAAGGTATGTTTCTATGCCAGGCTTTTTCTTCGCAATATGGGGAAAATACTTTCAGATCGCAAAAATTGATAGTTTTGTAGTTATTTTGATTTTAGTGAAAACACTACGATTCATACCCAGTAAATGAACAAAGTTTACCCTAAATATGAAAGCCGCTTTTTTCCCAGTGAATGAACATTGAAATTAGTCACCAGTTTTAGTATATTGGAATAGTTTTAAAAATGTTTTGGTCCATGAATCATTAAACAAACCAAAGTAGTATTCTTATAAACTTTTCCAAAATTTAATAATTGGTAATTTGTGTCAGTAAACATTTTTTCTGAATGAAGATTTGTACTATCTTTTTTAATTTGGTCTCTAAGAGCCACCTAAAGTATTTTTTACGGTCAATGTGATAAATCCGGGCATAGTTAATGATGACTGCGTATTTCGCACAAAGTGATAAAAACTCATTGATAAATGTCATTGAATTTATCACATTGCTCGTTTCGGAATATTACTACTTCGGGCATTATTAATAATGCCCAGTTTATCCCTTTGCCCATAACATATTCACCAAGGCCACTTTACTATACATAGGTACTACATCTTATTTCCATTATTCTTCGAGGCGTTTGTTGTTTAAAAATAATGCCGTGAAGCGAAATTTCGAAACTCTGTATAAACATAGACTTTCTGATCAACACAATCCGTTCATTTACAGGAGAGTAGTTCACATCATAAAAGATCAAATAAGTTTAAACGCGAGATAGGTATTTTTTCCAGAGAAAGAACGGCAGTTCATTCACTGGGAAATGTTAGTTTACAGTTCGAGTAAATGAACACCCCCTTATGCCTTATCTAGCGTTGTTTCCCCAAATGTAGCGTTCTGTATAATAACTAACAAAGAAAAAAACCTTGAAAAATTTATTAAAACAAGATAAAACAATATGTACAATTAAAAGCTAGAAAAATATGGCTGAAGGATGCCAATTCTTAACCAACAGGTCTCTTTTTCGTTCACATGCCGCTGGGTTTAAATTGATTTTTTTTTACAAATTGTACTTTAATGAACTATTTTTCAACATTTATGGTATTGAACTTTAACTGTAACTATTGAACTTTATTGGGAGCCTTCATAGCAATTAAATTCCTTATTAGTGAGATTATGTGGTCAATTGTTCATTCACTGGTCAGTTTCATGCATATATTTATAATTCATAATATATATATATTCATATATATATTCATGCATATATATATATAATTTATAATTCAAGTACGAGTAACATCAAAAGATATTGAGTTTTTTTTTTTCATTCAAATAATATGAACGATGAGAATGTGTTTCTTAGAAACATGGAAGTCTAAAGTTTTAGGTATAAAAGTTTTGTTAAAATGTGGTTGTTGTTGTTGTTTTTTTTTTTTTTTTTAAATAAAATCATCGATATAATCATGTAATGCTGATAGTTTAGCAGTCCAATAAAAATACTCTCGGTTTTTAACTAATTTTCATTTTTTACGAGGTCTCATAACAATATTTGAATACTTGGTATCATCATTTAAAAATAGTAATACAGTAAATATGTCAAAAATAGCTAAGAATAAAGTTTTGTATTTATGTTCAAGACTTTTTATATAATAGCTTAAAAAATTGTTTCTTTTTTATTTTCATATTTCATTTAATCATAAGACATTACAATTTCATTTAATGAAATCATGTGGCTCTTGTTCTATTATACTCCAATTGAATTATCTTAATCTAGATGATTAAAATTTCCAAAAATCTTATATTGCTAGGTTAGAATTAATTACTTTTACGAATATTTCTAATTACTAACCATACATATTTCCAAAAATTCTCTAAAAATTTTATTGTACTTTTTTAAAATTCTTAGTCTTCCTCCGGAAAAATGTAACACTTCACGATGAATAGGGTTTTTTCCTAACATCCTTTTAACTTAAAACGGCACATGAATGTTGTTTTCACCTTTTAGCTTAAACTAGAGAACAAACTTTTCAAGAAACAGGCAGGTATTGTCTATCATGCTGCCATCTATAAATTATTGCACAAGTGAAAAGGCTTCCCTATTTATAAAAATATTCTAGGGGCAACACTCTCACAAGAACCAGGATTTTCTTTTGAAGGGTAAAATTATTAAAAATTTATTAAATATTATGCAAAAATTCGGAAATCAACTAATTTTTAATTTTTTATTATAATCTATTTAAGTTACTTTTTAAAAGGGATAAATATAGTTTCAACATCATAATTTTTAATAAGTTTCAACAAAATGGAGTTTAATTTAAAAAAACATTTTTATTGGAGTATAATTTAATTTTCTCTTAGGTTATATTAGGGAGTGGTATACAAACTTAACTGTCATCCGCTCATTTTATTAACTCCGCAGTATTAAAAAAACTCACATTAATCTATACTCATGTTTATTATTAATCCTGTTGGCTTTGTAGGCATATTTTTAATTACTTTCAAAATTTAATTTTTATTATTCTATTCTTAATGGGTTTTTACTTTATTTATAGACATACATATACATGATTTTTTATAGTAATCTTTCATGGAAAATTAATTATCTTAAATTAAAAAGTTTTAAATTTTTTAGCTAATAGAATAATATTTGGTGATTCCACAGGGAATGATTTGATCCAATGATCAAATCATGATCATCAGGGAATGATTTCCCTCCAACTAAACAGTTAATTGTTATCCCGAAATTCACCCTTATTGTCAGTCCTATTTGTTCTTAATCTTAATAAAACCTGACAATATGTAGTTTTTATAATAGTTAAAAACACATGCGAAGTAAAATTTAAAGACATCCCAGCACAATATTGTTCTTTTTTTTTTTTTTGCTTCAATCCCTACAAAAATTCTGAACTTTTTTAAATTTCTGATAGATAAAATATCTAATACTTATCAAACACCGTATTTTGTAATATATGCTAACCCATCAACTTATTTGGATTCAAAAATTTTATTTTGCTATTTTTCAAAAACAAAAAAAGTGTCTGCTTTAGTATGTATATTTCAAATTATCTCTACCTAACTCCTTTAAAAATTCTACAACTCAAAACATGAACAAACAGGAAAACATGCAACCTAAGTGCAAATTTTTGGAAAACGGTATTCCTACTAAAGATTGTTTTCATTTACTATCAGAAGCTTGAGAAGTTTGCCCCCTTATCTTATTGTAGTCAACGAGCTGTCTGCTCTTTTTATTGCTTCAATTAATCTTTGGACACTCCTGGAGAATATGGTCTATCGTAAACAGCTGCAACAAGAATGACAATGAGAAACTCAAGCCACCGAATGTTTATTCAGATATCGAGAATCGAGCTAGGGAATATTTTTTATTGAAGACTGTTTAAAAATATCTTCATGGAAATATCAAGTCATCATTGACAAGTGAGGAAACTAGTTCACAGTGTTGCGTCTACCGCACGTAAAAAATAAAAGAACAGTGGTTCCATAATAATTTCTTCTTGCAAATCCCTTCATCACCTCCAAAAAAAAACATTTTGATGATAATTTTTTTTTTCTATTTTCTCGTGTGAATTAATTAAATATGTCTGTATTTCATCAATTTTTAAATTCCACCATTATTTTCGTGAGCCTATTTTACACATTTCGCGAATCTCTGGCGGAAAAAATGTAAAAAAAACATTTTTTTTCCTCAAGATATAAATTACATAAAGATTTATATAAAATTTCATTGAGTTTTGTTTTTAATATGGGCTGGAATAATTTTTTTTAATCCTAAATGTGAGAGAATGTTTAAAATGTAAAAAACTATATAAAACCCGAGATAAAAAAAAAATAAATATTTTTCTATAATAACTGGGGTCTTTAAAAAATTTAAAAGAGAGCAAATAAAAGTCATTGTTCAAAATATACGTATTCTTTTAATTATCTATAAAAGCATATTTAAAATGTTTGACTTTTATTTTATTTTCAAATACCAAAATGAGAATGATCCTCTGAATGTTTTTAAATCTAAGCCATTTATAGAATATCTCTCCATTCTAAAAAACGTTTTTGGTGAACGGTTTCCAGAGAAAAACTTTTTAATTACTGATCCATATATAACACATTTTTGGTATCAAACTGTTTGGATTCTTTTGAGGATATGCAATAAGCCATTAGAATTTCTAAAAAAAATTCTCAATTTTAAAATATTTCCATTTTGTTAGATTACGGATCTGTCGTAATTACAAAGAAAGTACTATTAAATAACTTTTTATACAACCCATCACAACAACCAATTGACGCTATATTTTATGATGAAACAAAATATTCACGTTTTAAAAAAGTAGTTTCCGAATTAAATATCATTCAAAGGCTGGTAAAAGTATTCTAAAAACTTACAGATATGCTATTTCATATAAAAATTTCACACATTTTGCCCGAAATTTATAATTTTTAGTTTGATAATCGAAATTAATTGTAAACATTGATTGTAGGTTTTATCTCTTTATAATTTACAATCGTTTGAAAGATATTGTTTAACAAGTCTGGGTGTGAACAAAAATATGAATGATAAAACACTCGGAATACTAACGAGTTAGGTGGCACAATATTGAATTTAAAAGATTCATAGGTGCACGTTTTTTCCACAGAGTGTTGATTAACAATAGTTATTAATAGGCGGACTGGATATTTTTTAAGGAAAACATTTTGATTAAATTATTATAAGTTAGAGTAAACAAATATTCAAACTTTTAAAAGAGTTTTATTCATGGAGATGACTTATGACGTATTTTTAAAAAGTTGGTAGGGGTTTCTTCTGCTAGTTGTTTTTATTGTTTTATAAAGAGAGTTAAGTTTAGTGAGCTGGGTTTTGTGAGGATTGCGAAGCAATCCAAAAGGTCCTGCGTAAGCAGTTTACGGGGTTTGTGAGCAATAGCGAGCAGGGGGCGGTAGCTCCCTAGTTTTATATGAAAAAGAAACTGTCTTGGTTTCTCACTGGCGTCATCCATAATCTTGACACAAGCATGCATAAGTTTTATCACAACGATTCCAATTTTGTTCATTTTGAATTTCTATTCATTAGATAAAATAATTCTTATCCATGATTTATCAAAAAAAAAACCCTATTTCTCACTGATCCTCACATTTTAGAATGAGTGCATCCATATTCACAGCACTTTTATATAATTTTCAAGATCACTGGATATAGTTGCTATGCATGGTCTTTGAAAAAAATTTTGTTTCGTTTTCTATGTAAGATTTTTAAAAAAATAGTAAGGCCCGCCGGTTCCCTTATTGCGGTCCGACAAGCCGTGAAAAATTCTGAAATTTTTAAGGATTTAGGAAAAGTTTAAAAACATATTACTTTTTTGTAAGGTTTTCAAAAGAATTCGCTAAAAAATGTTGAGAACTGTTTATTTTTATTTTTAAATTAAGAGGCAGCTTTCAAAAGTAATGAAACCTGCAACCGTAAAAAATGTAGAAATTAAAATTTTTGAAAACTAGAAAAGTATGTTTCAAATTCAAACTTGCAAATTTGCGAACTTTTCCATTTTTGAGGCCTGGAAAATCTCCGCGAATATTCACGATATTTTCATGAAATTTTTTTCAGTGAGTTACTTATAACCAGCGTTCGAAATTGGGGTGGTTTGCTGGTCCGGGACTACTAAAAAACGGCTCGGACCAGTGGAATCAGATATTCACTGGTCCACCGGACCAGTGTGTGTGTAGTGAAAAAATATCACACTAACAAGTTCTAGCGGTAAAAAAAGTGCGTCTGATGATTGCATTTGATGAAGCAAGTACATATTTTTGACAGAACCCGAAATGTGGCGATATGGGATAGGGGAGCCCCCGGCGAAAGAGAAAAAATATTATTGAATATGTATTCATTTTTAACATTACTATTTGGTACTCACATTCAATGCAATAGTTAATTTATAATAATATTTAAACCGGCCCTTTTTAATTTGTCGGACCAGTTATTTTTTTGCGGACCAGTAAGATTGGCAAAGCACTGGTCCGCAGGACCAGTGGTTTTTTTCCCCAATTTCTAACGCTGCTTATAACAGTGGCAACAATACTCTCACTGAGGAGTTTGCTCTCTCCCCTTTAGTTTCTTAATTATTTTTTTTAACTTTTTCATTTCGCCGCTAGGGGCGCTGTAATTCTTCTCAATGGATTCTCCAGGGTCACTTACCTAGGGGTAGACCTTACTTCCAGGACCCTAGGAGACAGGAGACGCTGGTTCCAAATAAAAGCCGTGAAACGGACTTTTGAAACACCCTGTATATAAAAATACCACGGGCCACACTGGACTTTTTGAACCCATACAAACATGGGTTAATATTGAAAAACGAGCAAATTTGTATGCTGAATTTTATGTTGTTGTAGTAGTAGTAGTAGTAATAGTAGTTAGTATAAATATTCTTTTAAATTAGAATATTTTAACTTTTTTTTATTGCATTGGCTCAACTCATATCGAGAAATATTTATGCGCTAATAAAATAAAATAGATAATTCAGTTGGCAAATTTATTGAGTAACGTAAATAACATTCTACCAAATGTCAGGTATAGTCTGTCTGTCCTCGCTTGGCACAAGTGGCAAACCTAAAATCCGTACCCACAGCAGAAAAAACAGTGGTGAAAAAGCCATAAAGATGGTTATCTCACTTCTATTAGATACCCGATACCCTGCACTCGCCACTGCTTTTCCTGCCGTGGGTAGTGATTTTAGGTTTGCCACACGTGCCAAGCGAGGACAGACAGACTTTAACCCAACTTTGTCGCGCAAGAGATACCTCAAAGAAGCCTTATATTCTAATGTAATCCTCAGATACTTTTGATATCCGAGGCTAAATATATAATTAGAACAATAATTGTGTCTTACCATAAATATATATTACAGATATTAATGAACACTGAACTTTTTTTTACTGGTGACTATATACTTATATGGAATTTTAGGAAAAAAAACTGTTACTTTATATTATGCTAGACGGCAACGTTACTTGACCCTGGAGAAACAAAACAAAGAAAGTAGTTCCCAGCGCGGTGTCTGAATTTTGAGTGAAAGTAAGAACTTCAATTTAGAAATATGATTAGTTTGCTAAACGCCCGTATATATAGCATCTTTTTATCACGATTTGCGTACCGAAACTACTCCTAGCAACCAAACAGACTTTCTGTTTACTCAGTTTTTCCTTCCGCGAAATGACGTCATAGGGTCAAAAAACGTACGGTCTAGTATAGAAGTTACAAATTACTCTGAAAACTAAGAAATCAAAACAAAAGGCAGCAAAAATTCGAATTAATAAAATTAAGAGAATTACGACAACGAGCTAGCTGTAAACGGAATACAAATGCACTGAAAAGGGGAAAATCCATATAACATAAGTTGGAGGTTAAGGCAGCCCAAAGACCTTATTAATTTATCTACTACTCTTTAAAGTTTCGGGTTCCATGACTACATTAAATTTAAAAAGCCCAAAGATAAAATCAGAGCTAACTTATCTTACGAACAACCCAAATAAAGGAATTTTTGTTTTAAAAATGTTGAGGTCCCGTGATTTCATTATTTAATATTCTAACTGATCATTGTATAAAATTATAAAGCATTATTCCAATTTTACATGCAGTGAGTTTACCAGATACCGTGGAGCACATTTCAGGAGTTAGCGGACTGTAGTTTTCACTGGGGGTTCATAGTTTAGAAATATCTTCCATAAACTCTTGTCATTATTTCTTTCGATACCCTTTTAAAAGTGATAAAACAAATGGTGAATTAAATTAGTTACCACAGTTGAGTTTATGATACCTAATATGTAATTCTCATTTCCAATTTTTTTTTTATTTGCTCTTTGTGTGTGTGATAAAAATCAATAATCATTTCACTTCTTTTTTGAAAGAAAGTAAGAGATGATTAAAATTCAAAATGCTTTTTACCCGATTGTCTATTCTGTAGTTTTAAATGGAAAAGTTTGATCTTTTTCGACTGAGACCATATTTCCTCCCAAATGGGATATGGTTGGAAAACATTGAATCAAAAGGTACAGAAACGCTTAGGAAACAATATTGTTAACCCCCGTTATACAAAAGAGGGTCACGATTTAAAACACATGAGTAGGAGATGGATAGACCCTTGTTACTTAGATGCTCTTGGGTGATGATTTTTTTGAAGACGTCAAGAATCGAAATACTACTTATCAAGTCATTATCCTTTAAGTGTCTGTCTTTTTGTGATCAGTGATAAATTCGTGTTATCGATGTGTCACTTCTTTAAAGATAGAATGATATTGGATTAACGCACTATTCTTATTACTGATTAAGTTTTAATTCTCATGTTGCTCTTACTGATAACTCTTTTGGTTAATATTAGATTAAGAGAACTGTCATTGAGATTTTTATCGAGTTGTCATATCAAAATTATTTTAAATTATGATAAGGTTTGTGAGACAAACGTGACTAACTTCGCTTCTATTCATGTGATAAGGTTTTAAAAATTATGCCAGATAATGTAGGGAAGCGTGACGTACACGAGACGGAAGAAGTCTGGATATTTATAATAGATCGGTTAGCGTTATAATCAGTGCATAAGTTCGATACGTCAACTTAAACGGGCGTTTCTATTCTATTTTAATCATGGTTCCAATGTAATGTTCACATTTGAAAAATTTGTATCATAGCTAAAATATGTTATTCTAATCTTAAACTATAAATGGAAAGTGTATATTAAAACGTCTTAAGTTTTTTAATGGTTTCAGTAATTTTTCATCTGTGGTTTTTTTTTTTTTTTTGGTTTATACAAAAATAGCACTACTAACTAGTTATTCTTAGTTTTAAACATTCAGTCATGATGAGTTGTGCCACACATGAAAACAAGTTGTAAAAGAAAAAAAAAATAATCGAATAAATCCTTTTTTAAATACAATGTAATAATTATTTCATTACTTAATTTGAAATTAGTTTTTATATATTTTAGTACTACGGTTCTACACTTTTACAATTTAAATTTACGAGATTTAAAATATTATTTCAAGCATCCTAAAAACAAAAGATGTTACGAAACCTCAAAGATATCAGGTAAACATAAGAATAAAGGAACTGATAATTATCTATATTCTTCAAAACTTAGAGGCATAATACAACTTGACTGTTTTCATGGAGTGTAACTTGGTAAAGGAACAGTGTTCAAAATCACACAGGCAAAAAGATGATTTGAAAGGTTTGAATCAAAAGTTTTAGGATTATTTTGATATTGATTTTTCTTTGAAATTTCTGCGGCTTTTAAAGGAGGGAAGTCCGTTTCGGGTGTCGCACTAACGTTTAAATGTCCAAAAAAAGTCCAAACGTTATTTTTACGCATTAAATTTCGAACAATTTCATGGAGGAGAACCCCTAAACCTCCTTTTTGGAATGATTCAATATTACCCCAAAATTTAAAATTCAAATATAAAACATTAATATAATAGGAATATAAAAATTTTTAATTTTAACGTTCTGGAAGTTTGTTTAACCTAAAATGTGTGCATAACATTAATGTCTAAAAAATAATACAGTTCGGCCAACCCCCCCCCCCCCAGTAAAAAAGTCTAGTTACAGGCCGACAAAGCGACTATTCAAAAAGCTTGAACAAATCCGCAAAACTATTTAGAATACACGATCACCCAAATCCGAATCTTGAGACAAATCCTCTAAGTGCAGACGGTAATCGTACACACACAAAAAGTTCCTCGTGCTTCACATCTGTTCCCTTAGGCTTGATTAATTGTTCAAAACGATAAGGGAAGGGCAATTTTTTCGCCATTTAGTGTGAGAACTGCGCTCCCCTCAAGGAGGCAGTGAAAAATGGTTCAGAGACAGACAGCTCATTGTCACTTGCATGATGAGAATTTTCCACTCCTAAAGCTCATTCCCACACGTCCATGTCGAAAAGCTACCCGAATTAGCAGGAATATGGTGGGAGATTGATGGTTTCTGAGTATGGAAGCTACTGAAAATTGAATTACGGTATTCAATGACTTTTTGTATTCTTAATCGAAAGCTATCAATAGGGTGGTAATGTGGCATGTGATTGATCGTCTAAGCAGGCTTCTACCGTTTGAGTGATTTTATCGGGTTTTAAAACAATTGAAGCGTGAGTTCGGGGAGTAAAAACTTTATTTATGGAAATTGGTCGTTGCAGAGAGGGTTAAATTGCTACTCTTTAAAGGTTGATAAATATTAAACGATCGAATGGAACTTAATAGAGCAGCGTTTTCTTTAATAGCAGAAGGGACGCCTTTTTGAATTGCATTGGAATTTGTAAGTTGCGGTATTCAATGGGTTTTGGTGTTCTTTTATCACTTGCTATCAAAAAGGTGGCAATATCCTCACATGATTCTCTTGTTTAAGAAGACTTGGGTGGTACTACGAAGAATGTTTCAATGATATCACGCTCATATTTTAAACTATTTAAAGCTTAAAAGAAGCTTAAAATTTCATCTTAAACATTAAATTGTTGCTTTGAACAGTTTATGATAATTACTTAATTTAAAATAATGGAAGTAATGTCCTTAAATGAGAAAAGAGCTATTTCCATGCATTTCATGAGGAAATAAGCATACTGCAGTTACGAATATTATTCGGCAATTCGAACTCTTTATAAAAAGTATCATTTTCTAATTAAATCCGCTTGAAAAGACCTTCGGAGTTTTATGAAACAGTGTACACATACGTAACACACTTGAGAAAAAAAAAACTTAATTTGTAGTCTATATAAATACATAGTAAATGATTTTTTTCTTAACAATTTAATTTTCGTATTAATTATACAATTAATTCCGATTTAAACCTCGTGCGGACCAGACCATCCCTATTCCCAACTTTATCATTAGAAATTTAACCTTGTTTCCAATGCATTTATTCCTCACAGAAGGTATGAGTTTTTTTTTCTAAAGTAAGGAAAACCAAGTCCTAATGTTTATGGAATTGAAAATCTAATAATCTATTAAACTTAAAATATAAATTAACATTAATAATACCAGCATTTTTTATCCCCAACTATTAAGAAATATACCTTTTATAAAAGACATTTAACCATTCTTATCAAGCTTTCACTAAATTCTACAAAAAAAATAGAATCCATAATTAATTACAATTGTATATTTGATTCAGTAAAACTAAATAAGAAAAATTTTAATATGAAAAATGCTTTTTTTTTCAACAATATACATATCCTACAAATAAAGATTTCAATATAGTATATCATATGGGACGCTTAACATAGTATACTTTCTTCATCTTTCATATGTGAATAAAAGAGGATAATATTTCACAAATGATAATAATTAATTGTTCAGGTAAGTGGAAATGGTGTTGGTGTTCACCAATCCGAGTGGCCGCTCGTGGACCTATCAGGGCAGTGTTAAGGGAGGGGCGAAGGGGGCGTCCGCCCCGGGCGCAGTATTCAGGTATTCAAGAGAGACGCTGAATTTGTGCCCGAATTTTTTTTTTGCAATTTATTATTTTAGTATTTTGCAATTTAAAATTATTTTAGCATTGGACTTCGTAGATTCTTCAATACTTTCCATCGGAACCACGATGAACGTGTTCAGGGGGCGCCAAATTTTTGCCCAAACATTTTTTTGCGAATCTGTCTAAAAATAATGTAAAGTAATTATATTTGGGAGGGGGCGCAAAAAATCCAGGGGGGCGCCAAAAAAGCCATCCGCCCCGGGCGCGATTTTTCCACAACACGGCCCTGGGACCTATTAACCCTAGAAGGGTTCACACCTACGCCCAAGTTACAGGTTTAAATAACATTAGTTTAAAACAGTTTTTTTTTCTTTTTCATAAAGCCAACTACAAAAGTAATATTGTATTATTAACAGTTTTAAATTTGAAACAAAGTACTTGACATGGCATGAAATTTAAACCGCAGGACTAAATAAGATGATTAGGAATTCTGTTGATCTACTTCACATGCACTGACTGACGGTGGAAATGTTATATGCGAGACTAACTCATGTGTAAAAATCATTTATTTGTTCAAAACCTTTCGCATTTCCAGCTATAAATTTTTCTTACATAGATGCTTTTTTGACTTACTTCTTGGATTGTGTGAAGAGGAAAACTATTTTTTTTTTTAAAATTTCCACATACTTTTTTGGTAAGTTTATAAATCTTCTCACGGACCACCTCCGATGGTCTCACGGACCACCAGTGGTCCGCGGACCACCTGTTGGGAACCACTGGTCAGAGAGATAATTTTGGGTAGAAATATTCGGCAATTTATGTATATATTTGGCTTTTATTCATTTAAATCGAAAAGTTGTTAGGCTTTTGGGGGTCCTTTCAAATACTACGTAAGCTCCTAAGAGAGGGTTTCTATTTACTTGTTTTTGCAAAAAAAATGGGGATATGAGTGATGCTAACGTAAGAAATGAAAAAAAAATATAATATTTTTGTAAGTATCTTAAACTTTGTAAAACATAGTTCAGTTGATAAGGTTCGATTAAAAATCTAATTAATTGAGAAGTTAAGCTCAAGTTTTTTTTTTTGTTTGTTTCAAGCCGAGTTAGTTCTTCATTTAAATTAAGTTTTAAATTTTTCGAATAAGATCATTACTTTTAAACGTTTTGTAAACTAGTATAAGAAAGACATGATTTGAAACCTTTTAATTTTAAGAACCATCGGGAAAATTTCTATGGGGCATTTTTGACAAATTTAAAAAATTTAGTGTATGCACTATACATTTACATAAATCTTGAGAAATTGTATTTGGTTTTAGTAAGAAAAAATGTTTAAGAAATTATATCAAGCCAAGTATTTTAGTGAAATTTAGCTACAGCGAATTTTGCTTAAAATAGTTATAAAATCAAAAACTTTGAAATGAAAGTTAATATTTGTTAAATTAAAAAAAATTCTATAAGTAGTAATCCCTGAATAAAGTTGTAGAATAGTATGTTTGTAATATGCATTCATTTCACAAAGATACATGAAAATGGGAATGAAGCAAACACCCGTTGGATAAAAAAATTGCGAAGGACCGAAAATGTTTCACAAATAGCAAGTTTTCTCATAATAAAAAAAAAGTAAATTGGCTTATTCGGGTAGGGCAATTAAATTTTTATAAGGGATAACTTTGTGTGTCTTCCTATCTTAGAAAATATTTTACCTCACTTTTAAAGTAATTCCATGCTAAAAGATCAAAGTATTGACTGTCTGCAGACGCGGCACACGAGAGCAGAATGTTCTTTTCAGATAGGATTACCACATGCAACTTCCCATCTATCATACATGATGAACTGATATGATCATGGATATGATAGATATGGATCGGAAAATATCCTAAAATTATCAAGAGATAATAATCTATAAGGTAAAAAATATTTTAGTGTTGGGTTCAGTTGACCTAGATGTTTATGTTTATCATTCAGTTGATAATAAAATTCTAGATAATGAATTTTAGAACAATTTACAAGTACAGGGATACTACTTATATCCTTTGGGGGTTGGTGAACTGAAAAATAACCTTTTATTTCAAATACAGGGTGGGCAAAAGTCAGTACACTTTGAAAATTCCATAAAAACCGAAAAAAAATCGGAATAAAAAACGGTCTTTACACCCTGGGGTCACGGGTTTTTTAAGACAATAAAATTATGTTGGCTCCATCCATTAACATAATTTGAACTAAAATTTTTGTATTGTCTTAAAAAACACGTGACCTCAGGATGTTGAGAGTGATGACCGTTTTTTATTCCGATTTTTTTCCCGGTTTTTATGGAATTTTCAAAAGTGTACTGACTTTTTGCCCTCCTCCGTATTGCTTTATGTTTTAGATGCTAACTCAAAGAAACCATATTTTACCTGATAAATAAAATACAGAATGTATGAAAATAATAATTACAATCTTTTAGGATAGCTTATGATACAAGTGTTCGTGTGATCATACTCGCTCCCCTTTAAACTGTTGTCAACAGAGAAAAAAACGCTGCGTACTTTTACCAAATTACGCACTCTTACCCTCCCTTCCCCTATGCATAATGAATCTAAAAAATATGATTATACGTATAGTATATAGTTTTTTTTTCACTTATCAAAGAGGTTTTATACTATAAATTCCAAATTTAACAACGATTGAAATTCCTCTACTTATTGAAAAGCTATATTCAAGTTTATACTTTTTTATTCTATAATAAAAACGAAGAAATATTTAGCCCAGATTTTCAAAAATATAAAAAAATTAAAAAATTTCATAATATATTTAATACTATATTATAATATATTTCATAACATCAATATTTTAAATAATGGTTCTTATTTCAGAATTTTTGAATTTAATAATTTTAATTATTCTCTTTATACCTTTCGAAATTAAAACACGCTCAAAGTATGCATCAATTTGATACTTTTTAAAATATCATACATAAGCCATTTAACCTGACCATTAGAATAACACTCAATAAGGTTCTTTACCCTTCAAATATAAACATGTTTTTATCCTTTCTAATTTTTACACTTTGACCATGAAATAGCCAAACAAGTCAAGCAGAAAAGCAAACATGTGTTTTTTTCCCACAAATTTTGATATCGAATGTGCAACATGGGTCAGGTAAAATAAATAGGCGGGAAAACAAACATCCTACAACTCTGCAAAACATGTTACGCATATTTGTCCCTCCTATTTTTGTCCCTCGTAAAGGGCATAAGGATATGCCGGAAAGCAAACAAAACCTCCCTCTTATCTCCCCCATGAATGTGGTGTTGCTACCTTTCCCCGAGTCGTCTCAGGATCCAGCCAATGGAGCAGGAGTTTGTTTTGTGATAGCACAACGTTTCTACTTCTCATTCACGAAGTCTTCACGTGAAGAGACGGTTACACGTTACACGTGATGTGAAGGTGACCAAGATGTTGACATTGATTTGGCACGCCTAACTTCGGAGCCACTCATGCCATCGGGAAGGAGAGGTTTGGCACCCCCGCCTCACGGATCCTTACTATCCGATTGGCTTGACGGTTAAATCGGATATTTCGTTGGCAAAGGGGTAGAATGAGATACTTAGGTGAAAAATACGATAGAAAATAAAAATGGTTAATGATGAGAGCTGTTTATTTTTCTACGAAAACATCGTTTAATAATTACAAAAATGCAAGAGTGTTGATTATTCAATCCCGGTTGTTATTCACAATCGCTCGTGATTCAGAACACACAAGGTGATGGGAAGAATCCGTTACCGCTGTAAGAAAATCTTGTAACGGGAAACTTATAACAAAACCTACACACTGAGGCATGCACTAATTACTTCTTACAAAAAAAAGAATGAAAGAACCCCTACTAAGCAGTAATGTTGAGAAATTAGGGTAGTAAAATTTATAGAAGAGTTCATAAAAGAAAACGAACTTCATTTCCTTCTTTACAAAACAGTGAGGTAAAAATATTTCTATTATTATTGCGTATACTAATTGCAATTCTAAATAACATTAAAATTTATATTTCTTTGGTATTGAATTATCAATGTTCTGTTGTAATTTATTTATTTATTATATTTGTAATTTATTATATTTGTTTTTTATCGTTTTTTTCCAAATCTTTAATTAAAATTTGCGTAAAATTGACAATCTGTTATGTTTCCTTTCTAAAAGGAGGTATTTCACGACCATCCTAGTTTTAATCGAGAGTCTACTAAAAAACATTCTGTCATTTGTGTCCTATACCACATACCAAGGTTAGAATACGATGATAGAAAAAAGTATTTATGAAACGTATAAAACTAAAAGGAATGCAGTTTGGTTAAGACTTTGTATCATTTTAAGTGTCAAAGAGTTTTAGTTACTGTTTGTAATCACTGTGTTCTTTTTTTAGCACATCCACAATATTCACATACTAATGCTCTCCTTAAATTCATTGACTCCTCGGTAATTGCATGTCCGATTTTTCGTTCATGAATAAAGCAACTCAACATTTTACTAACTGAAGAAAAAATTTTAAAACTAATATTCATATACCTATAATGGGGTACTATTCCCTTATTCCGATCAACCCGTTGTCTTTTATGTATTTTTTTTATCTTTTTTGATATTATTCTGATCGAAATTTCTAATGGAGAAAATTTTTCCAACTATTCAAACTACAAACGACTCATAAAATTATTAAATTGAAATTTCACACCTTTTGGAAATTTTGAAAAAAAAAACTCAAGTGTGATCTTTTACCCTCACCTACCCTATTGCACAAAAGCAAAAATAATTACTTCGCAATTTTTATTCAACACTTTTTTTTTCTTTCGTAATGAAAGCTATATGATCCTCACAAGAGTCACCTGAAAGTAGCTGAAGGTCAAGAACTCTCATTTAGCATGCTAAAATTAGGAGGTAAAAAATGTTCGAGGGGATAGTAAACCTTGAAATTACCCTTGGCCTAATTAAATGGGCTCAGATGTTAAAAAATGAGTTTAAAAACTATTATTTATATAAACCTTCTAAAAATTTCCTGGGAAAAGACACCCAAACCAACTTTTGAGGCGTAAAATTCGATATTGCCAACAAAATTTTTGAAAAAGGTCCAAATTCTACTTTTTAAGGTTTTAGAAAGAAAGCTACTAAGTTATCCTATCATAAACGCTTACAAAGGTAAAGTTTATATTTTTAATCAATCTATCAACACACCGGGATGGCCTTGTCCAAAAATGAGCTCCTGAAGGGGCGACAAAAAATTATAGAACCGGGCGTCAAAAACCTTAAATACGAGCCTGACTATTTGTGTTATTTTTTTATGAATAAATCTATAATTCAAATGAGGCATGTGAGTGTTATACAAAATCAGTTTTTGCTTAACTACCTAAATTATTTATCAGTGAGAGGGAAGAATAAATTCGATAGTACCTACGCGATATATCGACTGTTGCAGTTTCCCCAATTCAACTCGATATACAATAACAAATCTTTGTATTAAAATGATTAACATGTTTTTCTTACAAAAACTTCACTAACCGTATGTGACTTTATAGTATAGGTACTATATATTTTTCAAAACAAATTACGGAAAATAAATTTCAATTAAAACAAAAAATGACGCATGCATTCAATAAACTTAATTTTTCTTGCAATACAGAGAGCGTTAAAACGTACAATTAATAAAATACTCATTAAACAAATTATCACTTTTTTGCATAAAGTATTCTTTTATATCCTATCTATTCCGAATAAGAAATCCCATCTCCCAGTTATCCATGCTCACTATAAGAACCCCCTACAAATGTCTAGATACGCATCGTATTCCTGATGATACAGGAAGAAACCCTCAAATGATTTCATTTCTCTCCTTACAGAGATAAAAATTCACCGTGCCTGATTGGAATTTGGACTACGTTTGTTGATAAGCAGTACAAGATAAATACAGCTGTTTCTCAGTGCAGTGCATTCTGTTTTAGGGAATGGAATCACTAGTCTTTGATCTCTTCCGTTTCATATCCTGACCCTTTCATTTGAACTGTCAGAATGGAGGTCTCTCGAGGTGCTCCGAGCGGAATCCTTCTGCTCCAGAAATGCTGTTCCCTTGGAGAAAAACGCCGAACCATCTACCAGACGAGCGTCCTGGTGTTGACGTTCGTGGCCTACACTGCCTTCCACATGTCCCGAAGACCCCTGGCTGTAGTCAAGAACTCTTTGAACCAAGACTGCAGCAAGCTCACCCCACCGGCAGGTATGATCATTACAAATGATACGATAGATAACTGGTGTGACTGGGTCCCTTTTGACAAGAAGGACGCCAACAGACTATTAGGGGTATTGGACTCTGTTTACGTGTTTGCGTATGCCGTATGCATGTTCATCAGTGGGATGGCTGCCGAACGTATAGACTTACGTTATTACCTGGCCATTGGTATGCTTTTGAGCGGCCTGTTTACATACCTGTTCGGACTAGCGTATTACTTGCAAATCCATAGTTTAGCCTTCTTTATCCTAGTCCAACTTATAGCCGGTGCCGTTCAATGCACGGGTTGGCCTGGGGTCGTTTCTTGTGTAGGCAACTGGTTTGGAAAAGCTCGAAGGGGACTTATTTTCGGCTTGTGGAACGCTCACCTGTACGTCGGAAACATTCTAGGGGCAGCTGTCGCCGGACATTTCGTTTCCCACAACTGGGGTTTAGCGTTCATCATTCCTGGGGCCATCGTTGGCATTGTGGGTTTTATCCTGTTCCTCTTTCTTGTCCCTCACCCTGAAGATGTTGACCTAACAGCCCCTAACCATCATGAAGCCTCCAAAAAAAATTCTCAAGACTCTACTGCTACTGGAAATAGTGTAAAATATGACCTAATCATCGGAGTGGAGGACGAAAGTACTGAAGAAAATGACTCTCTGACTAATGACCCCCTAGGTAACCATGTCCACCATCACAAGAAGAAGGCCATTACGTTTCTAGAAGCTGTGAAGATTCCTGGTGTGATCGAGTTCTCCTTGTGCCTTTTCTTTTCGAAACTAGTAAGCTACACATTCCTGTTCTGGCTGCCTCGATACCTTAACCATGCTACTGGAATGGGATCTTCGGTATCTGCCTACCTGTCAATAGCTTTTGACATAGGTGGAATCCTTGGAGGAATCCTAGCCGGCACCATATCTGACCACACTGGTGCCAGCGCCCTGACCTGTGTAGGATTCTTGGGACTGGCAATACCATCCCTCTTCCTCTTCGAAGCTTACGGAAGTAGCAGTGAGTATTCTAGTATCGTATTCCAACTGATTTGTGGTGCACTTGTGAATGGCCCCTACGCACTTATCACCACAGCTGTGTCTACCGAACTGGGTACACATCAGAGCATTAAAAGCAACTCTAAAGCATTGTCGACTGTTACGGCTATAATAGATGGCACAGGGTCAGTAGGTGCAGCACTTGGCCCTCTTCTCGCTGGCCTTGTGTCCGAAGTTTCTTGGGCCTATGTATTTTATTTGATGATGGTTGCTGACTTGTGTGCCCTCATATCACTTTTAAGGTCTGCTGCTAAAGAAGCAAAGCAGTGTTATGGTGTACAGTTCAAATGCGCCTTCCCATTCTTTTGTTGCAGATCTTATAAAGGATCTTACGAAAGAATAGGACGGTGATATAAATAATCAGTTTATATGTTTTTATATTATTTATTTAGAATGTTATTTAGGTAACATTTTTAGAGAGGTCAACATTATTCATTAGATTTTATTAGTTGAACTACCCCTTTCTAACTACTTTTGAACTACTTTACTGTATATTTTAAGTTTTAACGTCATGGAAAAACTACTTCAAGAGTTTTCAATTGTTTTTCTTATGTGTCGGAAAAAAGTTAACTCTATTTTTTTATTTTAATATACATCTAGAATCTTATTATTTGCAAAGTATTTTTAAGCTTTGGAAGTATTACATTATTTATAAGCCATCATTCCTCAGTATTGAATAGTCCTTTTGTTGGGAAAATTAGAATTATTTTCTTTCCTATCACATTTCACCAATATATTTAGAATACTTATTTAAAATTGTAATTTCAATTTTAACATTTTAATACGATTTTTAATCAATTAAAATTTATCAAATAAGTACTATGAAATTATCTTTTGAAGTTTAAAAGCTTTGAATGTGAATTGTTATGAATTTCCACCCATAAAAATAATTATGGCATAATTTTTCCAACAAAGGAAATATCATCAAGTTCTTTTTCATCCATAATCGTTGAAACAGTACATTCTTTGTTTATTCATGTATCATTATCATTATTAAACATTAATAAACCATAAAATTTATTATCAAGAAAATTCAAAACTTAAAATGAGTAAATATGGCAAAATATTTTATGAATATTTTCATCTAAATGCATAATTAGAATTACTTCAAGAAATAATTAGTTGTATATATGTGTTCATAATGTTTAGTGATTTATATTAAAAGATTTAGTTGTCTAAGAATTGTTGTTTCATCAAACCGTGACAGTATTATTGTGTAAATAAAAACTTTCTTAATTCATTAAATTGGTTGTATTTATCATAGCCTTCAAAAAATACAATGAAATCTCAGTTGAACTGATAGCAAAATATTTTTCAATTTATTCTTTATTTTGATTTTACTTTATTTAAGATGTAAAAACTGTCTATTCTTTTTGGGATCTGCATAAAATTAAGTTATATTGAGATTTCAATGTAGCATGTTTTTTTAATTTGTGTTTCAGTTCAGTGCATATTTTATTATTTTTCTAATTGTTATAATAATATTACTTAAAATTTCCTGCAATAGAAAGAGAGAGAGAGAGCTAACGAAGAACTCTAATTTATAAAGAAAACATTAGAGTAAATCACTCTTTGAGGAAATTAGAGCTTCCTTTATAGCAAGTTAATAACAAGAGGTAAGTAGCTTATCAGGACATTTTTCAAGAGATTTGAGAGTTTTTAGAATTTATATTTTTTGTTAGAGAGAGAGAGAAGTTCCAGAATCATATTATAAAAACTGAAGGCAAACATCCCATTTCATTTTAAGAAATATTAAGTATTTATTCAAGTATTTATTTCTCTTTCTTCAATAATAACATTAAAAAATGAGGCAATATAGATTTTATTGAGGGTATTGGATTAATAAGTAGACATATAATATTTCGATAGCTTATATATTACTGAAATAAACTTTTAAGGGATTGATGGGGAAAAAATAAATATTTTTATTATATTCTAAGATCTATAAAACTTATAGTCACCCTAAAGAATGTACTTTTCAAAAACAAGATGAAGATATTTTCATTATGTAGCATAGATTTATGGCCTTGCATGTTGGTCTAACCCCTTATATCATTTTAACTTTAGAACTCTCCATCCAATTTTTTATTAAATATTTCCCATGACTCATACTTAAAAAGCCCAATTTCCGCTACAAATTGTTGCGGAACTCTCTTACGGCTGTATTCTGGAATCCAGTTTTTTCAATAATTCTGATAGGGTTAAAACTTGTTTCCCTTTTTCATATACCAAATTAGAAGTTTTGATTCCAGTTTAAATGTAGGTTAGGTTAGTGGCGAATACGGTTGTTACTAATAATTATCTAAATCAGAGGTACTGAAACTGTGGTTGGCCAGTCAGTTTTTAGTGGGTCCCAACAAGATTTGATTATGTCTGAGTACTATCTTTTTTTGCGAACGTGTTGTTGGCTTTTGAAATTTATCAAATTACCATAAGTGAAAATAATAAAAAGAGCTATAAGAAAAATTACCCTTTTTGGTGTCAATAAAAGGACAATTAAAGTAAAATACAAATACAATACAAAAATACAAATAAAGTTTAAACCCTTCCTTTTAATTTTCTAAACAGTTAATTTAACCTCTAATAGTACATGCAATTTATTATTGTGTAACAAAATAGTTGGTGACCAAACTCCACACCCATGAAGATCAAGTCTTGTAGGGGGCAAGGGAAAATTAACTGAAGATAAGGTGGGTCGGTGGTGTTTATAAAAAGAGTGTCGCGAAATTCAAAAGTTTAAGAAGACCTGTTCTAAATGTTAAAATTACTAAATGTATTAGGTATTTGGTTTTATAGAGGTTCAAAATGTAAACAAATAATTATTATGCAAGTCTTACACATAATCTTCGAAACACTACGCTCATTGCCTTTATACAGTATGTTCTAGATACCTCGAGCTTTAAAATCTTGAAAACCTTAGTAATTCGAAAAAAAAATCCTTCATATTTTGATTTTTAGTTCCTATCTGCACATAAAGATTATTTACCGAGCACTGAAAATATGACATAAAGCAATAAAGCGTAGTCAAACGGCTAAAGGTAGAAATAATAATGAATTTTTACGCTTTTATGTATTTTAAAAACTATGTAGAAAATTTTTTCAAAGGGTAGTTTTTGTATTAGTAATATAATATTAAATTAGATTTTTCTGGACGTACCCAATTTTTATTTCTTTATGAACAAGCACACAAAACCTCATTAAAATTCCAACGAGATAAATCCTTTACATAGTTTTTAAGAACAAATCATGAAAACTAACATTCCAATTTTATTCCAGTCCCCAACCATTTGTAAGGATTACATCTTTTATCTCTCGGGGTCGTCTTTGACCCCCTAATGGCCTTAGGATTGCTTTTGTGTGACCCTGTTGGGTTGTTTACACCTCCTAGAAGTTTATACCTTAAGTTTGGATTTTCCCTCTTTGTAATAAGTGCTCATAGTTCAATTTTTAATCCTTTCTTATGGAGAATTACACAATCTATTGATATCATTGAATCCTTTATGTCTTGAATCCTTATCTAAAGGGTGGTGTCTGATTAGATTGCTCGTTTTGTCCTTGATTTCAATACCAAATGATGTGATGATCGCGTCAGGAGGAGTAACCGGTACTCACAGAATATTTCCTTGAGTTTTCTTATCTCCAAATTTGTTGGAGTGTTTTTTCTTCGGTGAAAACATTATTTTTAACCCTTTATCACACATACATACCGTCGATTAGAATTTATTTATGAACAGTACTTATTTTCACTGTCATAAAAATCGAAAGTAAAAGTAGGCTATGTTGTAATGATAGCAAAAGTGTCATACACTAGCGGATCCAGGGAGGGGGCTAGAGGGCTTGAGCCCCCCCCCAAAAAAATGAAAAATTTTACATTATATAATATGGAATTTTATGCACCAAATTGAGTTAAAGCCATGTTATTTTAAGGTCAAATTTTCAAAAATTTTCTGGAGGAGGACCTCCAGACCCCCTTGGTACTTGTAACTTTATTATTACAACTCTACTTTATATTAAGTTTGTCAAAACGCAAAAATTCTACCATAAAATCTAAATCCGAAATTTGTATGAGGTATACCAAAACGAGTCGAAAAAGTGGGGGTTTTTTTACTTAAATTTTCTTTTACTTTATATTAAGTTTGTCAAAACGCAAAAATTCTAACATAAAATCTAAATCCGAAATTCGTATGAGGTGTACCAAAACGAGTCTAAAAAATGGGGCGGCTTTTTACTTAAATTTTCAGAATTTTTCTAGGGGAGGACCCCTAGAGCCCCTTAGTACTTGTAACTCTATTATTACAACTTTATTTTATATTAAGTTTGTCAAACCACAAAAATTCTACCATGAAATCTATATCCGAAATCGGATGAGGCGTACCAAAACAAAATGAAAAGTGTTTTTTTTTTTTTCTTAAATTTCCAAAACATTTCTGGGGGAGGACCCCCAGACCCCCCTTTTAGTTGTTGGAGCAGGATAATTCACAACCTTTTCCATATTAAGATCATCAAGAAGATACAATTGGATTATGGACATTCTTAGCCCCCCCCAAAACCAAATCCTGTATCCGCCACTGGTGTCATATTAGATGTTTTGGATATTTATAGAGATATTGAGAAAGGCAATGCATTTCCTACTGTAAAAAAAAAATTATAAATAGAGCAAAATGGGAAAAAAGGAAGAACTTCTACCAGATGACTGGATGTAATCAAAAATTATATTAACCGATGCGAATGATTCAGGAAGTGCTTTCGTTGAGGTTATTTTCAATGTGCAAACTTTTAAGCCCTCAGTAGATTATTAGTTTATAAACTCAACATTTTCACAACATACAAGCCCTCAAAATAGCAATTATGGCTCCCGGTGCCCAATGGAGCATATTAAAAAAGATGTCCTCGGAGTAACTTTAAAATTTCATTCGAAACGAAACCACCAAATTTTAAGAATAGAAAACCTCAACCAACTTTTCAGGGGAAAATGCCATCCATCTACATAAATAACATTGCTGAAAATATTTTACAATAGTTCATCAATAATTCTAAATGTTTCTCCTAAAAATTATTCATCATGTCTACTAATAACTAGTAGGATCAGAATACTTCGACCAACCTTGGAGAATAAAAGTGTTCCATCAAAACCGTTTAATTTAATAGTGTTAGGGTCATTTCAAATATTTTACTTGAAAATCTACAGCTAAATATATTCATTTAAGTTTTATATTTAATAAATAAATAAATTATTATTACTTTATAAGTGGAGCTTTTTTCTTGTTATTTCTGATTTTATAATCTGTACACTTCTGTAGTGCTCATCAGTGGATTTGAAATCCTCAAGAATCCATCGCATATCTCTTCTCACCAAAACCAAAGAATCCAAAACAGTGAAGTTTCTGAAATTGAGAGTAAAAATCGAATCATCTGAGCCAATTGAATCATATTGAGAGTTCATCTAAAGAATTAAAATGTGTACCAAGGTTGCACCTTGTAAAACAAAAGTAATGATAATTTTTAAATTTCAGTTCATTCTTTGATTGTTAAAAGATTCAAAATATTTGAAAACTTTAAAATAACATTCAAAGTTCGTGTGTTGTAAAATTTTTGAATATTATTAGCAAATACGTAGTTAAGTCGTAAAATTATTAATTAAAGTATATTAATAATATTAATAAAGTAATATTAGTAAATAAAATAATATATATTAATAAAGTAATTCGTGAAAGATAAACTTTAACTATGTGTTATAGTGTTACTTCACTCAAGTGTCGTCTGATATAGATTTATTCCTCATTATATTTCTAGCATTGAATTATTTTCAAAATATAGCTTCTCTTTTGTGTCTTCCTTCTATTTCCTTCCTTTAAAAATGTTTAATGGCTTATGTATGTGTGCGTCTAAATGTTAAATTCAGTTTTTTTCAACCAGTAATTTTAAATATTTCGTTCTCTTTTTCATTTGCGTAATATTATTACATTAATTATTCCATTAAAAGAATGAAGTAGACACTCACAAATGATATCATGTGATATAAAAAAAACTATAAAATATGTCACAAGAATTAGGTCTGTACTAACAAGTTTTATCATTTTTACATTAAAATTAGTGGTAAAAATTCCGTTTCGGATGCTGGATTTTATACAAGTATGATTTCAATTGAAAATAATTATCTGAATTTAATATTGTATAATAATAGATTTTAAATGCTATCGTAAAAAATAACTGTTAAACTAGTTTTGAATACTCAGGATTCCAAATTTCTCAATTAAATCAAAAGGTTGTATTTTCATTTTTATTTACTCGTTATTATTTTATTTTTATTTCTTATTTTATCAAGTTCTAAAAGTTCTAAAACACCCTAATCTTACTATTTCTCAACCTTAATTCGGTTTTTTAAAGTTAAAACGATTATATTCTGTTTTAATTTATTGTCATAAATCGTTAGTCAATATTACTACTATTATAGAGCTTAAAAAACTGGAATCTCCTTGATAGTGATTTATATCTCTTAGATTTTAAACTTGTTTTGTTCTTAATGTTAATAATTCCCCATTTCTTTTCAGGTGTTTAGATATTTTGAATTATCACTATCTATCGACCCTATCACGATCTTTCTATTTATCTATTCTTTTTTAAAGATATTTGAGTAGTTTTAACGGATTTTTCTATAAGAGAAGTCTTAGACCATCACCCTCTTATACAAATAAATAAGCTTAGCTTAGTTCTATTGTGAAGACTACAAAACAAATGAAAGGAGAATGGGCTCTTCAAACGAATGAAGCAAAAGTACTTCTTATAGATACTTTATCACTCATTGCAAAACGCTGTTAGAGTTTAAGGAAATTTTTCTCTCAGAAGCTTGTGTGTAAAGAAATTCACATCCGCTCTCTTCACTTAGATAAGTTAAGGAGGAAGTAAAACTTCTAGAGCATTGTTCTTCAATTATATTTTTGAATTTGAAGTGTTCTCTATTTATATTTTTTGATTTGAAGTTTTATATGAAAAGTGGTACATTAAATTAATTTATATAAACATTTATAATATGATAGATGTATTCCTTAAATGTGTATTTTTAGTAGGAGTGTATTTGAACTCCTTTTTCGATCATGACGCGATTTATCTTTTAAATAATTTAGTAATATAGTACAATCGACTCCACTTAATGTCATCATTTTTGTCCAAGAGTAGAATGATAACAATATCCGATTGATAACAATAAGCGATTTGATACTAGAAAATTTCCAAAACCGAAACTCGAGTTTTTGCTTTAAAATCACATCTAGTCCTAATTGAAGTATTTAAAACGATTACCTAGTATGTAATTTGAAACTTTTACATTCTCAAAGAAAATATGAGAGTGGGACATATCACTAATAAATTAATGACTCATTTTGTATAATTATAAATTATACTGTATTAAAATTGGACTTCAAACGGGGAAAAAAGGAGGTTAAAGGAGATTTCACCACATTTCAACATTAAGCGATATATTGATCACATGAAACGATGCATTTCTTACTTGAAATTTTTCGGCTTAGCGTAGAAGCTATCCTATTTTAGAATTCACCCAAATGAGTTAAAACACTTGAAACTCCAGGATTTTATGCAAGTTTTTTTGCATTAAGTACTCCTGAGGGGCCTCTTTGAAATAATTATGAATCACAATCCCCCTTTAAAAAAAAGAAACAAGACTTCTTACGGGCTTGACTGGCTAACTTTCAAAAAATTTTCACTCTTATTCATCTATTAAAATTTTTAAAAACAAGAACGCCCTCCTTCTACGGCATTTCCATCTGGTCGGTTTATTTTTTCAATCAATTTCTGATATCTTTAGACATGTTGTATCGTAGCCAGGGTGCTGAATGTCAAAAAAGGGGGTTAAACTCGAAATCGCGTATATCATAAATTTCTTGATGGTTTGTAATAGAGTTCATAGGCCCCGTTTACATGGACGGTTCGCCGATGAAAAAAAAAACAATAGACAGTTTAATTCTCTATAGACAGACCTGTTATAGTGAATAGAATTCTATAAAGACCCAGAATAGGATGAGTATAAACATTAGAAGAAAGAAGAAGAAACTTTCGACGAGTCCCAGAGAAGAGAGCTTCCAGAGTAAGCTCTAAAATTTTCATTACACAATAATTTGGATAATAGTATTGTATTTTATTATTCTATTATTAGTCAAGGTTTGATTATTAGTGATTTCTTGCTCTCTGCAGCATTTTCTCGTTGCCACAAAGTAGATTTTTTTTGTTTCTGAAATGAAGTAATTTTATTTATGATTAAAAGCTTGAAAGTTTTGATTAGGAATCAACTGAAGATAAAAAAAAAAAGATTTTAAAATAATCCAATCCAAACTTTTCATTCCATTCCTTTTGCTCTGCTTCGAAGCCACATGTTTCATAGGTTCCAGTATTTGAAATGTACCTTTTTGAGTGGCAACAGTGAAACTGTTGTTGTCCGGCGAAAATGAAATTGAATTGTTTTGATTTAGATTTTATCTCTTTGCCGGGATGAAATTTTAGTTCATTCTGATATGAATTCGTTAAAGGAGTGAATATCTGTAATCTTTTTCATTGCAAGTTAATTAATTGAAAATTTTTGGAAACTTACTTTATTTTTTTTGAAATTTAAACTTAAATTCTTCGGCAAAAATTAATTCTTGGCTGATTTGTTTTTAGGATTCCAAAAATGTGATAAATGAAAGATTTTCCTTCACTCAGTTCCTCTCAAAATGTTTCTAGTCATTCCAATTTAAAGAACCAAAAATGCGGGGTTTGTATCTGAGGTTCTTGTCAAAGGGAAGAAGCTTAGCACACAGGATCTTTTTATTTTATGGTTTAATAAAACTAACTTTGCTTTCGTTGTTCTACAATGATTTCGCTGATAGATACTACATTGGGGATTCACTTATGGAACCCATGTTTTGGTTTGTGGATCATTTTACTAAAATATTAGGTCCTGTAAGTATTTATGCAATTTATGTTCTACTCCTATTGATACTGTTTGTTTTAGTTTTAAATTATTTGTGCTTTTATACTGAAGATAACCTTGTCATGCTGATTGTTTTTGGTTAATTATCATTCAGTGTTTTTATTTAAATCTTGATCTCATTTCCTACCCTGCAACTAATTTCACTTTAATAATAGTATATTTTAAAATATTTAGAGAAATTATAGTTAAGGGGATTTCTCTTGTACTTTGAAATCTAAATTATATTCAGAAGTACTTTCAAATATATATTCGAGTTTTATTGCATACAAGTATGGTACACATTATACCTGATAAAATTTCTTGTAAATATGTTTTATTTTATTTTTAGGTCTGTGTTACTGCTGTAATAATATTATCCTCATCTTTAATTATTATAGCCTATGTCATTGGTCTTCCATTTTATTTAAAACAAAACTTTTATGTATTATCACTTGCTTTATTCCTTGGGCATTGGCTCCTTGTCAATGTAGTTTTTTACTACTACATGGCATTTACTACTGATCCTGGTTATCCCCCTCAGGTAAACTATTTGCATAATTTGTATAACCTATATTAATAATTTAGAATATATCATATATCTGAGATCAATATAAAAACATCCTTAAAACAAATCAACTAAAAATTTCAGATCTATGCTTTTTACGAGAAATAATTAAACAGTTGTAAGGTAAATTATTTTGGTTCTTACGTATTACCTCGTCGACCATGCCGCTGAATTTGAAAATGTTCTTAAATTCTATTGACTGTTCTATAGCTGTGCTGCTAAATTTATGGACTGTGGAACAGTCGACAGGATAATACGCAAGTACCATTATTTCTGCTGTTTCAATTTTTAATACATTTAGGCATGCTTTTAACTGAAGCTCTGAACATCTAATAATCTATTCTATAAAAATAATATATTCTGTGAAATATAGGTGAAGTATTTTACTACTACTTACAACTACTTGTATCCTGTTATGCCTAAAAATTCTGAGGAATTTAACATTTATTTTAAATCTTCATATGGAAATTCTTATGACCTAACTAAAATCTACATGTGAAGCTAACACATAGAAGTATTAATTGAACTCGCATAGATTGAACTGTTTTTGTAAACTTGTTGAGAACAGGCTATAAAATAAAATTCAAACATGAAGTAAAAGTAAACATTATTTGATTGACATCATCGACAGTATCATGGGCGGCACCAGGATTTCTTTTTGGGGGATGCATCCAACTCATCTGTATCTACAGATTTGCAGTGCAAAAATTATTTTTTGACGCTTAAGCTACAATACGACTTTAGTTCAGGACAGATTTTTTGCAGGAGTCCATTCCCAGGGGAAGTAACTAAACTTAGATTAAATAGTAATTAGATTTTGGAGGTGTACAAAAATTTTTTAGACTCCTAGAGGGAATTTGAATTAGAATTCTTAGGGTGAATATGTGGATTAGATAGAATATCTTTTTGAAGAACATTAAAATGTATATTTATATTTTGAACCTTGTTCTATCATATATTTAGTTAAATATAAATTTTTATACCAAAGAGAGAATCTGGGGGTCCTTCCCCCAGAAATTTTTATTATCAAATCTAAAGTAAATTTGCATTGAAAGAGGTGATACCTTGTTATTGCACCAAAGCTCTAAATTGGTCTTGATAACTTTGGTTTCACAACTAACTTACCGTTAGTCTCTTAATTCTAACTTGCCAAACCATAAAGAGTTTTCTTCATAACAAGGAATGCCTTGAAATTGTCATCTTGGCCTTCCTATGACACTATTAGATAGATAGTGTTCAAATAAAATTAGAGCTATCTTTCCAATAGTGTCATACGAAGACACTTTAGAGTAAAATGTCTAAATTTAGCTTTAATTTATTTTTATTACAGTAACACATAATTTGTAGGAAAACAAAAGAAATATTTTAATTAAAATAAAATTCTTTGAAATATTAAATTTTCAAAACTTTGAGCTTAAATTAAAATTAAACTTACGCATTTAATAATTTTCTTAAAAAAGGTTCAGCACAGCATAGTAGTCAAACAACTTTTTTAATACATACTTCTAAGCTAATTTTTTATTCAGAAAAAGCGGGCAAAGTAATCCTTATCTACATCTTTTCATTGGCCGTTAAATTTAAAACAATGTGTTACTGAGCAATGAACATGAGTAAGAACCGAAAACCCTTTGGCCAATTAGGGAAACGTCTGCTCTAATAGGACAGATGTATGAAAATTTTTTGATAGAACACAATACTTTTGTGAGCCAATTACCTTTTTAAAAGTCACAAGCCCTTTTTTTCTAGCAATAGAATTATCACTTGACCAAATAGATAGAAAAATTCATTCTTAGACCCGAAAAAAAATTCGTTAAAACAAGGGTTTTAGTGAAAAGTCTTCGACATAAGAATGTTAATTAACATTAGAGGAGTATCCAATGTCTAGGATAAAATTTTTTTTTTCGAGAAATATAGGTTTTCAACATAACGTGTACTTCGTCATATCGAGAGTATAGTGTATAAAAATGGCATGATAAAAGTAATTATAATATAATATATCGTCACCACCATGCTAAAAACATGAATCTGCTATGTATAAGAATAGCAGATTCGTGTTTTTGGCGTGGTGGTAACAATATGATATTCTTATAAAAGAGCTCAAAAGCATTGATTGATTTTTGTGTAAATCTAAGTTGAATTTTTTTGCTAGGGAGCTATGATATCTGAAGCTGTGTCCATTTGTAAGCGATGTATAGCTCCAAAGCCCCCTAGAACTCATCATTGTGTGGTATGCAATCGCTGTATTCTAAAAATGGATCATCACTGCCGTATCCTTTAAATTTAATATAACTTAAATATTTTATCAATAGACATTTAGTAATCTTTGAAGTTGTAAATCTAGGTTATGAAATTGATTTGTCGAGCTTATGATTTTAACCCAACCAATAGTCATAGACTCCTACTGAACTGTTAAATTTATGTAATCTAGTTTAGTATTGCATGGGTCAATCCAGGATTTATTTTTTTGGGGCCAATTTTTGTGAAAAACTGAAGTCAAATTATATTTTAATTTGTCAAATTATCGCAAAAAAAAAAACATTTTTGATTTGAAGCAAACAATATTTTGTGAATGTTTTCTTGCAAGTAATCATTAAAGCTAATTTAAATTTTGTGAAAAGGTCTTTTAAGAGGTAGAATTTTGTGAAGGGGCAGCAAAAGAGCTCCAATTTTCGACTGGATCGACCCCTGTATTGCTTAGTCTCTGCTAGTGACATCTGCATGAAATTTTGATGCTTTTAATCAGCGTTAGAAATTTGGGGAAAAAGAACATTGGTCCTGCGGACCAGTGCTTCGCCAATCTTACTGGTCCGACAAATGAAAAAGGACCTGTTTAAATATTATTATAAAGTAACTATTGCACTGAATGTGAGTACCAAATAATAATGTTAAAAATCAATGCCTATTTAATAATATTTTTTCTTTTTCTCAGGGAGCCCCCTATCCTATATCGCCACATTTTGGCTTCTGGGTCATTCCATTTCAAGTGGTCCAGCACTGGTTGCTCGACCATTTTTAAAAAATCTGAAATTTTTTGTACATCAACCCTAACCTAAAAGAAGATCAAAACAACCATTATTTTTAATTTAACCTATTTTGCTTGTCCGCAGCAGCCATGCAAATTTCGACGTTTTAGCGGTTTTTGCTAATTTAAGCGTTTACGGGATTGGAAATATCTCCCCTTTAAAATCTCCAAATCAAATGGGGTTTGAAGCAAAATTGTTTAGAATAAAACGGTCTAAAAGACTAGAGCAAGTATGTTTTTCTAAAATAAACCCTTAGGGGTGAAATTTTAGTTTAAAGTTGAAATTTTTTTAAAAATATCTGCCCACTTTAAGAAGATTTTTTTATAAGAAGGAAACCTGTCAAGGCACAAATATTTTTTTTATTAATAGTCCAAATACATTTTAGGTCATATGCAAAGTTTTGGATCTGAGCCTCAATTTGTCTTTATTTAAAAAAATCTCAAAGTCGAAGATTTGTCAAAATTTGCAATTTTGAGGGTTAAATATCTCTGGTGGGGGACCAGTTAAAAATTTTAAAATGGTTCATTCTAGAGTACTATATATTAGTGTTAAGCTCAAGAAGTTCATAGGAGGAGATTTGACTACAAGCCGAGGTATGATTTTTACAAGGTGCCCCCAAATGTCGCAAAATTTGGAAGTTAAGGATTTCTACAAAATTTGTCTGTTTTCAAGAGAACTTTTTTATAGGAAGGAAACCATTCAACACAACACATATTTTTATACAAATAGTCCAAATGTAATTCAAGTTACACGCAAAATTTGAAACCTGAAACTTGGTTTTTCTTTGCTTAAAAAAATCCCAAAATCAACGATTTGTCAAGAATTTCACTTTTTTAGAGTGATATCTCTCTGAAGGAGCAGGAGATAAAAATTTGAAACTTTGTCATTTTAGAGTATATTATGGTTACGTGTTATGCCCTTAAAGTTTCAAGATGGAGGATATCTTTATCCGGGTATCTTTTCTCTTTCTAAATGCTCTATTTTAATTTCATTAAGTCCTTTGGTTATAACTTTTTTTATGAATTTTTAGTGGATCCGAACAAGTATTGCCAAAGAGATTATGATATTTTAACAAATACTTTTTCTCATGATATTTGCATGTATTTTTGACAGATTTATTGATCCTTAGAACAAACAAATTTTGATGATCTTCCCTTAGTTCACTTAACCGATTAAACTCAAGAGTTACTGGGCCATAAGGCGACATCCATAAATTACGTGTGGTAATTTTTCCAAAATCTGAATCCCCCCCTCCCTCCTTGGTGAGATTTTGCTGGACCCCCCCCCCTCCCCCCCGCGTGAGATTTACCTACAACTTTTTAAAAATTATTTTCCTTTCTCATACTTAAAAAACAAAGAAAATCGAATAATTTCTAACTTAAAAAGTTAACGTGAGATGCCCCCCTCCCCCCTTGGTGAGATTTTTCCAAACCCCTCCCCCCCTTTTTGACCTCATGTAATTTATGGATGTCCCCTAAACAGACTTGTGACAATTTTCTCTGATAAGTTGACCCACATCACAATCCATTTTTTAACATGAACTTGCGACTAATAAAAAATACAACAACAAAACACCTTGGTGAATCAAAATGTTCTTCCGATCTTGGTGCAGGTTTGCAGTCAGTGGCGTATATAGGAATTTATTTCGGGAGGGGCCCAAAATTACTCTCCAGCCCCTTCCCCACATATTTAATAGGTCCAATGTAGCTTTTTAAGGTTATAACTTAGGTTCTAAAAACTTAATATAGGAAAAGGTGTTAGTAATAAAAATACAAGTACCAAAGGGGGGGTCTGGGAAAGAAGATTTTTGGAAGAAAAAGAAAATTTTTGGAAGTTTGACTAAAAAAACCAGGTTTTTAACTAGTTTTGGTGCACTAAGTCCGAATTTTGGATGTACATTTTTATGAACTTAATATTTAAAAAGTAATAAAATAGAGTTCCAAGTACAAAAAGGGATCTGGAGTCCTTCCCCAGAAAATTTTTGGAACTTTACCCCTAAAAAAAGGGGTTTATCTTGTTTTTGGAACACTAAGTCCGAATTTTGGACATATATTTTTTGGTAGGATTTAGATTTTGATGAACTTATTATATATGTAATATAGTTGTTAATAATAAAATTCCAAGTACAAAAGGGGGGTTTGGGGGTCCTCCCCCAGAAAATTTTTTAAAATTGGACCCTAAAATACAATGTTTTAACTTGTTTTGGTACACCTAGTCCGAATTTCAGGGGGGGGCAGGGCCCCCTCGCCCCCCCTTATATACGCCACTGTTTGCAGTATGCAATAAAACAATTATCATCGCGGTTTTCTTCTTTCCTCTCCGTCTCTCAGGTTGTAAAGATTGTCAATGGCTGAATGCTAAGGTTAAGCAGTTAATATAATTACTTATATCAAGCCCAACTTTAACATATGTTTGGTAAAAAATACAGATAAATATTTTAATTCATAAAGTTCATTGCTAAGCTTTTCTATATTGCTGTATTTTGTATAATTAAAATTAAAAAGTAATGAAACATTAATAAAATTTACAAAATAATTGTAAAGTAAAAAAAATCACTTCAACAAAAAAAAAGTTTAATATCATCCTTGCCATTTCTATGTTTGTAGCCAAATAATCCTCCATCTTGAAACTTTTAGGGCATAACACTACCATAATATACTCTAAGATGACAAAGGTTCAAATTTTTATCTCCTGCTCCTTCAGAGAGATATCACTCTAAAAAAGTGAAATTCTTGACAAATCGTTGATTTTGGGATTTTTTTAAGCAAAGAAAAACCAAGTTTCAGGTTTCAAATTTTGCGTGTAACTTGAATTACATTTGGACTATTCGTATAAAAATATGTGTTGTGTTGAATGGTTTCCTTCCTATAAAAAAGTTCTCTTGAAAACAGACAAATTTTGTAGAAATCCTTAACTTCCAAATTTTGCGACATTTAGGGGCACCTTGTAAAAATCATACCTCGGCTTGTAGTCAAATCTCCTCCTATGAACTTCTTGAGCTTAACACTAATATATAGTACTCTAGAATGAACCATTTTAAAATTTTTAACTGGTCCCCCACCAGAGATATTTAACCCTCAAAATTGCAAATTTTGACAAATCCTCGACTTTGAGATTTTTTTAAATAAAGACAAATTGAGGCTCAGATCCAAAACTTTGCATATGACCTAAAATGTATTTGGACTATTAATAAAAAAAATATTTGTGCCTTGACTGGTTTCCTTCTTATAAAAAAATCTTCTTAAAGTGGGCAGATATTTTTAAAAAAATTTCAACTTTAAACTAAAATTTCACCCCTAAGGGTTTATTTTAGAAAAACATACTTGCTCTAGTCTTTTAGACCGTTTTATTCTAAACAATTTTGCTTCAAACCCCATTTGATTTGGAGATTTTAAAGCGGAGATATTTCCAATCCCGTAAACGCTTAAATTAGCAAAAACCGCTAAAACGTCGAAATTTGCATGGCTGCTGCGGACAAGCAAAATAGGTTAAATTAAAAATAATGGTTGTTTTGATCTTCTTTTAGGTTAGGGTTGATGTACAAAAAATTTCAGATTTTTTAAAAATGGTCGAGCAACCAATTTTACTTTTTTTGGACCACTTGAAATGGAATGACCCTTCTGTCAAAAATATGTACTTGCTTTACCAAATGCAATCATCAAACGCACTTAAAATACCGCTATCACTGAACAACTCATCTAAATATTTTTACATGTGCTCGAGAAATCACTGGTCCGAGCCTATTTTTAGTTGTCCCGGACCAGCAATCAACCGCAATTTCAAATGCTGCTTTTAATGTATGTTTGATCATCTAAAACAATTGTTTTAGGGTGTACTATTTTTAGTGGTTACTAGTGCATCTTTTTTAAATTATTGTAACTTAAATAATGCATCTAAAATTATATGTTCATTAGATACCTTATTCAACTAATCAACAAATTTTATTTATCCTTTTACTTTTCCTTAAATTTTAAAAAGCTTGGCTTAATAACTGCATTGGACACTTCAATCACAGATACTTTTTTATGTTCTGTGCATATTCATGGATTGGTATTGTTTTTGTTATTATCTTTGGAATTCCTCTTGCTTACGACCACTTTTTTGGAATTTCTGATGTAAGTTATATTTATTATTCATTGCATAATAACATGCTGAAAGCACCCATTTTTAAACTAGAACTATTTACTTCAGTATAGATTTGTAAAATTTAAGTTTTAGCATTTGAAAGAAATCTTAAGTATTAATCTTAGTTCTGCTGAAAAGAGATACTAAATTATTTTGTGAAACATTGGTTCTTACAGGGTGTCCAGCAAAGAACTTCATAGTTTTAAAATTAAATACCTCACAAACAAAAATAGATAAATGTATGAAACCAACACTATTTATTGACAGTATATGTTTTCTATGTACTCTTAAATTTTAATTTGAAATAATTAGGATAATAATTTAATTACCCTTTTTTTAAATTTGACTTAAAATATTTTTTTTACTGAACTCACACTTAACTGTGGATACCTGGTTCTGTCACCCTTTGTGTTACACTTGGGGCATATAACCCCCCCCCCCAATGCTAGGCCCAAAAGAAATTTGGTATTCCTTCCTGAAGTTCTGAAAGTTTTCTGTCTTCAGCTTTAAAAACTACTTTATTCCAAGCTACAGGCGAATGAGAGCTCAGGGGTTCTCCTCCGTACATTTTTTTTATATTTTGGGATACTTTTTCAGGGAATCTGAATGTTTCTTTAACATTGTTTAAGAGTTGTCTACACCCTTTTTTACTCTACCAATACCCCCAATTTTCTATTAACTCATTACCCCTCAGAAAGCTTCAATGCTCCCTGGGGCCAGTACTGCCTACTTTGGGAACCACTGAATTATACAATTAATTTTTCTTATGCTGTTATCTCTCAGCCAAATTAATTTTATAAAAAATATTTTGTCTGTAAAATATTGTTGCATGTAAGAGTAAAAATCCTTATTGCATTTGTAAAACTGTTGTTTGTAATGGATTTTGTTTTAAAAGCTTTCCTGCTGGACTAAGTGGAACTTGGATATATTTTCTTGGTTTTACATTTCATTATAATTTTTAGTTTTTATATTTAGTATCATGTTCAACAGAATTCTTGTAACAAAACAAAGCTAGTGATGGCTAATTCTTTTTTATTTTAAATTAATATAGTCAAGTATCCCAAATTATCCCAAAAGTATCTCAAATTATTTTATATTTTTTTAACCCTTTATATAGGTTACTTATTATAGTATATAGTAGTGTTATTAATTTTCATATTTTTGCTTATCTCCTATATTTACATTCAAGAGCAATTGAAAAATTAGTTCTCTACACAGTCCTTTCAACTGATTGTATTATAATGATATTTTTGTTAAAATGAAAAACCTTTCTATTTCTTTTATTTTGCAGTACAAAAGTTTTTCACCTGCACTTATAGACTTTGTTAAAAGTGTTGCCAGACATATTGTACTCAAGCCTCGATTACTTTTGGTATGAAAAGATATTAAGTTATTATAAAGATTTTTAGTGTTATGAACTCAACTCAGTTAATCATGTGTTAATTTTAAGGACATTGTTAAATTGGAATACTTTAGTTTGAATTGTAGTTATGTGGTCAAAAGTAAGAGAAAGAACTTAAATCATATAATTTTTCCCTGTTAGACTACAGAATAAATTAATTATATAAATTCAATGAAAATCCATATAATTTTAAATAGAGGTTTTCTGATGTAAACCATTTATTTTTATCATATAGTATAAAAATGCGTTATTCTCAATACAGGACGCAAAATTTCATCTTGTCATTGGTGAGATAATATTTAAGGCTCATGAGTAAATTTTGTTTCCATAATTTTCTATTTCAAACCAAAATATGTATGCATCATTTATAAGATCATTATTAGAGCCTCACAGTTAGGAGTAAAAAATTTTGGTCTAGCATGTCCCTTTATAACTGAAATTTTATGCCCTGGTATTAATCTTAATATTGAGCAATGAGCATATTATTTAAATGTATTAATTTGCATGAGAGTGGTCACAAACTTGAAATTATAGTCTTACAAGTTTTAATATGAATATAAGTCACGACTTTCCCTTAACAGTAAAATTTGGTTAAACAATAGATATTCATGGTGTGTCATCATTTGTTGTACTCAACTTCTTCCCTTTTCAACACATGTATGAGTGTAAAACTGTTTTCTATTTTTGGAAAGTAATTTTTAATGGTACTTATTTTACAGCAAGAAGAAATTCAGCTAGAAGCTACAAATTCAACAACTGAAGCAAACAAGTGGCCTGAAACTTTGTATCATTCTTGCATTGTCTATGCTGCTCTTTTGTGTGTAGCTGTTCTCTTTGTATTGGGAGCCTTGTTGGCATGGCATGCAAGACTTATCTCAAGAGGGGAAACTAGTATTGAAGGTCATATTAACAAACGAGAAACAGAAAGACTAAAAAAGGAAGGGCAGGTAAAAAATTTCCCAATGGAAGAGTTGAATTGCTAATTCTTGTAATACCCCTAAATTGAGTGTTAATAATATTTAAACATTAGTTGTGTGTGCAATTTCATTCATAAATTTTTGTCTATAAATAGCTTATCATAAGACAGTTTAAGGCTGAAATTTGATTCAGAATGGGACTGTTTTCTAATAAAATATTGATCTTGTGCAGTGATTTAAAATACCCAGGTATTTATTTTTGCTGGTAAACACCCAGAGTATTTACCCAAAATGAGTATTTTAGGGGGGTTTTATGGTATTTGACTGTATTTACTTTCTAAAAGTTTTTTTTATTATTTTATGACATTTAATAAAAGTCTTGTGTAAATAACGCATGAAATTATTGCTAAAAAGTTTTAATAAATTTAAATAATGTCAATGTTCTAAAAAAAAAAGTCCTAAAGGTTAACTCAAACAAGTTTTTCAAAAATCCCATCTATGTTAATAAAATATGTAATGGTTATATGCATTCCAGTATCTATATTTTAGAAGAGAAGTTATTTTGGGGCTGAAAATTAATATATCGGGGTTCCCACTCAACTTTGGAAAAAAATTCTCAGACTTTTCCAGGTTAATTTTGTAGGTTTTTTGGAAAACTACCAATCTATGGCAGTTTTTTGAATATTTCTTGCTTTACAAACATATATTTTTCATTTTCTGAGGCAAAAATGGGATGCTAGGTTGTGAGGTTGAGTGTTCCAAATTATAATTAAAGAAACGTGCATTTAATGAGTTTTATTCTTGGCATTTGTGTGCATAAGGTGTCGATTTATATTAAATGGATGATGCTCTACAATTTTGTGACTGACTTTTTTCACGTACCTCGACAGTGGTCTTTCCAGGGCAATTTTACTACCTTCTTCTGGTACCTTCACAAATTCACCATTTGATAAATAGGTACTTTTCACAAAATACATTTTTAAAAAGAAAGTTTTAAATTAAGTTAAAATTCCCTTAATTGTTTATTTTTTAGACATTCCATACTAAATTTTCTTTTGTTTTTTATGTTTAAAAATTATTTACATGTTTTTTCCGTTGATTTTGCACTTAAATTTTCACAAATGAGCTAATTTTTTACAAAATAGGTACCTTTTAAAAAAGCCTAGACAGACCACCCCTGCCCGAATAGTTTTTAAAATTGGAACACTCACTTCTGACGGGGCGTTGAAAGGGGTCTCATCGAATAGGGCATAGTCACTTTACCATACCTAGACACCACTTTTATGACTATACTAATAGGTGTTCAAAAGTTAAACGCTGTGGACACTTATCTTGGGACATCCTGTATGTAAAAAGGTATTATAGCTTTGTAGTAATATAAATTTATAGCATTGGAAAACGTTGCTAAAAAGTGGTTAACAGTTTCCTATATTTTTTACATAATGATTTTATTAAAGTATACTTAAATTTCATTCCACTGTACCAGCCTCAACTAATTAATGGCCTGTAAAATTGAACATATGCTCTGTAAAATTTTACCTTATCCTCCTCAGACCCGAGAGAAAAATATAAATTTGGTTCATGCCAAAAGTGTCTTAAATAGTTGTTTAGGTCCCCCTAAAGTAGATAAGTGGAATAGAATTTTTTCTTTAATTAGGAGGGGCTGGGGGGTTTGTAACACATGTGATACATCAGAACTCTACCACTACAACCAAAATTTGTGAAGTTTTAATTAAAATCGGTTTAGTTAATTTATTTGAGTTATTTAGGCACACTATACATAAAGTATATTGGTTAAAAATTAAGTTTTATTTTGTTTTTGTTTTTTATGCAAAAATTACACCTTTTTATCATTTTTTAGCATAATTTCTTACTATCATAGAATGCCTTGTAATAGTTTCTGGTGGATGTAAAGACCAAAATAACATTTCAATCTAGTTAACTAACAAATGTTAAGGCCATGCATATCATCTGTTGTTATGGTTTACGATTTATCAGTTAAAAAATTTCATCTTGAGTATTTGGAAAATTACTTCAAAAATAAAAATTTAATACAAAAAACCTGAATAAAAGTGAAGCAACACCTGATGTATCACATGTTATACAAACAAGTTTCAAAGGTCCTTACTGATTAATATATCATTAAAAAAGTTCAGATTTTGGTATTAATTGATTATTTGTTTCTCACAAAGAAAATGTATTTCTTAAAAATAGTCCAATCTATGGATAATTATTAAAAAAATTATCCTAGACTTATTTATACTTAGACCATAGACTTATTTAGACTATGTGTTGACATTGTGTTTTTATTCTAAAAAGGCTTTTAAAAATCTTAATATTGCAGAAGTATTGATATTTACTGTCTAAAAAGAAAATTATGTTATTTTTTACTTCATGTTACAATACAAGCGGTTTCCAAACATTTTTAGCAATACAGAATTTTTTTAAAAATCTGAAACTTTTGTATCACATGTGATATGAGGGTACTGAGGAGGTTAAAATACTTTTTTATACTAAAAAATTAAAGTTACCTAAAAGTAATGTAACTAAAGTAGCTACTAAAAGTAATGTGTTCAAATTGTTTTTTAAGTTGATATTTTTCATAAAAACCTACTTTTTGGGTAGGTAAATAAGGGAATTGGGTAAATACCCATTTATATTGATCTGACTCACATCAATGATCTTGTGGTATTGCTTAATATTTAAATAGTATTCCATAGTGATTAAAGTTCCTCTTTATTTTTTATTTTAAAGATGAATAAAGCTTAGGCAACATATTCAACCAGGTAACTTTTTATGTGGTTTTGTTTTTAATACTTTTTATAAGTTTAATGTGGCTTTGGTCCACATATACCAACTGAGTAAAATGATGTAGATACTGATATTGGCTTGTCTCTGGGATAATGACTTCTGCCAACTAAGTCATATATGCAAAGGTTTTACTGCACACTTCACCAAACTTTATTATACTTTTTTAAAAAAATATGTATTTTTTATAAGTATTTCAGTTTCCTTTATATTATATAAAAATAATGTAGTGAATTCTTTACAGATTTATAAAAATCCCTTTGACTTTGGACCCTCCAAGAATTGGAAACTATTTTTATGTGTTGGAATTCATAGGTAGTATATACTTGAGAACAAAATTATTATATAATTAAATTCATATTTATACTGAATTATTTAAAAAAAATTTTATTACTTATATTTTAATAAGAATTCTATAATTAATATTTTTAAACATATTTTTATCATTTTTATAGATATTAGGAAACATTAGAGTTTTTTCTGTGTATTAATTAATACATTATTTTGTTTTCAGACCATGGTGGCATTTAATATTACCCTTTGCTGAACCTCCTATTGGAGATGGCATGCAATGGAATATGTACAGCAATATTGAATGGGAGAGTACAAAATCAAAGCAGAACCCAAAATCATGTTTTATAAAAGTCTCATAAAGATTGTATTTTAAACATTTCTAAGTTTGATAACTTTTTTAGCCTGAATATTTTACTTATGAATCTGTTGGCTGGAAATAAATAACCCTTAAGTAGTTAATATGGACTGGTAATTCCAGTATTGATGAAAATGTTTTCATTCTTTAAATCATGCTGTGTAAAAATTTAAACTTCCTTCTACAGCAATACTTGTTTTTACAAACATCCGCATTTTAAAAAACTGTGAGTTGTTACCAAACAATTTTCTAAACTATTATATTTTTAAACTCTATGTATCAACTTCAGTTTTTAAATATACGCTTTACACATTTTGTGCAGCTTTATTCAAGGTCAGACAATACATCTCAAACCATTTTTTCTTTTGGATAATATTTTTTACCTAACTTAGCGTTATAGTATTAATATTGAAAAGGCTTTTTGGTTGGATTCTGTGAATGGGCATAGGGCAATATTTTCAATCATACATGCAATGGTAATTTTTTTCTATAAATAAGTGATTTCAGTGCTCAATTTTTCATCCATATTTAATGAAAATAAGAATTGAGCCACTTAGAAAAGAAGTGGTCAAACTCATTCATGACAATTTTCAGATACATAATGTTTTTCTTTCTTTATTTTTATATATATGGTTATACTAAATTAGAGGTAAACCACCTTTTCTCTGAGCTTAGAACAACCTCAGGAACAGTGAATCTTTTTTTTTTTTTGGTAGTTAGCTCAGAAAAAAATGGTTAACTCCAAAATTTTGGGTAAGATCATTTACTCTCAACCAATTCTCATAACATGGGTTTGTAAGTTTTGCTTTTTTTTTGTAAACACAATGTTTTTATTTACATTTGAAATACTGAAAAGATGCATATACTTTAAATATTTTGTATCTTATATTTTTGAAATTCTTAATTTATTAAAAATTGATATTTTGATGTATGTAGAGTTAAAATTCATAGTTAATAATTTTTTCATGTTTTTCTATTTTAAAAAACTTCAGCTTTTTTTCCATGGTAATGTAAAAACGAGTCTTTAATGTATCTTTGAAACCTTTATCTGAAAAGGCTGATATTTTATATCTTTAAAAGTATAATTCTTCAAGAAATTTGACTGATGTTCTGGTGCTTTTGTTTTTAAATTTTGAAATATGACTCAAAATTTTGTATTAGTCTTTGATTCCATTTTATGACAATTAAATGAAAACATTTTTCTAGAAATGAAGTTTGTACTTATTTTTTAACATGTAGATTAGGTTTATTTTATATAATTTAACTGTCAGTATTTTTTACTTTATAGCATAAGTTTAACTATAAAAGCAGAAATCTACTTTAACATTGGGTGATGTCCATAATTACGTGAGGTGTTTTTTCCAAATTTTGGACCCCTCCCTCCCCCTTGGTGAGATTTTGCTGGATCCCCCATGAATTCTCTCATGAGATTTTCTCAAAAACTTAAAATGGCTCAAACATATCAAAGAAATTAATTTATTTTTGTTTCGTCTTATTGGCATTACATGGGTTCTGATACAAATTTATTGTAAAATCGAAAATTGGTGTTAACTTATTAGTTATTACAGGACTGACTGGCTAATGATTCACTGTTTTGACTAATCTGCACATTTTTTCCAAACTTGGGCTAAAAAGTGTGAAAGAAAAAAAACTAATGTATAATTTCTGGACTAAAAGTTGTTACGAGATTTTAATTGACTCCCCCCTGGTGAGATTTTCCTGAACCCCCTTTTGACCTCACATAATTTATGGAGTCTCCTTATTTGTTTAATGCATTTCTTTTAATTCAAATGGCTTTACAATGGAAATACCTCGTTGTTCATGCAAGAGCTTCAATTGTCAGTAAATTTTCAGAATATAACCTAATTTCAATTAAGATGTAAATGTAAAATTGATAAAAAAAAACTTGAATGAAAATTTATAAAAAGTACAAAGTTTTTATTTTACAATAGTAATTTACATTAGTTTACATTCTAAATAAACACTACTTACTGTATATTTCCTTCGTATATTGAAACAATAAAATTATTTAATATTAAGCACTATAATATAATTTGATATTTGAGCATTAATACTGATCTTTCAATCCTTAGTAAAATTGTATGTAATATACAGTAAAATCACATTCTAAAAAATACAATATCACAGATTTCTAAAAATATTAGTAAATGGTTTTAACAATAAGCACTAAAAATTACAGGTTTAGAAACCAATTTTACCAAAATATTATCATTTAAACTATGTATTAAAGATGAAGAAACAATCTTAAAAGTATTTAAAATTGTATAAAATTTATCAGTATAAAAAATAAATACAAGGCACAATTTTATGTTGCTTTCTTGCCATTACTAAAGAAATATTCTTATACCTTGTATTAATCTTTAAATCTAAAAATTTTAACTTTTTAAGGGTTTATTTAAATGTAATCGCATTTTAAAAAGTTAATTTCAAAATAAAAAGTATCCAAAAATATAAATAGCCAGAATAACCTTTTATGTTTAGAAAATAAAACTACAAATAAATTGAGATATTTAATATGATACTTTTTAAGTGTAAAAGTTATGTCAAATTTAAGGAAAGTACTTAAGAACAATGGATGAGAAAAAAGGCTTTTAAACAACAGCATGCTTTACCTTTACCTAGTTGAAAAAATTATTAAAAATTGCCAAGTAATTTAATAGTTTCTTATAAAGTGAATTAAATTTAGAATAATTTCTTGAATAGAGTTAAATTTAAAATGGCATTGTATAACCTTCAATCTATTTATGGCACTGTTAGAAAAAGAATTCCAATATCAGAAAAAGAAAAAAGAAGGAGAAAAAAAAATCTATCAAAGTCAAGTATTAGAACCTCTCTTGTCATGGGATGCATGGAATAAAAATTGTGATTAAAATTATCCAATATATATCAGACTTAGCCAATGGATTTTTTTTTTCACTGGTGTAAAATAAAACCTCTAATTATGGTTTAGTTATTGTTTTATGGTACAAGAATCAAGTATTGGAGAATACCAGGCCAAAATTAGCTCACAATTTCTTAAGATGTGGCCTCTGGTAGCTTGCCAGATTTAGCTGGTCTCAGAACTGCATTTTATTTACTAAATTCATAGCCAAGCTACAATGTGGGAATATAAAAACAGCTAATTCAAAATGTTTTTCTGAATTTTGTGTGTCAAAATTACGTTTTTTTTTTTTTTTTTTTTTTCAAATAAAGTGTAGTACTTCCTAATTTCAAAACAAAAATTCACATTTACTTAATTATTAAACCATGGTTGTATGATGAGCTTAGCTGTCTTGGTCATTGGGGTTTTAAATGTGTAGCAGTGTGAGCCATGAATTTATGAAGTATTAAAAGTGACTAATGGCATAAAACTTTCCAGTGCCTTGAATTAAAAAGTTAAATGGGCACAGTTAAACCGAACAAGGTAATAATTGATGATTAAGTAAAAATTCCTTTAGTAAGCATGAAAACTAGCATTCAAAAAATAAGTCTAGATTAGAAATAAAATTATAAAAAATACTTTTATTAAAACATTCACTGCATCAGTGGAATGTCTAAAAAATAAGTCATTTTTATGTACCTACCTTAAAATTAAAACCACTATTAAAAATATAAATAGTTCAATACAAACTTGTCAAGTAATCTAAAAGTATATTTGTTATGGCCAAAGCCCGAAATCGGCCACTTCGCGTATTGGCCGGCCAATACGCGAAGTGGACGGGCTTTGGCCGTAACATATTCACAAATTCAGATGAAGTCCAAAACATGGAAGTATTCTCTGATACTAATTTAACATACTTTTTTTTACTTAGAGAAAATACAGTTAATATAAAATATTTTCGTATAAAAATAGTTTTATAAAATGAGAATCAGTTAAACAGTGCCTATAGTATTGATAGAAATATAAGGCAGAATACTATTTTGAACACCTAACTAAATGCAACAAATCATCTTCCCAAAACAGAATTGCATGAATAAAGTTGAAAATAAAAAAAGAAAAATGTTAAGCAACAGAGCTAACTCTTATTATTTAACTTGTAACCTAAAAAACTCAATTGTATTTTTATGGGTACAAAAATATACTCATGTATAACCACTTTAAAACACAAATGTGTATAGCTTATAAAGTATCTGGTTGAATATTAATGTATGTAAAAACATATCATAAAACAATTCTTTAAATTTTATAAATAGAAATAACCTTATAAGGTAGTTGAACTAAAGTGTTATTTAGCTAGAAATATTACTTTTCTTAACATACTGCTCCTTAAAGGGTTCAAAATTTAAAAGCTCTCATACTTACTTTAAAAAGAGTATACAAACAAGCTTTACAAAAAGACACTCATTTCATGAAAAGTTTACAATGATATGGATATGAGAAAATTTAAATCATATCTCAAATTATGTCCCTAATAAAAGTTCAAAATGAAGTTAAAGATCTAAAATAGAAGAAATAGTACATAAAAAAATTATAGGTAACCAAAAACATTGAATGAACTCAACTCAAAATATGTATGTTATTTTAGAAAACTGAATACCACACGTAAATGTTGAAAATCTTTCACAAATAAAGCATAAACAAAAGTATTTCAATACTTCAACATTAAGAATTGATGCATGCTCAAGAAAAGCCAACAATTATTTTAAAGTTATTTTAATAGTAGAAATGTTCAATAGTGATATTTAATATTGATAAGTTATCTCTGCCGATATGTGTCTTATAAAAAAATAATTATGGCTTATCATGAATGCCAAAACATACACAAAAATAATATTAAAAAAAAACACTTAGGCAGTATTTAAACTGCAAATACTTCAATCAACATTAAATATTGAAAGCAATAGGAAATTTAGAGGGCTATTCAATTTTTTTTAAAATAATAAAGAAATCTTAATTGAAATGATAATATAAAAGGGTAAAATATAGTATAAAGAGTGGATTTTAAATACTTTGAAAAAAAAAATGAAAATTGATCCCTTTAGAAATAATTAGATACATTTAAAACATAAGAAAAAATAATTAAACAAGAACTATAGGAAACTATCAAAAACAAAATCATCTATAGATTAAGTCAGCTTTAAAACACATTAAATTTGGTAAGCTTGTAGGAATTTCTTTATCTTTGACTAGTGGATTCTTCATGCTGCTTACATTACCACTGGGCTAACTGAGCATTAATTTGAGCAAGTAATGATTTGCATAAATACATTGCAAATAGCTGAAAGAGAAATTACCATAATGTAACATAAAAAGGGGCTAACCATGTAATAATGTAAGATATATAGAGTCAAATTTGTAAAAGAGACACAAGGGGATTTTAACCAGTGTTTAAATCAACTGAAAATCTGAATAATAAGAAGTATATTGCTTAAAAGTTAATTTAAGGATGAAGGATCACTTAAAAGTTAATTTAAGGATGAAGGATCACTTATCTACACTAAAAATAAATGAAGATATAAAATATAACCTTGGTCATCCAACCCACATAAGGATTTTAGGACACATTAGCACACAATGCTGCAGAAATTTAAATGTCCCTGTCAAATTTATTTCTTACAAAGTTGGTAAAAGGGGAAATAATTTTTTTCAAGCAAGTTTAACCCTTTCAGTACTGGCTGCCCTAAATTTTCCGTAGGATTCAATGGTAATCTTGGGCAACTTGGGATTAACAGGGTTAAGCTTGAGATTCTTTTGGCTAGTGAGATTATATTCAATTGATAGTAATGCAAGCTACAGGAAGGCAAACTTCACACTTTAAAAAAATCAATGTGAACCAAACTGGACCAGCAAAAAACTTCGAAATTTTATATAAATTTTAATGACTCCACTAATTTGAAAACAAAAACTAAACTATATTTTAAAGTTAGAAAATGTACTTAATCACAAAACATTGAAGCAATAAAATTGAACAAGTTATACTACTTTATCATTTCACATGAGAAATACTGTTTAAAAACATGGATAACTTACTTGGACTAATGAAATACCCAGAAACATTCCAGCAACAAGATGCAAATTGTGATAAACATAATCTTGAATTGCTTCTATACAACCCCGAGAGAAAATTAACTGTGCAGCATTGGTGGTGGACTAAAATTAAATTAATGGCAAATCAAAACCTTGAAATGAATTTTGAAAGTGTTTTGACTATAATCTAAAGTAAATATATAATTAATAGAAAAATGAGCAATTATTTTTTCCGGGTCAACCGACAAAATCAGGTCATTGGTTATTTTAAAAAGAACTGCTATATGGCAGTGGTGGGAATTTTAAACATAAGTGAAAGTTAGAAAAATTTCCAGGATGGAATAAGATTAAACTTCTTTAAAATAATTGTTGTTTTTTTATCTTCCAATTAACTGTGCTGACTTTTCTATCCCCAAGAAAACAACTAGGGCAGATTTCTGCTGCAAAATGGAAAACTTTCACCCATGCTTCCAAGAGTAAATTGAAGAAAATGGAAGTATATATTAAAAAAATTAGGATATAAAACAGAAAACTATGCATCATAAATTATATTAAAAAGTTATATTTTATTGAAATAACACCTGAAGAAAATCTAATTCAATAAAACTTCAAAGGTGCATAATAAAAAATCTTAACCATTTACTGAATAAAATAATAAAACTAAAATACATTTATGATGGCAGTTCAGCATGTTTTTAAAAATGATGAAAAAAAGAAGTAAGGAACTCAATTGATATTGCATGTGTGATGCAAAAGAGGCAAATAGATAACTATAGTTTCAAGGTCAGAATCTCAGTGCTACAGCAAACAATTAAGTAAAACAGTTAACTTTTTTCAGCTGGGTGGTGTGACTTTCAAAAATCAAGTCATTAAACACATACTTGAAATAATTTTTTCAACACTTCCACAATATACTCTCCCATTATCAAAGTACTATAACATTCATATTTTTGCCTTTTGATAAGCAAAAATATAATAACACTTAAATGAAAGGTTGCAATAGTTCCAGCAATGACATCCTAACCTTTAAACTCATGTCATACGTTCAACATTTTTTACACTGCATATGCAATACTCATTTTTCATATGTTTCTGTATCATTCTTAAAAATATTTGATCTCATTCTTCACTAGGCTGCCTTCATAATTATTTCACAATATTGTCTAAAATACTGGGTATAAATACATTTAAAAGGATAAAACACACCCATTTACTTTCATATTTAGACCAGAAATAATGTTTACTTACAGAAGAATTTTGCATTTGGTAACCACACATTACATTAATTAAACCACTCTGAAAAGAAAAAACAAAGAATTTTAAAACACTAAACATTTTAATTGGATTCATAATTAAGTTGTTCATTTCTTATATAATAAAATGAATTAAGTAAAGAGGATCTAACTTACGACAAATCAAGCAACTGAAATCATATTGTTCAATTAAATTACAAAAATTAAAATATTTAAATTTTATTTATTAAAATATTTAAACAAGAAATTTTATTTATTCAAATTATTTAAGCAAGAAATTTGAATATTGCATACTTCTATATTATGGGGATCTTTGCAACATGAATACGGAACAGCACATCGTTCTGGACTTAAATTATGAATAGAGCAGTTAAAGTATATGTTCTTGGACCAATCTTTGTAACCTTGATCAGATATACCACAGCATTGAAACTTAAGAAAAAAGAAAAATTCCTAGTTAGAAACCAAGAGCATTTGCACTGAGAACAGGAAAATTGAATGTTGGTTACATAAATTCAGACACTTATAGAATAATTTGACTCCAAACCCATCACAATGACTAAAAAGTAAAGACAATGAGCAATGTCCTTAAATAAATCATTTTATAATAAGTAATGGAAAATAATCTCATCCTTTTAGTCTTAATTATTGTAAATATTCCAAGAACAAAAAGTTATATAAGCCAGGCTTAGAACCTCTGGGCATTACTAGGAATTAAAAAGATGTTTTAAAATACTCAAAGCAAATAAATGAACATTAAATTCAAATATAGTTCAAAAATAACCCTGAAAGATATTTTTCAAATATAATGCTTACCTCTGTTTGAAAGGCATCAATGACATTTTGTAAATTGACATCATCTCTGTATTTAATAATGAGTTCTTTGGAGAGTCCTTCATTTAAAATGTTCACAAATTTGTTAGGGAAAACAAATGCAAAAACAGTCAATGCCATTTCTCCAATGAAAAGTAACAGCAATGTGAATGAGTACTAAAAAGAGATGGTAAGTTAGAAATACTTGTTTTGATTGTAAAAAAATTAATACATTTATTTCTTCATTAGTAATTTTGATTTTTTAGATACACTGAGAACATTTTCATCAGAGATGGGAAAAAAGACACCAGGGGTTAACCCTTTCGTGACAGGCGCCTCCACCACAAATGAGTAGAAAGAACTTTCCCCAGGGGACAGGCACTCTAACAAGGAGAGGATCCCAACGTGTCATCACCAATTTGGTTCATTTTTGGTGTGGAAGTAGTGCATGACTAGGACATCAATTTGTGAAAATATTAAGAAGCAACTTTCAGAAATTTTGGAGAAAATCGCGATTAAAAAACTTAACATGTACTTATATATCTGATAAGATTCTCGTCTTGCAAGCTAGTCGTGGTGTAGCGGTAAGAGCTGTGATTCCCAACCCAAAGTTCCCAGGATCGAGTCTCGCTGCATACCATATTTTTATTTTAATTTTCCACACAATTAAGAGCACAGATATGAAATAAACTTATAATAATATTTAATTATAAATTTTAAATATTTTTTCTTGTGCGTAAAAAAACTTTTGGTAAATATAATAGGATCATAAAAAATTGGATTTAATAATTTATATTTTTGGGAAACAAGGAATGAAAAGATTTTTTCAAAAAAAAAAAAAAAATAATAATAATAATAATAATAATTTATATTTTTATGTATGAAGTTTTACCTTAATTTATCCCTAACTATCCGAAAGGAAGTACGCAATTTTGTTATGCTAAAAGGATTTGTTATGTGTCTGATTTGATAGTTAAAATAAATATTTTTGTAGGTAAACATATAATATTTACAATAGGATCATAAAAATTGGATTTAATAACTATTTTTTGGGAAACAAGGAATGAAAAGACTTCAAAAACAAAAAAAAAATATTTAAAAAATGTTTCAAAATTGATAATTATAAATATAAATATGTACTAACTTTATTTCATATCTGAAAACAAAAATAAAAATTTTGGTATGCAGCGAGACTCGATCCCGGGACCTTTGGGTTGGGAATCACAGCTCTTACTGCTACACCACGATCCGCTTGCAAGACTAGAATCTTATCAGATATATAAGTACATGTTAAGATTTTTAATTGCGATTTTCTCCAAAATTTCTGAAAGTTGCTTCTTAATACTTTCACAAATTGATGTCCTAGTCATGCACTACTTCCACACCAAAAATGAACCAAATCGGTGATGACACGTTGGGATCCTCTCCTTGTAAGTCGCACTTCAGAAAAAAGATTGTAGAAATTAAAATTGTGTTTCAAAATATCTAATTTTTGCCATATGATCAGCAAAACCCCTTCGAAGTAAATGCTGAAAAAGTTAGAACGTTATACCTATATTTTCCTTGAAAATTTTATAAAACATATAACATTTAAATAGTAAACATTTTCTCATATCTAAGATGAATAAAATGGAAAAAATATCATCAAATGAAGAAATTTTATCTTAAGAAACATATTCATGAAGATATATTAAACAATAAACATACATGGATCAAAACCCACTTTATTTCTTTTTTATTTTAAACGAGCAAAGCGCGCAACTAATCTAACCCCTTGGAAGTCGTTGAAACATGGCCAATTCTGAGAAAAATATCAAATAATTTATCCATTTAGATTTAGATGTTCGAATATTTAGACACTCAAAATATGGGTTATTTCTAACCAAGCAATAAATAATTCCATCAGAACACAAGCATAATCTAAAAGAAATAAAAAACAAATCCTTTATAATAAATACATTAAATCTCCCATTTATCCTTCAAATGGAAATAAAAAAGTATATTGAAGCCTATAAAACATGTGCGTGAATTTGTGTTAGCTAACTAAGTGAAAAGGAACACTCTAAATTCCCATATGTTCTCAATGCATCATTCATAAATCTCGTTAATCCTGCGATACAACTTATCAAAAATATAAAATATTGTATGGGTTATGAAGATCGAGATTTATACTTCGAATTACTTAGTTGTAACCTGTAACAGAAATAGGGCGACATCTAATGAGAATAAAAAATAATATAAAGTTTTAGTTGTGTATCACATATGAGATGCCCTTCCTCTGGTCCTTTCAAAGCAGGCGTCTTACCCGTGAGATGGTAAGCAGGTGAAAGCACTTTGCTCCCGTCTCACCAGCGAGACAGTAGTCCCGAAAGAGTTAAAGAAGGAAGAAGGTTAAACATTAGGTGGATAAGGCACTACCTACCACTAATATTAACCAAAATTAAAATAATTTGAGGCATTTTTTAAAAACAATTCTCTTTAAATTAAAATTTTTATTTTCAACACAACCAGATGCAAAACTTAAAACATCTTGCAATTGTGTAAACTTCAAATGGAAAATAAATACCTAAGTAAAAATACTTACAAATTTTAGAAGACATGTGTTTTCTCTAAGAGCTCCAAGGCAACCTCCAAAACTTATGATAAATACTACTCCACCTACAACCATTATGACTATAGATATGTGTACAAAGAGTTGGAAAGCATTATTGACTTCTGGAAGACCTTTATAGTTATATTCTTCTAAAAAAGACCATCCACCAATGCCTATAACAGCACCTCCAACAAACTGAAAATAACAGTTTTTAAACATAAATTCATAACAAAAATATTTAATTCATAACTGGTTTGCATTCCAGAAGTAAATATCTGTATCAGTTAAAAAGACTACTTGAATATTTTTAATATTTTATTCATTGATACATAGTAAGCTCTAATACCAACTTGCTCTTAAAAAATGACCTGATAAAATGAAAGGAAACCACTCCTATAATGACTAGTACTTGAACCGAATCAGGACATTTAAATGCTTTCTCTGAATCAATTTGTTTAAAAAAGTACCATCACAGTGCTCTAGTTGGAACAAAATGTTTGGGACACTCAACCTTTTTTCACTTTTAAAACATTTTTGACCAAAGTCCCAAATTTCAAGAGAAAAACCCAAATATTTTGGTGAATGGTCTAATTATTTTGGGGTAGATCCCACAATAGATACTACCCAAACAGCAAAAGTGTTTCAAAACTTTTGGATGGTGTCAAGGAGGTTTAAAGGAATGGTTCAAACATGATTCAATTTCAGATTTCTGGTAAAGTGTTCCGCAGGCATCACTGAGTTGGGAACCACTGGTTTAGCACTCTGGCTTAAAGATATTTTTTGCCTTTTGAGCAATTTAAGGCAGGATCTGACTCCTCTTCACTTCTATTTATATTTCAATTATGGCTATCAAAAAATCTAGATAAAACTGGGTACTTCCGTAATATCCTGTCAACTATGCAACTTAAAACGAAAATGTATAGCCAAAGCCCGTTAACTATGGAGCTGAAACTGATGGTTGATGGGATAACATGTATGAAACTAAAACTGAAGTATATGTTACAGGCAAAGCGATACTGGGTATTATTGATAATGCCCGGAATTAACATTGTCCATAACATATACATAATTTTTAAAAGTACACATTAAACACAGTAAAGCTCAGACTTATAAAGTAAAAGCACTAATTTTCTTTTATAAACTATACAACTGTCATAAAAAGAAACGATGAAACATAATTTAAATGCATCAAAAGCAAAAATTGAGAGCGTGTACTATTAAGAAATCGTAACTTTATAACTAGATCAGTTAGAATAAAGTAAAGTTCCTTCCTAGCATAAAATTTTCACAAACTTTTATCATTCATCCACAAAACGATGTGAAAACTCACAAATAAATAATTCACATGAAAATTTAGTTTTCAGTATCAGTTTTCTGTTTAAATTTACACGTACCCAAAATAATAAATTGAAGAAAAATAGAGAGTATTTAGTACAAGAACTAATGTAATCTTCAGATCGTCTATTTCTTCCCCGGCTCATTTTCAAAAGTAAAAATTAAACTAATACATTAGAATTTCGAAAGAAAAAAGCATAAATGCTACTTTGTTGTTGTCGAAACGGAATCGGTAAAATGTACACAAATAATATTTGTGTCTTTCTTGACGAAGGTAGTGTGTTAGGTAAATGAGGTGTGAGGCAACTCATTTGAGTAACTCACCTCAGTAACTCATAATGCCCCTCTCACGTAACTCATATACACATCTCACAATTCATACACCTCTCAAACCTCAGCAACTTACCTCTCAAACCTCAGCAACTCACCTCTCACACCTCAGCAACTCATGTACACCTCTCATACCTCAGTAACTCATATACACCTCTCAAACCTCAGCAACTCACCTCTCACACACACACCTCAACGTCACACCTCACAGTGAGTTGAGACGTCGTCCCAACTCCAATAATAAACCGGACTTCCGGTGTGATAATTTCCTACAACGAAACAGTTATTGGCTAAATCTGTCGTTTCCTATTCTATGATCGTTTCATGTATATGACGTCATCGTGCCACTATACACGAGCGAGCGATGAATAGCGAATCCTCCGCCTTCTTTTGTATCTCCTCCCCGAAATGCTTTCCTAATCCTATGGAAGACTCGCCCCTGGGTGTATTTTCCTTCTTTGTGCCAGTAAAAATTCTGTTGTGTCTGTCTTACTTGACGAAGGTGTATAAGCGGATCCTTGAGATCAAGCACACATACCGGAAAATATATGTAACCAAAAAACCAAACCAATCCTATGGAAGTAGTCTTTCAATCGTTCGTCGCGCGACATTTCTTGTTCTAGGTTTTCCTTATTGCAGTTGCAGATAGATGGCACCAGGGGCGTAGCCAAGGGCAAGGGGGGAGGTCCCCGGGTCCGGCAGGGCCGGCCCCAGGGTAGGGCGATCCGGGCGGCCGCCCGGAGCGCAAATGATCTAGGGGCGCCAAAATCATGGAAAATGAAAATAAACTGATAAAAAAAATTAAGTTACAGGCTTTTATAAAATGCACAAAGAGTAAAGAATATTTTTTTATCATTCTGATATCATATCAATAAATTATTTTTTATAATATTGCATTGTCATCAGACCCTTGTAAGTACCAAATTTCATTGAAATCGGTTCACGGGAATTTTCTCAAAAACGCGTTGCAAGATTTGAATGATAGTTGACAAAATTAAGACTAAGAGGCGGCAGGCGGGCAAGCGCCGGTCCACAGGAAACAACAATTTTGAAAACAAGCGAAACAAGATCTAACAGCCCTTTTTAACTGCATATAAAAAGGAAGTAGACTTAAAACGATGCATTATTTGCCACTAGACTTCGGCTGGTGCGAAATGAAATAGTTTGCTTAAATTGTTAGTGCAAAAAAGCTTTAAAAAGTGCTTGTGCAAATTGTCCAGTGCGTTTGGCTTCTGTGAAGGTAAGTGTTTTAATTTTAATTTTTAAAAACTAATAAAATCCATCAGACATAAGCCAAAAAAAGGGTGGGGGGGTAGATTTCAAAACTTAGCGTTTAGATCAAAACATGGCTTGTGTGGTATCAAATGAAAGGTAATTGAGTCTGGAGTTGAATGTGAATGAAATACATTTTTTGTAAGTCAGTGACGCATAACGGGGGGGGGAGTTCGAAAATTAGAGTTTAAATCAAATCATGGCTTGTGTGGTATCTAATGAACGGTAATTGAGTCTGAAGTTGATGGGGGATTCATTTTCATTTATTAAAAAGATTTGGTTTAAACGCTTTGAATCGCTCCTTATATATTGACATTTTGTTTCATATTCTGAGAAATGTAAGCTGTTTATATAATTCTTTTGAGGAATTGAGGAATTGATAGTGGAAGCAAAAAAAAACAATCCTCAGACAGCTGGCACCACGATTTCCTGTGGACTAAGTTATCTAAAAAATGAATAAATATAGTGCTTTGTAAAAAAAATTATTCAGTTTTCTTGGAAAAATAAGAATGTTTTCTATGATTCAAGAGTATTTACGGAAATTCAGAATGCGATTTCGAAGAATTTTTAAAAGAAAAAGCTAAATTTGCTTTGAAAACAAAGTTTCACAAGTGAGAAACTTACTTCACTAATATTTTTGAACCGATCATTTTTGTTTCATTTTCTGAATTATAAAAAGGTTAATCCACATTTAATATGTTTTAAAATACTAAATAAATTAATGTAAGATGATAGGTAGCTGCTAATGCAAGAAAATTAAGATACGCAACTCCATAAATCTTTAAAAATTAACTAATAAATGCTGTTTCTAGCGTTTGAAAGAAACGTGTATGAAAAGAAACCAAAAAAAAACGATAAAAATAGAGCAAAAATTAGACAAATTATTCTGAAAAAATCTTTTATGAGGTATTAATGATAGTTTCTTGCATTTTAGGATATTTTTACCCTAAAAATAGAGCCATTGGCAATTGGCACGTTTTACGCATGGGGTCTATTAGACCCCACAAGGGGGAATATGTGACTTTGTTCTCAACACAGAGTATAGATTATAACAGAGGGTCCAAGCGGCGATTTTACTCTTTCGGAGACAATAGTTCCACCGTTATCGCATAGTGGCGCTACTTTATTTATTTACTAAATATCGTCTGGTAATACATATATATTTGAAGATCATATTATATATTATTTAATGTTATAAATGGTTTGCGAGTACTACTTTGTTTCCTAAATTTATTCCTTGAGTTTTTATGGTGCACCCACGTTTCGCCCACAAAATAAGTTCCATCCCCCCGTCCATAATATATTCCCTAAAATCCCCAACACCAGTGCCTCTGTTTTTCCCTAAATTCCCCTACCTCTCTTCCGTTTTCAAATCGATTCTCCTCTTAAAGAATCATTGTAAAAATCCAAAGAATCGGTTCGGAAATAATAGGAATTGAATTCTACTCTTTGCTGAAATGGATTATCCAATGTCGAAGAAAAGGTTTCGAAAAAGTTTTTGTAAATTTTGTCCACTGATTTTATGTAGTTCACTTATGGTATACGAAACTTAAAAAATTTGGTATCAATTTTTTGGCTACTTATAAAATTAATTAGGTCTCTTTAATGATAAGAATACCTACTGATGGATCATTCAACACCTTTTTATGATGACTTTAGCAATATAAAGCTTGCAATTTAAAAATAATACTGATTAATAGCCCAGTAAATTTAGAGGTTTTTAGCGCACTAATTTATGTTGTTGTTTTTTTTGCCAATCTCAGTCAAAAATAAATATTTTTGGATTTTGTAAAAAACAATATACTTAGCAATAGAACCTCTTGGGTTTCGCTCACTTTTCTTGGTGAAAGGTACCTATAAATTTAAATATAGTTCAAAAGGGTGTATAATCGACGCCAAACGGAATTTCTTGTTAAGAATCGATTCTCAACAAGGAATGAATTGACTCAAAATTACCAAACTTCCTCAAAATCACTCCAAAGTATACCATGTGCGTACTTTTTCGGACCACCTCACTCTAAAAAAAAACTTCTGCAGTGTCAGTTATTGTCCAATTTTCTCGACTGTTCACTTCTGATCGAAAGTATATCGTGTGTGTACTTTTTCGGACCGCCTCACTTGGAAAAACACTCCTGCAGTGTCGATTTGTCCAATTTTCTCGACTGGTCACTTCTGAAGGGAAAAAATGGCTAATGGTGAAAAAAAGATGTTTTTTCGTAAATTTCTCTGGAACCCAGCAAGGTAGAGCTTCGAGGTTACAAAATTCGAATTTCCGGTACCAAATTACTCCAGAAAAGTGTTACTGCACTATCCGGAGCGTCCTAGAAAAGGATCCAATGGCCCGGGAGCGTTTTGGCGGGAAAAAGTAGGAATTTTAATTTTTACATACCCCCTAATGCGATACATTGTTCGATTCCTTAGTTTTAGGGTGCACACACACACACCGAAATTTCAGAAGGCTGGAGCAAGCGGTTCGGGTGTAGTTGGTTTTGGTTGGTTGGTTTTTTGGTTACATATATTTTCCGGTATGTGTGCTTGATCTCAAGGATCCGCTTATACACCTTCGTCAAGTAAGACAGACACAACAGAATTTTTACTGGCACAAAGAAGGAAAATACACCCAGGGGCGAGGTGAGAATTGAACTCACGACGGGGTAGTGTTGCAAAGGCTGGAAAAAACCCGGTTTAAACCCGGGAATAAACCGGGTTTTTTGGGAAGGGAATTTTGAAAATTTCCGGGATTTTTCGGGAATTTTGACCTTTGACACAGGAGAAGGAAAACACATCTAATCTCGGTTAAGAAATCTTATTTATGTTGAAATTAATAAGTAATAATTACATAATTAATAATAAGACAAATATTAATAAGTTTAAAAATAACAAGTGTTGAGAAAAGAAATGAAAATTTAAACCTTAAGCCTAAAGATGGCCGTCTTTGTTTATGTTAAAAACTTTCTCAAAATTCCCAATATTCCCCAAAATTCCGGGTTTATTCCCCAAAATTCCCGGTTTTTTTCCCATGTTTTAAAAACTGCGGGAATTTTGCATCTCTACGACGGGGCAGTGCGCAGACAGGAGCAAACCGAACAGGCCATCCCGTCCCCTGGTTAGGGTGTAATCCGGGAAAAGCGGAGTTTTTGGAATATCAGCTTTTCAGGAAAACCTCCCAAAATAATTATCACACACCTTAATGATTTACATATTCGTAATCTGTGAAAAATTCCCGATTTATCCATGTAAGACACTTGAGGTGGGGTCGAATTTTTTTTCCGAAACTTTCCTGACACGCTTGCCCCAAAAAATGGAGTGCTTGGTATTAAAAGTAAGTAAGCCCCATTCTTGTTCTAAAAGTCCTGGATGACGTAAAAATCACCGTGGATTCCCGTAATTCTGGAAAAACTTTGCCATATATTATTACATGCCTTATTAGCTGTCCTCACTGATGGACAATTCATTAAACATAATAGCCATATATCCTATTAAAAACCATTGAGGAAAAGGAAAATTTGTCAGTTTACGATTGTTACAATGCAAATTAAAGAAATAAATTTGGAAATTAATTGGGGGGATATAGTATAAGTATCCCTGTTCCTTTAGACACTCAGGAAAGTTTTATAAAATACTAAATCCCACACAGTAATAATAATAATCTTTATTTCACTATGGTGAACAGCAGCATAATACAATTAGGAAAAAAAAAAACGTTTTGCTACCAAGGGGGGAACAAACCCGTCCAGGTAACTAAGAAATATACTTATATAACTGTTTTGCGTACTGCAGTACACTATTGAGAAACAGAGGTTTTCTTAAAAAATATTTAGTAATAATAATATGGCTTTCCAAGGAATTTTGACAAAGAATTCTAGTTAAAAAAAGTCCGAGCAACATATCGAATTTTTTAAGCCGGAACCAGGAATTACGTGATAGGGGCCTTTCCAAAGTGCAATTCAAAGTGCAGTAGAGAATCGCTCAAAAACCAATTAAATGAATTTTAATCGGGTCGGTGACCTTATACCTTTCATTACATTTCCATAAGCTTGCAGAATCAGGAATTTAGTGAATATAGGACCAAAATTAGGGTCCCTGGACTCGAGCATAAGTCGCACTTAAGTCGCGATTTTTATCAAAATCGAAAAATTATATCGAATTTTTGACCTTAAAATCTTAAAATGTATCCTACCATATACCTCATATTCAATTTTGGTGAAAATCGGTTCGTAATTCAGGCAGTAATTGGACTTTGAAAAAAAACGTTCAGATTTCGACGAAAAAACACAAGTCCAAAGAAAGCTTATAAATCCGAAAATATTAATATAAATTTTTTTATTATTTTTTTTTTCTAGTAACTAATTGTTATGGCAAAGTTTTTCCAGAATTAGGACGAGCGCGCACGGGCGACTTTTGTCACGGTGACACAGACAAAAACAACGTTGCTAAGGCTGTTGTTAGGGGCGGGACATAGAAGTATCCAATAGCAGCATTCGCACATGACATCACTGGAGGATAAAAACAACGTTTCTAAGGCCGTTGTTAGGTAAAGTCATGTGATTGAAAATACTCTATTGTTTTCTAATGATATTTTTGATACTAGTAATCCTGGTCGCCGTGACTTTAGTCGCTAATAGTGCGCGCCCAGCCTGAGCGCGCACGAGTTTTTATCCTCCAGTGATGTCATGTGCGAATGCTGCTATTGGATACTTCTATGTCCCGCCCCTAACAACAGCCTTAGCAACGTTGTTTTTGTCTTTGTCACCGTGACAAAAGTCGCCCGTGCGCGCTCGCCCTTACGGGAATCCACGGTGATTTTTACGTCATCCAGGATTTTTAAAACAAGAATGTGTGTGTGGGGGCTTACTTACATTTAATGCCAAACACTCTATTTTTTGGGGCAAGTCGTGTGAGGAGAGTTTCGGAAAACAATTTGCCCCACCTCAAGTGTCTTACATAGATAAATCGGGAACTTTTCACAGATTACGAATATGTAAATCATTAAGGTGTGTGATAATTATTTTGGGAGTTATTCCTGAAAAACCAATATTCCAAAAACTCCGTTTTTCCCGGATTGCACTCGAACCGCTTGCTCCAGGCTTCTGAAATTTCGGTATGTGTGCACCATAAAACTAAGGAATCGAACCATGTATCGCATTAGGGGGTATGTAAAAATTAAAATTTCTACTTTTTCCCGCCAAAACGCTCCCGGACCATTAGCTCCTTTTCCAGGACGATCCAGATAGTGCAGTAACACTTTTCTGGAATAATTTGGCACCGAAAATTCGAATTTAGTAACCTCGAAGCTCTACCTTGCTTGGTTCCAGAGAAATTTACGAAAAACCATCGTTATTTTTTACCATATAGCCATTTTTTCCCCTCAGAAGTGACCACAGTCAAGAGAATTGGACGAACCGAGACTGCAGGAGTGTTTTTCAAAGTGAGGCGGTCCGAAAAAGTACACACAAGATGTACTTTGGAGTGATTTTGAGGAAGTTTTTTTTTTGTGGTCCAGGAAAACAAGGTCCCTCAGAAGTGACCAGTCGAGAGAATTGGACAAGCCGAGACTGCAGGAGTGTTTTTCAAAGTGAGGCTGTCCGAAAAAGTACACACAAGATGTACTTTGGAGTGATTTTGAGGAAGTTTTGGTTTTTTGTGGTCCAGGAAAACAAGGTCCCTCAGAAGTGACCAGTCGAGAGAATTGGACAAACCGAGACTGCAGGAGTGTTTTTCAAAGTGAGGCGATCTGAAAAAGTACACACAAGATGTACTTTGGAGTGATTTTGAAAAAGTTTTGGTTTTTTGTGGTCCAGGAAAACAAGGTCCCTCAGAAGTGACGAGTCGAGAGAATTGGACAAACCGAGACTGCAGGAGTGTTTTTCAAAGTGAGGCGGTCCGAAAAAGTACACACAAGATGTACTTTAGAGTGATTTTGAGGAAGTTTTGGTTTTTTGTGGTCCAGGAAAACAAGGTCCCTCAGAAGTGACCAGTCGAGAGAATTGGACAAACCGAGACTGCAGGAGTGTTTTTCAAAGTGAAGCGGTCCGAAAAAGTACACACAAGATGTACTATTTGGAGTGATTTTGAGGAATTTTTGTTTTTATGTGGTCCAGGAAAACAAGGTCCCTAAGAAGTGCCCAGTCGAGAGAATTGGACAAACCGAGACTGCAGGAGTGTTTTTTAAAGTGAGGTGGTCCGAAAAAGTACACACACTGAATACTTTGGGAAAATCCTGGCTACGCCCCTGCACAGCTATGGGCAAGTTAAAACGGACGCACACAACTAAAATTATTCTTTTAACGTAAAATTTTGAATGCTGGTTATTTCCTTTCCGATAATAACTTTATAATACAGTAGGATACAATACATTTTATAGCTTTTGGACTTGATACCATGGGCTCCCATATGTTGGAATTCAGGAGGGGGCCCAAGAAAATTTTTTGCAAGTTAGCCAGTCAAGCCCGTTACTAGACTTAAGTTTCTTTTTTTATTTTTTTTTTAAGGAGGGTTGGTTCATAATTATTTCAAAGAGGCCCCTCACGAGTATTTGATGCGAAAATTTTTGTATAAAATACTGGAGTTTCAATCAAAAAGGGGTTGTTCAAGAGTCCTATCCAAAAAAAGTATTGAAATTTTATTCATAAAAGTAGTGTTTTATTTTAACTCATTTGGGTTACATCTAAAGTAGGATTGCCCCTATGCCAAGTCGCAAAATTTCAAGAAAGAAACTAGTACATAATTAGTGGTCAACATTATAAGAAATTATTTACATTTTGCTTTAGAAGCAATTCAGTTCAAAATTTAAAATAAAAAAAATCGTTTATAAAAGCACCGATTTGTTATAGTGAAAGGAAGAGTTTACATAACTTTTCCCCCCCTTAATAACCGGCCCCCCCCCCTTTTCCCCTATGTATGGGCGCCCATGCTTGATACTCAATATTTCTAAAAACCTTTCAAATGAACTCTTAAAAATAAAATACACTGCTGGCTAAAAAAAATGCAACACCAAAAAGAAAAAGAGATATCAAAACCAAATTTATTTCTATGATTGCACCTAGTTGTAAATGGGAATTGATGAAAAATTCATCCTTTTTGGATGTTCAGTGAGGAGTGTTGTCTCCACAGGTGTCCATTACCACCGTCCCACGCCATGATATTGAGTGAAAGGGGCTCTAAATGGGCTTTAAGGGATTGGAGGACCGTGTTGCCTCCCCAGGTAGTCAAAGTTCATGTGGTGCACCAGCAGACGTTGCATACCGGACTAGGTGTTTTATCCTCTTTCAACGGACATGTTTTGTGGGCGTTGGTTCTTACGAAAGGGTAGGTTAGGGTAAAAATCCAACATAGGGGGATAAGAAGAAAGCTTGCGTTCCTCACGTGGTTGTGTATTTTTCTCTTGCGACTTGTCCGCAGGCGATGGTTGAAGGTAAGGTCAACAGGTTGCCAAACCTCAATGATTCAGCTCTGGTTGGTCATTGTGCGGTAAATCCTACTGAAAATCTCGCCGGATGTGCCCGCTTCGACCATCACCCAGAAAGACCCCTCAGCGCGGACATCCGTTAAGACATTTCACATTTTTCAAAATAAAAAATTGTATTAAAAAATTAATTTTTAGTAATTAATTTTACCTTTTGAACGTAATAAAGAAGTTGTTTTTAAGGAGTGATATAAAATTATTTTTAATAAATTAATTAAGTTATTTTTAAGCACTAAGCTATGTGTTAAGTTTAAGCTATGTGATATCATAATACATTCCTAGTTGGTGGTATGTTAGTGCGTTCAGGCGAAATTTGGTCGAAATAGAGCATTTTCAATCACATGACTCGGACCTAACAACGGCCTTAGCAACAGAAGGTTACAGTTTTATGTCCTGCAGAAGGTTAACAGTTACAGAAAATAGCTGGTCGTGGAATTCTTCTATTGGAGCATTTGTAATCACGTGACCCCACAGCTAACAACCGCCATAACAAAAGATACCTCGTCACCTAGCAACTGCCTTAGCAACAGTTAAAAGCCCTGCAAAAGGTTAACAGTTAAAAGAAAATAACCGGTCGTGACGTCACCTGAAAACACTCTATGAGGTATTTTCATGTCTTGAGATTAAATTTTATTAAAATAGTAGATAAAAAAAATGAAGAATGACGTTTACATCAAGTATTTTCATAGCCTAGTTTCTGAAATATAAATTTTTGAAATTTCACTTTTTGTTTGGGCGCGAAAACACTTTTGAATCACAAATCGTGCCCTGTGATGTCACATCCAATAAAAGCCCGTTTTCTGATCAGGTAAAAACAGTAAACACACAATAGTTTTCGTGCGCTGTGATGTCACATCCAATAAAAGTCCGTTTTCTAGACACGTGACTTTTTCTGGCGTTTTGGCAAAAATAAAATTGATTTTTATATTATATTTGAAACACATTTTTAAACTTAAAAATCAGAAATTTGGGAGTTTTAAACCATAACGTATTTATTTATCAAGTGGCCTCGGATACAAATCTCCAAAAACTAGAAAGAGTGCAACTGAGCGCTGCACGTTTAATTACTGGACTACGTAAAAGCACTCCTACCAATATTGTCCTCTATGAGGCTGATTTGAAACCTCTGCGGCTGAGAAGTATCACCAATCTAACAAAATACTTTAGCTTTAGCAAACTCTTAAGTTATAGAGACCAGCACCGTACTGCAAGCTTTCTCGGTGACTGGCAAAATAATCAAAGACTGAAAAGAGACAGCCCCTTCAGTCATGCTGAGAAACTAAATGTATTGAGGTCTTCCGTTGAGTTTAACTCCCTAAAGCCTTTCATATTCCCTACAGAATCTTTATCGGGTGTATATTTTCTAGTGTTCGGCAACTAGTGGTCAAAAAATAGTTAACTACTAACTAGTCTGGGAAAATCTAGTTGCAACTAGTAGTTAACTATTTTTTCCTGGGACTAGTTACAACTAGTAGTTAACTGTTTCCCAAAGTAGTTAACTACTAGTTAACTAGTCTATTTAATTTCATAACCTATTTTTTGCCCAAATTCTAATACATATCTTTCTTATCTATATCACAAAAAATGCGCAAAAAGGGCCTTTAATTCTGGTTATGGTATTTTGAGTACTCTACCATCTTAATAAAATTTGTTACAGTACAATTTTTTCTATATTTTGATAAAAATTTCAATAAGAATTTTTTTGAAAGTAGTTGAAATTTTGAAAGTAGTTTCAACTAGTAGTTATTAAAAAAAGTAGTTCAACTAATAGTTGAACTAGTTTAAACCAAAAGTAGTTAAACTACTAGTTAACTACTAGTTGAACTAGTTTAAACCAAAAGTAGTTAAACTACTAGTTAACTACTAGTTGATCAGTAGTTAACTACTAGTTGCAACTAGTTCTAGTTAACTAGTGCCGAACATTAATATTTTCATACAGAGCTGTTGACTCGCAGTAATAAAAGTCCACCCAGCACCCTGAATTCTTGAGACAGGCTGCTCTAGAAGTAATTAGCTGTATTCCGGCTGACGCTGTCCTAATTTATACAGACGGTAGCAAGAAAGAAGATTGCACTGGGAGCGGGGCCGTTTTGAGACTCAGAGAGGAAGAAATACTTCTCAGACGCAGGAATACAGATAACTGCTCCGTTTTTGCCTCTGAGCTGATCGCCATTGATATGGCTCTTGATTGTGTTGCAGAGCGTCATATAACGGATGTGATCTGGATCCTATATCAGATAGCCGGAGCGCTATACAATATCTAAGTAATTGGAGACTTATTAAAGAACAAAAAGGAATTAGAATAATAGAGAAGCTCAGGGCCCTCTGCGGGACCACTATCCTCCATCTGCTGTGGATCCCATCCCATGTGGATTTAAAGTATAATGATATGGCTGATGGACTGGCCAAAGAGGGCTCTGCCATGCCTCATATCGAGAGAGATCCCTTAACATAATCTTGAACTATACTCAAGAAGCAAGGCCTCTATTAACATCTCTTGGAGGAATCCACCAACACACCCATGGTACATTAGAGTCCTGGGGCATCGATTAGATTTGTCGGAGATAGGAGAGATCAGACTGCTCTGGTTCGACTGTGCACTGGTCATCTGAAAACCCTTAAATTTTTAAATAGAACTGGGACCTTTCCTGTTTGCACCAAGTGCAATTTAGGGGAGGCCACCGCCAAACATCTTTTGGATTGCCTTGGATTGGCTAAGGAGGAACTCTATAAAAATCCTGGTTTGGTGTTGGAGAGTTTAAAAAAGAACTATCTTATGGATCTGGTCTGATCCAGACCTGAGGGATAAGGAAGAAGAAGAAGATAATTTAAACTATAATGTATAATTTATAATTTCCTAAAAAAGTTAATTATTTAACCTCTAACACATGGCTTGTAATTTATTATTATAACAAAGTACTAGTTGGGGACCAAACCCCACACGGATAAAGCTAAAGTCTTGTAGGGGGATTTAGAAAATAACCAGAAGTTGAAAGTTTCAATGCTTTCAATGTAATTAGTTTATCAATCCTTCTTTTCATACTGACTTTTGCACACCCTGTACTTATTAAGCAATTAAATAATTATATACTGGGTTGGACCCAAGAAAATATGATAAGTCTACCTTATGGCTGAAAATGAACCCATACTTTCGCAAGAAACGATTTTGCCTATATGCTATTTTATATGGTATGGTGATTCATAGTTCCGTGATCTGATACACTGATTCCGAGTTCGATTCCACAGAAAAAATCGAACACGGAACCCTTTGAATTATGTTGACTTCATCTATTAACATTATTTTAAACTAATTTTTTTTGTCTTTAAAAAAAACCGTTACCTTAAGATGCTGAGGCTGAAGACCGTTTTTCGTTCCGATTTTTATAGCATTTTGAAAAGTGTACTGACTTTTTGTCCACTCTTGTATCCCACGCAGCACAAATGTTAAAGATTCGTTCAAATTTCGTCATGTGTGGCCAAATTTCGTTTATTTTTATTTGCAGTTACGTAAACTTCACATATTTGGTATGAGCTGTGCTTTTAGGAATATATTCACAGTATCACAGTCCGTACGGCAATCTGAACACCGGGCGGACTCGAACACTCGCCATCAATGTTTTGAGAAAATTGAAAAAAAAATCGCTTTTTACTGAAAAAAATTCAGAAATAAAATATAGTCTATTTAAAATAAAATAAGATTGAGTAATTAATTTCGAATGCATCATGCTACCATCAGAGTACAACACGGACTGTAAACTGTGAATATGAAAACGAACCGGGGAGCTATGCTGATGTTAGATGCGAACTGAACGGAAACAATTTGTAAAAAGCGTACATATAACAGGATATAACAGTATGTGCAAAGCACTACACGGTGAAGCAACGTCACTCCCATAGTAACAGCGAAAGCCAAGTAGCGAGCGATCGCAGCGCCATTATCTTGCCTGGTGGTGGCAGGGCCCTGCAGCGGAAACCCGCGCTCGCGTGCTTGTTTACTTCTAGCTTTATTTATATTCCGCTTTGTTTACAAGCATGAACGACTATTCCGATCCTTTGAGAGCATCTGGTGTACGGATTTATTAAAACTTTGAGGTTTTTTTTTTATTAGTAGGCATTTATAAAAAGGTTAATTTTCATTTTAATTAGAGTTAACAATAATACAATAATTTCATTTTTAAGAAACAGGGTGGAAAAATACTTTCGATACCAAGCTGTAAGATCGTGGAAATGCCAAAACTTAGCACTTAATTATCTTAAGTCAATCACAATTTATAGAATTGTTAGACATTTTCTGAGAAAATTGGGTTGCTTTTGTCTTCTCCATCCTCAATTAGTTAATCTTATGTGAAAATTTTTCTTAACTCAGATGGTTTTGTCAGTATAATATGAGCATTCAAATATAGAACTATTCTAATATATACTACTCGCATTGAACTCTGATGGTTTTTATCCATTAATTACAAAAGCAGGTACTTTGGGACTATCCTGGTACAAGTTCTGCCAATTCCATTTTATTGGTGACATTTTGCAAAATAAGCTTAAAACCAAAAACAACTCTGCTAATTGTTACATTTTTAATGTTTTTTATTTGAACATTTGAAAAAATCTTTGGTGTGTAATCACAACACTTGACATTTGTGCCTAGAATAATCCCCAAGTAGCTGAGAACATTTCCTTTAAAAATAGATTGAAATCGGATATTATAATCTTCAGCCAAGAATAAAACAAAGTAAAGACATTTCTTAAATAAGTATAAAACTGAAAAACAATTATAAATTCTCAAAACAAAACCATGTTTTAAAATCTGAATAAAAACACAAGGAAAGCTAGCTTCTTACTAAACACAAGATTTATTACATTTCCCCCAAGTATTACATTAAGTATTTTTAGTTCCCAAGAAAAGGAAGCTTTTTCAAATTTCAATTTTCAGGCAATATGTACAAGTAAAAAAGTTTAAACAATATCTATCAATTCTTGAGCATGAGAACTGTGATATCCTCGAGACGAAGCGGTGGTAACCGATGTAGATGAGTAGGATTTGATGATTCCCGGTGTTGTTGGGGTGACTTGACAAAGTCGTTTTTTCTTTGAAACTCAGTCATTTTCCAACATCTGCAAAAGAAAAAAAAAAACTTTTCTTAAAATTTGTTACCATTTAAAGATTCATCTAGAAAAGGGTCATTCCATTTTAATGTCAACCTACGTTACATTAGTCACGCACCTTTTAAACTTAAAGTTCTAAATTATCATAAAAAATCATACTTACACTTAAAAAGCCATTGAGTACAAAATATTGTCTTAATTTTTTTGTGTGTTTTAAGCAAAAAATGTATTAAAGTTTAGTGTGACAAACGTAACATTAAAATGGAATGACCCAAAAGATATTATACAAGAAAATTACCAAAACATAATTTACCTTAAGAATATCAATTAGATATCCAACATTTCGGGTAAATCATTAGAAGCTTGGTTGTAAAATTAATATGAGGAAATAACAAGACTTGGATAAAACCAAAATTTTCTGAAAATTAAATAAGCACCCCGTCCTTTAAATTTTCACTTAAGACATTATGCCATTTGATTGTTCACTTAAATATTGTAATTTGCTTTTTGAGCAACAGAATTACAGAGAAATCAATTTATTTATCAAAATATAAATTATTTCAAAAGATTTTCTGCAAAATCTGAATATTTTCTATGCAGGGCATGCTTGTGTGCATCTGTATTATCCAAATACGGAAATAACATTTTAAAATTTTATCTTTTTTTGGGCATTTGTAATGTCATTGACAAGTTATTTTCACGAAGTTAAATTTTTAATGAATCTAAGAATACACAAACCTTTTATCCTCAGAGGCTAAGTATAAATTTGAACCATCCACAGATAAGAATTTTGGGCACTGGAAAAGGACTCTGAAAAGATAATAGAATAAAATTTAATTATCATTTGTGCACGTCCAAATCAAGCATCACCTTTCTAATTGAAAATGAAAACATTCAGCTGTGTATTGAACTATCGACTAATTTTTACAATTTATATTGATACTATAACTAAACATTTTAGTCTATGAATTTCGAATTATTTAACAATATTTATAATTTTGTCCAAAAGAGCATGTGGTGGTATTAAGGGAGACTGTTAATAGAATTGAACCAGTTCTTGTTACATAATATAATGATGAGAAATATTATGGTAGGTACAATTAAAACATTAACCTTTCAACTCTTGTTAAAAAACATTCATGAAAAGTGAAAACACAATTTAAAGTTTAAAAATTTCAATAATGAAGTTTTTAAATTTTTTATGCATTGGCAAAATTATCATTCTTTTGATGCTTATGTTTAAAAATACTATGATTTCATTTTTAAAATTCAAACTTAAACCTATTATATTGACTTAATAAAAATCAGTAGGTACTGAGAGAAATGTAGATAAATCTGTCACTTGAGCCATTAAATAAGTCTTATTTTGATAACTAGGAAATTTGTTATTGAAGATATAGAAATAGAAATACAAAGCTTAATCATCATAGTAATTAAGTGACACTACCCTACTTCTGCTCAGATACTCTAAAAATGAAATTCAGATCAGGAATATTGTAAATATTAATAAAGATGCACACAACGAATAAAATTAAGATGTATATGAAAGTTACACATATTATACTATATTAGGATGAGAATGAGACAAATGTTATATAATTAAAATTGTAAAACAAAGCATTGAGTTCTTTAAACTCTTTATGCTGAGAGATTCAATAATATCGGCCACTACATTTATGAAAAATACAACTTGAGACTGTTTCTGAAACAGGTCGTCTTTTGATAAAACTTTCAAAAATATAATTATAAGAAAGTGCAATTATGGGAATTTAACTAAGAATATAATATACTGAACTCGGACCGAGTAGGAAAGGGAATAATGCAAGCAATGGAGACTTATTGTTTGAGAATCTTAACTTAATCAATTATTATTGTAAGAAAATTTAGAACATTATGCTATCATTAATCAGAAAACATAGAGCCACTTACCTCTTATCAAAACATTAATGAAGCATTTGAGGAGATTCTTGGTTTATCTGGTAGACAAAAATAGTTAAATAGTATCAACATAACATTCGATTCAACAGCAACGAACTTCTTCAAACTTCAAACGGCTTTGACGATGACGACACGTGCGGAGGTTTGAATCGGAAACCATGGCAACCGAAAAATAAAACTCATAGTTGCACCCTGCGAGTACGAGATGGCGCCACGATAAGAAGCGACCCGGGCTCCCATAGAGTTGTCTTCGCTTTACATATACCGCTTTGAGTATGTGTAAGTCATTTACCAAGGTGAGCAAATGCGCCTTGCAGGTAGCAAAAGCGCCATGAATCCTGTTGCTTACCACATGCTGGGAGGATCAGGGCTGGTAAGTGTATAATTGTAAATTTTGTATTGAAAAATTCATGCGTGTTTTGTTCAATCTGGAGTAAAACTCAAAGCTCTGTGACATTTTAATTTTGTTCCGGAGGGAAGTTGGCTGCAATTTCGACTTTGAGTTTTATTTCGGAACTAAGTTAAACGTCACTTAGGAATTTAAAAGGTTCTTACGTATTATCCCGTGAATGAATACAATGAAAGTGAAACAGTGTGAATGAGCCTTTAACTATAAAAATACAAAATGGTGGAACTGCTTGGGTGTTTTACACCTCAGTTTCGCACCAATTTTTTGTCTGCGTTACTATATGGTTTTGGCAAATCTTAAATTTTTCCCTCGACAAGCATTGCGTCAAATTTAGAATGTTTGTGTAAGAATCGGAATGAGAAATAAGACGCAAGGCAAAATCTGTGACTATCACTACTTTATAAATATTTCAACATATTTCTTTTTGTTAAAAAAATATTGTTTTAAGGCTATTATTTATTTTTGTACACTTAAGAGAAATTTTTATGAAAATTTTACTTTTGAAATCTTGTAGAATGTCGAGTAATCAAATACATAGTTCTAGTATTTTTTTTTATTCTGGACATAGGTTTATTCTGGACATAGGGTAGTGACACCAGTAACTGACACTTTCAGATTTAATTCATTTATTTTCTACCAAGGGGTTCTAAGTTTAATAAATTAAGAATTCCCATTTCATTTATGTTAAGAAACTTCCGATTTTTAGAGGTTCGCTTAATGCTGAAATTTAGGACTCTCATTTTTGATCAGTCTAATTTTAAAAAATTTTCCTTTTGAAACCTATTTCAGATTTATGAAACCTATTTCAGTATTCAGTTTTCAGAGTTTCAATTAAACATATGATGCTTATTCAGAGTATTACTTATATTTAACATTTTATTATCTCAACAAGCAAATGCTTTCTGATGTATGTTAAATCATGGTTGGATAATTTTTATTGCTTTTCTGTCTGTTAACAATTTCTAACTACAGTTATTTTTATTCAAGCAAGATAGTTCAAAACTAAAAAATACTAGTAAAAAACGTAAAATTAACTGTCTTAAATCTGAGCATACAATGTCAGAAATGAAAACGTTGCTTTATGCTTGTCATTAATTGCAAGTCGCAAAAGATCTGACATAAACTGTGCTGTGTGTTTTCCCAACTTCAGTGTTCAGTGTTCATAAAGTGTATAAATTGTTTTTATATTGCCAAACGAGTTTTCAAAGGGTAAAATTATATTGTTTATTGATTGATGTATATTTAATTTGTTAACTAGGAAGTGGGGGCGATTATAAGTAATTAGTTTGGATACGGCCATAGAGATCTAATAGTGTATTAGAGTAGACATCGCGTGAATTTGGCGTGACAAGGACAATGTTCCTTAAAGATATCCAGTTTGTCGGAAACGAAAGAGTTCCCATTCCTGCTCCTGTTGGTGATATCAAGAAGGACAGACCTCTGAGTGAGCTAATTTTCATGGTGGGTTGTACTCTCTTTGGTGGCAGTTAAATTTAGCTGTCACCGGGAGAGTATGAACCTCTCACTGAAAATGTCATCGACCAGAAAGTCACCTTCTACAACTTTGGTCCGGAAGGCAGTGGCAGCTCATCCCTAGGTACAGCGGGGAATTGCATTTTTATATAAAATGTTAATAAAAAATTATTTTAATTTTACTTAATCTTTATCCTTTTATTCAATTTGTTATGTCAAATGTTATACTCAACAGCAACGTTTCCTGACCCTATGACGTCAACAAACAAAGTGTAGTTCCAGTGGCGCGGTGCTGCATGGGCGCCCATATGTTTGAATTCAGAAGGGGGCCCAAGAAAATTTTTGTAAGTTAGCCAGTCAAGCAAGCTCTTAATAGACTTACGTTTCTTTTATTAGGGGGGGTTGGTTCATAATTATTTCAAAGGGGCCCCTTACGAGTACCTAATGCATAAAATTCTGTGTAAAATACTGAGGTTTCAAGCAAAAAGGGGGTATCTAGGGAGGGTCCTCCCCTGGAAAAAGTTTTGAAATTTTATTCTTAAAAGTAGTGTTTTAACTCATTTGGATGACTTCTAAAATAAGATGCTCCTACGCCGAGCAAATTTCAATAAACTTAGTGTATAAATGGTGGTCAACATTATTAGAATCTATTTAAATTTTGCTTTTGAAATAGCTTGTAATCATAATAAATATATTAATACAATTCAAAATTTTAAATAAAGAAAAATGTTTAATATAAACCAAAATTATTATAGTCAAAGGAAGATTTTACGTAACTTTTTTTGCCCTTATGTATGGGCGCCCATGGGTGTCTGAATATTTAGTGAAATGAAGAACGTGATTATTTTGTTAAACCCATGTATATGTCGTAGCCGGATCGTGAAATCAGACATTTCGTGAACTGTCTAGACATTTCATGAACTGCAGCCAGATCGTGTAATGGTCGATCTGTTATACGAAGTGTCTAAAATTTTTAGACAGTTCATGATATGCAATTGAGCCTTAGACAGATCGTGTAATGTTCCAGAATTACATGATGTGTCTAACTTTTTTAGACAGTTCATGAAATGTCTAATAGCTGTTTTGCCGATCGTGTAATATCGCTAGGAGTAATTGATTACTGAAAAGGAATAATCTAAAAAAATAAGATATTAGTTAAAGCAGCCAATTTTATTTAATTATGAATAAAATTTCATTTCTCACTTATTTACAAAATAAGGTTTTCAATTATAAAATCTTTCGTCTTTTTTATTTACACATGGTAAACTTGAGTGACATCGACTGTTACACCTAACCTTACTTTCTTGCACGCACATTTTTTTGTAGTGCATTGTACGTCAGAAGCTCTGCACGAGCATTGAAGAAATCCTTGCCGTCCACTGCAATATTGCACAGCTTCTCTCAGAGAAAGAAGTTTTTCCAAGTCTATGTCATCATGTGTAAAGAACTGAGAGCCAGCTGGAAAGAGGTTTTCGGGCTTTCGGGATAAAAATGATCGCTGTGGTTATAACTTGAAGTACTGCACTCGCTGTTCATTATGTTGAATACTAAGCGTTTATCACAGTACAGTTGCAATCAGCTGATGTTTGGTTGTGTCTATTGCATAATGCCCTTACGCATATCAACATGTGCAACAGTGCAACCTAGCGCAACTCTTTATGGTGAACGCGCATGAAACTGTGTTGTTGAGCGCGGAATTTGACTTGTTTTAAGATATTTATTTGCTTTACAAATATTACACGATCGGCAAAACCGCTGCTAGACATTTCATGAACTGTCTAAAAAAGTTAGACATATCATGTAATTCTGGAACATTACACGATCTGTCAAAGGCTCAATTGCATTTCATGAACTGTCTAAAAATTTTAGCCACTTCGTGTAACTGATCGACCATTACACGATCTGGCTGCAGTTCATGAAATGTCTAGACAGTTCACGAAATGTCTGATTTCACGATCTGGCTACGACATATATATAGCTTCTTTCTTATCACTATTTGCATTCCGAAACTCCTCCTAGCAACCCAATGGACTTTCTGTTTCCGCAGTGATTTTGTCAGATTTAAAATCGAACCTGTGGTGGACCATGAATGCTCAGCAATGGATGAACGACATGTTTCCTGTTTTTTGACATAATTTTCTTGTTTTTTTAAGGGCGAATTAGAGATCGTTTGGTTTTTCCTATGTAAGAGAACCCGTATTCACAAAACGCCCGATTGATTCCTCATGTTTACCTTTACCTTTACTAAAGAGAAGGCATCGAATCTGAAACATTGGGGAATTTATCTGGCGTTTTGTGCATGCGGGTTGTCTTACATAGGACAAACCAAAGGATCTCTAATTATTCGTCTTAAAGAATACGAAAATTGTGTAAAAACAGAAAATTCATCGTTCGTCCATTGCTGAGCATTCATGGTTCACCGGTTTGATTTTAAATCTGCGAAAACAAGTGCAACTCAGTTTTTTTAATCTTGATTTCTACGAGTCATTCCATGTTTGAAAATGGGTGAATGATCTAACCGTGGTGCCAACACCACCTCTGGCTTGGATAAGTGTTCTCAAGATGTATAGCACTTAAGATCTGATCCTGGATTTTGGGCTTTAACATCATAAAACTTATCCAATTCCAGATATAGTGTATTTTAACCTTTCACTTTGTCTCTTTGACCAATCAATACTTTTTCATTCTCGAGTTTCTGTATCTTCAATCATTGTAAGTTTTGCTCTGACGAAGGTGGTTGGCTGACACCACCGAAACCGCTGTCAGCATCTTCAAGTTTTACATTCCGTTTCTTTTACGGTATTTTTACAATTTAAACACATTCATCTAGGCCATAATTTTTACCTTTGATTAAATTAACCTTGTAAAATTATCTTAAAAACTCAAATTATGTAAGTTTAAAGGAAAATTTTATTTCTTTGGATTTTTAAAATTTATGTAAACATTTATGTATGCGCCTCCTGGTCTTTTGCTACTAAACCAGGGATGGACGGGAGGGGAACCTATTGTCAATTGTTTTTCCTGCTGAACCAGGGATGGGCGAGAGGGGAACCCATCCCATCTCCCATCTCCCATCTCCCATCTCCCATCTCCCATCTCCCATCTCCCATCTCCCATCTCCCATCTCCCATCTCCCATCTCCCATCTCCCATCTCCCATCTCCCATCTCCCATCTCCCATCTCCCATCTCCCATCTCCCATCTCCCATCTCCCATCTCCCATCTCCCATCTCCCATCTCCCATCTCCCATCTCCCATCTCCCATCTCCCATCTCCCATCTCCCATCTCCCATCTCCCATCTCCCATCTCCCATCTCCCATCTCCCATCTCCCATCTCCCATCTCCCATCTCCCATCTCCCATCTCCCATCTCCCATCTCCCATCTCCCATCTCCCATCTCCCATCTCCCATCTCCCATCTCCCATCTCCCATCTCCCATCTCCCATCTCCCATCTCCCATCTCCCATCTCCCATCTCCCATCTCCCATCTCCCATCTCCCATCTCCCATCTCCCATCTCCCATCTCCCATCTCCCATCTCCCATCTCCCATCTCCCATCTCCCATCTCCCATCTCCCATCTCCCATCTCCCATCTCCCATCTCCCATCTCCCATCTCCCATCTCCCATCTCCCATCTCCCATCTCCCATCTCCCATCTCCCATCTCCCATCTCCCATCTCCCATCTCCCATCTCCCATCTCCCATCTCCCATCTCCCATCTCCCATCTCCCATCTCCCATCTCCCATCTCCCATCTCCCATCTCCCATCTCCCATCTCCCATCTCCCATCTCCCATCTCCCGTGGTCTCAGCGCGCACCATCCGTTAGGATTTCGCGAATTAGGATTTCGCGCGAGCCGCCACTGGATATAATAATAATTTATTATGAAAAATTTTCAACCTTTACATCCAATGAAAGAGAGAGAGAGAAAAAAAAGCGACATTATATTGTTCACTAAGGGGCCGAAATTGGCCCTTCCAAGTGAAACAAAAAGTTTTTCGATTTAAACATATATAAATAAAAAGAAATTAAGTACATAAATATAAAAACAGAAATAATTACAAGACATGGCAATGGACAGCACAGAAAAATATTAGTTACTTTGTGGCTCTATACAAAAATACAACCCAATTTAAATAAAAGATAAGAACACACTAGACCATATGGACAAAGACAAATATATATGATATAAAACAAACGACGTTAGATGAAGATCATAAACTGAGAACTAAATGAGCAAAATGTGAATATTTATCAAGAAAATACATAATCATCCGAGTTCAATAAAAAATTAAATAATTCCCTTTTAAAAGAAAATTTATTGGAATTTGTAGTTAATTGCATAGGTAGTTTATTGTAGTAGAAAGGACCCTGGTAGACAAAACTTTTACGTAAAATTTCTTTGTTGGGTTTCGGAGTATCTAGAAGAGGTGGTTTTCTGAGATCATAATAGGTATTAGAGCTATCAAACAAGATAAAGTTGTTATGTATATAAAGTAATGTTCTGAAGTAAAAAAGTTTCTTTATAGATAAAAGATGGTCATTTTTAGATTATTAATATGATTTTTAAATATACTTATACCTAGTTTTTCTTTTAAAAACTTGTTATTTTGCATTTTGTTATTTGTGTAACAATGGGGTAAGCACAAGCAGATCTCTTTTTGAGCAGAAGTAAAGCTATTTCGGCAAAATGACCATAAAAACTGCCAAAAGAGGGTCAAGGGGTCGTTCTAGAACTTTGAAACATAGCCTAAATTTCAAATGGGATGTTTTTACGTATGTATACCAAGTTTGGTGAAAAGACACACACACAACACACACACACACGCACGCACGCACGCACGCACACACGCACGCACGCACACACGCACACACACACGCACGCACACACACACACACACACACACACACACACACACACACACACACACACACACACACACACACACACACACACACACACACACACACACACACACACACACACACACACACACACACACACACACACACACACACACACACACACACACACACACACACACACACACACACACACACACACACACACACACACACACACACACACACACACACACACAAAGATTTGACTTTTATTATATTAGATTGTTTATATCACTACCCCTAGTAACTAAAATAAGAAAAGGTCGCTTAAAGACATTTTTCCGAGATGGAGATCGGGCAAAATTGAATTTAAATATAGCAATGTTTTTTTTTTCAATTTTGATAAACTAAGACACTTTTTCAAACAGAATTGAAAGAAATTAAACATACATTTTATTTACTTTTTAAGCCGAGTTATCTTGTATTTTAATGAAGTCTTAAATTTTTACATTGTACTATTATATTATTGTACTATATTACTACCTTTTCCCATTAGTGTGTCTTTTACATTACGGTTTTAGATTTTCAGGTGTCAAGTGTGCCACTTGTTATATTTATTTAGAAATCGTGTTTGAACCCTTTAAAAGGAAATCCGCATTTGATAGCTGATAGTCGATAGTCTAACAAGGGTTTCCAACAGTGGCGTTTATAGGAATTTATTTCGGGAGGGGTCCAAAATTGTTCCTCGGCCCCTCCCATTTATTTTTAATAGGTTTAATGTGCCTTTTTACTATATTTTTAGTTAGAATTTGCGTCTTGGAGAACTTATTATAATAAAATAAGTGTATTAATATAAGAAAAGTTCCGAATAATTAGGTTCCAAGTACCAAAGGGGGTCTGGGGGTATTCAAAAACTACCCCCGAAACTTTTTTGAAATTTGACTCTAAAAAACAGGTTTTCAACTTGTTTTCGTTCACCTAGTCCGAATTTTGGACATACATTTTTAGAAATTTAATAAATATTTAAATTTTTTGATGAACTTATAATAATAAAGTTTCAAGCAACAGAGAGGTGGGGTCTTGGGTCCTCCCCCAGAAAGTTTTTGAAAGTTTTGACCCTATAAAACTGGGTTTTAGCTTCTTTTTTTTAACCCCCCTCCCCCTATATATACATCCCTGGTGAAGATACTATACTATAGTTTTAAAAAATTTAGGGGATATATAGATTTTTGCCCCTATCTCTTAAACTTTACTTAAAAGTAAAAGGGTCTTCCTCTAGAAATGTTTGTAAATTTTCCTGAAATATAAAAGTTAACCCCACTTTTGGATACCCCCCTAATGATAATGTTGATCGTCGCACCAAGGGGGAATTTCAAGGTATTCCAGGGCCGTAACCAGACTTTTGTTTCGGGGGGGGGGGGGGGTTTGACTCCAATGTTTTCTGAGGTATCTCCTTACGGGTACTTATTTATACGTTAAGTTTTAGATGGCAACAATGGGTTGAAATTTTGCTGCACTATATTTTAAAATTATATAAACAATATGAATTCTAAGTAAAAGGGGGGTCTGGGGGTCCTCCCCCAGAAAAATTTTGGGAAATTTGCCCCTCAAAAGAGTGTTTTAGCTCATTTTGAGACCCTTTAGATTACACCCAAAGAGCACCACTCATTGGTTTGGTTTGGTTTGGTTTTTGGTTACATATATTTTCCGGTATGTGTGCTTGATCTCAAGGATCCGCTTATACACCTTCGTCAAGTAAGACAGACACAACAGAATTTTTACTGGCACAAAGAAGGAAAATACACCCAGGGGCGAGGTGAGAATCGAACTCACGACGGAGCAGTGCGCAGACTGCTGGCGTGAAAGGCAGAGGAACAAACCGAACAGGCCATCCGTCCCCCCACTCATTGTAAGCGGCCGAATTTTCAAGGTAAAAAGAAGGTATATATTGTAATAAATGGCAAAATGTTGAGGGGGTTTTGGGGTTTCTACCTCCAGAAAAATTTTTGAATTTTGCCCCTAGAAGTGGCATTTTAACTCATTTTGAGACACTTTAGGTTACATCAAAGAGGACCACTCCCTGTAAATCACACAAGTTTGAAGGAAAAACCGTACTTAATAGATTTCAAAATTTTGAGGGGGTTTGGGGGTCCTCCCCCAGAAAAATTTTGGAAATTTTACCCTTAAAAGTAGGGTTTTGAATCATTTTGAGACCCTTTGGGTTATACCCGAAGAGGATTGCTCCTTGTGAGACATAATTTTCAAGAAAAATAGCAGTATAAAAATTGATGTCAAAATTTCGGGGGGAGGGGTTTGAACCCCTAACCCCCCCCCTTGGATACGGCCCTGGTATTAGCTACAACCTCTTCTCTCTCTTTCCCGAATTTCAAACTCATTTCCGCCCATAGACCATACCCTTTTAAAACGACCAAAAGTACTTCGTAATCTAAGGGGGGTTCGGGGGGGGGGAAATTTCAGCAAGCTAAAAAGTGTTCTGAAGCTGCTTTTAGGGAGTTTTCAGGGGACTTCGCGGGTCGCCAGTTTGAAATTTCAGGTTATGAACGAGTTTTTTTTACATTAATTTTAGTGAATATCGCGTGCCATCGAAATACCGGTCGCGTGCCACCCAGTGGCACACGTGCCATAGGTTCACCATCACTGTCACTATATATACTGGGGTTTAACAAAATAATCATATTTTTAAATTGACGTTCTTAATTTCACTCAAAATTCAGACACAGCGATGGGGACTACTTTGTTTGTTAGTGACGTACTGGGGTCAACTTAAGTTGCTGTCTCGACTGCAACGTTTCTTGAACCCAGTACGTCACAAATGCGGAAGGAGAAATCGGTAAACACGAAGCCTATTGTGTTGATAGGAGGAGTTTCGGTACGCAAATCGTGATTGAAAACACTATACAATACATAAGTTTAACAAAATAATCATAGTTTTAAATTGACGTTCTTCATTTCACTCAAAATTCAGACACCGCGATGGGAACTACTTTGTTTGTTAGTGACGTCGTTGGGTCAACTTAAGTTGCTGCCTAGTATAGTATTAAAATATTATCTCTAATATACACAGTACGTTGACAGAAATAGAGGAAAATGTTTTTAGTTTAAAAACTTTCGGATTAACAAAGATGCTACCTTATCAAGCACAAACCTGCTCCGCAAATCTTTTGGGGAATTTCCTCGTAGGTAGGTATTGGTTACAAATATTTTTCGGTCTGTGTGCCCGATCTCAAGGATCCGCTTATAAACCTTCGTCAAGAAAGACAGACATAACAGAATTTTTACTGACCTAAAGAGAGAAAATACACCCAGGGCAAAGGCCGCCGGAATCGAACCGACGGCTGGTACAGTGCCCAGACTGCTAGCGTGGTTGGCAGCACGTAAACCAACTAAGCCGCCCAGCCCCCAATTTCCTCGTTTCATCTGCCTGAAAGGAAGCGTCTATTTGGACGGCAAAACCGGCAGTTGGCGCATGCGCAGTAAGTCTCGCGGTTACGTAGCAGTCCCGGCGCTCCAATCAGAACCGTTGCTGGGCAGTTGCCGGGTAAAAAAGAGTAGAGTTGAGTTGTATATTTGCCGGCCAAATAGACAGTGCCACTCTGAAAACATGATCTGGGTATTTCTTGGAACTTGAGCCGTACCTAATCGTTTGTTTGAGAGTTTTAGTCCTCATTTGAATGGCAATACTTTATGATAAGCCTTTGCTAGTTTAGAATATTGACGTTATCAATGACGTTGAAGTTTAGAGATAAAGGTGCTCAATAAAAGCAGCTGGCTTGGCCCTCTGAAGGTAATAGGCTTTTTGAACTGTTTAACAGTTTGAACAGTTGTTCCTGCCCCTACAATCTTCTGTTCACAATGAAGAGCATCGTCTTAGTTTTGACGCTCGATGTCGTAGCGGTATAGTTAGTCTTGCGTAAGTAACTTATTTTTTATTTTAAGTGAATTTCATAATCAAATATGTTTCTTGTTTTTTTTTTCAAGTGTAGTGTTTATTATTATCTTAAGTGGGTTTAAATTTTCATCAGTTTTAAGTCGCTTTTGTATAAAAACAGAGCATAACTTTTGTTGTAATTGTTAATTTGAATGTAAACAAAACTATCGTTAAAGCTGGGGCACTTCGGTATGGTCTTAATAACTCATCTTTCTTTTACATGTCACTTGTAACGATGTAGCATTTTACTTTCTATTATTTTTAGGTTAGATTTAAAATAGTCATCTAAAAGAAGTAGCTAATGCTATTAGTGCTCACATTATGAAAAATATAATTTTACAAATTATAATTATAATATATTAACTTTACAAATTAATATTTATATGTAAACAATTTATATTATAGGGTCTGGTGGGGTATAATAGTGAGATAAAATGGGTATAGGGATTTTAACAATTTGTATTTTATAAAATTTAATGTTTTTTGAGTTGTTGATTTTTATTGAGACTCGAGTAAAATCAGCACGCCATAAAGCATTTAATTTTATAAATATAAACAGTTAAAATCCCTATACCTATTTTACTCCACCCGACGCTATGTTTTATCGGTAACCTGCATGAGTCCCCGACTCCTTAGTGGGTAATACGAAACTTGTTTCTATCTGTTTAAAGTTATTTTAAGAGTTAAAGTGTTTTAGAATTTTATAATGTATTTATTGCAATTTTTAAGCGTTAACCGCCCACCTTCTTGGCTATGCGTGTAGTGATTATGGTAGAAAAATTTCGATTCTTTTTCATTTTAAAAAGTAAGTGTCGAGAATATCTAACTTTTGAGGTGTACTGCTAATATTGGGGCTATATGCGAGACTTGTTTCAATGCACTGTATATTTCTGATGTATGGGAAACTATTAAACTCTCTCAAATTCTTTCAGGCTGATGAGTGAGGCCGCCTCTCCGGTGAGATGCATTGGCGACACCAGCAATTGCCCGGCAGTCGGGAACTGCGCCTGCGGCACCTACAAGGTCAAGGATGCATGCGACAGCGACTGCTGCAGCTTCTGCGACAAGGTAAAACTTCTTGAAATCGATGCTCGATATTTTCTTTTATTGAACTTCTCTTATTATACTTTGAAAAGCGTTTAAGGGGTTATATAAGTTAGGCCTAAAATCTTGTTAAGCAGTGGAATACTAGATCCTGTGGAACACCCAATATTTTTATGCATCCATCCTTGAGAAAAGTTGGCATTACAAATGAGGCATTTTAGGTTTTCATTAATGTAAGGTACTAGTGAACTGTACTAGTAACTCGTAACTCAAAAACTACAGCACGAGATAAAATGAAACAATAGCACGAGATGAAATAAATAAATACCAGATATTAAAAGAACATGGCTGGAGACTAAAAATGTAAACAGCGCATGTAATTTAGTTAACCTGAATAAAGAGTATTTTTTATACTTACGTGTGGTCACATATGCTAAAATAATATAGCGAATTTCATAATAAGCTTCCTCTGAAGAAATCGGATATAAATGAGTTTCATTGAGCTTTAAGGTTGTAGTCAGTTGATGCGTGTATTTTCAAAAACTCTGAACTCGATTGAACACCATTAAAATATTTCAGTTACTAGTGGTGAGGTTTTTATAAATATCGTATGTGCTCATTGCTTGTCCAATCAAAGGGTAGTTCAAATGGGGGTTCACAATTATATTTCGAGAATGTAATTAAGTAAAAATTCACAATTATAATAATGTTTAAGAAATAAATATCATAAGTAACTCAATTCACTTATTCAACGTGATGTAGCATTTAATTTTGCCAACCAAAGACATAAATGAAGACTTCTTAGTTTATTTAGATACACAAGTATGCCAATTTACAATGAAAATCTAGGTTAAATATCCTTTTGAAATATTTGGTTTGTCACTCAAATTGTATTTTGACCCAAACGATTTCCAGACGATTAATAAGAAAATTAAATTCTTTAGAATAATTTTACTTTTAAAACCACTTAAACACACAAAACTCAATATTTAAAAAAAAATAACCAACAGTATTGAAAACAAATATGTCTATTGAAACAAAATTATACAATGTGCCTGACATTAGAGATGAAATAAGATGTATAAACAAACATTTTTAGATTCCTGATGTATTTTAAACGGTATAAAACTAACAAAATTTAAACGAAAGCATGTCTGATCTTAGTTTCACAATTTTTAAAAGGAATAAGACTTCACAAATTTTCTTCCTCGGATTCTTGATCTGGTCGTTTGATTTTACTTATTTTTTGACAACCAGTGGAGATTGTCATGATTGATACTTACTGGTAGAGATCTTATTTGCGAGTTATGCATTTTTTAGAAATACAAACATTGAAAATGATCGTTGAGGAAATCATATCTTACTGGTATATTTATTTATGCATTTCTTTAGATCCTCGTGTAAAAGACTGGCCCCTGATGAGGACTCCTTTCACTGACATGGCGATGATCGCTGCTTACATTTACTTCGTCAAAGTAGCGGGTCCACAGTTCATGAAGAGGAAAAAGCCTTATGATTTACGGGGCCTCATGATCTTCTATAACCTCACTATAGTGCTGGTCAACTTGTACGTTTTCTTAGGGGTGAGTGTTTCGATCTGAGAGTTGTAATTTGAATGTAATGAGATTTTTCAATAGACGCTAACTTTTTAAACTAACAAACTAAAAAACAACTTTTTTGAATCTAACATAACCTAATTATAAAATACTTTTATGTGTGTACAGTAAACTTTGGTAATTTAAACGCCGTTAATGCCGAAGAATTTTGGTCATCTAAGATTAGAAATATCGGAAAATTTTCTAAAAATGTTGAATTCTCATTTTCGTATTTTGCTTATAAATTTGTAAAGGGGAAATTTTATTAGCATAAAACTAAGTAAACTCTACCCTAAATAAATTTTAAGTTGGTTGTTGATTACTATCGGCTTGAAAGGTATTGTAAAAACGTTATTTTTCTGACCTTTACTTTCTAAAATACGATCTTTTAGGGTTTAATCTCTCTTAATATAGTACGAACCAACTTTTTTGTGTATTTCCGAAAACTTAATAACTAAAAGTGGAACATTCCTATACTTTTAACTTTCAGTTCCCCTTTATTGACTCATTTATGAATAAAAACCTTTGAATTTCTTGCGATTTTAAAAAAAAATATTCGTTTATGATTGAAAACTTTAGCTTCTTATGAAACCATATTATGACAAATATCTAAAAAGGAAATTTCACTTGCAAACACTTTTATAAACACCCTTTTATAATTTAAATTGTATTTGTAAAACTAAACTTTCCACCTGATCTGAGAAATAAAAGGCCTGTTTCCAAGAAAATAATTAGTTAGTTAAAAAAGTGCTCGCTCGTAGAATTGTGTAGTAGTTTCAAAGATATTAAAGAAGAAATGCCTTGTGCGACCACACGATCTAGGTCAGTTTTCATTTATCAGTTTCAACCCCTTTTAAAATTTTAACCAATTGCTATTTTTGTTAACATTTTTTGCTATTTGTTTAAAAATGTCTTTCTTGGAGAAAACTTCATAATTGAAGTAAATGTTGGTTCCCCACTAAGTCTGGCAGTTGTATGAAACACTTGCCTTTTCTAAAGTTTCGGGTTTCTAATTTATGTCGTTCAGTGTTTAAAAATTTTTACAAAATTGCTACGCGATTTTTCGGTTATGGGGGAGCGTAACAAGCCAAGCTGAAAAGTCATACAGGGATGGCAAAACTTTTTTTCTAAATTAAAAGCTAAAGGAATTGATATAATTTTGACTCTTATTTAACCCCTTTTTTCCTTGTATAGGTCTATTCCCAAGATGCCAGGAAATTTCGGAATGCCGATTCCGGTGAAAATGCCATCTTTTAAGGGGTCTCCCTTCAGCCTCATTCCCTCGTATGTTGAGCAGCCAGTGTTCAAAGTGAAAGATTTGGGTACTAGAAAAGCAGGAGGCAAGCCAATCAAAAAGGTTTAACTTGAAAAACATGCACGTGGTTGTATGAATTCAGTTTTAATAAATGTTTTATGTCTACAGCTTTTAGTGTAATAACTGAGTTTTAAGAACAGTAAAACTCGTAATTTCGAAACATTGAAACTTGACGTTTACTATAAAGATCCCAGGTATGTCTTCCCAGTAATTGTAATTTCAAAGATTGGATTCTTCTGGTTATCAAAACTGATGCTATATTTTTTGCATACTAAATGTCAGGTATACTAAACTAGCGCCTGTCTTAAAAGTTACTTGTTTTCCTCTAGGTTTTCTAGGCATAAAGATCGCTTCCATCAGTGGCGGCTCGTCCAAATCTCTTATAAACAGAGCTTTTATTTTTATTTCTAACTTATTTCCAAATAATAATAAATAATTCCATTCAGCTAATTAGACATATCAGTAATAGTATATCTTATTTTTCCTACTTTTTTTATTCACGAATTTTATTCAATTTTTTACTACAAATATGATTTGGGATATGTAATTTTTCAGACATTCTGGTAGCGTGCAAAAGAGGAATTCATCGTATATGGATGGTATAATGTGTAAGATTTTAATTTTAAAGTATTATTAAGTAAAAGTTGTGTTCTGTTCCTTTTAGCATATCAGTTAATTTGTAATTTCAAAATATAGAAAATAAAGTAAAAGAAAGAGTGATTTTGTTCGTTTTCCCTTTCATAGGGATTGCTGGGTATACCGGCCACTTATACCCGGGTATATGGTCCATGTAAACGGGGCCTTTGTTAATGTTATGTGGGTGCCTAACTATTTTTATGGCCTCCCTTTGGAGGCGTATACAGGGTGATTCAGATAAGTGCTTCATAACTTCTAGGGGAGGTAGGGTACATCCAGACGAACAAGAATCTGTATAGGTTAGGGCAGTCATGGGCAAAGTACGGCCCGCGGGCCAAGTTCGGCCCTTTGGACGAGTCAATCCGGCCCGCGGCATGGTTCTGAATAACCCCTATAATTACACATATAGCACAAAATGTTTTTATTTGACCACCATTTAACTACACTACTGCGAATCAACTCATCCCAGTATCTACCAGATTAGGAAGAACTTTTAGAATCTCAGTATCACAGTTTCATCTTCACATGCGCCTTCATACTCTTCTAATGAACAATCAATTTTGTAACTTTTTTTTTCCAAATTTTTTACCATTTTAGCATGTATTATAAGTTGTGTGTGATGTAAAAATCAACTTTAAAAATTAACATTCATAAAAATTTGATTTGTTAATTTTTTTGTTTCCGGCCCGCCTAAATAATTTTTTTATTTTATCTGGCCCTCTCCTTAAAGTTTGCCCATGCCTGGGTTAGGTGGTCGCAAGTGGGGTCTAAGGGGTGAAAATCACGGGTGATAATTGGCAATAAACCTCGCATATCTGGGCAGATATAGATACAATTGTTAGATTCCGGCATTTTTTACATTCAACCAATTCAAATTTTTCATGTAAAAACGAGATGCAAGTGTTTATTCTAATCAAAAAACAGACCAATAATTGAATGAGGCATGCGTTGTAGGTAGATAAAGTTACAATTGTTCCTTGGTCAGACTTTAGTTCTTTGCGCTATACAACTCCAAACAACCAACAAATGCCTGTTTCATTTATTGGTCTGTTTTTGATTTTGATCTGTTTTGATGATGCTGGCCGTGCTATTACAGGTATTCTTAACATGGTTATTTAAAGTCGTTAGTATTTATGTTAATGAGCTTAGAATTTATTTAGATTTCTATTATTTAGGTTATTTGCCGTAGATGTCATGCAAAGTTCATTCATGTTGGCCCAGTCATTGTCTGCCCTGAAATGGTGTGTCCTGGTTCTGCAATTCATCCTTGAAATTCCGGCTGCCTAACTCATCTGTTAGTAGGCGGGGATTTTAGGTTAGTATTGTGATATCCGAACTTATTTATTTGTTTTGCAATTGATTATTTTAGTTAATTTGTTCTTATTTTGCATGTAGGATTTGCTACCGGCTTGTTTGATTATGGTTTAGTCATCCTGAGTTGTTGATTCCCTCGTCCTTGTTAAGTCTGTGGATGAAGTTGTTTGTTATAGGTAATTTAGTTAGATGTTTTCTTATAGTTTAAGTGTTTTATTATGAACTTTATATTTATTTATTTAATTCATCTGCCGAATTTAAGCTTTTTATAGTTGGCTAACTTTTTGAGCTTTCCTAAAATTTTATGATTAATAATAATTTTACTTCAAGTTGCCATAAATATAAAAGTTATGGGTGATTCAGATAAGTGTTTCATAACTTCTAGGGGAGGTAGGGTACATCAAAGACGAACAATAGGTATAGTTTAGGGGGTTAAGTGTAAAATCAAAAATTATATTAAAAATAGAGGCTTCCGGGCTTGGTTGCCGTGGTCTTGATGGTGATAAAATGGACGTTTCGCCCAAAACTGTGTTAGGCATCATCAGCAGGTTTCTCTCCACGCAATCGTTGAGATCGTCGTAAGACAGGGACTGACTGGTCGACTGGCGATGCAGAGGCATCTATTGTTGTGGGCGGGGTCAATTCTATGGAAACTGGCTCCTCCTTGGTCAAGATTTCCGGTGATTGGCTCTGATTGGTTGGAATACTACTATTTGTTTTGATCGAACACCTGCGAAGTGCGCAGTTCCAAATTTTATCTATTTTAGTTGTTTCCTCCTTCCTATTATAATTATCTCGATGTTTAAATATTTCTATGGCCTCATGGCAAAGTCTGGTAAAATAATGCTTCGTTGAATTTAGGACAGTTGTATTACTGAAAAGGATGTTATGCCCTGGCTGAAAGGCGTGATCTGCCACAGCTGATTTTTCAATGTATCCAAATTTGCAACTGCTTTTGTGTTCCTTACATTGAAAATTCCTTACATTGATACATTGAAAAATCAGCTGTGGCAGATCACGCCTTTCAGCCAGGGCATAACATCCTTTTCAGTAATACAACTGTCCTAAATTCAACGAAGCATTATTTTACCAGACTTTGCCATGAGGCCATAGAAATATTTAAACATCGAGATAATTATAATAGGAAGGAGGAAACAACTAAAATAGATAAAATTTGGAACTGCGCACTTCGCAGGTGTTCGATCAAAACAAATAGTAGTATTCCAACCAATCAGAGCCAATCACCGGAAATCTTGACCAAGGAGGAGCCAGTTTCCATAGAATTGACCCCGCCCACAACAATAGATGCCTCTGCATCGCCAGTCGACCAGTCAGTCCCTGTCTTACGACGATCTCAACGATTGCGTGGAGAGAAACCTGCTGATGATGCCTAACACAGTTTTGGGCGAAACGTCCATTTTATCACCATCAAGACCACGGCAACCAAGCCCGGAAGCCTCTATTATTAATACATCCGGCCGTGAAAGCCTTTCTACTTCAAAAATTATATTGTTCCCATCTCTTCCATTTGATTTTTTCGACGTTATATAAAAAATGAAGTATGGAATTGCATCGCCAAGAATCGAGTTCTGTGACAGCTTGGTCAAGGATAATAAATCCAGTACCTGCCCATTGGTTAAAAAAAATCTCTTATAAGGGGACATCCATAAATAACGTGAGGTGTTTTTTCCAAAATCTGGATCCCCCCTCCCCCTTGGTGAGATTTTGCTGGAACCACCCTCCCCAAGTGAGATTTACCAACAACTTTTTTTTTTAAATTTCCTTTCTCATACTTAAAAAAACAAAGAAAATTGTGGAATTTCAAACGGTAATAAATAATTCTATTCAGCTAATTTGACATATATAGTAATATATCTTATTTTTTCCTACTTTTTTTATTCACGAATTTTCTTTTTTTTACTACAAATTTGATTTTGGGTAATGTAATTTTCAGTCATTCTAGTAACGCGCAAGAGAGGAACTCATCGTGTGTAAGATTTTAATTTTAAAGTACTATTAAGTAAAAGGTGTGTTCTGTTTTTTAGCGTATCTGTTGTTAATTTTAATTTCAAAATATAGAAAATGGAGAACTTCAATAATTAATAGTATAACATTTTACAGCATTAACATTTGAAGTTGACAAAATTTGATTCTTTTATTTTAATTTCTTGGGCTCGTGAAGAAATCCTGCGAGTTGCATAAAAGGAATTGCTACTGGAGCCGACACCGCCGAGAACGGTTGTCGCCCATCTTCATCCTCTCTGATGGGTGATCCAGACTCTTAATACATTTATGAAGACTGGATGCCCGACACCAGCCTGAACCGCAGGGATAATGACACTTGACTTAAACTAAAAATCCCGGAAAACTATTCGGGTAACGAACTCTTCATCGGAACTGCTGCTATATAGTATTAATTTACTATGGTAATAGATTTTTAATTTATTTATGTTATCTTAATAACAGTTTTATGAATTTTCATTTAGCAGGTGTAAGTAGTTGTTTCAAGCATTGTACTCTATTATGGCTTGTGTATGCTCTTCATGGAGGTTACGATGTTTTGTGTAAAATTGAAGTGTTAATGTATTTTAATTTTTCAAATTATGGGCCGTTCTAATATTACGTTAAGATTAATTAGGATTAACCTTAAAGGTGGTTCGCTCTATTTGTATTTGTTATGGGGTGATACCAGATTATGTGGTTGGGGACACAGAATGTGGGCCAGAGAGAGACTTTATAGGATATATATAGGACCATAAGATTTAGTTCTGTTGTCTGAATGTTGATGGCATTGTTGGTATTATCCAAGTGGAGTGTTGTGTCCTGTAATCTTCGTAGCTAAATAAACGACCAATATTTTGATTACCAGTTTTGCCTGATTTATTCCAACCAGAGTTCATGACAATATTTTTTAATGTTAATTACTTTTCTACTATTAATTAATTACTAGTGTGTAAAATTAAAACATTGTATTTCCAGATTTTCTGGTGTTTTCCCCCCATGTTTTCATAGAACAGAAAAGTTAAGCATGGAAAAGTGGTTTTAATCTTTTAAGATTTTTAATTCTTATTTCCAATGAATATGTTAAGATAAAAGAAAAAAATGTTTTTTTTTCATTCATTCATTACATCATTTACTTTTTCTTGATTTCTAAATACAGGTAAAAAAAAAAAAATCTGAGTTTATGAATGGTGGGTGAAACTGAATTTTGGTTTACTTTTTTTTCGGGCGATTTCTAAGTATAAAAATTATATTAGAGTTTAATCTGGCTTCTTTAACTTAAAGTTAACTAAAACCGGATGCGATAAATTTAATCGCAGGAGTCACTACTTTAAAGACAAAACATTGCAGGACAAATCTTTATTACAAGTATAGAAGGGCCAGTTCCTTACTAGGTAAGTTCTTAGATCGTCAAGGTGGAGCGAAACCGAAGGTCGAACTCTGTCATCGATGCTGCTCTTGGTGAAGTCACTTGTTCCTTTGAGGTAATGTAGGAGTGCTGTGTAGAGCATTGAAAACTGGATAATTTTAAAAAATTCCTTATAATACATTTTATGGATTAATTTAAACTTAATATTTTTAATAATCTTCTTATATTTGACACTTAGTTACACTTATACTTGAAACTTAGACTTAGGATATGAAATTTCAACTCTAAAGGTACTAGCCAGACTAAAATTTTTACTCACCACTACTTTGGATTCATATATATTTCTTTTACAGTGGAAGCTCTTATAACGTAATTAATCCATACCGAGTTTTTTGTCGTTATAAGAGCAAACTTCGAGTGATCCACTCGAGTGTAGAATATCACTCGTTTAAAAGTAAAAAACTCGTTAAACTAAACTATCAATTTTGATGCTTTTCGGGAAGGTGGACTCGATTCCCTCAAAGATATATTTTTAGTAGATAAGTTTATAAACTTTGGAGGAAATCTAAACCTGAAAACGATCACCAACCTTCAATCGTCAAAGGCAAAGGGATGGATTATGGAAATTGCAGTTATCCCTAATACGTTTTTTTAATCAACTAACTGAAACCCTTGGTTGTAGTATATTTTACCATTATATCCAAACAGTAGGATACTAGATCGTTGGGATTTAGAACACAGTTCGAATCACCCAATTGATTTTTCCTCATTTTAAGCAATTATTTATTATTTTATGAATTCTTGATACTTTCAATTTAATGTTATATTACCTTATTTTTTGCTATGAAATTTAAGATCAATATTTTACAAAGTATAAATATTAGTGTTTGCTATTAAATTTTTATTTTGATATTAATTTATTGCGTAGCTTAGCTTCCTTAGAATGTTCGGATGATTACATAAAACTAAAACACTAACAACAACAATAATAATAATAAATAAGTCTTAAATCAACAAAGGCATTGGGTAGCGCAATATTTCGTTTTGGGATTCTAGCCGGTTACCCCGGGCGAAAGCAAGCGAGAAGAAGATGCGATGGTTACTTGGTGTTGTTTGTCATACTCTGATATTCGTTTATTGGCTAATTCATGTGTGACGCAAACAAACCGATCCAGAAAAGTATTCGATAAGCTGAATCGATTCGAAGATTAGTCTTTATAAGAGCACTTTTGTGCTCTTATAGAGACTAATTTTTGGGTCTTTATAAGAGAGGATTTTTATAAGAGCAGGTTGTTATAAGAGCTTCCACTGTATTTTAAGAAATAGTGTTACCTGCATAGTTTTTCATTACCACTGTTTCAAAATAATCTACATTTAAATTCTCAGCTAAGCATAAAAGATCTGCCAAGTCTTTCAATGGTTTTTTTATGCTTTGCTACCTAATATACCACTTTAAAAAAATTTTTAAACTAGAAAACATTTGTTAGTCCCTTTTTTTTCAGACACTTAACCATTGGTGTTTCTGATGGGCGCTTTGTCTGGCAGTTGGGATTGTCTGGCAGTTGGGATTGTCTGGAAGTTGGGAGTGCTTGGCAGTTGGGAGTGCTTGGCAGTTGGGATTGTATGGCAGTTGGGAATGCTTGGCAGTTGGTATTGTCTGGCAGTTGGGATTGTCTGGCAGTTGGGATTGTCTGGCAGTTGGGATAGTTTGGCAGTTGGGATTGTCTGGCAGTTGGGATTGTCTGGCAGTTGGGATAGTTTGGAAGTTGGGATAGTTTGGAAGTTGGGATAGTTTGGAAGTTGGGATAGTTTGGAAGTTGGGATAGTTTGGAAGTTGGGGTAGTTTGGAAGTTGGGGTAGCTTGGAAGTTGGGATAGCTTGGAAGTTGGGAAAGCTTGGAAGTTGGGATAGCTTGGCAGTTTGGAAGTTGGGATAGCTTGGCAGTTTGGAAGTTGGGATAACTTGGCAGTTTGGAAGTTGGGATAGCTTGGCAGTTTGGAAGTTGGGATAGCTTGGCAGTTTGGAAGTTGGGATAGCTTGGCAGTTTGGAAGTTGGGATAGCTTGGCAGTTTGGAAGTTGGGATAGCTTGGCAGTTTGGAAGTTGGGATAGCTTGGCAGTTCGGAAGGTGGGATAGCTTGGCAGTTTGGAAGTTGGGATAGCTTGGCAGTTTGGAAGTTGGGATAGCTTGGCAGTTTGGAAGTTGGGATAGCTTGGCAGTTTGGAAGTTGGGATAGCTTGGCAGTTTGGAAGTTGGGATAGCTTGGCAGTTTGGAAGTTGGGATAGCTTGGCAGTTTGGAAGTTGGGATAGCTTGGCAGTTTGGAAGTTGGGATAGTTTGGCAGTTGGGATAGTTTGGCAGTTTGGAAATTGGGATAGTTTGGAAGTTTGGAAGATGGGATAGCTTGGCAGTTGGGATAGTTTGGAAGTTGGGATAGTTTGGCAGTTTGGAAGTTGGGATAGTTTGGCAGTTTGGAAGTTGGGATAGTTTGGAAGTTGGGATAGTTTGGCAGTTTGGAAGTTGGGATAGTTTGGCAGTTTGGAATGTGGGATAGTTTGGCAGTTTGGAAGTTGGGATAGTTTGGAAGTCTGGTTGTTTGGGAGTTGGAATAGTTTGGAAGTCTGGTTGTTTGGGAGTTGGAATAGTTTGGAAGTCTGGTTGTTTGGGAGTTGGAATAGTTTGGAAGTCTGGTTGTTTGGGAGTTGGAATAGTTTGGAAGTCTGGTTGTTTGGGAGTTGGAATAGTTTGGAAGTCTGGTTGTTTGGGAGTTGGAATAGTTTGGAAGTGTGGTTGTTTGGGAGTTGGAATAGTTTGGAAGTGTGGTTGTTTGGGAGTTGGAATAGTTTGGAAGTGTGGTTGTTTGGGAGTTGGAATAGTTTGGAAGTGTGGTTGTTTGGGAGTTGGAATAGTTTGGAAGTGTGGTTGTTTGGGAGTTGGAATAGTTTGGAAGTGTGGTTGTTTGGGAGTTGGAATAGTTTGGAAGTGTGGTTGTTTGGGAGTTGGAATAGTTTGGAAGTCTGGTTGTTTGGGAGTTGGAATAGTTTGGAAGTGTGGTTGTTTGGGAGTTGGAATAGTTTGGAAGTGTGGTTGTTTGGGAGTTGGAATAGTTTGGAAGTGTGGTTGTTTGGGAGTTGGAATAGTTTGGAAGTGTGGTTGTTTGGGAGTTGGAATAGTTTGGAAGTGTGGTTGTTTGGGAGTTGGAATAGTTTGGAAGTGTGGTTGTTTGGGAGTTGGAATAGTTTGGAAGTGTGGTTGTTTGGGAGTTGGAATAGTTTGGAAGTGTGGTTGTTTGGGAGTTGGAATAGTTTGGAAGTGTGGTTGTTTGGGAGTTGGAATAGTTTGGAAGTGTGGTTGTTTGGGAGTTGGAATAGTTTGGAAGTGTGGTTGTTTGGGAGTTGGAATAGTTTGGGAGTCTGGTTGTTTGGGAGTTGGAATAGTTTGGAAGTTGGAATAGTTTGGACTTCCAAACTTCCAAACTTCCAAACTTCCAAACTTCCAAACTTCCAAACTTCCAAACTTCCAAACTTCCAAACTTCCAAACTTCCAAACTTCCAAACTTCCAAACTTCCAAACTTCCAAACTTCCAAACTTCCAAACTTCCAAACTTCCAAACTTCCAAACTTCCAAACTTCCAAACTTCCAAACTTCCAAACTTCCAAACTTCCAAACTTCCAAACTTCCAAACTTCCAAACTTCCAAACTTCCAAACTTCCAAACTTCCAAACTTCCAAACTTCCAAACTTCCAAACTTCCAAACTTCCAAACTTCCAAACTTCCAAACTTCCAAACTTCCAAACTTCCAAACTTCCAAACTTCCAAACTTCCAAACTTCCAAACTTCCAAACTTCCAAACTTCCAAACTTCCAAACTTCCAAACTTCCAAACTTCCAAACTTCCAAACTTCCAAACTTCCAAACTTCCAAACTTCCAAACTTCCAAACTTCCAAACTTCCAAACTTCCAAACTTCCAAACTTCCAAACTTCCAAACTTCCAAACTTCCAAACTTCCAAACTTCCAAACTTCCAAACTTCCAAACTTCCAAACTTCCAAACTTCCAAACTTCCAAACTTCCAAACTTCCAAACTTCCAAACTTCCAAACTTCCAAACTTCCAAACTTCCAAACTTCCAAACTTCCAAACTTCCAAACTTCCAAACTTCCAAACTTCCAAACTTCCAAACTTCCAAACTTCCAAACTTCCAAACTTCCAAACTTCCAAACTTCCAAACTTCCAAACTTCCAAACTTCCAAACTTCCAAACTTCCAAACTTCCAAACTTCCAAACTTCCAAACTTCCAAACTTCCAAACTTCCAAACTTCCAAACTTCCAAACTTCCAAACTTCCAAACTTCCAAACTTCCAAACTTCCAAACTTCCAAACTTCCAAACTTCCAAACTTCCAAACTTCCAAACTTCCAAACTTCCAAACTTCCAAACTTCCAAACTTCCAAACTTCCAAACTTCCAAACTTCCAAACTTCCAAACTTCCAAACTTCCAAACTTCCAAACTTCCAAACTTCCAAACTTCCAAACTTCCAAACTTCCAAACTTCCAAACTTCCAAACTTCCAAACTTCCAAACTTCCAAACTTCCAAACTTCCAAACTTCCAAACTTCCAAACTTCCAAACTTCCAAACTTCCAAACTTCCAAACTTCCAAACTTCCAAACTTCCAAACTTCCAAACTTCCAAACTTCCAAACTTCCAAACTTCCAAACTTCCAAACTTCCAAACTTCCAAACTTCCAAACTTCCAAACTTCCAAACTTCCAAACTTCCAAACTTCCAAACTTCCAAACTTCCAAACTTCCAAACTTCCAAACTTCCAAACTTCCAAACTTCCAAACTTCCAAACTTCCAAACTTCCAAACTTCCAAACTTCCAAACTTCCAAACTTCCAAACTTCCAAACTTCCAAACTTCCAAACTTCCAAACTTCCAAACTTCCAAACTTCCAAACTTCCAAACTTCCAAACTTCCAAACTTCCAAACTTCCAAACTTCCAAACTTCCAAACTTCCAAACTTCCAAACTTCCAAACTTCCAAACTTCCAAACTTCCAAACTTCCAAACTTCCAAACTTCCAAACTTCCAAACTTCCAAACTTCCAAACTTCCAAACTTCCAAACTTCCAAACTTCCAAACTTCCAAACTTCCAAACTTGACGGGTGTAGGACTTAGAGTCTCGGGGCTGGGGTTCTCGAGCGTTCCTCCGCTCTTAGTGGGCTTTTCGCGCGAAAAGCCCACTAAGAGCGGAGCCTCCTTGCTCTCGAACCCTGGTTGCCGGGGGGTCACTTAGAGTCTCGGGGCTGGGGTTCTCGAGCGTTCCTCCGCTCTTAGTGGGCTTTTCGCGCGAAAAGCCCACTAAGAGCGGAGCCTCCTTGCTCTCGAACCCTGGTTGCCGGGGGGTCACTTAGAGTCTCGGGGCTGGGGTTCTCGAGCGTTCCTCCGCTCTTAGTGGGCTTTTCGCGCGAAAAGCCCACTAAGAGCGGAGCCTCCTTGCTCTCGAACCCTGGTTGCCGGGGGGTCACTTAGAGTCTCGGGGCTGGGGTTCTCGAGCGTTCCTCCGCTCTTAGTGGGCTTTTCGCGCGAAAAGCCCACTAAGAGCGGAGCCTCCTTGCTCTCGAACCCTGGTTGCCGGGGGGTCACTTAGAGTCTCGGGGCTGGGGTTCTCGAGCGTTCCTCCGCTCTTAGTGGGCTTTTCGCGCGAAAAGCCCACTAAGAGCGGAGCCTCCTTGCTCTCGAACCCTGGTTGCCGGGGGGTCACTTAGAGTCTCGGGGCTGGGGTTCTCGAGCGTTCCTCCGCTCTTAGTGGGCTTTTCGCGCGAAAAGCCCACTAAGAGCGGAGCCTCCTTGCTCTCGAACCCTGGTTGCCGGGGGGTCACTTAGAGTCTCGGGGCTGGGGTTCTCGAGCGTTCCTCCGCTCTTAGTGGGCTTTTCGCGCGAAAAGCCCACTAAGAGCGGAGCCTCCTTGCTCTCGAACCCTGGTTGCCGGGGGGTCACTTAGAGTCTCGGGGCTGGGGTTCTCGAGCGTTCCTCCGCTCTTAGTGGGCTTTTCGCGCGAAAAGCCCACTAAGAGCGGAGCCTCCTTGCTCTCGAACCCTGGTTGCCGGGGGGTCACTTAGAGTCTCGGGGCTGGGGTTCTCGAGCGTTCCTCCGCTCTTAGTGGGCTTTTCGCGCGAAAAGCCCACTAAGAGCGGAGCCTCCTTGCTCTCGAACCCTGGTTGCCGGGGGGTCACTTAGAGTCTCGGGGCTGGGGTTCTCGAGCGTTCCTCCGCTCTTAGTGGGCTTTTCGCGCGAAAAGCCCACTAAGAGCGGAGCCTCCTTGCTCTCGAACCCTGGTTGCCGGGGGGTCACTTAGAGTCTCGGGGCTGGGGTTCTCGAGCGTTCCTCCGCTCTTAGTGGGCTTTTCGCGCGAAAAGCCCACTAAGAGCGGAGCCTCCTTGCTCTCGAACCCTGGTTGCCGGGGGGTCACTTAGAGTCTCGGGGCTGGGGTTCTCGAGCGTTCCTCCGCTCTTAGTGGGCTTTTCGCGCGAAAAGCCCACTAAGAGCGGAGCCTCCTTGCTCTCGAACCCTGGTTGCCGGGGGGTCACTTAGAGTCTCGGGGCTGGGGTTCTCGAGCGTTCCTCCGCTCTTAGTGGGCTTTTCGCGCGAAAAGCCCACTAAGAGCGGAGCCTCCTTGCTCTCGAACCCTGGTTGCCGGGGGGTCACTTAGAGTCTCGGGGCTGGGGTTCTCGAGCGTTCCTCCGCTCTTAGTGGGCTTTTCGCGCGAAAAGCCCACTAAGAGCGGAGCCTCCTTGCTCTCGAACCCTGGTTGCCGGGGGGTCACTTAGAGTCTCGGGGCTGGGGTTCTCGAGCGTTCCTCCGCTCTTAGTGGGCTTTTCGCGCGAAAAGCCCACTAAGAGCGGAGCCTCCTTGCTCTCGAACCCTGGTTGCCGGGGGGTCACTTAGAGTCTCGGGGCTGGGGTTCTCGAGCGTTCCTCCGCTCTTAGTGGGCTTTTCGCGCGAAAAGCCCACTAAGAGCGGAGCCTCCTTGCTCTCGAACCCTGGTTGCCGGGGGGTCACTTAGAGTCTCGGGGCTGGGGTTCTCGAGCGTTCCTCCGCTCTTAGTGGGCTTTTCGCGCGAAAAGCCCACTAAGAGCGGAGCCTCCTTGCTCTCGAACCCTGGTTGCCGGGGGGTCACTTAGAGTCTCGGGGCTGGGGTTCTCGAGCGTTCCTCCGCTCTTAGTGGGCTTTTCGCGCGAAAAGCCCACTAAGAGCGGAGCCTCCTTGCTCTCGAACCCTGGTTGCCGGGGGGTCACTTAGAGTCTCGGGGCTGGGGTTCTCGAGCGTTCCTCCGCTCTTAGTGGGCTTTTCGCGCGAAAAGCCCACTAAGAGCGGAGCCTCCTTGCTCTCGAACCCTGGTTGCCGGGGGGTCACTTAGAGTCTCGGGGCTGGGGTTCTCGAGCGTTCCTCCGCTCTTAGTGGGCTTTTCGCGCGAAAAGCCCACTAAGAGCGGAGCCTCCTTGCTCTCGAACCCTGGTTGCCGGGGGGTCACTTAGAGTCTCGGGGCTGGGGTTCTCGAGCGTTCCTCCGCTCTTAGTGGGCTTTTCGCGCGAAAAGCCCACTAAGAGCGGAGCCTCCTTGCTCTCGAACCCTGGTTGCCGGGGGGTCACTTAGAGTCTCGGGGCTGGGGTTCTCGAGCGTTCCTCCGCTCTTAGTGGGCTTTTCGCGCGAAAAGCCCACTAAGAGCGGAGCCTCCTTGCTCTCGAACCCTGGTTGCCGGGGGGTCACTTAGAGTCTCGGGGCTGGGGTTCTCGAGCGTTCCTCCGCTCTTAGTGGGCTTTTCGCGCGAAAAGCCCACTAAGAGCGGAGCCTCCTTGCTCTCGAACCCTGGTTGCCGGGGGGTCACTTAGAGTCTCGGGGCTGGGGTTCTCGAGCGTTCCTCCGCTCTTAGTGGGCTTTTCGCGCGAAAAGCCCACTAAGAGCGGAGCCTCCTTGCTCTCGAACCCTGGTTGCCGGGGGGTCACTTAGAGTCTCGGGGCTGGGGTTCTCGAGCGTTCCTCCGCTCTTAGTGGGCTTTTCGCGCGAAAAGCCCACTAAGAGCGGAGCCTCCTTGCTCTCGAACCCTGGTTGCCGGGGGGTCACTTAGAGTCTCGGGGCTGGGGTTCTCGAGCGTTCCTCCGCTCTTAGTGGGCTTTTCGCGCGAAAAGCCCACTAAGAGCGGAGCCTCCTTGCTCTCGAACCCTGGTTGCCGGGGGGTCACTTAGAGTCTCGGGGCTGGGGTTCTCGAGCGTTCCTCCGCTCTTAGTGGGCTTTTCGCGCGAAAAGCCCACTAAGAGCGGAGCCTCCTTGCTCTCGAACCCTGGTTGCCGGGGGGTCACTTAGAGTCTCGGGGCTGGGGTTCTCGAGCGTTCCTCCGCTCTTAGTGGGCTTTTCGCGCGAAAAGCCCACTAAGAGCGGAGCCTCCTTGCTCTCGAACCCTGGTTGCCGGGGGGTCACTTAGAGTCTCGGGGCTGGGGTTCTCGAGCGTTCCTCCGCTCTTAGTGGGCTTTTCGCGCGAAAAGCCCACTAAGAGCGGAGCCTCCTTGCTCTCGAACCCTGGTTGCCGGGGGGTCACTTAGAGTCTCGGGGCTGGGGTTCTCGAGCGTTCCTCCGCTCTTAGTGGGCTTTTCGCGCGAAAAGCCCACTAAGAGCGGAGCCTCCTTGCTCTCGAACCCTGGTTGCCGGGGGGTCACTTAGAGTCTCGGGGCTGGGGTTCTCGAGCGTTCCTCCGCTCTTAGTGGGCTTTTCGCGCGAAAAGCCCACTAAGAGCGGAGCCTCCTTGCTCTCGAACCCTGGTTGCCGGGGGGTCACTTAGAGTCTCGGGGCTGGGGTTCTCGAGCGTTCCTCCGCTCTTAGTGGGCTTTTCGCGCGAAAAGCCCACTAAGAGCGGAGCCTCCTTGCTCTCGAACCCTGGTTGCCGGGGGGTCACTTAGAGTCTCGGGGCTGGGGTTCTCGAGCGTTCCTCCGCTCTTAGTGGGCTTTTCGCGCGAAAAGCCCACTAAGAGCGGAGCCTCCTTGCTCTCGAACCCTGGTTGCCGGGGGGTCACTTAGAGTCTCGGGGCTGGGGTTCTCGAGCGTTCCTCCGCTCTTAGTGGGCTTTTCGCGCGAAAAGCCCACTAAGAGCGGAGCCTCCTTGCTCTCGAACCCTGGTTGCCGGGGGGTCACTTAGAGTCTCGGGGCTGGGGTTCTCGAGCGTTCCTCCGCTCTTAGTGGGCTTTTCGCGCGAAAAGCCCACTAAGAGCGGAGCCTCCTTGCTCTCGAACCCTGGTTGCCGGGGGGTCACTTAGAGTCTCGGGGCTGGGGTTCTCGAGCGTTCCTCCGCTCTTAGTGGGCTTTTCGCGCGAAAAGCCCACTAAGAGCGGAGCCTCCTTGCTCTCGAACCCTGGTTGCCGGGGGGTCACTTAGAGTCTCGGGGCTGGGGTTCTCGAGCGTTCCTCCGCTCTTAGTGGGCTTTTCGCGCGAAAAGCCCACTAAGAGCGGAGCCTCCTTGCTCTCGAACCCTGGTTGCCGGGGGGTCACTTAGAGTCTCGGGGCTGGGGTTCTCGAGCGTTCCTCCGCTCTTAGTGGGCTTTTCGCGCGAAAAGCCCACTAAGAGCGGAGCCTCCTTGCTCTCGAACCCTGGTTGCCGGGGGGTCACTTAGAGTCTCGGGGCTGGGGTTCTCGAGCGTTCCTCCGCTCTTAGTGGGCTTTTCGCGCGAAAAGCCCACTAAGAGCGGAGCCTCCTTGCTCTCGAACCCTGGTTGCCGGGGGGTCACTTAGAGTCTCGGGGCTGGGGTTCTCGAGCGTTCCTCCGCTCTTAGTGGGCTTTTCGCGCGAAAAGCCCACTAAGAGCGGAGCCTCCTTGCTCTCGAACCCTGGTTGCCGGGGGGTCACTTAGAGTCTCGGGGCTGGGGTTCTCGAGCGTTCCTCCGCTCTTAGTGGGCTTTTCGCGCGAAAAGCCCACTAAGAGCGGAGCCTCCTTGCTCTCGAACCCTGGTTGCCGGGGGGTCACTTAGAGTCTCGGGGCTGGGGTTCTCGAGCGTTCCTCCGCTCTTAGTGGGCTTTTCGCGCGAAAAGCCCACTAAGAGCGGAGCCTCCTTGCTCTCGAACCCTGGTTGCCGGGGGGTCACTTAGAGTCTCGGGGCTGGGGTTCTCGAGCGTTCCTCCGCTCTTAGTGGGCTTTTCGCGCGAAAAGCCCACTAAGAGCGGAGCCTCCTTGCTCTCGAACCCTGGTTGCCGGGGGGTCACTTAGAGTCTCGGGGCTGGGGTTCTCGAGCGTTCCTCCGCTCTTAGTGGGCTTTTCGCGCGAAAAGCCCACTAAGAGCGGAGCCTCCTTGCTCTCGAACCCTGGTTGCCGGGGGGTCACTTAGAGTCTCGGGGCTGGGGTTCTCGAGCGTTCCTCCGCTCTTAGTGGGCTTTTCGCGCGAAAAGCCCACTAAGAGCGGAGCCTCCTTGCTCTCGAACCCTGGTTGCCGGGGGGTCACTTAGAGTCTCGGGGCTGGGGTTCTCGAGCGTTCCTCCGCTCTTAGTGGGCTTTTCGCGCGAAAAGCCCACTAAGAGCGGAGCCTCCTTGCTCTCGAACCCTGGTTGCCGGGGGGTCACTTAGAGTCTCGGGGCTGGGGTTCTCGAGCGTTCCTCCGCTCTTAGTGGGCTTTTCGCGCGAAAAGCCCACTAAGAGCGGAGCCTCCTTGCTCTCGAACCCTGGTTGCCGGGGGGTCACTTAGAGTCTCGGGGCTGGGGTTCTCGAGCGTTCCTCCGCTCTTAGTGGGCTTTTCGCGCGAAAAGCCCACTAAGAGCGGAGCCTCCTTGCTCTCGAACCCTGGTTGCCGGGGGGTCACTTAGAGTCTCGGGGCTGGGGTTCTCGAGCGTTCCTCCGCTCTTAGTGGGCTTTTCGCGCGAAAAGCCCACTAAGAGCGGAGCCTCCTTGCTCTCGAACCCTGGTTGCCGGGGGGTCACTTAGAGTCTCGGGGCTGGGGTTCTCGAGCGTTCCTCCGCTCTTAGTGGGCTTTTCGCGCGAAAAGCCCACTAAGAGCGGAGCCTCCTTGCTCTCGAACCCTGGTTGCCGGGGGGTCACTTAGAGTCTCGGGGCTGGGGTTCTCGAGCGTTCCTCCGCTCTTAGTGGGCTTTTCGCGCGAAAAGCCCACTAAGAGCGGAGCCTCCTTGCTCTCGAACCCTGGTTGCCGGGGGGTCACTTAGAGTCTCGGGGCTGGGGTTCTCGAGCGTTCCTCCGCTCTTAGTGGGCTTTTCGCGCGAAAAGCCCACTAAGAGCGGAGCCTCCTTGCTCTCGAACCCTGGTTGCCGGGGGGTCACTTAGAGTCTCGGGGCTGGGGTTCTCGAGCGTTCCTCCGCTCTTAGTGGGCTTTTCGCGCGAAAAGCCCACTAAGAGCGGAGCCTCCTTGCTCTCGAACCCTGGTTGCCGGGGGGTCACTTAGAGTCTCGGGGCTGGGGTTCTCGAGCGTTCCTCCGCTCTTAGTGGGCTTTTCGCGCGAAAAGCCCACTAAGAGCGGAGCCTCCTTGCTCTCGAACCCTGGTTGCCGGGGGGTCACTTAGAGTCTCGGGGCTGGGGTTCTCGAGCGTTCCTCCGCTCTTAGTGGGCTTTTCGCGCGAAAAGCCCACTAAGAGCGGAGCCTCCTTGCTCTCGAACCCTGGTTGCCGGGGGGTCACTTAGAGTCTCGGGGCTGGGGTTCTCGAGCGTTCCTCCGCTCTTAGTGGGCTTTTCGCGCGAAAAGCCCACTAAGAGCGGAGCCTCCTTGCTCTCGAACCCTGGTTGCCGGGGGGTCACTTAGAGTCTCGGGGCTGGGGTTCTCGAGCGTTCCTCCGCTCTTAGTGGGCTTTTCGCGCGAAAAGCCCACTAAGAGCGGAGCCTCCTTGCTCTCGAACCCTGGTTGCCGGGGGGTCACTTAGAGTCTCGGGGCTGGGGTTCTCGAGCGTTCCTCCGCTCTTAGTGGGCTTTTCGCGCGAAAAGCCCACTAAGAGCGGAGCCTCCTTGCTCTCGAACCCTGGTTGCCGGGGGGTCACTTAGAGTCTCGGGGCTGGGGTTCTCGAGCGTTCCTCCGCTCTTAGTGGGCTTTTCGCGCGAAAAGCCCACTAAGAGCGGAGCCTCCTTGCTCTCGAACCCTGGTTGCCGGGGGGTCACTTAGAGTCTCGGGGCTGGGGTTCTCGAGCGTTCCTCCGCTCTTAGTGGGCTTTTCGCGCGAAAAGCCCACTAAGAGCGGAGCCTCCTTGCTCTCGAACCCTGGTTGCCGGGGGGTCACTTAGAGTCTCGGGGCTGGGGTTCTCGAGCGTTCCTCCGCTCTTAGTGGGCTTTTCGCGCGAAAAGCCCACTAAGAGCGGAGCCTCCTTGCTCTCGAACCCTGGTTGCCGGGGGGTCACTTAGAGTCTCGGGGCTGGGGTTCTCGAGCGTTCCTCCGCTCTTAGTGGGCTTTTCGCGCGAAAAGCCCACTAAGAGCGGAGCCTCCTTGCTCTCGAACCCTGGTTGCCGGGGGGTCACTTAGAGTCTCGGGGCTGGGGTTCTCGAGCGTTCCTCCGCTCTTAGTGGGCTTTTCGCGCGAAAAGCCCACTAAGAGCGGAGCCTCCTTGCTCTCGAACCCTGGTTGCCGGGGGGTCACTTAGAGTCTCGGGGCTGGGGTTCTCGAGCGTTCCTCCGCTCTTAGTGGGCTTTTCGCGCGAAAAGCCCACTAAGAGCGGAGCCTCCTTGCTCTCGAACCCTGGTTGCCGGGGGGTCACTTAGAGTCTCGGGGCTGGGGTTCTCGAGCGTTCCTCCGCTCTTAGTGGGCTTTTCGCGCGAAAAGCCCACTAAGAGCGGAGCCTCCTTGCTCTCGAACCCTGGTTGCCGGGGGGTCACTTAGAGTCTCGGGGCTGGGGTTCTCGAGCGTTCCTCCGCTCTTAGTGGGCTTTTCGCGCGAAAAGCCCACTAAGAGCGGAGCCTCCTTGCTCTCGAACCCTGGTTGCCGGGGGGTCACTTAGAGTCTCGGGGCTGGGGTTCTCGAGCGTTCCTCCGCTCTTAGTGGGCTTTTCGCGCGAAAAGCCCACTAAGAGCGGAGCCTCCTTGCTCTCGAACCCTGGTTGCCGGGGGGTCACTTAGAGTCTCGGGGCTGGGGTTCTCGAGCGTTCCTCCGCTCTTAGTGGGCTTTTCGCGCGAAAAGCCCACTAAGAGCGGAGCCTCCTTGCTCTCGAACCCTGGTTGCCGGGGGGTCACTTAGAGTCTCGGGGCTGGGGTTCTCGAGCGTTCCTCCGCTCTTAGTGGGCTTTTCGCGCGAAAAGCCCACTAAGAGCGGAGCCTCCTTGCTCTCGAACCCTGGTTGCCGGGGGGTCACTTAGAGTCTCGGGGCTGGGGTTCTCGAGCGTTCCTCCGCTCTTAGTGGGCTTTTCGCGCGAAAAGCCCACTAAGAGCGGAGCCTCCTTGCTCTCGAACCCTGGTTGCCGGGGGGTCACTTAGAGTCTCGGGGCTGGGGTTCTCGAGCGTTCCTCCGCTCTTAGTGGGCTTTTCGCGCGAAAAGCCCACTAAGAGCGGAGCCTCCTTGCTCTCGAACCCTGGTTGCCGGGGGGTCACTTAGAGTCTCGGGGCTGGGGTTCTCGAGCGTTCCTCCGCTCTTAGTGGGCTTTTCGCGCGAAAAGCCCACTAAGAGCGGAGCCTCCTTGCTCTCGAACCCTGGTTGCCGGGGGGTCACTTAGAGTCTCGGGGCTGGGGTTCTCGAGCGTTCCTCCGCTCTTAGTGGGCTTTTCGCGCGAAAAGCCCACTAAGAGCGGAGCCTCCTTGCTCTCGAACCCTGGTTGCCGGGGGGTCACTTAGAGTCTCGGGGCTGGGGTTCTCGAGCGTTCCTCCGCTCTTAGTGGGCTTTTCGCGCGAAAAGCCCACTAAGAGCGGAGCCTCCTTGCTCTCGAACCCTGGTTGCCGGGGGGTCACTTAGAGTCTCGGGGCTGGGGTTCTCGAGCGTTCCTCCGCTCTTAGTGGGCTTTTCGCGCGAAAAGCCCACTAAGAGCGGAGCCTCCTTGCTCTCGAACCCTGGTTGCCGGGGGGTCACTTAGAGTCTCGGGGCTGGGGTTCTCGAGCGTTCCTCCGCTCTTAGTGGGCTTTTCGCGCGAAAAGCCCACTAAGAGCGGAGCCTCCTTGCTCTCGAACCCTGGTTGCCGGGGGGTCACTTAGAGTCTCGGGGCTGGGGTTCTCGAGCGTTCCTCCGCTCTTAGTGGGCTTTTCGCGCGAAAAGCCCACTAAGAGCGGAGCCTCCTTGCTCTCGAACCCTGGTTGCCGGGGGGTCACTTAGAGTCTCGGGGCTGGGGTTCTCGAGCGTTCCTCCGCTCTTAGTGGGCTTTTCGCGCGAAAAGCCCACTAAGAGCGGAGCCTCCTTGCTCTCGAACCCTGGTTGCCGGGGGGTCACTTAGAGTCTCGGGGCTGGGGTTCTCGAGCGTTCCTCCGCTCTTAGTGGGCTTTTCGCGCGAAAAGCCCACTAAGAGCGGAGCCTCCTTGCTCTCGAACCCTGGTTGCCGGGGGGTCACTTAGAGTCTCGGGGCTGGGGTTCTCGAGCGTTCCTCCGCTCTTAGTGGGCTTTTCGCGCGAAAAGCCCACTAAGAGCGGAGCCTCCTTGCTCTCGAACCCTGGTTGCCGGGGGGTCACTTAGAGTCTCGGGGCTGGGGTTCTCGAGCGTTCCTCCGCTCTTAGTGGGCTTTTCGCGCGAAAAGCCCACTAAGAGCGGAGCCTCCTTGCTCTCGAACCCTGGTTGCCGGGGGGTCACTTAGAGTCTCGGGGCTGGGGTTCTCGAGCGTTCCTCCGCTCTTAGTGGGCTTTTCGCGCGAAAAGCCCACTAAGAGCGGAGCCTCCTTGCTCTCGAACCCTGGTTGCCGGGGGGTCACTTAGAGTCTCGGGGCTGGGGTTCTCGAGCGTTCCTCCGCTCTTAGTGGGCTTTTCGCGCGAAAAGCCCACTAAGAGCGGAGCCTCCTTGCTCTCGAACCCTGGTTGCCGGGGGGTCACTTAGAGTCTCGGGGCTGGGGTTCTCGAGCGTTCCTCCGCTCTTAGTGGGCTTTTCGCGCGAAAAGCCCACTAAGAGCGGAGCCTCCTTGCTCTCGAACCCTGGTTGCCGGGGGGTCACTTAGAGTCTCGGGGCTGGGGTTCTCGAGCGTTCCTCCGCTCTTAGTGGGCTTTTCGCGCGAAAAGCCCACTAAGAGCGGAGCCTCCTTGCTCTCGAACCCTGGTTGCCGGGGGGTCACTTAGAGTCTCGGGGCTGGGGTTCTCGAGCGTTCCTCCGCTCTTAGTGGGCTTTTCGCGCGAAAAGCCCACTAAGAGCGGAGCCTCCTTGCTCTCGAACCCTGGTTGCCGGGGGGTCACTTAGAGTCTCGGGGCTGGGGTTCTCGAGCGTTCCTCCGCTCTTAGTGGGCTTTTCGCGCGAAAAGCCCACTAAGAGCGGAGCCTCCTTGCTCTCGAACCCTGGTTGCCGGGGGGTCACTTAGAGTCTCGGGGCTGGGGTTCTCGAGCGTTCCTCCGCTCTTAGTGGGCTTTTCGCGCGAAAAGCCCACTAAGAGCGGAGCCTCCTTGCTCTCGAACCCTGGTTGCCGGGGGGTCACTTAGAGTCTCGGGGCTGGGGTTCTCGAGCGTTCCTCCGCTCTTAGTGGGCTTTTCGCGCGAAAAGCCCACTAAGAGCGGAGCCTCCTTGCTCTCGAACCCTGGTTGCCGGGGGGTCACTTAGAGTCTCGGGGCTGGGGTTCTCGAGCGTTCCTCCGCTCTTAGTGGGCTTTTCGCGCGAAAAGCCCACTAAGAGCGGAGCCTCCTTGCTCTCGAACCCTGGTTGCCGGGGGGTCACTTAGAGTCTCGGGGCTGGGGTTCTCGAGCGTTCCTCCGCTCTTAGTGGGCTTTTCGCGCGAAATCCCTGGTTGCTGGGGGGTCACTTAGCCGATAGGAATAGCCACCTTGCTACGGTTACCCACCAGAGTTACGGGGCTTGAAAAGCTCTGACTAATAGCTCTGTTTTTTTTACTTTCTAATAATTGAAAGAATTCCTCGTTAACAAATTTTAATTTCACATATGTTATTAATCGATATGTTGTGAATTGAATTGAATCATCTTGCTCAACCTAATGTTAAAAAAGTTGTGAGTAATCGAGTATAATAAATTTGCTCTCGTATTTAAATCTACCCTTAATTTTATAATTTTTTTAGTGGAAACAAATATTTTAGTGAACGGGGACGGTAAAAATATTTCGGGGGACGGTCCAATCATTTCGGGGGTCACACAATACTTTTTTTTCTGTCCTCTATTATTTGGATAACTGTGGATAATTGTTGAAACTTAATTTTTAAATGTTAATTTCTGGTTTCTGTTTCCAACTCAGCCTCTTTCAGCAGAACCAACTTTTTCAGTTTTAAATTTTCATAGTGGCATCAGTTCTATTCCGTCATTTCTGTTTTGATATTTCTCATGTTGTTATGCATTTGCTAAATGTTAACGCATTGTTTTGTTTTTCTTGTAAGTCAAATAGGCTTTCAACATGATATTCATGGAACCTAAATGTTTGAAAAGTTTCTACTTATGTTTTCGAATTCTGATTAGCTTTGTTTTTAGCGAATTTTCTTAAGAAAACTATGCTCAGTAAGAAACTCTTTTCTTTATGAACCTTTTTAATTTATTCTCTACTTGGCTAATTACCATAGTATGAGTATTTGTAGTGGATTATTGATGAATATTGATTATGTTATGAACCTGTTTTCGGTTATTTCTGAATTTATACATCAGTAATTGTGAGATTGACATGTCTGTAGAAAATAGACGACTCTGGAGAACTTATGGTAAGTTTATTTTTCATTTTATTAATATTTTTAAACTTTATCGTTAGTGTTTGAAATTTTTACCAGATAAAAATAGTACTTCTTAGATATTTTGAATGAAATGTTCTTTTATTAATTATCTATAATTTAAAATGTTTTATTTGCCGGTTTGTATAATTTTTATGGCTAATTTGTAAAGGAACTCGGAATTTCGAAAATACCTGGATTTGGAATTTTAACTGTTAAAGTAGGTTTGAAATATGATCTAGTGAGTAAAAATTGGGTTTTAATGGCTCTATTGAAATTAATATAGGATAAATAAAGTTGGTATCAAGTATAGGCTCCATGGTATAGCATATACCAAGCTACCTGTTAGTACCCAATTTATGTATATACTATGTGTTTATCATGTTATATAAGTGTTTATGCTGTTATGCATTAGCACCTTTTGTAAAAAAAAATTCAGAGTATCAATTTTGTGCACAGCTTTGCAAAGGGTCCTCCATGGTGACTGGTTGCCAAGTAGGCACTATTTCACGACAAGTCTCCCCCTCCAGCTTTTAGACATAGAGGATCCTTACAAAAACCGTGCCTAATTTTGCTCTGAATTCTTATTATGTTTGGCATTGTTATGTCTAATGCCAGATCTATATAAAAGGTGGGGTGTTTAGGGTTTCAGCTTTCTCCCCCAAAAATGTTTTTTTTTTTACGTTTATTTTTAGAGACACTTAATATGGCTGAAATGTTAAAAATCTAAATCTCTATTCTCTTCTTTTATGAGACCTGTCATATTTTATTTTCCAAAGAAAATTTGGTTAAGCATTAAACAATTTTACTTAGTTGGTTCTTACTTTGGGTGCCCTGACATCCCGCTTTTTGCCTCTGTCCCGCTGACCGAATGTCCTGCCTAAATACCTGCTATTCTGACTAAGTTGCATCAAACGAGAAAAATGTAAAGAAAAACCTAGATTTTATAAAAGTTTTTGGGGGAATCTTTCAAAAGTTCTTAATTTTGAATTATTACTCATTTATTAGTTATTTCAAAATTTAAATACAATTGATTTAATACCGTATTTTATACTCTGTGTAAATAGAATCGGCGGTTGACCTTGAGTTTTTTCTCAATGTATCTCTTCTGCGTTGCCATGGTAAAGAATGACGTTTAACCGCCTATTTTATTTACACAGACTATAATGATCTTAAAACCGACCGTAAAAGTTATGGTTTACCCCAATTCTGAAACAAAAAGTTTATGATTGTGTTTCATGATAAATTTATTCACATGTGAGATTTAAAATCTTCTATTTTGTTGAAAATCTGAAAAAATTATAACCTCCCCTCGTCAGTGAAATGTACCGCTTTTCAGATTGAAAAACCTTTGGGGATATCCATAAATTACGTGAAGTCAATAAGAGGGGGGGGTTTGGAAAAATCTCACCAAGGGGGGGGTCGATTTACTTATTAAGTTAGAAATTATACAATTTTCTTTCTTTTTTAAGTATGAGAAAGAAAATCATTTTTAAAAAGTTGTAGGTAAATCTCACGTGGAGGGGAGGGGGGGTGCAGCAAAATCTCACCAGGGGGGGGGTCCAGATTTTGGAAAGAACACCTCATGTAATTTATGGATGTCCCCTTAACCTGTTATCCTGTTGACCATCAGTTTCAGTGGCACAGTTAATGGGCTTTAGATTTTCATTTTCAGCAGCACGGTCAATGGGATATTACAGAAGTACCATTCTTACTTCTTATCATTTCAACTGTTTTCTTTTTCAGTTCATTTGAAACTACGCATCATTTCATGATTTTTCCCTGAATTATGGTGCCTCAAATAGATCCCATGAAGAGTTCCTCTTCAAATGGCAATGGAAAATGCCATTCATATTATTCTGAAGGGAAAGTTAAATCGTGGGATGATCCACTTCCTGTACCTTCTTGTATTCTCCCCTGGTCATCATGGATAATTTTTTTCATTTCTGTACTTTGCTTTGGAAATAGTATACTTGGAGAGTTTGTTTTTGATGATTCTGAAGCAGTAATAAACAACTTGGATCTGAAGCCTGATACTCCCTTGTCTAATATTTTCAAGAATGATTTTTGGGGAACTAAAGTTACTCATAATTCAAGTCACAAATCATATCGTCCACTTACTGTACTTACATTTAGGTAATTATGTCTTTCCAATCATGATTATTAAATTTGATCAAATTTTTCTTTTGTAGCTTTTACAATTTAATTTGAGACAATATCAGTTAAGTTTTTATAAGATATTTTGAGTTCTTATGTATTAATCATAATATAAGTGTATAAGTAGTTGTTTGCTGTGGAGTATTTTCTATTTAAAATATCTTTAAAGTATAACATACAAGTTTTTAAGCTCTTATAAAGTGGGTTTGAATTTAATTAGAAAATTAGACCAATCAAGGTTACTAACTTTCAGGCACCTAAAGAGAGATTTGGCCCACATGAACTCTTACACTTAAGATTTTATTCAAAATCATTTATAAAGTCGTAAAAAAATTATGTTCTCAGAAAACTAAGGTAAGAGGAGATAAACGGAGCACTAAAACCTCTAAAAAGACGTCACATCATTATTTTCCCTACTTTTTTTTATATCTTCGTGTGCCACTGATTTAACTCAGCTGTGCCACTTAGTGGCATGCATGCTCCTTTTACCACCTACTAAAGACAAGTGTTTTAATATTTGCTACTATTGGACATTGAAAGTTGTAATCCTTCACATTTCTCTACAACTAGTGTATATTTATATTTTAACTTGATAGCTAAACCACAAAATTAACTGTAAATAATTCTTAGCTCTATTTGATTCACTTGCTAATTTTTTTAAATTCTTGCAGATTAAATTACTTTGTGACTGGTCTTCACCCTTATAGTTTTCATCTTGTAAATATATTACTTCATGGTACTGTTAGTGCTCTTGTACTTAAAGTTATGTATTCCTTGTTAACCAAGACTTTGGAAACTGAAGCACCCAAAGCTGCCTTTTTAAGTGCCTTGCTTTTCTCTGTGCATCCTATTCATACAGAAAGTGTGAGTATTGAAATGCATATTTCTTAAAAAAAAAAAAAAAAAAACTTAAAAACAGTGAACCTTTACTCAATCATTTATATTGGTAAATAATTTTCTTTCAGGTGTCAGCTGTTGTTGGTAGAGCTGATCTGTTGTGTGGAATTTTTTTCCTGCTATCATTTCTTTCATATATTCATGCATCAAAGTGTAAGTATATTTTTTCACGCTAATTATAAAAGTTGTAATATTCGGTTTTGAGTTTAACTTTTTTAGGGTAGTCTCATTATAAATTTGTTTTATAAAATTACTAGGTCATTCAACAACAGATGAAATGGAGGTTTCATTTTTATGGCTGGGTGGCAGTGTTATTCTGGCTGGTTTGGCTATGCTCTGCAAAGAACAAGGAATAACTGTGATAGTAAGTTCAGTATTATCTTAGTAGTAGTGTTCTTTCAGTATCTGAAAGTCGAAAGAACATTGAAGTTTGGAAGTGCAATTCAAAATATTTGAGGTGTCAAGTCCTCAAAGCAGAAAATGTCAAGTTTGTTTCATTGTGTTTTAGTTTTTAGTTACATAATCTGTTGTACTATACTTTGCTTGATATGCTATTAATTTCCCTTTGTTTTAATAATAATTTGATTGAAATATTCCTTATTGAGATATTTTACCCCTAATAATTGATGTCATGCATACTTGAATTAAAAAAAATAATGAAATTAACCAATGAAGATTTTATCCTCTAATTTTTTTTTGAAAAATAGAGTATAAAAAGTCATTAACAAAGTATAATTATTTAATTTTAAATGCTTTTTTGTTGTAAAGCAATATGAATATTCAACTTATTATTTGTTTTATTAGGGAGTTTGTTGTGTTTATGACCTCATCATTATTTGCAAGCTTGATTTGCAAGACATCTTCTACAGCATATTTCATATGCAAAATAGATGTGCAATGAAATTCAATGGGGTAAGTTTATTAAAGGTAACAGATTTGACAAATAATCACCCCCCCAGAAAATAATTCCATATTGTAAAATAGATTGTATCCATGAATAGTATAGGATTTTTAAAAAGGATCTATCTACATAATTTTTCAAATGAAAAAATATAAATAAATAATAACGGAGTTTATTTTTCAAAAATTCAATGTGAGATGCATATTTTAAGTTTTGGTCGATGTGTAAACCTAAATATTTAAAGCTATTTACTCGTTCAAGATTCAAACAATTACAATTAACGATATTGAAACAATCATGATATGTTATATTAAGATCTAAACTAGTCCTCTGAATTAAACTAAAATTTATGTACTTTGTTTTATTACTGTTTATTGAGATATCATTTTTTTGAAACCAATCCTTTAGCTTAATTAAATCTGTGTTTATATTTTTTTCTAAAGTAGTATAATTTTGAGCAGAGTAAACCAATACAGTATCATCTGCGTATGATATAATTTTTCCAAAAAGTCTTAACTCACATAGATCATTTATGAAAATTAAAAACAGCAAAGGGCCCAAAATGGATCCCTGAGGTACTCCCTTCTTTATAAATTCGAAATCACTTAAATTATCCCCTAGTTTTACACATTGTTTTCTATTTTTTAAATAAGATCTAAACCACAGTAGCTGCTCTCCTCTAATACCTGCCCTTGATAATTTTTGAATTAACAGATCATGGTTTATTGAGTCAAAAGCCTTTGATATATCTATGAAAATTGCAACAGTTTTTAAGTTATTATTTATGTTATTGTATATTAAGGTAAAAAATTTATGCAAAGCATATTCAGTGCTAAATCCCTTTTTAAATCCGTATTGATTTTTAGCAATGAAATTAGATGAGTCCAAAAAGCAAGTTAATTTGTCCCTCATAATCTTTTCTATAATTTTTGAAAAAATTGGTAAAACAGATATTGGTCTATAGTTTGTTAAATTTTCTTTATCTCCAGATTTAAAAATGGGAGTAACAACTGCCACTTTCAAACTGTCTGGGAAATTTCCATCCTTTAACAAGCTGTTTATTAATCTCGTAAACTCATGGGGATTATGCTTAAATATCATTTTATACAGTTTAATTGGGATTTTATCATAACCAACAGCTTTATTTTCACATATTGAATTTAGGACATTATTTATTTCTTGTATACTTGTATCATAAAGATGATAAAGATAAAAGGAATTGACATTTGAATAAGTAGTAGTAATTGAGAGAGCATGATGATCTCGTTTGGAGTCTGCAACGTTAACGAAAAAATGATTGAAGTTATCTGCCAAAATTTTATAATTTATAGTGTTTGTAAAACAAGAATAAGTGAATAAGTGAAGTGTTATATAAACAAGAATAAGTGAAGTTATTTCAATAATTTCCCACCAAGTCAACTATTATAATATGTGATAAATTAAAATTTAAGAATAAAATTAACTTATTAATTAAAATTAAACTTATTTCTTATTAAGGAAGTTTTGGTTTTTTGTGGTCCAGGAAAACAAGGTCCCTCAGAAGTTACCAGTTGAGAGAATTGGACAAACCGAGACTGCAGGAGTGTTTTTCAAAGTGAGGCGGTCCGAAAAAGTACACACAAGATGTACTTTGGAAAGATTTTGAGGAAGTTTTTGTTTTTTGGGGTCCAGGAAAACAAGGTCCCTCAGAAGTGACCAGTCGAGAGAATTGGACAAACCGAGACTGCAGGAGTGTTTTTCAAAGTGAGGCGGTCCGAAAAAGTACACACAAGATGTACTTTGGAGTGATTTTGAGGAAGTTTTGGTTTTTTGTGGTCCACGAAAACAAGGTCCCTCAGAAGTGACCAGTCGAGAGAATTTGACAAACCAAGACTGCAGGAGTGTTTTTCAAAGTGAGGCGGTCCGAAAAAGTACACACAAGATGTTCTTTGGAGTGATTTTGAGGAAGTTTTGTTTTTTTGTGGTCCAGGAAAACAAGGTCCCTCAGTAGTGACCAGTCGAGAGAATTGGACAAACCGAGATTGCAGGAGTGTTTTTCAAAGTGAGGCGTTTCGAAAAAGTACACACAAGATGTACTTTGGAGTGATTTTGAGGAAGTGTTGTTTTTTTGTGGTCCAGGAAAACAAGGTCCCTCAGAAGTCACCAGTCGAGAGAATTGGACAAACCGAGACTGCAGGAGTGTTTTTTAAAGTGAGGCGGTCCATTTCGCCCACAAATATCCCCATAGGGAAGGAAGAAAAAGAAGAAAGGGGGGATGGAAATTGATTTGTGGGCGAAACGTAGAACACACCGTTTTTATTAGTATGCAGTTTATTATTTTTATAAAGCAACTTTCCAATAGCTAATAAATTGCAAGTACGTTTCAATGCTATTCTTACCTTTTGATTATTTACTTCATCACTGAGTTTTGATGAGTTACTTTATTTGTGAAAATGTTATTTAATCTTATATTCGTGCTTTTTGAGTCATGTTTTTATCATTAATTTGGAACTATGCTTCTCTGGTAATTACTGTTGACTTGTAAATCAAGTCTGTATCCCTTTCCCTTATTGTATATATATTCTTCAGTTTATTGATAAATATATTAAATGAAGCCATGATAAACTTTTTTGCAGTTTTTAATTATTTGAGTAGGTTTAAATTACCTTTCTCAAATAGTATAATCTAAGTAATGGTTGAAATTTTGAAATATATTTTAATTAAAACTATAACAAAGCATGGTTTGGAAATGCAGGCAATCACTTTAAAATACTTACTTTGAAAAAAATCTGATAAATTCATCAATTTTCAGGGGCTTTTGAATCTGCATTGGTTGAATTCAAAGCTATCAAGAATGATTGCATTATATTATCCTGCACTGACAAAATTGTAACTTTTTCACTTATTCTTATTCAAAGTTATGTTTTTTATGTAAGAGGTTTTAAGCTTAGGTTGAGTATTGTGTGCTTGTGAAAGCAAAAGCCTTTATATTATTCAGATACTAAAATAAACAATAATCTGATAAAACATTTTATAAATATAGAAATTATCTACTATCTTAAATTCTATTGTGGAATAGGTAGGCAAAATCCCTGAAGGAAGTCAAGGCACTTCTATGTCTAAATCATTGAAATTACCTGTTAATTTTTTAAAAGGAAAAATGCTTTATTTGCAATGACTTAGAAATCACTACTAATCATTTTTATTAGTCAAATTCTGTTATATTGTAACTGGAATTTTTCCCACTTGTGTCATTTTATTTAATTTCAATTTGTCTTATATTTTTGCATACATCCCTTCAACTAATTGGTTCTTAAGATATCAGAAATGCTATACATAAAATTTGTCTAGTTTTTTGTAATATCTGTAAATATCTGTTCAATAAACTATTTTTTATTACTACTTGCATTCACTGTGTTGAAATTAATATGAAGTAATTATTTTCTATGTTTCTTCCAATCTTTTCACCTAAGAAAAATTATATTTGGGTATAATTTATGGTGTTGTTTTATTTATGGATAATAGAATTGTTTATATTATAAATCACCCTATAGTATTCATTTTACCTCACCTGAAATCCAGTTCAGTTTTTGAATATACCATAGCATAATCTAATGTGAAATAAGTTTAATAAATTTACTACTTTTGAATAACAAAAAAACCCTAGCATTTTTTTTTTGCAAAATGCTAAAAAATGCAAACTTAAATCATAATCACTCAGTTAATCAACTCATTGTTTTAGTTTAATGAAAAAAGATAAACTCGCGATAGAAATAGATAACAAAAACTTCAATTGGTGAAAGTAAAATTACAAAGATAATTCAATTTCTAAGTCTAAGAAATTATTCAGATCAATAGCTGTAAAAGGCGATTTCCAATTCAAAAGCCGAAGTTAGAAATTTCCTCTTTCCCCAGCGCATGCTCAAAAGACACACGTAGCTGTTTGAAAACTGGGAAAACAGAAGAAATCTTTTTCCCTTTCTAGCGATTTGAGTGACAGGTGAGGGATGATAGCTGGCCAGGTGGGCGGGGTTAGTAGAGAAAGAGGAGGTTGCAGAGAGAGAGATTGCATGCAAATTGTAGAGAGTCAATAACGTTCGTCCTGCACTGTCGTCCTGTCTCTGGTCAGTTCCACCGTTATCGCATAGGGGCGCCACTTTCTATGGGAAAACCCATGCTTTAAAAGTTGCCATTAGCGTCTATGGAGATGGACCCTCTGTTAAGCTCTAGAGGGTAGGAAGGTTAAAAAAAAACGGGGAGGGGGGGGGCGCAAAATTAAGGTTTTGCCCGGAGCTCCAAAATGTCTAGGGCCGGCCCTGCTGCGCACGGTAGTTTTTAATTTTTTAAAAACTAACTAATGATCGGATTTCAAATATTTCTTCGCTAATGACCTTCGTTCATGGACGTCTGTCAAACAAAATTCAAATTGAAAAAGGGGGCCAAGTGGCCTGGTTGTGTTAACGTGCAGACAACCACGCTAGCAGTGTGTGCACTGTATTGGCCGTCGGTTCGATTCCGGCCTTTGCCCTGGGTGTATTTTCTCTCTCTTGTGTCAGTAAAAATATTCTGTTGTGTCTGTCTTACTTGACGAAGGTTTATAAGCGGATCCTAGAGATCAAGCACACAGACCGGAAAATATATGTACCAAAAAACCAAACCAAACCAAATTGAAAAATCGTTTACTGGCCAAAAGTGCCGGTTTCTTGCTATTTATGGATTAAATTTTTACTTCGGGCGGTTCTAATGATTTACTTCGGCAATATTCAGATGATTAAAAGAGAAAAATCCAAATTAAATTCATTTAAATAAGTGGAAAGACAGAGAGCAAACCCAACGGGCCATCCGTCCATCCATCCCACAGAGTACTAGAACAGAGAGTCCACGGCCATAGGCCATAATGGAAATAAAAAATCATGACATCTTGTTACAGGTTGGGAGAATTGTGGCGCTGGGATCGCACTAAACTCACTAGCGTCTGGATCCAGTCTGAATTGTTCGCCGGCTGCCTATGGGAGATCGAAAACACCTTTTTGCGCATGCGCTGAGTTCTAATTTGGCGAGAGATTTAAGCGGCCGGCATACGTTCCAGAATCTAGTGTGGCGCCCTCACATCAGTAACGCATTTGAAAATAGCCTCGTGGACCCTCTGTTAGGATATTTCTCTGTGATCCATCCATCCCCCTTTGTGTCAAAAGCACTTCAACTTCTACCATACCAAACGCAAACATGCTTGCGGAAAAACCGAAGACGCTGATATGAAATGAAGCGCTATTTAGTTTGATATTTTAGAAATTACATATCTGTCCCGTTTTTTGTCAATTCATTTTAATGAGCTAAAAATGATTGGTGATGTAAAATTGTTTGTGTTTTCTCTCTTTGATGTGGGTGGACTGTTATTCTTAACCGTCTATATTGTATCCTTTCAATAGATAAAGTAAACACATAGTAAACAATGCAATGTTTCTACTTTCAACCACTCCCTATAACAAACTTTCCGTTTGGTTATGAAGGAAAACCTAGGATTTCAATTATTCTCAGGATAATATTCATATTTCTTCCTTTTGAGTTGTATAATTGTGATAGCCTCTAGTTATTGTGCTTATTTACCTATGCTACCATGAATTTCTTCATAGATTAGAAACGTGTCCTCCGTGGTGAAAAAGGCGGGTGATGGGTTGCCAAGAACGGGAGACCGGTCAATTACCCACTGAGCAGTCACCATTGAGGACCCTTTCCGAATTTGTCCCTATAATTTTATTGTGGAATTAAGAATCTGTTTGAAAAACCATTCTTTTATAAGCAACTTAAAGATTTCTTGGACTAAGGAATATGCAGGCATATACCTGCATTTTCTCCAATAAAAGAACAACATAGTCTTCTCTTTCCACAATTACTATGCTAAAGAAGAATTTAGTATTATTTCCATATTAGCCCATTGATTGTATGATTAAGTGCCCAGTTAATAGGCTTTGGGACGATTACAGATCCAGCAGAATAGTTAACGAGCTAATACTTAATTGTAAAATCTTTAAGATTATGAAACAAAATTTTGCACAATAAATTTGACTTGGAAATTTTGCTATCTCAGAAAATTGGGCAGCCTTGGGCTATAGGAGCGTTGGGAACATTGATAAAAGTACAAAGCAAAACAGATAAAGAACATTTATTTTCCTCATAAAGTAGACAGTTAGCAGTTTTCATCCATCAAGCTTTTAAGAATTTAATGACAGTCAATATGTTGATCAGGTACCCAGATCGATCTGATCAAAATTTCTGGGCACAGCTTTGATAAGTCCTTCATTTGGTTACTGCCTAGTTGGCACTATATCACGGCTGGTCGCCTGTTCTGGCTGCCATGTTTTACCATGACTCAAATGATAACACTGTGCCTGTAATGATGGCTCCGTTTAAAGTGACAATTAGCAAAAAATGCCAGAAACACAAAAACAAGATTTTTGCAAAGTGCAAAAAGCATGTTAAAGGTACTAAAACAATAAATAAATAGCATATTGTAAAATGTACTTATCGTTATTAAAATAACCGAGCAAAATAACATCCAATAACAATAAGGGACCATCCCTCCCCTATGTCACAAAGTGTCCAGGGTTCCCACTGGTCAAGGAATACCTGGAAAAGTCAGAAAATTTTAATTTCACCAAAAAAGTCGTGGAAAATTACTCATTTTTACCAAAAAACATGGAAAATGATTCATTTTTAATGTTTGCATAAAATAATAGATTATTTATTGAAAATATCTGATTAGAAAAGCAAGAAATATCCAAAAAAGGACATAAATTGCTAGGGTTTTTTTACCAAAAACTCTTCATAAATGACATGGATAAGTCAGGGATTTTTTTTTAATTGAGTTTTATTTTATTTAAATTCTTTTCTTAATTGAAATTTTTAAGCTTGCACTACACTATACCTGCTCCTCCCTTTGTGACATGTCATGCTCTGCTACCACTAAAAAGTTTAGAATAAATTTAGTACAAATCTGGATCCAATGTTTTTTCAAGTTTAAGTGCACTCCACCTTAAAATTTCAAAATAAACTTGTATTGTTTGTAGGAATTTTTATAATGTATAATTTAAACTACATTTTTCAGAAAACTTTGTTATGAATATTTTTTGATTTTTGTGTGTGGTGATACAATTATTGTGACCCTCCTTCTCACCAAGTGTCATATTGATGAACCCCCCTACCTCCCCTCCAAGTGACATAATTTACGGATGGTCCCTAACAAGTAAGCACATAAATGCATCTTGATCATATTATGGCAAGAAATAAGTAAGTGAATGATAAAAATCAGAAAAAGACATCTCTCACCCATCTTTATGCTGCTCACTTAATACCAGCATTTTCACCAAACAAAATTGTACTCCCAAAATGTTTTTTTAAGGACCCTTCACAAAATTCTGTTATTCAAATTGTTTTCAACATGCATTTCTATCATTTCGAGATAAAATTTGTTAGTTATGGGCTAATTCCAAAAGTTATAAATGCTGTGGGTACTTACGTATTATCCCGTCTAATTCAACGACATGGTTATAGTAAAGTCAATGGGGACGCGGTACATTTTTTTGGACAAAAATCGAAAAAAAAAAAATTTTAATGGAAACTAATCTATATGCATTTGTCTATCACCCTATGAATTTTCAAAACTTTTCATTGAAAATTATTCCAATTGTAGTGAATTTCATGTTTGAGAATATACACTTCTCTATGGTAATTGGAAACTTCAAGTGCGCTTTTCTCAGAACCACTATTTCAGTGTTTAAAATGCTAAGGCTTTTTATCTATTGGACCAAATCTCTTAAATTTTTTTCTGGCTATTGTTGGGAGCATGTTTAACAATAATTTGTATGGGTTTTTGGATATTCATCTTAGATTTTTTTTAAAACAATTGCTGAATTTTGAATTTTAGCATTTTTAGGTCTTTTTTGGCTAGTGATTCAGGGAAAAAATCATTTTCAGTACTTAAAATGGTACTAACCTTAAACCAATACAAAATTTTCTTGTACACAGTTTAATGTCTTTGAATACCAAATTTTATGAGTGTAGGTCAATTATTGTAGGAGTAGCATTTTAAAAACACCTCATAAATTTTAAGTTTTTTAAAAAAAAACTCATAAAATTTGAATTTTTAGGTATTTCAAATTCATAATATATTTTACATAAGGAAAATACATATATTACCAGCAAAAAGTATTAAATAACAATAAATTTAAAAATTTTTTCCAAAAAGGTACCGCGTCCCCTTAGAACGTTTTCGGATCAAGCGGCATGGTCGACGGGATAATACGTAAGAACCATGCTGTGATTTACTTTCCACAAAATTCTTTGCAATTTTTCATAAAATTCCTAAAACAGGACTGGCTAAAACCTGAATGAACCCCTGATACCTATAGGTGTTTAAAGGGGTGGACAAGGACACTTTATCTTGGGACACCCTGTATAATGTGACAAAAATACTATCTGAAAAAAGAAATGAGTTTTCTGATGTGAAAAAAAATAATAAGTTTGAATTATTGCATTGCCTTTAAGAAGTATTTATTTTTTAAGTGATAGATAAGCTACTATGTGGCATGTTATATTTCTTTCCCAACATTTGCGTAAAAGAGCGTGTTAATAATTAGTAACATATATTTTATTTAATGCTTACATTATGCTGTTTTATGTATAGGGTGTTTTCCCTTAAAACATATCTTAATTTCCTGTAAGTTGTGCAGTAGTAAGCCCAGGTACCAACAAGTTTCTGTTAAGTGGTATTGTTGTTGAATTGTTTACTTGTTGGTAAACCTGAATTTGCCTAAAATCACACCAAGCTTTTGTTTTTGAACTTACCTGAAATTCACAGAAAAAGTCTTGCAATTTTTTCAATATATCAATTCTTTGAAATTGGTTACTTTTAATTGCCATAATTTTTGTTGTTATCCTTACACAATAATTATTAGGTGATAACATTATCAGATCTTGAATGTGATTACTTAAATGCTCAGCAATGCTGCTCTAAACTTAATTGGGTAGGTACCATTTGGAAATCTCTTACTCAAGGTGAGCTTGCCTTGTCACAATTTTGGGAAATTTGATAAGCGGCATACTACAATCACACCAAGTTGGAGAAATGTCGACAATTTTTGAGGTTTTTTGTTAATTGTATTTTAAAAACATAATTGTGAACCGAACCCCCATTTGAACTACCCACGAGCCACCACTGATGGTAACTATTTTATCCATTAATGTTGTAGTTACCATCATCAGTCAGTAGCATTTTAAGAATGTAGCAAACTCCTAAAATCCTCGAGTTTTTCTTTAAAAATAGTTTTTTTTTCTTTCGTAATTAATTAAAATAGACCCTTTTTCGTAAAAAATCAGATTATCCAAATGGGGTCCATTCTCAACTGATTTGGATAATTGGAGTTCTTCTGTAGTACCAGCAGTAATATTAATTTAAAACTAAATGTAAAATTTTGTTAATTTTTATTTTGTATACTTAGTTTTTTTTAACTTTTAATTCTACTCATAATAAAACTTTAATTTGAGCTTTTTTTTTATTATTACCAAGACTTCCCTAAAAGTATATGTGAAATATTTCTCTGAACAATTAGAAGTGGCATGCATGAGTATTGAGTATTTTTTCCCAAATATGGCACCCTTACCAAAATGGGTACATTTGTATTAGCCCGTCCACCCGCCAACAGGGACGATACGTTGCCAAGTATGGCTGACTATCTGATGTTAAAAAATGTGTTTTTTTGCCGATTATGATGAAATCCCATATTTTGACGATGTTAGCAAAAACTATGGACGGGCTAATACGAAAGTACCCCAAAATGTTTGGCCACCCCTGCTCTTAACATTTGCATAATATTAACAACTGACTAAAATGAACTTTCATAAAATTCCTCTGTATATAAAAATAAATGTTATGCTTCTAATATGATTCTTTTTAATTATAGTGTGTTCTCCCAGAGTTGATTGGTCAATCTATTATAACGATTCTTTTGTTGGTTGAATGGCATTGGATTTTATGTCTTGTTAATATACCAATGACTTGCTGGCAAGTTTACAAGTATGTTATAATTTTTAAGTATTTCATAATGCAGTCAATAATTGTTTTTATGAATATTAACCTGGTGCCAAACACAGCCCCAGGGATGTAATGATGATTTTCAATTCCAATTTATAAACTAAAACTTTTAAAAATCTCTTACAATTACCTATTTTCATATTTTACCCGACTTGATAGTTGCCATACAAAGCTGAAAACCATTGAGGCATCTAATTGGCAAGGGAAGACCAGCACAACTTTCTTATTGTATGGCAACCTTACTGTCTTTCAACAATCTATATTTCCCTGTTGGTTCGTGCTGGAGGTAATTTATTACGTTATCTGGCAGAGCCATGCATCCGTTGATAAATTTAGTCTGTTAGTTTAGTTGCAAATGTACAAAGAAAAAGTCATGAGCCTTCCATGATAAAGGGTGTCCCAAAATTAATGCAAGATTTCAAATAAATAGGCAACACAGTTTTTAGTTAACATAATTACACAGGTCTGCAATGAAAAAGCTATTTGAATAATTTTAGCTATTTCTTATGTATTTTGATGTGCTGATAATGAAATAAATTCTATATGTCACAGGGTTCCCACGGGTCAGGGAATACCTGGAAAAGTCAGGGAATTTTAATTTCACCTAAAAAGTCAGGGGAAGTTGCTCATTTTGGCCAAAAACCTGGAAAATGAACAATTTTGAATGTTTGCATGTCAATTTTGGCTTCAGTTTGGAAAAAAATTCATTTATTGAAAATATATGTTATAAAAAAGCAAGAAATATCTGAAAAATGACGTGAATTGGTAATTTTTTTAACAAAAAATCTTCAAAATTGACCTGGAAAAGTCGGGGTATTTTATTTCTGAAATTGAGTGAGAACCCTGATGTCAGGATTTGCCATCAATTGTAAAATTATTTTCAAATTTGCCCATTTTTCGTAGTTTTTAAACATTTCCAACTCCCTTACTTTTAAAAATTAGGAGCTGTGAATAATGCACTTAGTGGTACTTACGTATTATCCCGTCGACCGTGACGCTTAATCCGAAACGTTATCAAATCCCATTGAGTTTACTATTACTGTGCCGCTGAATTAGACGGCCGCTGAACGGTCGACGGGATAATACGTAAGTACCCACTTAGTAAACTATCTCATCAGGACATTATAGAAATGGAAAGAAAATACCTGGAAAGATTTAATAGTACTACTATAATGCCGAACTATTGTTCAATGCTCTGTTGAGCCATTCTTGTTGCTATACACAAGGGTAAATGTATTAAGAGGAGGGGGGAAAAATTGGTTTTAGAGTGTGTAAATAAGCTACTTTTAGTTATTTTAATGGTTTTTTATGAAAAATATGTAATAAAAAATTAATTTTATAAACCTATTTTCATTGAAATTTAAGTAATGACTTGTTTACAAGATTCCTTAATTGTCTGAAGACATGACATTCTAGGGCAGTGGTTCCCAAACTGCTCCACAAAGAAATTTGAAATAAATACATTTTTTTGAAAATTTCTAATTTGCTTTGCTCTGAAATGTCAGAAATTAAACCAGACCTAGCCTCAATGGGCTTCTCTAACTGATCTAACTTCTAACTAACTGATGATTCATATATAGAGACACGAAAACCGCAATCAACTTCTCTAAGCATCAGAATAATAAATGAAAAAAAAATTATTATGGCTGTATGAAAACACAATTAAAACGTATGATGATAAATAGGGTGCCATGGCTTTTGGCAATTGGCTTAGGCCAGCAGTCTGGCGAAAATGTCTCCGCTGAGATCAGTTGGTGTTTTGGGTAGAAGAATATTATTTGTTGATTTCAGTGGGGCTCGCTGTGCAATTTTTAAGCTAAACCTTTGTAAAAAATTCAAAGAGTGAAAATACTCCTGGCTAGTTTTTTTTAAAGAGTATTAGGAGTGAAATACTTTCTCAGAGGAGTTAAAAATATCTCTGCTCTGCTTGTAGCTATAGGTTTTATGTAATAATCTGTGTTTTACACCTTGAAAAATTAATTTTTGAAAACCTGCTCCAGGACGAATTTCCCTCTTGAAAAGTTCTCTGTGACTTAAAAAGTTTGGGAACCCCTGTTCTAGGGCAATAATGAGATCATTTTTGAATTCAGTGCACTAAAAAAACATTAAAAATAATGACCTTAATAATGAATTTGAATAAAAAAAAATATTTTTAAGTGTACTCTCATTTTTTGTGAAATATTGCTAAATTTGTTAAAATGTATTGTCTTAAAAATCAATAGAGGTCATTTTTGGATTTAGCACACCAAATATAAAGTTTAAGTGGAATAACCCAAACAACTTGAAAGAAGTGGGGTGTTTTTTTTAGCCTTGTGTAATGATGATATTTATATGTTCTATCGTGTAACGCTCCAATTTTAGTAACCCTAAGCTCTCAGCTGTCAATTTTTTTTTGTCAGTGTTGCTAACAACTGCACAAATGGCGGCAAATTCAAATCTTGCATTAATTTTGGGACACCCTTTACAAGTGTTGGAATGGTCTCATTTTCTGTTTTACTTTGAAGAAACAGTACTTATGTTGGTACTCTTAAATTGGGTGTGGTATGTGTAGCAGTGTACATTTTTGAAATTATTCATGATTTTTTTTCAGGTGGATGACTGTTCCTTCGGGAAATTTTGGTGTTTATGATCCTACTGAGATTCACAACAGAGGAAACTTAAAGCAGCACATGAGAGACTCTATGATAAGACTAGCATTTTATTTAATTTTCTTTTTTGTATATTTGTATTGGTAAGTTCCATTCAGTTTTCTAATTACAATCGTTACGTTGTACAGTTAGTGTAGTGTGAAATGACCCTGAGATAACAAACTGACTTGGAGGTGGAATGTTAAGATGAATGGTTCATTTTTTGTTTGATTGTAATAATATCTGTTATAGTGATTAGAATTTTTAAAAAACAGTGTCATCCATTTTTAATGAACAACCAACACAGAATTGAAATCATGTGAAATAGGTTTTCAACTAGAACCTCAAAATTCATGCACTATCAAGAAGCATAACAGTTCGGACCTTACTAAAAACATTTTGTGTCAATATTGTCTCAATCTCTCAATAGTGTCATATATTGAGTCAATTGTGTCTGTACCCATCAATTGGAGTATAACAATACCAATTTCAGATTTTTCAGGCTGGTAGATTTTGAGAAATCCACTTTCAAATAGGCAAAAATCATGCAATTTTGTCATAACCATGACATCTTTAAACGGCTGATGCTCAAAAACTATTTGACCCAAAATCATGAGTGAGGTGTCGTTCTCTTCTGTTTTAAACAAGCTTTAAAATTATATAATGCATGATGATGTGATGTAAAATTTTTAAATTTTTTTCGCTAGCAAATATACAACCCCCTTCGATTTTTAAGAAATATATATATGTTATAAAGAAGCTATCCAACTACATCTGTGCAAAATTTCAGAATGGGATGGCCATGGGTTCATATAAAAATTTATTTTCTAATAGTGAAAATTGGAAAAAAAAATTTCATGTTAAAAACCGATAGAAAATTAACCGAAATCGATTGAAATCCTGTAGATATTCTGTGTTAATATTCAGATAACTGATTGAGACACTTAAAACTGCAAATATATTTAATTTACAATCTATATGAAACAATATTTCTCAATTCTGAAGCAATATTGAGTTGTAAAATAATCTACAGAGTGTTTGTTCTAAGGGCTTTTATTTGGAACCAATGTCTCCTGGGGTCATGGAAGTAAGGTGTACCTGTACACAGTGCTGAAATTGGAGGGGGACGCCGTCCCCCGAAATGATTGGACCGTCCCCCGAAATATTTTTACCGTCCCCTTTCCCTAAAATATTTGTTTCCGCGAAAAAAAATTATAAATTTATGGTAAATTTTAAATACGAAAGCAAATTTATTTTTTCTGACCTAAATTCCCATTTGAATAAGTGTTCGGAATCGTCTATCAGCGTGCCAGAAGTCTCCCAGTAATTCAGATTTTTAGGGTCAAATTTCCAAAAACTTTCTGGGGTGGACCCCCAGACCCCCTTTAAGTATTTTAATCTCTATTACTCACGATTTGCTGCACAAAAAATGAGTTAAAACCCTGTTTTTAGAGTCTAATTTCCAAAAATTTTCAGGGGGAGATCCCCCCAGACCCCACATTTCGTACTAGGAATTCGATTCTTCACAACTTTTTAACATTAGGTTGAGCAAGAGGATTCAATTCGATTAACAAATTTTTAGCCCCCCAAACCAAATCCTGGATCCGCACTGCATGGTAATAACACCAAGATGAATAATGTTTTTTTAGTACTTTCGATCAATATTTGTAAAAACTTAAATGTTACATAGTTTTAAGGGGGGTAAATAATGTTTTTTTTTACTTTCCATCAGTATTTGTAAAGACTTAAATGTTACATAGTTTTAAGGATGTAAAAATTATAATAATTGCAATTGTGCTTTTATTCTAGCATTTAAAAAATGTCCCATTCACTTTCCCCTAACTATGCAATTTTAAGTAATCTATAACTTGATTATCAATTCGAGTAGGTACCAAAAATTAGTCATATTCCCTCCAACAATCATCTACTCTGTAAAAAGGCGAGTCCCCCCAAATATTTTTCTCCAATTTCAGCACTGCCTGTACACCTAGGTAAATGACCATGCTGAATCCATTGAGATGGCTTACAGCGCCCCTAGCGACGAAATACGAAAGTTAAAAAAATTACTTGAAAAACTGAAAGAGATGGAACAAAAATTTCAATGAGAAAATTGTTGGCAATATCATCACAATTGCACAGAAAAAAGTTTCATAAAAATATCTTAAATATTCGAGGAGATATTAGCATAATGAGAAAATAGTTCTTTTTCAGGCCTAAAAAAAGAAAAAGAGCTATTTTCATTCAGCTGTGGGGTTTGAATCCCCCGTTTGGCATGGATATTAGTTTCTGTCCTTGTGTGATGAATGAATGTGGCCTCTGTAAAAAGGGGTAGTGCGAGCAAATGGTATGTGTGGCACGGGTAACAGTACTCACCTCCGTGGCTCCGGTCCACAGGTTTTTTAACTACCCTTCCTTAGCTGGCTTCAGCCTGAAATGAAATAAATTCTTCTTCAGATCTATGCATTTTAAACTTTGCATGAGTAATTGAATTATTTTTAAAGTGGAATTTTGTGTTCATATTTTTTTTAATATTTTACCTCTAATCAGGTTATATTCTTTTTCAGTATGATAATATCTCTTCTGATGAAAACTCCTGAAAATCCAGTGGTATCTGATGAATTTTAATCGTTCATCCATATTTATTGAAATATTTCTTTTAATAAGGCTCCATTACATCACATTGCTTAAATGTTTTTTATAATTCCTTTAAAGCCTGAACTGTCTCATTTTTTTGTTGATTCAAGTTAATAAATATTTAAATGTGCTTCTCTACAGTGTAATTATTTCTGAACGAATTTCAAAAAATCTTTTAATATACTGCTTTATGCATGTAAATTGAATAAAAATAACTAAAATATGATTAAATATTTTTCACTATAATAATTATGAAAAATATTGGTTGCAGTAAAATCAGACAAGGGTACAAATGTTATTCCTCCTTTAAACCAGGGTTGCCCAACCTTTTTTATAAAAGGCATACTTGCCAACTTTTACAATTACAGATGGTCGTCTAGTTTTACGGTCTTACGGATGGATCGGAAAAATTCTCGGATTTTGTGTTTCTTTCCGCTTAACTATCCATGAAAATGCAAAACATTTGCGACGTAAACTATTTTCTGTAATATCTTTTTACTTCAAAACCAGATTCCTCGGCTAATCCTTGTCCTTACGATTTTCTCAAGTTTGGTCCTTTTAATGAGTGAAATTTGGATTTTCTGGTAAGTCTTTTTCGGATTCGTCTGCGAGTCTTGGCGGGCGCTCACCTACTAAGTTTGCTTCTTCTCGTGTTCCGATCGCGTGAAAAACATTACCGAAATTGAACCTGTGATTCATCATCGCGACCCCCTCTATTCGGGTTGATGTTTTTAGGCTTTTTAACGCAGAAAAGCTCCTCACGTTCCAATCGTAGCAATTCAAACTTATTTAAATTCAGCTTTACCACCTACTGTTGGAAATGTTAATGGAAATTTAGAAATATATATTTTATAAAAGCTGTAATAATATAAGTGGCCGCGGTGGTGAAGTGGTCAGCGTGCCTAGCTAGCTATGAGCATTACCGACCCGGTTCGCGATGACTTGCGGCTTCTGCTTGGGTAGCTGTAGGTAGCTGGTCATGGGTCAACTCAGCCGTTCATCCTCCCCATAGATCCTCCCGGGCTCGATAAAATGAGCACTAAGCTCGCTTGGGGAATCAACTGGGGGTCCAGCGTTGGGCTAGCCACTCGGCATGGACACAAGCTAAGTAAGCACCCCCAGGCCTAAAAAAGGCTAATGAAACGGTGATGGGCCACTAGGCCCAGGCAGAATTTGATTTGATTTTTTTTATAATATATTAGATTTGGAATTGATTCCAAACAGAAATTTAAATAAAATAGTTTGGGGAAAAGGTATAAGATTGTCAGGTAATAGTAACACTCACCAAATTGGTTCGTAGCATAAATTTTGTGAAATATAAGTCAGTTATCAGATAATTAATATGCAATTAAAATAAGCTTGTAAAAATTAAAGATAATATATATTTCTTAAAACATCCCGTTTTCCTTGGGTTTTATTGAAAAAAAAACCCAACCCACTCAAGGACGGTGGTTTAACCAGCGTCAATGCCGAACTTCCGAAAAAAAAATTCGCTAAAATTTAAATTGTTGTCCAAAATATCTAATTTTCTGCATTTGATCAGTAGAACCCCTTGCACGTTACTGCTAAAAAATTTAAAACATTTTCTCATTAATTTCTTACAAAATTTTTCAAAACAAGTAATTTGTAAATAAACTTTTTCACAAACCTGAGATTTATATAACTGGGGAAAATATTCCAAAATGAATAGATTTTATCTCTAGAAACTCATTCATAAAAGATACATTAAACATATCCCGGGAAAAACCACTTAATTTCTTTTTTACTGAAAACGCGCAATGCCGCAGCATAGCTAAACCGCTCGGAAATCGTTGAAACATTGTTAATTCAAAGAAATATACCAAATAATTTATCTATTTCACTCTTCATTTCCACTTGACTCTCAAACATATCAATTATTCCTGTTTAAGCAATAAATAATTCCTTCTAAACGCAATCGAAATCTAAAAGAAATAAAAACCCATAACTGTCGCAATCAAAACTCCCATTTATCCATCAAATGAAAATAAAAAGTATCTCCAAGCTTTTCGAACAAGTGGTAAGGTTTATATTAGGTGAGACAGTGAAAGAAAGTACTCTAAATTCACATTATTCATCATCTCAATGGATTATAAATAATTCTCGGCATTTTTCGGAAACAAATTATCAAAAATATAAAATACTTTATGGGTATGAAGATCAGGATTCGTACTTTCGAATTATTTCACTGTAACAGACATAGGGCGAATCTAATGAGAATAAAAAATACTAAAATAAAGTTTTAAGCGAGTCTAAGCAGGCGTCTCTCCCGTGAGACAGTCCCGACAGGGTTTCTAAAGAGGGGCGCATAAGGGGTGACTGCCCTCCCCCCCGAGAAAAAAAATAAAAAGAGGAAAAATATTCTTTATATTTCCAGGAAATGGATGTATGTGTACTGTGTAGTCTTCGAGGTAAGTATTTTAAAAAAGGGGTCAAGGAGGCCATTTGAGACGATTTGCCACTTTTTGAGGGTCAAATATCTTGAAGAACCCGAGATAAAAATTTGAAATTCTGTCTCCTTAAAGTAATACATTAAAATAGTGTAATGCTCAAAAAGTTTCAAGATGGAGAATTAACTGTGCGGGTATATGCCGAGGACAAAATGCTACATAACAATACTTTAAAGTTTACGTGCTGCATATCTGGTTTTATCTTTATTTGTAAACCCTTAAATTAGCGAAAGTTGTTCAAAATGACGAAGTATGGATGGCTGCTGAGCTGCTGTGGACAAATAAAATAGGTTAAATTAAATTAAAAATAATGGTTGTTTTGATCTTCTTTTAGGGCTGATGTACAAAAATTTCAGAATTTTAAAAGATGGTCGAGCAACTAGTGCTGGGCCACTTGAAATGGATTGACCCAGTATTTAAAATGGTTTATTTAATAAATTATTTAAATTTTTATCATATGAAATGCGTTGCTCGGGGGAGAAAAAGGTTTTCAAGCTTTCAAACTGTGTTAAAATAAATAAAAACTATTTTGTTCCTTTTCAGGGCGTTATTAAAGGGCTATAGTGTCAACTTATTTCTGTTATCTTCTCAAATAAAATTTTATACGAATTTATGGTACAATTTTTACTATGCATAATTTCAAAAAACTGAAACTTAAAATGTTACCACTACTACGGGGGGGGGGTTCTTTTTGTCACTAAGTTACCCCGCTTTACAAATTTTCAATATTTTCTGTATTTTCCTTTTTGGTTTGTTTCTCGTAATGAGAGAACATTTATGTAAATCAACGCACATACAAATCTTTTCAACTTTATTTATTTAGTGAAAACAGTTTAAAATGTAGGTGGTAGTGAAAATTAACACTTTTCTCAATTTTTACAACTTCCTGAATGACGTTCCGATTAATCGGAGTTGGTATCCCATCATTCGTTGCTGACAAGCTGGTCGGAAAAGTTAATGGCGACCATGCAATGATGGAAGACGTATCAGCAACGCAAAACCATAGTGTTCAGCTTGGTCCTCCTTCTGGAGGCATCGGCTTAAATACTAAACAAAGTCAAGATGATCACAATCAAAGACCTCTCTATTCTATTCCGGGGATTCTTCACTTTATTCAACATGAATGGGCTAGGTTCGAAATGGAAAGAGCTCAGTGGGAAGTCGAAAGGGCTGAACTTCAAGTAAGTTATTTACATCATAAGTAAACGAAATTCTTGATTTCCATTTTATTATTTGATATATCAATTAGTTTTGTCTGAAGATAATGTACTTCTTTACTCCAAACTTGAAATATATATATATCATGACTAAATTATATTAAAAATAAAGATGGCGATATAGGTGTTAGTATAGAATCGGAAATATATGTTTATCCATTCGATAACTTGTTTCTCAAGTAAAACAATAAAAATTTTATTCCTTAAGAGTTCGACAGATATGTATGATCAACCTTTACGTATTTCTTTGATTACTTCCTGTTTCTGTGCTGGCCTGTCAACTGACATCTTCAATGTTTATTATGTTTAATTGCATAGCCTCACGGTAATTATCTATGTTATCTCTAAGATTACTATTTTAATTGTGTTGAAATGTTACTGCTTTGCTCAATTTTTGTTTATTTCTAACACATGATATTTATTATTTATGGTTTAACAACTGTTTTGCTCTACTACCTTTTATTTTACACACTTTGATTTTATACTCAAGAAGAAATCATACATTATTTTCTCCAAAACTTTACTAATTAGGTGTTTTTAAAGGTGAAAATTTTTCTACATAATCTAAACAATATATTCTGATGATCAATTCTTGATTACCTGCTGCACTTTGTTTTGATTTTGTTTATGATTCCAAAACTCTACTTCTTTAGGACACTCAAGTTTTTTAATTGTGTAGAATCAAGAAATTTTTTTCTGAGTTTAACATAATTTCTGAAACTCACATTTTGTTGTGCAAATTTAGTTGCTAGAGACACTTATTGATAAAAAAACAAAATATATGGGTGGCTTACAGAAGAAAGGATCTAAGTCACTTCTGACTTAATTATGTTATACAAGGTTACTACACTAAATTTGCTGATTACCAATCTTTCAGAGGCATGCAATCATATAAACCAACTGATCACATTTCAGCTTGCAAGATTTTAGGATCTGCTTGTTTGTTGGTGTTATTCTTCAGCTTTAAAAGATTCACCAAAAAACTTGGTTCTTTTTTCCTGTGTGCTGAAAATATCCTTATTAAAATTTTATAATTTGTTCATAATTTTATATTATATTATAGGGATTTATTGTTAACTATTATTTTCTGTCAAATAGACTTCAATCTCCTTAGTGATAGTTAATGACACATTTTCTAATACTTTTGTTTTTGTTTGAAATTTTGTAGTTTGTTTCATTTTCTAATTCAAGATAGCATTATCTAATGTGGTAATTTTCTGTTTTGAATGTCATAAAAAGTCATAATTTAAAATTGTTGCTTTCAATGAAATTGTATTTTTATTATATGTGCGTATGTTTAATAGATCTGTGTGGTAAATTTTGGTACCAATATTAGTAATTGCAGTTTTTTATGGCTTACTCTTACGTAAAACAATATAGAAAAATATTTTTGAAGGGAGTATTGGTATTTCATAGGAATATTGCATAGTTTTTCATTTGCTATACTTAAAAAGTTAAGTTGAACTCTCTTATAAAACATGATACTTAATATTTTAATAATAACAGTGTTTTCAGCAAATTTTAGATAGTATAGTTTTCAGACTAAAATACCTTTTTGAACCTGATATTAAGCTAGTTTTGAATTTTTTAAATAGAATATTTTCTTTTTTTTTCTTTCTTTTTCTTATTTGTCTTTATCTTGTATTATTTCTTTGTGGGTGTATCAATGATTCCCGACTTCATGCTGTGCTTAAACAAAACTGAAACTTAGTTGTAACCATGTGTGCAGTGTGTTAGAGCATGGTTGTTTCTCTCTACACTTTTTGGAGCTTCAATGTAAAAATGGTAAATTTTTAACTCCTGTGGAGGACCCTGAAATTTACTGGTTGTTTCTCCTCTTCAATCTCCTTAGTGATAGTTAATGACACATTTTCTAATACTTTTGTTTTTGTTTGAAATTTTCAGTTGACTTAATTTAGTTGACTCATAATAATACTCGTAATAATTTACTTTTCACACATATTCTATGCATTCTATAGGGATACCAAATGAAAGCAATTATCAATTAAATCAGTATTATTATCAATTTTTATCAATATTTATATTTTATTTGTTTGCAGGCTAGAATAGCTTTTCTACAAGGTGAGCGTAAAGGACAAGAAAATTTAAAGAATGATTTAATAAGAAGGATAAAAATGTTAGAATACGCCTTGAAGCAGGAAAGGTAAACTTTTTATTCAAATATTTGGTTTAATGATGTTTTTTTAATAATTTGCAAATCTTTAAAAATGCCAATTTAATTATTTGGGGCCTTTGATCTTAAATAAAAGTTAATATACGACTTGTGTTCTTTACCAACTTAGTATTTTTGAAGCATCCTGGTTCTTTTACTCTTCAAAACAAACCTCTCAAAATGAGTGGTACTTTTTATTAATTTGAGTGGAAATATTGCTATTTGTGTGATTTTGTTAATAACAAGTAAACCAAAAGTATAAAAACTAAAAACATTTACTTGTGAGTTGATTATTTTAATTTTACAGTCAACAAATTTTATACTTTGAAATAATACTCATCTTGTTATTTAAAGTGACTTAATAATTTAGTACATTTTTAATTGTCTAGTGATAATTTAATGATTAAGTGTATTGTGTTGTCAAAAAGCCCTTTCCTTAAGAAAAGAAAGACTGTTTAAACCTCTAGTCATGAAAATTCATAGTTTTTATCACATTTTATGTTTTAAATTTATTTATTCTAATTCATATTTCATTTAGTTTTAAGTAAAGGTATGTGAAAGATAGTGGTGCTTATATTTTGAGAAACCCTGTTGTGCATGGTGGAAAAGGGTGAAACTTGACTTTATATAATTGGTTGCTGATATCAACACTTGCCACATACACCCGTAAAGATGAGAAGTTCCCATTTAAGTTTTTAATTGTATTATTCAATGAAAACTTTTAATTTCAGGGTAAAGTTTCATAAACTTAAATATGGAACTGATCCTAATTTTACTGACCTTAAGGCTCCTATATTCGATGATATTGGTGAGTAAAATTTAGCTTGTATATTATATAATTCTTTTGAAGTCTTATTTGCCATATTCCCTTTCTACAAAAATTGTGGTTCAGTTCCATTATCTGTCACTGTTAAATATATCTCTAAGCCGTTTTGGTCGCTAAAGATTAATTTCACCAAAAATTGCAATCCAACCAAATAAAACATAGATATAAAAAACCATAAAAATTTAGCAAAATTTGAATGTGCCAACAAAACAGCTTGGCGTAATTTAACCAGACAGATAACAGAACTGAACCAAAATTGCTTCTATCTGTTGCATATATTTTTAGTGATAATCTGTAATATTATAGATGAACCTGTTGAAGGAGATCCTCTTATTACCAGTAATAGTAATGTTTCCTGGAGACAGGGACGGCAGCTACTTAGACAGTAAGGAAATCATGAAAATAGTTTTTTTTTTATTTTGAATTACGTTTGTGCATATCTTAGTGTGTTATCAAACAGAAATTGAACACTGATTTTTATAATTTATTTTATTTTACAAAAATTTAATTATTATGCTAGTTTAAAGTTTATTAATACTAAATGATGCTTACATATTTAGCCTTTGACTAGTTACTAGTTTGCTAACACCAAAACTGTCCCCATTTTATTCATAATGCTACATTATTCAGTTAAGTATTTAAGTTACTTTTTGGGATGGTTGTTTTTGTTGTAACCAAAATGTACCACACTTTATATGCATGGTACCATGTTAATACTTTTATAAGCTTGATTACAGTGGGTAACAATTTTTGACGAAATTAGTGTAAAAATAATAAAAGTAACCATTTCCTATTGACATTGAAAATAATCTAAGGAGATAACAAATTTTTCAGTTATATTATGGCAAGACTATTTCATGTTTTCATGGTTATTTCTTTATGAATTAAAGGGATAAACATCACTTAAAAGGCAATTTAAATTAGTTCTTGTGCTTCTATCATACATAGTAAAATCTCAACTTAACGAAAAAAAAAAAACGGAACCAAGATCGAATTTTTCTTGCCATATTAGTGTTAAGCAGGCTGAAATTACATACAATTTGACATTTTCATCAATTTTACATTTTCACTTTTGCCCAGTGTTTTTATGAAACACATAATAATTTTCATTACTGTTGTAAGTTTTTGCATCATATAACTTATCAATTCCAAAAGAACTGATAGATATTTTTACTTATAGGTATTTACAAGAAATAGGCTACACAGATACAATAATTGATGTTAGATCTGCTAGAGTTCGTACACTCCTTGGCCTTGCTCCATCTAATGCAGAAAATGACGAGAAACAAAATTTATCATCGGTTCTTAATGGTGAGCAGGGAAAGAGGCCTAGTGATTATCAATTACGAAGGTAAGTAAACTGAATAAGGATTAGTGATTAGATTAGTCTAATTCATTTTATAACCTGTAAGAAGACTACAGAAACTGTTGATGTGAGAAAAATTAATTTAATTAGAAAATTTTAAATGGTTTGCTTAAAGTATTAAATATTTAGTAGTTCCTTTCTTTATAGGTTCAATTCTGTTATCTGTCCTGTTAATTATCATTTATGTATTTTAGATGCCGAAAATTGCTAACTAACAATATGTAGTTATGTCTGATAACCATAAGAATTTGGAGATATTTGAATATTTGGCATCTAAAATAAATTGACGATACTTGTCGGGAGAGGGGTAATTGAAAGGGGCTTTTCAGCCTACAAATTCATTTGAGTTGCTTCCCCAAGAATAAGTAAAGGATGGGTTTTATTTTTTGCTCTTCATGCATAAGTTTTGTCTTCTAAAATGTTTGTAGATGTAGTCTATATGTTTCAAGTTAATATTTTTATATATATATATTTTTGTATCTGTCTATACTTTTCATAATTCACTAACCATTTTTGAATTTATTTAAGCTCAGGATGAAGTGGTTCAAAATTACAAAATTATGAAAAGCATGGATTGGAATTTCTTTTAAGATCCTTTACCTAGTGTAGCCTTCTCCATGGGAATATCAATTGTTCAAAACTATGTTCAGTATATTTAAACCACTTTCATTCTAACCAGCTCCTATATCTTTTTATGTTAAATAGGCATTGATTATTGTTTTCTTCACTTCATTTTTCGTTTTGCATTTAGCTGAATAGGTACACACAATAGGTTTTGAATAGGTTCCACATCCGAATGTCTTAATACTGTACTAAAAAATAAAGATAGATCCTTAGTTGCACAAACTTTTTATAAATATTAAAATTTTACTTTTAATTTACGTTATTTAAATGTATTTCATACTGATTGTTTTGAATTGTTAGGGCTGCTGCAAAGAAGACAAATTCCGTCACAGAAAATGCCTTGATGGATGCAGAACAATCTGTGTTAGACACGTTTGATTTTCTCTCATCAGAAAATGTTGATATGGATGATGACGATGAAAATTTAAGGTAATAAATACTTTGATTGTTTTATTGGTTTGTTTATTGAATGTTTCATTTGATTTTTTCACAATTAAAATGCTTTGCAGTGATGAAATGGATGATACTTGTACTGTGGATGATGAGGATAATGAAGTTCTAGAGAAAAAGGCCAAATTAAAACCTAAAGTAAGTTTTAATTTATTATTGGTATATCACTTTTATTGCTATTGTTTGTACTGTCGTGTTCCTTTTTTTTAATAACAAATTTTGCTCAGGGCCCAAATGATGGCATGACTAGAGAAGATGGTCTTGGTGAAGGATCAACTGAAGAGGCACTTGCTGAATTTAATTTTCTAGGAGCAGCAGATGCACCAGACAGACCTCAAGGTGACAATGCAGATTGGGGTAAGATGTTAGCTGAAGTATAAATTTGCTAACCAGACCTTGTAATTTTATGCATTCTGTTTTGTTAATTATGAGTAATTGTTTTATCATGCAGTATCTTTTAACTTTTTCATCAATTCATAATTGAAATACATGGTTTGAGAAAAGCATTAAACATAAATTTTATACTCTTCAAAATAGTTTTTAATGGCCTAATTTTTTAAGGGGAGTTAGCACCATAAAAGATATTTTTGTTATTATCTGAATTTTATAATCCTTTTGAGTGATTGCTATGCTTAACTCAATTCTAATCAATGTAAAGCACTAAAACTGAATTTAATGTGCACTTAAAAAAATTGCAAGAAATGTCCTTTTTTAAAAACTAACTTTAAAATGCATCTCATCGCTCAATATTTACTTTTTTGGCTTGATTTTTTTCTACACATAAATCAAACGAATCTACTTTTATGTATGGATTTTTTAATATCTTCATTAACAAACTGAACTATAGGGTTCAGCATAGGGCAACCAAAATGGTCAAGGGTATATCCAGTTTAAGTTATGAGGAAAAATTTAGTAAGTTAAATATTTTCACTCTAGAGGAAAGAAGGATTAGAGGGGATTTAATTCAACTTTTCAAAATGATAAAACAAGGGGATGTCGACTTACTTTGTATTTGTATAATTTCAGGGAAATAATAACTTTTTTGAGATTTTACCCTTTTCTGCTATGAGAATTTCAGAAATGTTTTTATTAATTGAAGATATTGTAAAATCTATACATAAAATTAAAAATGTGTGTGATTTATATAAGCCAAAAAAGCAAATATTTGCATTATTTACAAAAAATGTATTTTAAAGTTAGTTTAAAAAAGGAATTGGACAATTTTTTTGCTGTTAAAAATATGCTCCTTAAATTCAGTTTTAGGGCTATACATTGATTAGAATGGAGTTTAGTGTAATTATCACTCAAAAGATTCACAAAATTCAGTAAATTACAAATGTATTTTTATGGTGCCAACTTCCCTTAATGGCTTTTTTTTATTTGTTCCAATTTATGAGTGAAAAAATTAGGTTTTTGGCAGGTTATTAAAACCGTCAATGTAAGAATGCTTAGATAATCTTGTGTGCAAACTAAGACAGTAGTCTCGATAATACAAGGTGAATGAAACTAGGCCTACCTTGAATCACCAAAATCCTTAAATTTAATTAATGTATGAAAATCTAATGAAAAGGGTTAATAATGCTTTAAAGTGCATAATTGACTTATGAATTATGGCAGAAAATAATTCTTTCATGTGTTGTACATGTGTCGATTATTATTTGGGAGCTAAACTTATTCTTTTCACTAGTTCAGATTTGTAGGAAACTTAAACAATAGAAACTTGAATTATCAAGGCTCTACTGTTCTTATGCAACCACAAATGCTTCTCGTACTTATTGCTGCTATACCAACCACTGGTACCACGTAAACCAGCCTTAGATTAACCCTTTCTATCCTGGCTGACTCAAATTTTTTATAAGATTTAATAGATATCTCATTTGGTCTAAAATTGAAAGAGTTAAAAACCCTAAGTTTACTCGTAAATCTTTGAAGTTACTTGCTGGTGACAAATACTATAATTAAACTAAAACAGTCCATGTGGTTTGAAGTACACGACTGATTTGTATCCTCATCTAAGAGTTGGAGAAAAATGGAATGTGTGTTTTGTATATTAAATCGGTACTTCCTCAGAAGGATACCATGGCTTTGGGATAACAAAGCTTCAAATATATCATTAAAACCCAAAAGATTTGTAAATATATTTTTTTATTGACAGGGTTCTTCTATCTGTCCTTTTTTAATTACTTATTTATAAGCTAAGAACAGTTTCAAATGTTTATTATCTGCTCTTTGAGGTTTAAGATGTTATAGGTTTAAATTGCTCTTTTGTGATTGAATTTATTTACCATAATGTTTTATATTTTTATCTTGCACAATATCTTAAAAATCCAACTAAAGTAATATATACTTTATCAACTGTTATATAAAACCCCCCTGAAATCTCAGTATATTTAATTTGTTAATGTGAAATTATATGTATAATATCTCACCTAAGAATTTTAGTCCCTTCTATTAATCTTTTTAATTCGATATAAATATCTTGATTAGTATCACAAGTTTGTCTTTCTTTTATTATCCTTTGTGCTGTAAACTAAGCTAAAATAAAATTTACTTTTAATTTAAGTGTTTTTATCTTTTTTTATTTAGTGAATATTTGACTCCATTGATTTTTACTTACTCCATTGATAGTGCCTTAATAACACAGTCTCATAATAATTTTATTTGTCTCTGTCTTTCTATTATTCACTTTCGTGCTGTGAACTAGTTTGTACCATCCTAGGAGGGGTCAATAACTCCAAAAGTGGGGCGCAAGCCAAGCCCATCCCTAATTTTGGACTAAATGGAGAAAAACGAGAAAAAACCCCCTTGTTTTTAAAGTTTAAATTTCCAAAATTTTTCTGGGGACCCCCCAGATCCCCTTTGTACTTGAAACTCTATCCCCCACACTCTTTAAAATATTAAGTTCATCAAGATGGTTCAAGATCTAGATATGGTCTTGCAATATAAATATTAGTCCATTCCGAAAAAAATTCTTTATATGCCAATAATGTGAGTATATCGAAAAGGTTACAGTATTCATATCTGGACCAATGGCGGTTCCAGGAGTGCCATCTATCTCCAAGAAATAGCTTAGAACTGCTTTTATCACACTAAAATTTGAAAATATTTTGGGGTTGGACTGCCAGACCCCCCATTCCATTTTCGCAGCTCATATCCTAAAATTTTATTCCAAAAGTTTTCCAGTGTCTCTCAAGATCATCTGGGTTGGCCACCCCTGTCCTAAACTGAAAATTTGGATAACACTGGTTTTATTAAGATTGTTTTTAGTTTTGGATTATATTTTTGTATATTTGGACAAATTTCCCTTTTTCATTGACCATTCTCATGTACTTTTACCTAAGGCATACCGAAACATTTTGCATTTTAATTGTTGCCTCGTCTTCTTTGGGACCAATTTTCACTTTATGAAATGATTATACTGAGATTTCAATGTGCTCTAATATATGGTTTTAAATTACTTGTTAAAAATGCTTAATTTTTATAATCCTGTACATTATCTTGCCGAATGTACTTTCTCCTAATGAGTTTGTTTTCTTATAAAAGAATTCAATACTATTTTATTAAATTCACATGTATTTTCTGTTGTGTACATAATAATAAAAATTTAGCTCTTAAGTCATATTTAGTAATTCAATTAACTAGGGTAATTGATACTCATGAACTCGGCAGTTTTTTTATTTTCATAGTATTCAAATAATGTTTTGCATTTTCTAATTTTTTTCTAAGTTAAGAGTTAAAAATCCATAACATTATATAATTTGCTATAAGTTTCTGTTATCTTGAAACTTGAGTAAAAGTGTGATTCTCCAATTTAGTTTGAGTTTAGCCTTCTGCAAAAATTAAAGTGAATTATTTAAATATTTGTAATAGCTTCTCTTATATTTATGACAAATATACAATTTTCCCAAATTGACTGTTGGTGTGAAATAAGGTATTGGTCAAAGTATAGAGGTGCAGTGTCATAAATCTCCTTTAAATCCTGATCGTGTCATTTTGTAACAGAGCAGTCAGAAGATTTTTCTGGTGAAGAATGGGGTTCTCAGATGATTTTTGCTTCTGATTTGATGGAAGCTTATAGAGAAGGCAAATTCAAGAATGGTTCTCAGAGTAAGTTAAAAGTGCACACATTAGACTGTTTATCTGTTTCATTAATACTGAATGACGTTACGCTTTTGGGGAAGACAAGTTAACAAATTTTTCTGTAACATTACTGGCTCTTTAGTTTTGGTGACTGCTCTGTTTTCATCAATTGACATGGTTATCAGGTTTTTTTAATGTTTTCACAGAATTTGCCGGGCACTAATTGTAAGTTAAATGACATGATGCTTAAATATATAACACTTACTAAACACTTACTAAAACCATTCAAATTAGCTTATTATATGTTTTAACCTGCATGGCAATCTGAAGAATTCAAGATAACTGATTAAAAATGCTCAAGGATGTACAAGTTAATATTCATTTAAGGATGATAATGTGTGCTTAAGTATAACTTTTGTTTCATTTTTTATGGTACACTTCTGATAGAAATATTGCTGTTGAAAGAAGTTAACAAACCTGTAGGATTTTGAAAATATATCAATTATTTCACATACCCTATTTTTAATGATGATATTTGCAAGATTAATTTCCGGTTTTGTGTTGTCGCATTTGATTGCTTACATAAAAATAATAGAACTTTCTGGACAAACTTATATTTTATACATTTCTCATTAATTTATTCTTTACTTTTATAAAGAGTTAAATTATTACTTAAGTCATTTAAAGAAGTGAGATAAACGTCTTGTCCTTTATATTTTTAGAGAATGAATTTAACTATCCTATATAACCACAGATAAGAAACATGATAGTTGTATCATAAAAATGCCTCCAAAATCCAGGGTTTTCAGAAATTCTTAAATCTATGATAGAAAATAAAAACAAGTACAATCCACAAATGTATTTGATTTCCTGCAAAAATTTCACATTTATCAATTGAGTCAGCTCTTCAGGTACAGCTAGCGATAAAAAGTAATATTGAACCAATAGTGGGGCCAATGGGGGAGTTCCTAAGACAATTTGGGATTGTTGGTTAGAATTCAAGGGGTACAAGCAGATGCCAACCATTCAGGTTTTTGTGGAATCATTCCGTATTGTGGCTCCAATTTCCAAAATTATGGGAATAAATAAAAAAATTACAGAAACTGGATTTTTTTTTGCTTTTGTCTAAAAATCTTATATTAATAAAAAATATAGTATGTTTCAAAAATTTTCTGGGAATTTTTAGAGTAATATAATCTCAAATTTCCTTTAACCTTATGTTTTAAAAGTTATTTTAAAACTAACATTTTATTAATTTTCCTCCACAATCTTTGCTTTTTTTCTTTATAATTCAGTTGTATTTATTGTTTTTGACTATATTGCAAATCTGCAATGATTGTCTCTTGCACCATCATTAACTTATCTCTTCCTTGCTATCAGCATTGCCGAAACTGTTTATTGGACACAACATGTTTGATAATGGATGATTTTAATCAAATGTTGGTGTCTGCATGTGACCCTGGGGAAAAAGTTCTGTAGTGGAGATGGGTTAGCAAGCTTAGCATGTTGGAAATAACCAGAGGGTTGCATGAAAATGAGAAACTGAGAAGATAGCATTGCAACCCCAAATATTCCTGGAGATTTTGATAGCTAAACCACACATATTTTATGACTAATCGTACTCATCTTGTACATCACTTTTCGTTTTCCCATCTTATTGTAATTTGAAATCCTTGGGTGATATTTACCCCCACCCTCTAATGACACATTACCAACTCACAATATTGTTCTTAGCTTTCTGCTTTTCAAAATTTCTGTCCCGACTCATGCAACTAATTTTAATTTGGGTCTTGGGTTCCAAGTTTAACAAAATTCTGGGTGTTAAGTAATGTCTAGGGAAAAGTAGATATAGTCTGTAGTATCATCTGCTTCTTTCACAGATGCATTTCTTTCATTTTTTTAAACATGCATGATTATTCAATGAATTGCTTTATCTAGTTAACTTGCTGTGCCTAAGCACGGAATAAGACCCATCTTTCCTTATTTATTTAACAGACATAAAAATGTTTGTTTGTTATTTATGATTTTAAAATTCAATGTTATCCTTTTTTATTTTCATTTTATTATATATGCATGATTGAATGTTTTCCATTGCTCTTTCATATAAATATTTCATTTTTTATTTTTCTGCACTCTTTTATGCAATAATTTCAAACTATTTGTCCTCCTTGCATGTTCATGATAGGACCCAAGCGGTCTATTCTGCAGGCAATGCTTGCGCATATGGGAGATGGAGATATAAACTCGGATCTAATGTCAGGAACGTCTAACCCTACTACTGGGGAACTTGATGTCAAGCCTGATGCTGTTAATGATGAAAATATTAGTGAAAATAATTCACTTAGGGAAGATCACAGTTCCTTATCTGGTTTAGGACCAAGCTTGAATTTATATTTGAATACTGGAGCTCCAAGCACCAATAGCCAAGCTGACACTAATGAAAATGGTACGTTTTCTTATAGTAATGCATATAAAACAGAGTTAAATTCTCCATGTTTTGACTTAGCTCAGTTTTAAGTTTCAATATGTTGATGAGGCAACTAAGTACAGTAAAACTTGTTCATAACACAAACCCATGAATTTCCTTGCAGTTGTAGGTGCAAGAAAACAGGTATGGTTGGTTTTGTGCTAAAAAGAAACTTTCCAAACTAGAAATAGAAAGCTTTATACGTAAACTCATATTAAATTAAATTATTTTTCTTTCTTATCTACAGGGGTCGCTAACTTCTGAAAAAAAATTTCCTTGAAAAATTACTTAAGTTGCTTAAACTTATGTTTGAAATAATTTTCTATCTTCAATGGAACCAGAGCTATAAGTTACTTTAGTGGGCTGTTATGGTGATTTAGCACTGTTCTACCTTTGAGTGTTACAGAGTGTTTCACAAGTCCATTTCACTGCTTTTATTTGGAAACAATGTCTTCTAAGGTCATGTAAGTAAGGTCTACTTCTAGGTGCATTACAGAGCCCCTATCGGTGAAATAAAAAAAGTTAAAATTAATTAAAAAGACTTAAGAAGTTAGAGCAAAAACTTCAATGAAAATATTGTTGCCAATATTTATGAAAAATTCACTGAAAAAAATTCGTAAAATATATTGTGAATATTCAAGGAGATATTTGCATGTAAAAATAGCAAATTCGCAAATGTGCAATTTTTAAAAATTTTTTATTAAGTTTTCTCTTCATTTAATTAAAAATATATGGAACTACATTATAACACTGAGTAATATGCAAGCTTTTTCTTTTTTGAGGCCTGAAAAAGTGCTATTTTCACATGTTAATATTTCCATGAAACTTTTTTTTCAGGGAGTTTTTCATCATATTGGCCACAATACTCTCATTTAAGTTTTTGCTCTATCTTTAGCTTTTAATTAATTTTTCAACTGTTTTATTTCGCCGCTAGGGGTGCTGTAAGTCATCTTAATGGATTCTCCATGTTCACTTACCTAGGAGTAGACTTTACTTCTATCACCCTAGGGTACATTGTTTCCAAATAAAAACTGTGAAATGAAAACACCCTCTGTCAAACCTTGTTATGAAATCAAATCAGAGACAGTGAAGTCAAAAGTGATGAGATTTGCCATGGAATAACCCAAATATTTAAAACTGAATTACCAAGGCTATTACAAAACAACATCAAGTATGGCTGTATGGCCCTGGAACCCTTCTTCACTAAATATCTGAGTATTTATAGTTTTTATGGAACTAAAGGGATTTTACTGCCAAGAACAAGTTTTACTAAGTTTGCTTACTGGTTGTAGAAATATTTTTTCCAACTTTAAATAAATTGTTCTTTAGGAGTATTAAAACTGCTGAAAAACCCAATATGTTGATAAAAGTAAACTAAGTCTACATTTGTTAAAGCATAACAATAGTTTTGTCTTAAGACAGTTCTAGTAGCCATAGGATATGAATTTAAACTATCAAACTGCTGTTCTTGTTTTATATAAAAATGTAAATAAAACCAAATATTTTGCAAAAACTCATTAACTCACAAGGGAATGTCACAATGGTGGGGTATTGATATCGAGATGAAAATTTTTACTATTAAAGCACATCTGTTAAGACTAATAGTTTTCTAAAATATTAATAAACAGTCCCTCCCCTACCCCGAAAATTCACCCCCAAAGTTTTAAATGGCCATTAACCCTTTCATTTCCGATCACCTTAAATTTTCTATAGGATTTTAATGACAATCTCAGGCAGTCTATCTAGGACTAAAAAGGTTAAATATCAAATTTCTTCCATAATATTGCAACAATGGCCTAGTGGTAGGTAGACACAAGTTCGTTTCCAAACAGCTGATGATTTTTAAAGTTAAAAAAAAATATTTGGTAAGATTTTTCAACAATCAAAGAATTATAAAGGGATTTTATAAATTCAGTATTGAATCACTGCAGAATTGCTGCAAGGGTTTGATGGAAGAATGATTTAAACAATACGTACCATATTGAGTATACTCTCAATATCTATAAATCGAAGGGACCCAAAAACAAATTTTGTAAAAGTGTGTTTCCGAGATAACTAGGGAAAATAGAGAACTACTTTTTTAAGTTATCACAGTTGGAGATAACGAGGATATACTGTATTTGAAGTGGAGTATTTAATACAGCTGTTTTAAATTAAACATTTTAAACATAATTCTAGTTCCTAATATCTTAATTAATAACAAAATCAAAAGAATTTTAATCACATAAGCACAGAAACTACAAAAATAAGGATGCAGTCTCCAATATCAATAATGATTTTATGTATTTTTCATAAAAGCATGAGAAAAAAATTCATGTTCAGTGTTCCAAGAAGTTCAAGTTATGTTTAGCCACAGCCTGAAAGCAAAAGAAGTTTATTCTTAGATCTGTTACTATTTTTAAGGGTTCCAGTACAGTCTGGTTTGACTTTTTAGACTGGGGGGGTAACAACATTTATGTTTGTTCCAAATAATTTTTAAAATAGTGAAAACTACTGAAGTGCTTTATTTCATTTCTCAAACATGGTCCTGACAAATTATATCCATCAATGCTATATAAAGCATGTATTTGATATTAATAGTTTGTACCTGAATGAAACTATTTAAAAACAGGTTTATAAAATATTCACCACAGGAGTCTGTTATGCTCAGATTATTTTAACAGTTAATTCAGAAACAGTCAAATACAAAATTTGTTGTTTTGATACTTTGATGATACTTTTTGATTTGGGGTATAGATACACAATTAACCTTTAGAAAAACAATTTGGAGTTCATGACATCAAAATTTTCTTCTTGAAATCATAATTGGATATATTATATTTGCCTTCACCTGCCTGGGTGTCACTCTTCAGTCCTGAGGATGGAATTCCATCTTGTTAACAATTCTGTGAGCGGATTCTGCGGCAGCAATTTGTACTGAATTTCAGCTCTAAACTTGTATATTTTGCCATCAAAGTGCCAAAATCTTAACTTATTCTTACAGACTTTTTTATTTTTTTGGTGAAATTAGTAATTTTTTTAGTCAAATGGAGAGCATTCACAACTAATCAATGCCAAAAACCGTATTTTCATTTGGAATTGCGCCAATACTGCATCAAACAAATGTTTAACAAACCCGGCAATATGTTTTTGAAAATTCTATCTACTTTTCTTAAAAAAACACTAGGCTGGATAAAATGGACTCCATTTGGGCCAAAGTTACCCCATTTTATGGTAACTAGATAGTTCAGTCTTAAAATTTTTGAAGAGTGGCACCCTTGGTTTTATTGTCTTTGGAAGGCTGATTTACTTTCTGCCAATGGCTGTATTACTTGAGGTAAGTTTGCTGGTACTTGTTGGTTGGCATATCAGCTGGCACTTATTTTTTATACCTTTTCAATTAAACCCCAAACTAAAAAATATATTTACATTTCATTTGTACTTAGGTGTATAATTAAGAAACATTAAACTGAATATCCATAGTCTAAAAGCATATCCACACTATGTCTGAATCCCACCATCCTCCTAATTGGTAGTAATGTAGAAGGTTTGGGGAGTGACTGGGCATGGGAAGTCAACCTGATATCCGACCTCAGGAAAGGAGGGATAATTCCAAAAATAGCCGGGTACTTCTGAAAAACCACACTCCATTGTAGCCACTGGTTGTATACAACTCCTCAAGGCCCATTTTGGTGATATTATTTGGGGGCATGTCTGACTTTGGAAGTTAGACGTAGTGTGGATGCACTATAAGGATAACAATCAGTTTTTCACAATTGAAAATAAGTCTACAGTTTTAGGTTTGATAGTTAAGTTATTTATATTTCCTTAAAATGTTTCTTCAATATTTTAGGTGTTCAAGGGGGTACACCTTTATCTTTCCCCCCTGGTTCTCGAAGACCATTACTTGGTGCTCCTGGTAATGAAGATGATACATTAGAAGCTGCTCTAGGTCTAGGAGAACTGGCCAGTTTAACAGTCAATAATGAAGCAGATACTAGTTATGATGTAAGTCTGGTATTTTCTTGATAAAAAATATATTTTAATAAACATTTCCTGTTATTTTTTTACTATGAACGGTTTGATAATTTTATAGTTATATATTTTGTTTTATTAGATTTCATCTGCAAAAGAAGCTTTTAGAAAAACATGGAATGCAAAATATACACTCCGAAGGTACATATTTCTATCTTATAATTTTATTTATACTCGCATGAACATTTTAAAAATATAACAGTGTTTAAGTTTGCCAAATTGGTATAAATCCTTCTATTTATCAAATTTTCATTTGATTGAAAGTCTTTTGAAAAAAATCAGAAAAACTTGCCTTAAATTTGCAGTAAATGTTCAGGTTCTTATATTTGAAACAAAGAAAGTTTTAAAAAATGTTAAAAAAAAATTATTGTAAAGATTAAGTTAATTTACTTGTTTGGTTTGTCTATTCACCTTGATAAAGTCTAAAAGGTTTTTGATGTGTATTTTATTTTAATGAAATAATTAGCCAAATTAATGACTAAGTTTCAATTTGTTTTTAGTCATTTTGATGGAGTGAGAGCACTTGCATTTCATCCTGTTGAGCCTGTTTTAATCACAGCATCAGAAGATCATACCCTAAAATTATGGAACTTACAAAAGACTGTACCTGCTAAAAAGTAAGTTTATTATTAAACTAGCCAATCAATATTGAATCAGTTTTTTATTAAGAAAGGAACATGTATGTACAGGATTTTTCATCAAGTCTGTCCACACTCTGCACAGCTAGATTAAGTATGTGTAATACATAAAAACTGCCCAAAGAACTGTACCTCTGGCCTACACAGTGTATGATATATTTAACATCTTGGCCTGCAAACATATGATCTTGTTTTTGGAGACCTTTTTTGACATATAAAGGATATGATGTCTTGCATTTTTCTGTCTTAATTTCCTGAAACCTGGCTTGTAAAGGGTCAGTTTTTTGGGTATTTTTATGTACTCCGCACAAGTGATCTGGCTTTGTAGTGTTTTTTCTTGTTGAAACACCTTACACAATGTAATTAGTATGACACTGACATTTTTTTGTTTCTTTAGAACTGCTTCATTGGATGTAGAACCAGTATACACTTTTAGAGCACACATGTAAGTCCTTTTCTTTAATTGAACTCTGGCATAGATTTAGGTTAAATTTCTTATTCTAAACTTTCTTTTTAAAATTATAGAGGTCCTGTGTTATGTTTGGCCTTAAGCACATCAGGAGACCAATGTTTTAGTGGTGGAATGGATAGTACAATTAGGTGTTGGAATGTTCCTAGTTCTCTCAGTGATCCTTATGACTCCTTTGGTAAAGATATTTTATAATTTTCACTTTGTGTTTAAAAGGCAAAAAATACCTTAGTGAATATTTGTATTTATTTGTTTTAAATTATGAATTTTTTCAGATCCAAGTGTATTGACTGCAACTTTAAAAGGTCATACAGATGCAGTTTGGGGTCTCTCAATACACAGCTCAAAGTTACAGTTACTTTCTTGTTCTGCTGATGGTACTGTGCGCCTTTGGTCCCCTCAATGTAAAGTTCCACTGTTACATACGTATGGCTCAGATATTGGTAAGGAGTTAGTAAGCAAACAAATATTGTGAATACACTTTGAGTGCCGTTTTTTAATTACAACCTATTTTGCTTGTGAAAAAGAGGTAAAATGAGTTGTAAAATGATAGTGCTACTGGTACTTTCCAAGCAACCAATTTTTGTCATTATCGGGAAGACTATTTTCCTACTTATCAAAATTAAAAGCGAACTTCTTTTTATTTTCTTTTTGCCAACCCATAGAGAGGTTATGCAATGAGATGACTTCGAATCTCATCTTTGCTGAGGACCTTTTTTTCAACTTAATATGGAAGACTTGGTTCAAAAGAAGTAAAGGAAATTGGATCAAAGTAGACCAGCTCGTGTGATCAATAACTTCCGTTGGAGCGTTACATTATTGTTAGGTCAAAAATTCCCTCGTGTTTTTATAAATCTAATTTTTTTTTAAACTCAATATGTGTCTTGATGACAGTATTTCATCAGAAAAAGGTGTTTACGAGATTTGAAGCCTCATCTCATTGCAAACCCTCTATGGCTTGGCGGCTAGAAAATGAAAAGTCCTATTTTAAACTTAATTACTGATTAGTAAAATTCTTATTTTTTCCAGTAACTGATGCTATTTCTCTGGGATGTATTTTATTGCCAGTAGCACAATTATTTTGAAACAATTTCTGCCTATTTGTTTCAGAATCAAAACAGTGCTTTTAAATTAGTAATTACTTGACTTTGCTGAAGACCTTGAGTAACGTTAAATTTTTTTTAGCTGATGGGAGTCCAACATCTGTGGATTTTCTTCGTTGTGATATGACACAAATGGTTGCTGCTTATACTTCTTCAAATTCTGTTATTTTTGACTTGGAAACTGGAAAACCAGTTATTAGACTGGACAGCAATCAAACCCCAGGTTGTATACTATGACAAATTTTATTTTATTTGTTTCACTTGTTTTAGCTACTTAAAATTGATTCTAGGTTAAGAATTTATTGTACATTATAACTTTTATGTTATCTTGATTAACTTAATTTGTTTTTGTAGATGCCAGTCCGTTAGGGAAACAGATTAATTGTATTGTATGCCATCCTACGTTACCTTTGACTGTGACTGCTCATGAAGACAGACATATTAGATTTTTTGACAATAACACAGGCAAGTGTATAAACTAATGGTTTTTAATATACTTATTTATAGTAGGTTAACAAATTTTGTGAAAAGTATATTGATATGTTATTTTATCCTTTAGGGAAAATGATTCATTCAATGGTAGCTCATTTGGATGCTGTTACCAGTCTTGCTATTGATCCCAATGGCCTATATTTATTATCAGGAAGTACGTAATAAAATCATAATCAGTGTTACTAATTTTGATTTTCTTTCAATTTCTTAATGTATTTTAACATCCTGAAATTAATAATTAAGCTTAATAAGTAGTGTTTTTTATACCAGCTTTTTCTTAGAATAAGAAGTCTTACAAATTAGTTATTTTTTGTTTCTAACAAGTTTCTCTTTTAGGTCATGACTGCTCAATACGTTTGTGGAATATGGACAACAAAACTTGTGTGCAGGAAATCACCTCCCATCGAAAGAAATTTGATGAAGCTATTTTTGATGTTGCTTTCCACCCTTCCAAACCATACATTGCAAGTGCTGGGGCTGATGCACTTGCGAAAGTGTTTGTCTGAAACTAACTTCTTTTTAGTGACTAGAAGCCAGTGTGGCAGGAGCCATGCAAATTTTCCAGCCAGCATTTCAGCCCACAGACCAATAAACATTAACTACACTACTATTTATTTATTTATACAAAAGATCTCTGAAAAAAGAATCCCGTTGTGTTACGCTGGCATAGTTATTCACATATTATATGCCTAATTTATGAAACAAGTTTAAAGGTAGAATGATAATTCTGAAATCATTCATGAAACATTAGAAAGAATATTTAAAGGTGTTAGCAATAATTCTCTTTCCACTGCCTGTGAGAATGCCAACTATGTTGAAATCATTGGGCCTGTTTTAAATGTTTTACAATAATTAAGAAATACCCACAACTGCAGTTAAAACTGTAAAATGGATGCCTCTTGTATATAAATGAGTAAATGTGAAGAATAATTGTACCTAGTATGTAGGGGATTCAATAGCTTGCCTTTCATTAAATGGTAGTGTAGGTAGAATTTGGTGATTCAACATCTGGGAGTTATCAATCTACGTCAGCAGCACATTCAAGTGATTCAATGCACTACTGCTTTATGCAGCACACAAGAAAGTTTCTTGATGTTGTAAGAGTGATAGTGTTGTACAGTGTACAGAGTTCCAATTGGATCTTATCAAAACAATTTATTTCATTTGTTGAAATCATCCTGAACTGAAAAACTGCATTTATCAAAGGCTGAAATGATGACTAAGAAAAATAGATATAATATTTATTTCTGTTCATTTTGTATAGCTGCTACAATCGTGGCTTCATATTCTAATGATTGTGAAATTGCCTTAGAGCAGCTCTTAGGTGTACAGTGAAGAAATATGTAGAACTGAATGTCTGCAGTCTAAGAATTGTAACAAGGTGTGAAGAAACAATGCTGTAACGTTACTTTTGCAGCATAAGCAGTGATAGATCATGTTTAGAAAAGAAGGCGAGTCCTTCTATATTATGCAAATTTTATGCTACAAACTGGGCTTTGTGCTTCCTTTTATATCGAATCCAGGAACAATAAATAGTGTTGTCTGAAAATTCAGCATGTTTGTAAAGTATATATTTGTGAAAAAAACTTTTTCTACTGCTACCTAAAATGCATCACTGATATAAACATGCCAAGAGCATAAATCCATTTCATTGTCATATTTTAATTCTGGGTATGATTCTTCCCTTACATTTTATTTATTTTACATATAATAGTTGAAATTGTTTAAACTATTGTACATTTTTATCTCCATTTTGTGTATCTACAATAAAAGTGATAGCATAATGTAGTTTGGTTCTCTTAGTCGCGCCTTTTCTTTTTAATGCAACTCTTACTTGCTTTCATACATCCTCAAAGTATGTAATTAAACATATTTGTTAACATGCAATGAAGCAAATAATATAAGTGCACCATAAAGAGCTTATTCTTTTTGAAATTTGAATTAATTTTGCTTTTTTATTTAAGTATTAAATTTTAAGCTTGTGTTAAAATTATCCTGTCATCTTAGTCATTATTTTTAGAAGTGCTGTTTTACTGGCATATTAGAATGAGAAGTGTTAAGGAAATTTAAATAAGCTTATCTCACACTTTATACTAATATTTGCCTTCAAATATTAGGGGTTTTCTATGAAATCAAAAGCTGGGAGCATGTGAAAAAGTATTTTGAATGTGTATTCTAACCTTTAACCTCTATACACTCTTACAGTTTTTTCTTAATATTTACAGAATTTTCATCAATAAAAATATACAGTTTTGATATTTTATTCTTTTGCATTAAGGTTGTAAAAGTTGTTGATCTGTTAACGGAATTCTTGTGGTGATTCTAAGCATTAGTGATTCCCTTTAGCATTGACCCATTTCAAATGGTTAATTAGCAGGGCAGTAAAGACCTATATTAATAAACATTGTTTGTTTTTTCTGTTTGATGCTCAATGCTAGATTATGCTTTGCTTTAATTCTACTTTTAATGCACTCAAAATTTAGTGTGCTTAACAGATTTGGGTTATTTTGCTTCTTCTCACATGCATTTTCCTTCCAAAAATTAATCATTTGCTTTCTAGTCAAAGGTCAGTGCACTTAGGAAATTTGTCTGCTTTTTAAGTACCTGTGTGTTTGTGAGATACATAATGATGACGAAGTTCCCTGAGAAATGGCACTCATCTGATTTAGCACTCTTTCATCTTTTCATAAAAATTTCTGTGAGGGAAAATGTGAAATCAGTGTAAATTGAAACAAAAAACTTGTAACATTGAAGAGATAAAGAGATGAGGTTGTGTGTAGATATGTTCTATGGTCTACATGGTTAAGGCCGTGTAGGAATAGGTAATGAGTTTATATTTTGAAACTGAGTTTACTTAATATTTATTACTTAACTGATTAAAAAATTAAGTATTTTTTAAGAGTACAAGTTTAATTATTTTAATATCGATCAATTTGTGATTTGACTTATTTTAATGCATATCTAGTATTTTGTCAATACTTATTTAAGGAATAGATATGAAATCTTGTCTTACCTTTTTCTCTGCATAGTCAAGTGTTTGTCTTGTGTCTGTGTTGGTTCTTAAGGAACAAATTTTCTATACTGTACATAGTCCTATTTTTTTTGTATTAATTTTCCTTATCTGCCGCAGTAAGTGATTTTTCACATTTTTTACTCGTTTCTGGAGTATACTGCTGCATTTCTACTTTAGATTTATTATCTCTCATCTAATGACATCCTATTAATCTTTTGGTGTAGTCATAAGGGCACTTTCAAATTGAGCTGTAGAGACAATCTACTTCCATCGCAGCTGCTGGTGAATGTGATATCACATTTTATGACATTACTTTCGGGGGTCAGATATATATATCGTTGTAATTATAAAACTTAGTGGACATTTAAAAGGCTCTACTATAGATAGAATGCCAACAATGTGGGAATAAAGTTCTTGTGTTAACATTAATTTTGCCTATTTATATTCATTTCATATGCTTCATATATAGTATATCGTTTCAAGTTATATTTATAACACCTTTGTTAGGCTTGTTTTGACTGGTTTTCGAAAATTCATTTACTGGTCAAAATAAATTCTAGAACCAAAACAGAGAGCAACTTAAACCTCAGCAAAAATGTAATATAAGTGGAATAATTGTATGTACCTAAGGAAATAAATGTACTTTTTTTACTTAAATTTGTGGTGTTTAAATGTTGTGCTGGCACTAGAGTGGTTTTAGTCATAAACATGATTTACACTAGTTAGCTTGTGCGTGACCAGTCTCGAGACTTGAAATTTGAATTATTGCATATATAAAATAATGGAGATTTTTTAACAGCACTGTAGAACACAGGGTATGTGTTAAAATATCTTGGAAATGCATTTCAAGGACTAATATTGCTTCATACTGTTGTGTTTTTCTAAGGAAAAAATTAAAGATTAGTTATGGGGAGTGTTATATGAATTGTTATTTTTAAGAACTTGGATTAGACTATAGTAGGTAATCTTTTTGAACATAGTTTTTGTATTTTTAATCCTACTGCCACAAGATTCCTATGAGTTTTATAAAGTTAAACAATTTAATATGTTAGGGGTCCCCTCCCAAAGAGAATAATGCTGAATGTAATGTGTAAAAAGCTTGGCTTTTTTCATAATGAGCATCAATTGCTTGGATAGCTCTTTCATAGTGAGCATTGTTCCTTCCAAATGTGGAATGAAACTACTGAGTAATTCGGAAGGAAGAGGTTCCGTTCCAATAAAGAACCATTCAAAAACTATGCCATTTTTTTGAGGGAGGAGAGAGAGTGCTATAGTGTGACCTACATAAGTGGGCAAGGTAGTTCTTTAATTAATGGAATTTAAACGTTTTCCCCAAGGCTATTAGGCCTTTCTTACACTGCTAGTTTTGATTACGCTCAATAATTCATAAATATTTGTGAATATTCTAGTAATAAGTTTTGAAATGGCAATATTAAATTTGAGTTAATTTTAGTTTAAAAACTGACATCACTTGTGGGAAGGGGATGCTCAGTGACAGGAGGGAGAGATATAAAACCCCTGATATCTGTAATTAATGAATGCACCCTAATCTTGAAAACCAGGAGAGACGAGAAATATAAGCTACAAAAGAGGGTACCTGGGACTAAGAGTAAGTTCCAAGTTCTTTCTCCTAAGCAGGGAAGAGAAATTCCGATTCCTTCTCCATTTCTAATGAAATACAGTGGACGCCCCCTCTATCTTGATTTGGGGAAGTCTATAAATTACGAGAGTTCAAAAGGGGGAGAGGGTCCCCGAAAATCTCAATAAATTTTACCCTGGGTGGAGGGGGACTCTAAAAATCTCATATCAACTTTTAATTTGGAGAATATAATCGTCGCTAAAGGCGAAATATAGCATAACTCAATTTCTCCAACTTTTCAGGAGAGGCGAAAAACACTTGCTCAAACAAGCATCTCTGTGGATGGAACGATAATAAAACTGACGATAGCAGGTTTTTTTTGCCAAACCGTTTACTTCAGGCGATCCGGTCTCAAAAGTCAAGTATAGATTGATGCGTAACTAGTATACAGGGTGATTCAGATAAGTGTTTCATAACTTCTAGGGGAGGTAGGGTACATCAAGACGAACAAGAATCGATTAGGTTAGGGGGTCGCAAGTGGGATCTAAGGGGTTGGGTTTTGGGTTACATATATCTTCCGGTATGTGTGCTTGATCTCAAGGATCCGTTTATACACCTTCGTCAAGAAAGACAGACACAACAGAATTTTTACTGACAAAGAAGGAAAATACACCCAGGGGCGAGGTAAGAATCGAACTCACGACGGAGCAGTGCGCAGACTGCTGGCGTGAAAGGCAGAGAGCAAACCAAATGGGCCATCCGTCCCCCAAACTCTAGTATTAAGATGTTTTTATCGTGACACTTTCTACTGCATTCTATCAACTTACAACGCATGCCTGTTTCATTTATTGGTCTGTTTTTGATTAGAATAAACACTTGCATCTCGTTTTTACATGAAAAATTTGAATTGGTTGAATGTAAAAAATGTCGAAATCGAACAATTATATCTCTTTCTGCCCAGATATGCGAGGTTTTTTGCTTATTTTCAACCGTGATTTTCACCCCTTAGACCCCACTTGCGACCCCCTAACCTATATCGATTCTTGTTCGTCTTGATGTACTCTACCTCCCCTAGAAGTTATGAAACACTTATCTGAATCACCCTGTATTATTTGATGGCCAGAAATTTAATTGTCATAAATTGGGCCTCTTAAACGATCTTCTTCTTTTGTCTTTCGTTAAGGAGAAATACGCACATTAGTCAAAACAGCAGGGAGGTCAGACTTGTGAGAATTCTCACCTAAAATTAAAAAAAAAGTTAGAATGTAAGACCGTATGAAAAAAAGTTCTGTCGTTTCAGCTAGTTTCAGCGATCCGATTCTGGCAGCGACCGATCTATGAGGGGGGCAATAGAGGCACTGGCAATAGCCGGCGGCCCCGCAATAGCCCCTCATGGGACTTAAGTTTACACTAGATCAGTGTTTCCCAACGTGGGGTGCACGCCCCACGGGGGGGCAATATGAATTTCTAGTGGGGCAATTTGAAAATGTTCAACCAAATTGCCCCCCAGGACATGGACCACCAGGTTTTATTTACTTTTCAAGAAGGATTTTTGAAAAAATAAAGGACATGGGGGGGCATGGAAAATTTATAAAGGCTTTGGTGGGGCTTGGACCGAAAAAGGTTGGGTAACACTGCACTAGATCAATCTAAAGTGTCTCGAAAAAATAAATAAAAATGTTTTTAGAATTTTTTTTTAAAAAAAATTCAAAATTGTAATTTTTTTTTTTTAGTTTTTGTTTTAAGAACTCTATTCACTATTTAAGAAGTTCAAGAGGCTTAGCCCCTACAAAACATAAGCCCCTTCCATGATCTTTAGCCCCTGCGTTTTTGTATATTAGATTCAAAATTTAAAGGGGCCATTGAGCTTTAGCCCCCCTTTAATATGTTAGCCTTATCCATTACCTTTAGCCCCTACGTTTTTATAGATTCAATTCGCAATTTAAAGGGCCCAATGAGCTTTAGCCCGCCATAAGGATTCAGAGGACTCCTCCCCAGAAGGACTTTCTACAATACCATGATCACATACTTCAAAAATTATCTTTTTTTCATTTAAACCCCCATTAAATGATTTTAAGGTGTAGAATCAACTAATTAGGTTTTTAGAATTATCTGTAACTTTGACTAAAAAGGGAGGTCTGGGGGTCTCCCCCTTAAATTGTTTGAAATTTGACCTTTTAATACAGGGTTTAACACGCTTTCTGTATTAACCCAAAGGGTCTTTTTTAGACACTTTGGGTTACACCCGAAGAGGGCACTCCTTGTAAGTCACACAATTATCAAATAAATAATATAACATTTTATGTTAAAATTCCAAGTGTTTTTTTGCTGCTCCACCCCTTGGATGCAGCACTGATTAGGCCCAAAGCCTGTTTTTTGTATCCATCTGGATGAATCTCGTAGAAAAAATGAAAAAGAAAGGGAGGTCTGGGGGTCCACCCCCACAAAAATTTTGGAAATTTAACTGTAAAAAGTAGTGTTTTAACTAGTTTTTGGACTGGAGAAAAAATATAGGAAGCATAGGACAATACAGGACATAGGCAGGGGCCGCAGCCGATTTTTTTTGGAAAAAAATAGGAAAAAAGGAAAGCAAAAGAAAACATAAGAGAAAAAAAGGATTATTTTTCTAAAAAAATAGGAGAAAAAAGGACCATTTTTCTAATATTAGAACTATAATACAGTAACGGACCCCTCATCCGGCAAGCTCGGGGCCAACATCATCATCCCGGATTCGCGAAACGTGGTCGGTTTACACAAACCTTGGGTTTACACGCTGCCAACCACGCTAGCTGCTAGCAGTCTGCGCACTGTATCAGCCGTCGGTTCGATTCCGGCCTTCGCCCTGGGTGTACTTTCCTTCTATGTGTCAGTAAAAATTCTATTGTGTCTGTCTTTCTTGACGAAGGTTTATAAGCGGATCCTTGAGATCAAGCACACGGACCGGAAAATTATGTACCCACAATCCAATCCAAAATCCAATAAACTCTCGATTTGAAATTATTATTTAAAATAAAATCTTCAAATCGTGAAAATCAAGAACAAGCTCAAATTAGTTTTTAATAGCTGCCTATCATGAAATTTTGGGGTGGGGAGGAAACTCTATGGGGGCAACCAGAATTTAAAAAAAAGGCACTGTCTATTTGGCCGGCAGATCTACATCTAAATTCTACTCTTTTTTACCCGGCAACTGCCTGGCAACGGTTCTGATTGGAGCGCTGGGACTGCTACGTCACCGCGAGACCTACGGCGCATGCGCCATTTCCGGTTTTGCCGTAAAAATAGACACTTCCATTTTTTTTTTTAAATTCACAAGTAGAAGGAAGTAGAGAAAGAACAACCAAACTTGAACACGATCTTTTCAAGTTTCTGTGTTTCGGTTTAGTTTTTCCAATGATGCTGGTTGCATCATTCTTTCAAATTCTATCATTCTAAATTGCATCATTCCGAAAATCCAAAGTCTTTAAAATTATTTAAAAAATGGCTGCAACTTTTGGGAGGCAAAGCTTGAGGTGCTTTCAAAGAGCCATACGACATTCATCTCATGGACAGATTAATGTCTTCAATTCCACAAACGTTGTAATTCGTTCTCATGTGCCGTGAGTATAAAGTATTTACAAGATGTGTTGGGGATTCTTATGAATTAGCCGGGAGCAAGTTTTATGCCAAATAGTCAAAAGTAATCAAATATCGAAGTTAAGAAACATTAGCAGTGTCACATTCAATTTTTCTTTTTTTTTGTTTGTAAAATACCCCAAAAGACCGATTGGTGAGATTTGCTCCTAGATAATCTTTAAGTCTAAATCACCTTCATAACTGAGTTTTAAACGCATTCTTAATCTATTATTGGCTCTATCTTTACTAACTTTACTCCCAAAACTGCATTGTGAGATATAACCAGCTCTCCTCAAAAACTGGAGACCCACAGTCTGTGCTGTACGGAAATATTTTCCAACTTCAACTTAATTTGGAATATGTGCGACCCTAAACAAGGTACTACCGCCATTCTATCTTTCTCTCATTTAAGCTATTTTCTTTCTCTTTTTTCCCCTTTTGTACTTGGAACTCTAATATTCACAACTTTTTCTATAATAAGTTCGGCTGATGAAGCGAATCCGGGCTGCAGATTTTCATTGCCAAATTTGGCGACCGATTAACATACTTGGTTTAGTTTGGCATAATACTTGGTGACAAAAAAATCACCAAATTCAACTGCAGCCTGGATTTGCTTCATTTACCATAAGTTCATAAAAATCGAAATCTACCTAAAAATAAAGTCAATTCATAAAAATGCAAGTCTGAAACTTGGACTAAGGACCGTATTCAGAAACTTATAACACGAGGGATTTGACGTGTGAGGTCCAGAGCTGCTGTTTCTTTCTCTCATGTGATCCTGGTGCCTCCTTCCGCACACCCTTACAAGTAATTATACACTAATAATATAAAATCTTGCTAACACTAGATGTCCATGCGATAACGGGACGGTTAACAGAATTGAACCAATTTTTCATTTCAATTTCAAAATAATGGTTTTGCTCTCTCAACCTGATTTTCTCAATGGGTTGTTAAAATACTGTTGTTTAATGCTCCATCCATTTAAATTCAGGAAAAGATGGAGAAATTCTTGGGTTTTTTTACATATTATCCCATCAACTATCAGTTTCAGCAGCTTAGTTAATGGGCTTTGGCTATGCATTTTTGCTTTCAACAGGGGTGCTTCTTTTCCAGAGTAAACTCGGAAATCTGTTGTTTTTAATATTATGTAATATGTATCCCGGAATTCTGGGTTTTATCTCAAGCTCAACAAGAAAGCTCAAAATTAAGTGCAATTAAAAAATCAAAGCAGGACTGCAGCATCTTTTATCCAGAAAATTCTATTAAATTTAAATAATTTAAAGTTTATCTATTATCAATGCTTTAAGAAAGATGTTAAACTTGATTTATCTCTAAAAAAATTATTTGCGCGCCCCCGGTTGAGAACAGAGTGTTTAAAACTTTAGCCTTAAATTGTAACCCTAATGTTGAATTCCCTTTAGGTTATGGAAGAGTTTCTGTTGGTCTTCTAATTCCCACTCCCCTAAATATGAACTGGAAGTTGAACCCGCCAAAGAAGCTGAGGTTACAGCAAAGGAAAAAGAACTCCTTCAAGGAAATAAGAAACTTTTAGATGTCCAAAATTTAAATGTTACTGTCCAAAATTTAACTGCAAGGTTATGGAAAAGTTTCCTTGTTTCCTGTTTGTCTTCTAATTCCCCCGCCTCTGAAGATGAACTGGAAGCTGAACCTGCCAAAGAAGCTGAGGTTACAACAAAGGAAAAAGAACTCCTTCGAGGAAATCAGAAACTTTTAGAAGATGTCAAAAATTTAAATGTTAGTTTCCTAAATTTAAATCTAAGGTTTTTTAAAAGTCTCCTTGTTGTCGGTTTGTCTTCTGATTCTTCCGCCCCGAAAGATGAACTGGAAGCTGAACCTGCTGATCAACTGGAAGCTGAACCTGCTGATCAACTGATCAAAGAAGCTGAGCGAAATTTAAAAGTAAGGGTATTGAAAAGTATCGTTGATATTTGTTTGTCTCTTGATTCTTCTGCCCCGAAAGATGAACTGGAAGCTGAACCTGCCAAATTAGTTCGGCGAAATTCTAAAGTAAGGCTATTGAAAAGTATCCTTGATATTGGTTTGTCTTCTGATTCTTCTGCCCCGAAAGATGAACTGGAAGCTGAACCTGCCAAAGAAGCTGAGTTTACAGCAAAGGAAAAAGAACTCCTTCAAGGATATAAGAAACTTTTTGAAGATGTCGAAAATTTATATGTTAGTGTTAAAAATTTAAATGTTAGTGTCCAAAGCCATCTGTCTTCTAATTCCCACGCCCCAAACGATGAACTGGAAGTCGAACCCACCAAAGAAGCTGAAGTTACATCAAGGGAAAATGAACTCCTGCAAGAGATTCAGAAACTTTTAGAAGATGTCCAAAGCTTAGATGTAAGTGTCTAGCATGTTTGTTGTTTTAAAAGTACACAATTTCTTAAAATTATTGTAGAGTTTTCTGACAAATTAAGTAAACCATTGTCATCGTTTAGTGCAGGGGTCGGTAACCTATTGAAGCGGAAGAGCCAAAAGTTACAATTTACAAAATTTCCCAGTTTTTAAAGCGCCACTAAAATTTTTCTTTTCAATATGTTAGTATTTGCTTACATATATTTGATTTTTGATTTAAAATAAACCGGCTTTAAATACGGAATAATATTTATTCATATAAAAACACAAATATAGATAGTTACATCAATGGGAGCATTGGTTTTGCATGGCCTTTTGAAAGTTTGATTAAATCTGGCTTATAACTTATTGTTTTAAGTTTCCACCATGACTCTACATTTTATTTGTTATTTGATTTCTAACTTTAATTGTTATGATATTCATGCAAGTGAACGCTTGCTCGCACAAATATTGTCAACACTCCATATGCCAACTTCTTCACCTCACTGTCACGCATTTCTGGACCTCCAACTCTTCCTACTTGCTTTTGAGTTCTATGAACTTGCCACTGGATCCAGCACGGCTTTAAAGGGGGTATTTTTCCAGACCTTTACCTTTTGAGAAAAATGTCAAAATGTTGGGGATTTTCTAAAATGTAGCACTCAAGATCCCCTTTTGGTACCGCTGGGGGGTATGGGGGTTCTCCCCCAGAAAAATTTTGAAATTTGACTTGTAAAAGTAGGGATTTAACTCATTTGGAGTACTTTTTTTGGGTTCAAGGGAGGGCACTGCCCAGAGTGCCCCTCATTGGATCCGCGCTTGCACTCTAAAAGTCTGGTTTTCAAATCCAGCAATTGCATTTGAAACGATCCAGCATCCATTCCAAATGACTCAATGTTGAACGTATTTGTGTTGAGAGGATTTACTATGAACGCGAGAGTACTTTTGTTTGTTTTGAATTGCTCAAATCACTCTGTGAATCCAGCCTTCATGTTTCAATAGTTGCATTGGTCTCATTGTGATATTGCTTCAGAATTTACTTTCAGTAATTTACCGCTCTCCATGTCTTCAACAAAAAGAAGTAAATGTTTTTTAAATATTCAAGCAAGGCGTAGGCTCGGTTGCCCTTTCCTCTCAGTTTTAGATTTAGTTCATCTAGTTTTATTGTGGTATCTACCATGAAGTTGAATTTTTACAGTCATTTGTCTTCTTCCTATTCGGGATGATTAGTGCTTTTTTCATTGACGAATGTTTTTATTTCACACAAGCAATTTGTAATTAGATTATGAAAATAAAAGCTATTGAAAATTAGGTACTTAAAAATATTCTTATTTTTAAGGGTTTTGATAATAAATTATTAATATTTTCGTATGGAACTGGAGAGCCGCAACTTTACTTCAAAAAAGCCGCTTGCGCTCGCGAGCCGCAGGTTGCCGAACCCTGGTTTAGTGCAAGGATTGTTTACCACACAAAAATAAAGTTCTTGAGTTACATCATTCTACACTGGAAAACAAATATAAGGAACTTGTTTTAACTGCAAATGATTCAAATTTACTAAATTTTCAAAATATGTACCTACAATTTTCCTGATTTACATGATTTGATTTGGCTCTTACATTAGATTGCTACGTTTCTTGTCAGTGACATCAGAAGTGCAGAAGATGTTTCTGGGTCCAAAATTTCCCCCAAATGAGATTTTATTTTAAAATATAGTTTTTCCAATTATTAAATTTCTTTCTGATTCAATAATTTTCACATACAGTGGACTTCGCTTAATGTGATCACCTTTGTCCAAGAGTAGAATAACAATTTAAGCGATTTGATACAAGTTTCATATACAGTTTGATACAAGTTTTGCGTTAGAATCACAACTACGTAGTCCTAATTGAAGTATTTAAAACGAATTCTGTAATTCTAAACTTTCACTACTTTCAGAGAAATTTTCAGCTTTTGATCCTTATTTCTAAGTCCAGCTGATAGCTATCCAAAACTCAAAATCATAATCGAAAACGAGCCATCATAAACTCGAAGCACAGTCCTGTCGCGGACGCCACTATGTTATGAAAATTAAACTCTGGCTTGAGTCAAATAATACCAACGTAAAAATTCGAATTTTCTTTAGTGGCACGTAACAAAATCATAACACGTAGATACAACAGTATAATACAGCTTCTCATAAAATCACACTCTTACATACACATTTACACAGATGAGTTCACTTCTCTTTGAACATAAAATTAAATTAAATCAAATCCTCAAATGTAACACCTCCCTTCAACATGTGATGTCACTTACAAGAATGTATTCTAGTATATAGATATTGTTAATTTGAAATTTGAATTAATGTATATGTTTGTGAACTTATTTGTTATAATTAACACAATAAGGTCAAAACATATACAGGGTGCATAGGAAAGTCCCTTTAACCTATAAAAATACAGTGGAAGCTCTTATAGCGACCTGCTCTTATAAAAATACTCTCTTATAAAGACCCAAAAATTAGTCTCTATAAGAGCACTTTTGTGCTCTTATAAAGACTAATCTTCGAATCGATTCAGCTTATCGAATACTTTTCTGGATCGGTTTGTGTGCGTCACACTAGAATTAGCCAATGAACAAATATCAGAGTATGACAAACAGCACCATGTAACGATCGCATCTTTTTCTCGCTTGCTTTCGCCCGGGGTAACCGGCTACAATCCCAAACGAAACCTTGTTGATTTCAGAATTTAAATTTATTAGCGTATTCATTTATCTTTCTTCATTTCCAATTTTTTGACTTATATTTAAGACATAAATTTTTCAAATTGCATGCAGCTGCAGGTGAAATTGATGTAAAAATTTTGTTAAGCATCAGACCTTTCTAAGGAAGCTAAGCTATGCAATAAATTAATACCAAAATCAAAATTTAAAAAGCAAATATTTATACTCTGTAAAATATTGATCTTAAACTTATATAAAATTAAAATAAAAGCAAAAAATAAGGTAATATAACATGAAAATGGAAGTATCAAGACTTCATAAGATAAGAAATAATTGTTTAAAGTGAGGAAAGAACAATTGGATGATTCGAACTGTGTTCTAAATCCCAATGATATCGTTTTCAGGTTGAGATTTCCTCCAGACTTTATAAATTAGTCTACTAAAAATACATCATTGAGGGAATAGAGTCCACTTTCCCGAAAAGCATCAAAATTGATAGTTTAGCTTAACGAGTTTATTGCTTTTAAACGAGTGATATTCTACACTCGAGTGTATCACTCGAAGTTTGCTCTTATAGCGACAAAAAACTCGGTACGGATTAATTACGCTATAAGAGCTTCCACTGTACCTGAGAACGAAGAGAGCTACAGCTATAAAAGTGAGGTATTGGTGTAAAGTGACTACGCCCGACATAATGCAAATGATCGCAGCGCTCTTAGTGGCGAAATAAGAAAGTTACAAAAATTAATTAAAAAAACTAAAGGAGATAGAACAAAAATTTCAGTGAGAAAAATGTTACCATTATAGTAAAAAACACACAGAAAAAAAATTCATGAAAATTTAAATATTTGTGGAGATATTAACAAGTGAAAGTAGCACTTTTTCAGACCTCAAAAAAGAAAAAAAGTTCGCAAAGCAAGTTTTTCAGAGTGTTATCATGTAGTTTTTGCATTTTTTAGATAAATAAAGAAAAATTTTAACAAAAAAATCAAAGAAACTTGCAATTTTACGAACTTTTTTGTTTTTGAGGCTTGATAAAGATCCATTTTCACTTGTGAATATCTCCTGGAATATTGAAGATATTTTCATGAAATTTTTTCCCAGGCCTTATACTTGACACCAACTTTTTAAACTCTGGATGATCCACACATGAGAATGGAGAGTTCATTGCATAAATTAAGTGAGCAACTACTTGCTAAAAAATACATGTGTTTTAAACTATGTTTTTTTGCTTTGTTTTAAACATAACAACCCTGGCTTTTAAGCTAAACTTAACTGTTCATTCGTGAAGGATATATTGTAGTTAACTAAACACAAAAAAATTAACTTCATTTTTCTCTCGCAGGACAGAATCTTGGCAGTCAACGAAATTACCAAAAACGAATGGACCCAATTCCAACGGGAAGTCAACGAACTGAAAGAGTCGGAAGTTTTAGAAATTTTACTTTGTTTAATCGCTATTTACGCTTTTGTGGGGATCTTTACATCCTTCTTTATCTATTCATTCATTATTATTTCCGTTATTGTGGGTATCTGGATATGTGGTATGTCGTTGTGTATTTTAGTTACATTCATTGATTGGCTTTTTGATTGGTTTTAAATGTTGTTCTAATCTTTTTTAATGCGTTTGTACACAATTTGTCTCTTAAAATAATAATTGCTATTTTTGATTGGTAATAAATGTTATCTTCGGGTCTTTTTTAACGCATTTGTACACAATTTGTCTCATATATATTCTCAAAAACTGAGGAAGCTCATGTACCTCCCATTTGGTTCTCAAATACTAATTAATAAAGCTATGATTGATATTATGTAAACCGAGTTCTGTCGCTTCATGGAGTGTCTATACAATGAATTTCTTGGTACTTTTCCATTACGCTAAACCAGTAAGATACTTCCATCTAAAGCCAATTTGATGAATTTTGACTTTTTTTAGTTGATGAGCTTTCCTATAATAAGAATTTGATTACTTCAAGTTGTGTCATCTATAGAAAACTTATTATAATTAATATTCAAATGAATTTAACTTTTAAAAAGTAATAAATGAGATAGTATGAATAATCTTATTTTATAAATTGAAACTGATTTTACACTTGTCATGATAAGCAGCTATGGAATTCAGAGATTTAGATTCTAGCAAATGATCTTCCGGATTTTTCTAAATGGAGGGTTAGGGGTAGTAATCCGGTAATTTAATATGGATAGTTGTGATCTAACTATCCGGATGCCTCAAAAAAATTTAAATCAAAATTAGATTTTCCACATGATATGTGAAAAATAACTTTCAAATTTAATTGTTTTGAGAAACTAGCTAGTTAATTCTAATTTAAAAATCTTTATCTTCAGAAAAATAAAAATTTTTGAGCTGAAAAGAAACAAAGTAACAAGTTATCATGGATTTAAAAATTTGAGATATTTTTGACCAATAGTTTCGTCTGTAGAGAACTTTAAAGTAGGTATGTTATTTTACAGCCACCCCGCAGGGATGCAGAAAATGTTTCAAGGCCCAATATTTCCCCAGAACACAACTAATTTTGTCCGAAATTTCCCCCAAAAAATCTCTACTTACATCAAAATGTCCCCATATTTTCAGTCCAGCTCATGTTACTACTAGAGTACAGTTTTTATTAAAAAATATAGTTTCTTATTTGCTAAAGTTCAGTAATGTTCAATAATTACCAAATATTCCTTTTTCAGTTTTCAATTTTTATGGACTTAATACCTTCTTATATACGGTCACCTTAGCTCAAAAATATCGTTAAAAATCTGAATTATAAACTCTAAAATTTGACAATAGGTACAGTAAAACTCTCCTCTTTAACTAAACTTTAAAAGTCAAAGAATATTGTTGTGATGAAACAAGAATGCGATTTTTAGTGCGATTCACTGATCCCCGTCACGGTTACGTTTCTTTCCTGCATATCATTAAATATGTAAGGAAAAGCCAACTTTCCGGTATTCACTAAGGAAACTCGTTTTCTTGGGGGCGAAGATCCGTAGCTTTGCGCTATCATCCGTAATTATAGGCTTACCATATTTTCTTGAGCTCAACCCAGGGCACTTTGTCGACCTATCGGTCCATCAAAGATTAAAAACTAAATAAACACCCAAACTAAAAAAAATTAAACATTTAAACTGAAATAACATACTTTATTTAATCATTTGTACTTTTCACTTGACATCACTTTTTTCAAAAATTCTTTGTTAGATTTAATTAAATCATAAAATTCACAACAACTAAGTTCAGAGTTAATTTTCACATTTAAAAGGTGTTTGACAGTGCAAATAGAGAGTCTGCCCCTTTCAGCAGTCTAAATATGAGTAAAGTGTAGCCGTAGAAGTGGGTAAAAAAATGCAGTTCGAAAATTTTTATCGAAAATTTCACAAAAAATTTTGTCCAGTCTTAAAATTACGAAAATCCAGGACACACACATTTTGGGACCCAGGACATTTCCCAGGACAGCCTCCAAAACCCAGGACGTATGGTAAGCCTACGTAATTACCTCTTAATTTCTGTAGAATTTGGATGGTATGATATTTTCACCAGCCAAAATTTATGTTATTAGATTGGAAACAACTTGGATTTGTAGATTTTTTTTTAATAAACTTGGGTAAAATTTTCCCCAGGGCTCTCTGAATTTCCCCCGAACATCGTTCGGACATATTCTGCACCCCTGCCACCCCGTACATGAATTTAGCAGTGTTTCTCAATGTTTGTGCACACCTGAATGGGTTCAATTTTATGGGAATCAATGGTTCAATTTTATGGGAATTATTGCATCCTTATCCTAAGGAAATGTTGTATTACAAATTGTATTAACTAACTATTAAGGGCAGACCCCTACTTTCTGTAGTAGAGCTAAGTGTTATACCCAAAAAATTTCGAAATTAAAGGTAGAAAAATTCAAACGCTACCCTCCCTTCATTTTTTTAAGAAATCAGTTGGGTAACTTACTTGGGTGTCACCCCCTTATATTTTCATCCTTTTATGATTAGAGAATACTCCTTTTTCCAGAAAATAAAAATTGCTTGTGTCTGCATTCCTTACCCACTTTTATATTGTTCTTGTTTCAGAATGTCTCTTATAAATATTTATCTACTCATAATGGCACTGTCTATTTGGCGGGCAAATATACAACTAAACTACTCTTTTTTACCCGGCAACGGTTCTGATTGGAGCGCCGGGACTGCTACGTAACCGCGAGACCTATGGCGCATGCGCCAACTGCCGTTTTTGCCGTCCAAATAGACACTTCCACTCATAAAAAGTCATGTCGACTTATTATGAAATTGTTCATCCATATTACAGGGATGGAACAGCAACAGCTGCGCCAAACTCGCCCATCTGCGACAAAACGATACATGTGCGCATTTTAGCGCCAAATGCACCGTTTTGAAGAAAATTGCACCCGTCTGCGCCAAAAGGCGAATTTTGCTAAAATTTTTTTCGAGAAAATGCGATTTTGCCCACTTTTTCGTTGTATATTCCCTTTTGATGCGCTCCTCCTTTCAAAATCAAATCGCGAACTACCGATCATTTCTCAAAGCATTGGTACTTATTGCGTAATCGAGGCATAGCTTTTGTTGGTTTCGGTTTATTATTCTTATGTAGTATGATATTTCGACAACTGATGAATTCATGTTTTCTGACCCTTGAAACCCATAGTTAAACATTCTGGGTAAGAGTAAGAGTGTGTCATGAAAATTAAGGAAGTGCGATAATGGCAGCTATCGTGAAAAATTACCCCCCAAAGCGAAATTTTAAAAATTTTTCGTCATATATTTCTATATCTAAACTTTAAAATATAATAAAAAATAAAATAAAAAAGTACAATTTTGAATGCCAATAGCTTGGGGAAATTGTATAACAATGACTCTATTTATCTACAAAACTTTATTTTCAAAAATTAAAAATGAATGAGTGAAGTGCAAAAGAACGGACAACGGGATGCTAATAAAGAACACTTATAAAGTCTGTCTGTCCTCGCTTGGCACATGTGGCAAACCTAAAATCAGGTCCCACAGCAGGAAAAGCAGTGGCGAGTGCAGGGTATCGGGTATCTAATAGAAGTGAGATAACCATCTTTATGGCTTTTTCGCCACTGTTTTTTCTGCTGTGGGTACTGATTTTAGGTTTGCCACTCGTGCCAAGCGAGGACAGACAGACTTTACCTTCTGGAGCAAACCGCTTATTTTGCAAACGATTAAGTTTTGAGATTTTTATCTTCAAAATAGGCCCAATATCGCAAAATGTCAAACTTTAGGGCGATTTTCTGAAACACTTTTTAGAGTTAAATTGATTATTTTTTGGAATAATAATTCATACATGATGCTTAAACAACGTGCCAAGCAAAATGTTTGACACTTGTCGAGAAGTTGCCCAAATTCTGAGACAAAATTCTGAAAAAAGCTCTTGAGACCATTTTTTCAGGAAAGTTTTTTTTTATTTATTTCTTAAAAGTTCTTGAAAATTACAAAATGCATGACTATTTAAGACCCCAATGAGACTTAAAAAAGATGAATACGTAGAAAACATTTTGGCATATATCGGAATTTTTTCAGAAAAGTTAAACGCTAAGTACCATTTTCCCACTCGGGAGCTAAAAATGGCGCTTAGACATGACACCAAAGTAGCCTTAACTCCAAAACGAATTCAAAACGAAGATTCACTTTTTACTAAGACACTATTAACAACCTTTGGTGTAAATTTCAGCCTATACTAGACTACAACTTAACTTGACCCTACGACGTCACTAATAAACAAAGTAGTTCCCATCGCGGTGTCTGAATTTTGAGTGAAATAAAGAACGTCAATTTAAAAATATGATTATTTTGTTAAACCCATGCATATATAATGCTTTTCAATCACGATTTGCGTACCAAAACTCCTCCTACTATCTACCCAACAGGCTTCGTGTTTACCGATTTCTCCTTCCGCATTTGTGACGTACTGGGTTCAAGAAACGTTGCAACCAAGTATAATCAAAAATCTCAACTGTCACAAGTGTACCTCAATTCCAGAAAATTCCTCTTAAATAAAACTTAATTTCAATTTTTAACTATTGTATTACCAAAACTTGAATGTCTTGGTTCTGGGGGGGACTGCAGGCCTACAGTTCCCCTCTGGATTCGCCACTGACCCCACCAAAATCTTTAGCCCTCGGCGCTTTTATATAACATGCGACAAGCCCCTCCGAAATCTTAATCCCCCAACATTTATTTTTATAGATTCGATTTATAATTTAAAGGATCTATAGCCCTCTGAGATTTTATAGGTCATATTCACAATTAAAAGGGCCCAATCTGCTTTTAAACTTCAAAATTGTTTTTGCAATGATAGGCAATCACCCGTTCCGTGTTGTGGGTACTTGAATGTGTTCGAATTTTATTTGTGAAATAGCAAAATAAAGGAGAGGTTAGGGGGTTCAAACCGCCCCCTTAAAATTCTAATGATTATTTATATTTTTTTTACCTTAAAAAGAGTACAAGGAACTTTTCGGGTGCCAAATGAATAAAAATGAGTCAATAACTACTCTTTGGGGGCCAAATTTCAAAAAAAAATTCTGAGGGATGACTTTTAGTAATTTGTAAGACTTAATAGTTGCGTATTACCATGCTGATTAAGGGAAGAATAATAAAATTGATGTGCTTGCATATAGGAGTTTTACATAGGAGTTAGCTCGTTGTTGCAGCAAGCGCTCCATTGTAAATTCATTCCACGGAACGCGCATGCATGTGCAGTGTGTAGTGGTTATTTTTAAAATCTCGAGACTACTAGCATACCCGAATAACTATGTTCACGTTTTCCATAAACCATATTTAACGTAAAATAAAGAAGACCCGATTTTTGTTCTCCCAAAATGGCCATTTTAGTGTTGTCTGTGATACATACCTTAATAGTGTTGATTCTATTTTATAAGAAAAAAAAGAACGTCCATCTTTAAAAAGTGTCTATCAAGAGCTAACTAAATATCCGATGTTTAAAAACCCCATTTCATTTTTTGCAAAATTCTGAATTACACAGGCTTTCTTGCGCTTTCTTATTATGCTCGAAATTTTCGATAAAATCCGGAATTCATGCAGTTGTAAAAAACCATTTCCGGTGCTACCTCTGAGAAGTAGCACCCCCGTTTGCAGTGGTCGGAAAAGAAAAACTACTGAACCAAAATGTAATCAGTCATATTATAGAAAAGGTAACGGAATTATTTTCGTCCATAAAATTTCAAAAACTTACCACCAAGGTGTTAACGCATTTTGCAATAAAATAAGAAATGAAGACATTGTTTTAAATGATTATTAAAAGGATCAATCGTGTTAAAAATTAGTAAAAGTCAGTTTCGGAATGGGCACGCATTAACAACCCGAAATCTCACTAATATATGATTTTATATTAGAAAAACCCGGCCTCTAATTCGTTTAATCAAATTGCATACAAAGCCTTTCTTCCTGGAGGAGGGTTTTTTTAACTTATCTTTTCTGGTGGAAAGTAAATAAAATGACCTTCTCTATACCAAGTTTGATAACATTTGGTCCAGTAGTTTTCCTTTTATGTCCATTTCGAAGTGGAATTTAAATTATAACCAGCGTGTAAACTTGCTTTCCGAAGTTTTGAGATTAAGAGAAGCGCTCGGTTTTTTAAATCAACAACTAACATGATAGTATAATTTTTAATTTAAGAGCTCAACACAATTAATCTGATACAAATTTGAAATAAGTAGAAAAATGTCTTTATCAAAATGACAGCTCTCAGGAGTAGCTTTACATTTGTTGTTTTCTTTAAAAAGACATGTACGCAAAGCTACTCAATTTCAGAATTGTAAAAACCAGTCTAGTATTGGATATAACATTTTATGCCCATGATGAAATTTTTATCAGCCCTCAGCTTCAATATTTATTCAAGCTGTAAATCTTCTCCTAATCAAGTTTCCTGGAATGTTTAAAAATGTTAGGGGTTTAAGTTTAAATTTCTCAAAATTTTTAGGGGGGAGCCCCTCCGAACCCCGGTTTAAACAGTGAAGTTTTTAAATTTTATTACTTTGTAAATGCTTTTTGAGCTCAAAATTGAAATGATACATCAAAATGTTAGTGGTATTTTTGTAAGGACTATTTTCTCTATAACTTCTTTTGCTTAAAATATCCCCGTTCCACTTTTCATTTAAAGATATTTTCACTAATAAAAGGAAATATCTCTTTAATATACCCTTTTCTGTAAAAAACCTATTCTATGTAAAATAATAATTTATTTTAAATTTTAGTTCTATAAAATAAATTTATGCTTTATTTGTAATCACTAAATTATTCTCACATAGCGTTTTAATAACCCTACCAATATTCCTGCATTTTAACTTCAGATTAATTTTAAGAAAATTCGTAAGTGTTAAGCTACTCACGAGAATCTTCATATTCGCAGTAAATGACCCTCCCGGTGTTGAAATGAATTTTATTTGCCTGCTCTATACGAATATTACAACCCCCATTTGAAAAGCGTATCTTATGTTCCGTTACAAACTTTCCCTTTCAAAGAAGATCACACGCCCGTTTCATCATTCATACGTTTTCGAGGTTGTAAAAATGTCTTGTACACACAGCGAACCAATGGTTATCATTTGCTAGGAGAGTTCAGAGAGACGAAGGAATCGTCAACTGGCGCATGCGATTGGCGTGTTTTGGCGAGAAAAAGTGACCAGATCCCTCAAGGATCTTCAAGTTTTCATCCTTCAGCCGACCACGCGAGTTCTCCAATACCGGCTAGCCTTATCAGAAGATGAATATTGGTTAGGTAAGTTGTGTCAATTGGAAAAAACTGTGTTTTATCTCGAAGTGTGATATTATAGGTTTGAGTTAATATCAAATAAGTATTTTTTAGGTTCATTAAAAATAATTTATTAATGTTAATTCAAATAAATAAAAAAAAATGTGTTTAAGTTTTGGCTTTGCATTACATAATTTTTAAAGATTAATTTGATGAAATAATTTGTGAAAAGTTTGCTGGGAGAAAATATGAAAAGAAATAACATAGAACAAAGTCAATAAAATAACCAAAAAATATTTATTTAACTTTTAAAAAATATTTTTAGCCAGCCTTTAAATATTTGAACAAAAAAAAGTTTTTCGATCATTAGTAACTATTGGGTTTTTAATGAAAGTTGTAATGTTTGAATTTTACTGTAACAATGAAACCATATTCATTTATGCTTAATAAGTATGCAAATACCAACATTTATATACAGTTTTATTTGTTTAATAGTGATATGGAAATATCATTCTGTTATTGAAGTTAAGCTAATATTCTCAGCACAAAATGAAATACAATTATTAACACAAAATAAAAATTAATATATCAGGTATAGATATCCCTTAGTAGGATATACCACAGAAATAAGACAGGGTATTGCTAAAATAAAAACATAATATTTTATCCTACATTATTCAAGTTTAAATTGTCACTACCTACTTTTATTTCCCAGTTAAGTTTTATCTACTAGTCTCTACAATGTCGAGATATTGTACAATATGTCATATTGTACAAAAATAAAATGATGCATAAATTTAAATTATTAATTAAATTAAACTTAATTTTAATATTAACATCAGTTTCTATAAACTTTTTAGTTTTATTTCTTTTACATTGTTTATTTCAATAAATAAATAGATTAAATTTAAATATGATGTAAAATATACTATAAAACTATAAAATTTATAAAACTAATGTCAATATCTAAATAAGGATATTATTTTTTTTAAATAATCGAATACGGGTTTTTGCTTCTCGGTCTAAAATATTTAATTAATTTAAAAACAAATACTTGTTTAAATTTTAAAATAACTAACTGAACTAGTATAATAAGTCTTTGAATGTATCGTAATAAGTTTGTGTTAAACAACTTTTGAATTATTTCATGAAAACAATTTTATCAAATAACAAATTGTACTAAATTAAGCAACAATGGGATTCAAGAGTTAAAATGATTGTTTATAGGAGGCATATATAAAAAGCAACTCCAACTAAATATCTAATAAAGTATGCAAATAATTTTTTTCTGCAATTTTTATTAAATTTCACCTATAACTAATTTGTTTAATTTTAAATTTTTAAAAACTCTTACAACTTAAAAAACGTCTAGTTTGAATATTTTAATAATTAAAGTAGTTTAGATTTTTTTTAATGAATTGGCGTATTAAATTTGAGTTAAGCAGGTTTTAAAAAGCTTTTTTTTTAAATTAAAATAATCTAATTAAATAAAGAATGAATACTAATTTGAGTAAAATATCATTTTAAGGGGTAACATGATTATTTAGAGAAATATAAAAGAAACTCTTACTAAATAATCTAAATAAATCAGATATAAATATAAATTTTTTCAGAAAATGTGTTTAAAATTAAAATTTTCGCATAATTTTCTTTAAAATAAAAATGATTATTCCTTACACTTATTAAATTTCATTTATTCCTAATTAATTTTTATAATAAAAATATATAAGAACTATCAAATTTACGAAGTCTTTGTTTCATTCTGTTTATTCATTCTATAATTAAATGAATATGTTATTATGTTTTAGTATCAATAGCTATACTGTAGTATCTTCATACTTTTATACATCCAAAATTTGATGATAAATACCTTAAAATAAAAGAGACATAAAATTCAAAGATTTTAAATCATTGAATTGCCATGAGAATAAAACTTGTGTTTTTTAGTAATTAATTGAATTTTAGGTATTGATTCTTATAAAATAACAAATCTACCCATTAAATATAGTATTATTTCCGAAAGATTTAATGGGGATATTTCTCAACATTTAAATATTTTACGGCATATTAAAATAGTGCTATAAAAATCTCTGTTACACCACAAAAGTATTTTCTTAGCTACACACTTCATTATAAAAGTTGATTGTTCATGATACTTGGAGCAATGTTCTGAATTCGTTCAAGAACTAAATATGTCTTTTCCTTTGGTTTGGATATTTCATTTAAAAAGCGCTATTCCTTATTTTACTTGTAATATCATAATTAATACGATGCCTTTTCTTTTATGTAAGGGAAGAAGAAATAATTTAATTGAGTACTGTCGCTAAAACTTTTTAAATAAGCTTTATTTTTGTTCTTTGATTGTCTCAGAACATTAATGATGAGAAATTTTTATAAATTTATTACGTTTCATAGAATTGTTACTGGCAAAGAAGTTACTTATCTGATACCCCAAAACGTAAGTTTAAGCCTCCACCATTTTTCATTTACTCCTTACCTTATAATTATATAATCTCACACATCTATGATAGCGTAGCCTTAGTTCAATTGATTAATTTATATCGATGGAGAAACTTGCTCAGAAAGGAATTCCTAAACTTATGTAACGAATCGAGGGCCGAATTTTGATTTCTGCCGGTAACCTCCGTTTTTTTCTCATCCCAGGCGAAAGGGAACGGGACGGACAACGAAAGAGATACTTTTTCAAGGTCGATATTCAAACAGGTTGGGGGAATTGCGCAACACCTTCTGTAGAAAACTTTTTTTGGTTGTTGACGAAGAAGATAGCAAGGTTTAAAAGGGATTATATAACCATCAATTGAAAAGGTGTTAAATCCCGAAGGAGCGCTCTTTCTTTTTTGGTCAAAACTGAAGCTGACCAATCCATTCCCATTACAATGTTTGGAAAATCAAAGAATAGTTTGATATTCCAAACAGTTTGTCGAAGGGGGTATTGAAACCTCTTGGTGAAAGGTCCACCTAAGGTCAAAAAATGATTATTTTGAGTCGCTGGGGATACATCCCGGAATCCTCCTTCTGAATTTTTGAATAAAGCATTCCTAAATAAACGCAAAACGCAAAGCTTTCACGAAATGGATAAGAATTCTAACTAGTTTTATTTATTGGAGAAGTTATGTAATTAGATTTTCTTATTCTTATATCTACTTTTAATTCGAAACGTAGTATTTCAAATGGATTTGGAGCCTCGTGAACATTTTCTCTGTGGTGTGGTTATTTTCAATATTTGTACAGTTCTTTTGGTATATTACTTCAAATATGAGGAGTAACTTTTAATACGCAATTTTTAAATTTAAGTTATTTTTAAATGATGTAAAGAAGTTTTTATGTAAAGAAGAAGTTATTTTTTAGAGTTTTTTTTATATGTAAAGTTTAAAAGATTATTTTAGTTTAGCAAAACGTAATCCAATGAAGTAGAACTGAAAATTCTTTTACCGAATTTATTTCTATCATATAAAATCGGAGCTTCTTTTAATAATGATTTCGATTGCTCATTGTTATGAAAAGGCTCTGAGGAAACAGGTTGTAGACATTGCAGAAAAAAGCAAAATAGAGGGAATCTTCTAAAGCACATTTTGGAAGTGTCATCTGAAAGATGCATCTATTCATATCGCCTTTATTCAGTTTATAATAAAAGATCGGATTTAAGTGTTTACTAGACATTTATATGAAGATTCACTGAGGTGTAATCCGGGGAAAGGTTTTGAACAACTAGAATTATTTTAAGTTTAGGATGATAAAATGCTTTATGTTATAGTTGAAGTAGACATAAAATTTATTTCTTTGTTTTTGGTACATAATCTAAAGCAATATCAGTAATGCTTATGGGTAATAGCATAATCTCTAATAACTTGAAAATGATTAAAAAAACCTGAGTTAACAACTAGAATGTCTTGTGGGATTTTAAAATTTATGTATCTAAACATTTTAAAATCATTGTTTGTAGTTAAAAACCTTGAGCTCTTTTAGTTACATTTAAAATATTCACTCAATATTCAACTTCACGCCCACGTGTTCTATGTTCAAAATTTCCTGTTCTTAGATCGTTCCACCAATACTTAATGAAGTTCTTACTTTGTCTTCACTAGAGTGCCTGTAGTCTTCACCTATTCCATAAATTTCCAGAAGCCAGTAGGTTTTAACACCAACATCAATTAAGTTAAGAAGAAATCCTTTAAACTACTTCCTTATTTAAAGGAAAACTCAAGTTGAGTAATATTATTATTTTCTTAAAAATTAAAACTTTTATATAATGTGTCAGAGATTTAATGATCTCTCTAGCGTTCTAGATAGAGATCTAGCGTTCTAGATAGAGTAATTAATTATTCTGTCTTAAAGAAAAAAATATCTTTTAGTTCTCCCTTTACCTTCGGTTTTCTAATTTCCTTAGATCCAATTAAAATTAATATTAAAAGCCTATCTTTTCTACAGAAAAGATGGAAAGCTTCCCTTTATAACAGGCATGCACAACTTTAACGGTAGTGCGGTATTTCTGCCAACCCAACTTCCAGAGGGCCAAAAATTCTGTCTGCTGCCGATCTCGTGGTGTAAATAAATTTCCTAATGTTTGTTCATGAAAAGACGAATTACAAATAATGAATTTTTTAGAGAAATAAGAACCCATATTCTGTATTATGTAGTATGCTTAAAACATACTAAAAATATGTACATTAAAATTTCATTAACTTTAAAAAAATTTCTAGATTTCTGACAATTATTTATATGAGGATTTTTATGAGCATTTTTCAATTCGTGAATTCTTTTGAAAATCCTTAAAAGTTTACTATACATGCATATTTTTAATAAAATTTTATTAATTGCTTTTAATTTTTAACTAATTTAAGAGTTATCGGGCAACGAAAACGAAGCTGGTGGGCCGCACCCGATCCGCGAGCCGTACGTTGTCCAGGCCTGCTCCCCATCATACAATGATAATGTAGTGACATAAAAGGTAGGATACTCTAGCAATCTCGGCACAGACCTATCAATATGCTGCAAACGTCCCTGCTAACACCCTTGCCCCATTCTCGTCTACTAATGCAGCCTTATATCCAATACTACCGTCCACATAAGGCCCAACGCGTTATTTGAAAATTCCTTCGGGTAATTGATATCGGGACCCTGCTGCGGTATTCGTAATAAAGTGCCGAACTATTCAGCTGACGGACGGAAGAACTTTATGAATAGAGCCGGCTCTAGGCATTTAATTAAAAGCACTATATTTATGACGGCAGAGGGGAGGAAAAAGTGACGTAGGGATCGGATTGACGCGTTTTTCCAGTCTCTTGGTTTGGGGAAGTAAATCAAAGACCTAAAATTGGGATTCGACGGACCAAAATATTCAAGAAAAAAATATTGTGTAACTTATTGATTTACGTTTATTGTGGAAGTACGGAACTAACGACATTTTTTGAAAATCACTTTCTTCCAATGAAGTTGAGGAAATGCTGATCAGGTAATGAAGTGAAATGGTTGAGCATTTTTTGAAAGTTGAGCTAAGCAGAGCTGTTTGAACCTTTTAGTAATACTTTTCCTATTCCTAAAGAGGAAATTTGCGTATATATAAAAAAAAGTTACTTCGATAAAATGTGTGGTATTCCTTGAAATCTTCGCATCCATTTATTAATACTACACTAATAATAATGGTTATGGGAAATAATAATAATAATTTTGTAATTTTTTTAAATAATATTGAAGACCTATTTTAATGGAAGCATAATGTATTTTTTTTTTGCCTTAGCTGTTTGCCAACTTGTATAACTTTAATTTAAATAATTCTGTCTTTTGTAAATTAAATTAATCATTTATTATTGTTATTTGTACTATGTTTTGTTTTTTGCATTTTTGAATATTATTATTGCTATGTAATTTAACCCACCTATCTATTTATTTTATTTTTAAATATCACTCAATGTTCGCACTTTTTTTGGTTACCTGAACGGGACTGTTTCCCCTTGGTAACTCATATTATTTTATATATTTATTTGTAATTTCCATAGTGTTAAATAAAGATTATTATTATTATTATTATTATTATTATTATTAATAATGGAACTAATACTACCTATTGTTTTATAAATAATTGCGGAATTAGTAGAATTTAAAATAACATATTGCAATGTTTTGTTGCAATAGTTTTGGTTTTAATACTGTTATTCAAAGTATTATAAAAATAATAACTGTACTTATAAAATAAATCAAAATTTTCTTTATAAAAATTTAATACTAATGCTCAAAGTATTATGACAATATAGTGTTTTAATATTAACACAGTAATATCAAAAATTAAAAATCATAACTAAATTTACTTTATTGATATACTAATTATGATATCTTTTGTTCCTGCAGTGTTATTAAGTTTCTAAAAAGGATCTCAACATGGGAGCTCAACAGTCGGAAGGTTTAGGATGTTGCGGTTGCTTGGTCCGGCTGAGAGGGTCCAGAAAATTGATCCTTTTGATTGTCGCTGTAGCTTTACTTTTGGATAACATGTTACTCACAGCTGTAGGTAAGTAAAAACATCACTGGTTACCAAAAAAGATGGATTTTTAACTTTAATAACATTTACTTTAAAACCTGTTTTTACCACTGCGGTTACAATGCTGGAATAGAAGTTGTTTCATCTATTGCTAGTTTTGATAAAACAAAAATGAAATAGTTACTCATTCTCAAGTAATGAAAATAAAGTGCCATATGATGTATGATGATCTATATTTAAGTTGAATTTTAGATTCAAAAATGTAAATGTGACATGTCAAAGTAGGACGGGGTCCTCTAAAATGTGACAACTTGTGACAGGGAGGAAAGAGGAGGATAGGAGAGAAAGATTGTGCGATGTAATTTGGTAAAGGTCCATTACATGCCGAAAATTTGCTGTGTACTTAGATTTATACGCACAGCTACGCACATTATTTTGAACTAAATTCGCTTAAAGTAGAAAATTTTAAACTCACCATGATTATATTTAAAATACTCTTTAACTATATAAGATCCTTTTTAAATTCCGTTGGTTGGTCTTGTTTTGAAAATGACAGATAAAAATTAAGAGTTAATTTCTCTCCTTGATAAGAATTGAAGATAAAATATTTATAACAACAGAGGCTATTTCCTGTTGCACTTGTACCATTACAATGAACTAATTTTACTACGAAAACGCCCTTACGATACATGCGTACCAATAAGAATTATTTCTAATGAAATAAATGAATGAGATAGAACCGTTTTTAAAATCTATACTTAAATGTAGAAAATGGTATTCGTCAAAACTAATTTCACTTTGAAATATAAAAAAATAATAAATTTTAATTTGTTATCCTGATAATTTCACATTGAAATAAAATAACTATAAAAACTGTGCATTTAAATTTTTTCTTTGGAGAAAAAAAAATAAACAACTTTTGAAATCTTTTTAGATTAGTTCCAATATTTAACTTTAAAAAATAGGTAATTTAAAACCTAGTAGAACGTTTTTTAAAGCATAAAATAGCACATTATCAACGTCTCAATCCAGCCTTAATCCAATAAACCTAAGAATGAAATTTTTAAAAATGTTCAGTAAAATGTTTCTTTTACACTACCTACCATCACATCATTAATGTATCAACCTTTTTAGAATTTTTAAAATTTTTGGATTTTTTTTAAACTTAAAAATTGCTTTTAGAAATTTTCTAGTAAAAGTGTATTGTAAAGACCGAAAATTAGCATTTTCTCCAACTTTACTAACATAGTAAACCACGAAATGAAAATTGTTGAAAGATTTACAAATGGGATTTCTTTTACAGTACCCATCATCCCATCATTTATGTATCATTTGCGGCATCATCCCATGGGCACCATTACTGTGCCTGAGGAGAAGATTTTAAACAAAGCTTTGCCTGTGCCAAATATTCCACTAAACGACGAGAACATTCCTTATTTTCTGCCCAAAAGTCCAGAAGTTACGAAAAAGCCTCAGGATGACTGGGATATCCCTGGATTTACTGTGGTTCCAAATGAAGTGTTCTGGAAATTTACTAGTCCAGCTCCAGCTCCTGGGGAAGATGCTGCCGAGATACTCGCCAGTAAAATAAAAGATGATGCTGTTCACAAAAAGACGAGGCATCAGGAACTTGTTGATGAAAACTTTGAAGTTAGTCTCATGTTTGCGTCTAAGCCTTTAGTGCAAGCGTTCGCCAATCCTTTTGTTGGACCTATCAGCAACAAGTAAGAAATCCTTTCATTAATATTATTTTGTTTATTAATTGGCAGTTTTAAGAAACAACTACATGCTGTTGAACAAAATGGACTCCTTTCCCCGTATTTTCAAGAAATCATGAACTTTTTTGTTAAGTTTCAGTTTTAGGTGTTTTAAGAGAGTTTGAGTAATCCTTATATTTTAACCCTAATCTATTTTTTTTAAATTTTATTCTTAATCTACTGATCACATAATTATTCTGTGTTCAGAATATTTTATTTTATAAATTCATATTCTTATATTTACTTTGAAGTTTATTTTACAAAGAATTCCCATTTAATCCCAAATTTATATTAATCAAAAGTGTTCAGTTCATTTTTATTTGAAATTTTAAATTATTACACAATAAGATTATATCGAGAAATAATCATTATTCTGTTATTAAATTTAAATTAAAATATCGCATTTAAATTAGGAAAGATCTGGAATAAAACACCACTTAAGGAAAAATGTATTTATGCCATGAAGTAACTTATAGTCAAGTTCTCAAGTTTTCAATAGTCAAGTTCTCAAGTTCAATTTTTATTAACCCAATTTAAATTCCAGTGAAATTTACTTAACTTAAAGTTTTATGCTTCAAGATTTAAAATGATTGTACATTTGAAGTTTATAATTTACTTATTTACTTTGTTCGAAATTTTATTTTACAGAGCTTATAAAATATCTGACGTTATTTTTTTCATTTAAAATGATTAATCTATTAGGCATTGTTTAAAACAATTATAAGAGATGCTACGGTCAATAAAACAATTTAGTCAAGTATTGTAAAGCATCCGGCTCTTGCAAATGAAAAACACCGAAATCTCCAGCATTGACATAACTTTTTCTATCAATAACTTTTATAAAGAAAAAAAAAACAACTATTATGTATTACTAGAATTAAAAAGAAATGCGATCGTTCATTTACCGTAAAATTATTATGCAAATTTTATGTTAGCTAAAATAAATAATAAGAAGTTAAAAATATTATGAAATGTTACCAATAATTTCTTCCAACTTCAAAACTATAAAAAATAAACAAGTGGGTATAAGGCAAGGTGGGCAATAACTCGGCATTCGAGTATGCTAACCGATAGATCGCATATTTCTTTCTTTTTTCCCCCAAAAGTTAGGTAACGTTTTTCTCGGGATTGGAGGGGTCATCGAGCTTTTATTCATTGCAGGATGAGTAATGTGTTCTTCTTGTGCAAAAAATTATCTGCCATTATCAATATCACCCTTGTGCCCGTCTCCTTGCACGGTTATAATACTTCTTCAAGGCTTTCATCAAGGATATATAACTTGTTTCTGTTTTTCATGTTCTAAATGAATAATGGAGCATTCTTGGCATTGAAACATTATAATACCATAACATCATTTAATAATTTGTTAATTATTACTTATTAATTAGAATGACAATGAAGCGGGTTGTTTTAAAAGTAAAAAATTCTTCATCAAATTGGAAGTCTATTAAAAACCATCATATAATTTCAAATAACAATATGAAACAGTGACAATGTTATAAATTTGTTACTCTAGGTAAGAAAGAAGGTACAGAGTAATGGTGGATTTCTAAATAGTCTAGTTAGGCTTCAGTCTACTAAGTTGTTAAATATTCATGGGCAAAATCCTCCCCTTTGCTGTCATTGTTTCTCAAATTTTTTTGTTGACAATCCATTTTGACCCTTTTGTTCCTTGGAGGTTCGAATGTTACCATGTTAATATTTTTCCGAACATTATCTTTTGATTTGATTCCCAGTTTAGGAAGATAAATGTTTTGTTGGATTTTTATTGATGACACGTACAGGCCAATTCTTAAAATTGTCAAAAGATGAAAGAAAATGCATTTGTATTATTTTTGGTGCTAATTTCGAATCCGTCTTTTTTTCTATGGCTTCTAGTTTCTTTTGTTATACTGATATTTAGATAGTTTTATACATAGTACATATACCATTGTAAGTTAATAATTTTAATTAAATTTTAAAACATATTTCTCTTACATATTTAAGGTCTCTCTCGGGGGAGCCTGTAACCCCTAGAGAGCGCGACGCCCCTGGGTGGCGGATTGGGGCATACCTCCATCGGTTTTACCTTTGGGTGGTAGGAGGGAAATAAAATACCTCCCGTGGACCAACAGGTAGAAGTCCAACCTTTCGAGGCTCTGGCAACCCTCCTTTTCCAACATACCTATGTTCCGTGCAAGAACTGCACCGATGCCCACCTTACCCCGGATCACATTCTAGAGCAGCGTTTCCCAACCTTTTTACTCCCACGGAACCCTTTTGATAATGCCCAAGTTCCGCGGAACCCTAGCGTCCATGTAACAATATTTTTCTTACTATTTTTAAAATTATTAAATAAAACGGAAAATAAGTAACAAAGAAATCGTTTATTTATTATAATTATTTATTAAAATCATAAGAATACAGCTGCAAGGTTTTGAAAATAAAAATTTAAGTATTTAAACAATTTTAGCCAGTTTTAAAAAAAATAAAACAATTCTTAAATAATGTAGCTTTTAAGGTGATAATTTAGGTCCTAAAAACTTAATTATAGGAAAAGTTGTTGTAATAAAAATACAAGTACCAAAGGGGGGTCTGGTGGTCCTCCCCCAGAAAATTTTTGGAACTTTACCCCTAAAAACATGATTTTATCTTGTTTTTGGTACAATTAGTCCAAATTTCAGACATATATTTTTTGGTAGGATTTGGATTTTGAGGAACTTATTATAATAAAGTTGTTAATAATAAAATTCCAAGTACAAAAGGGGGGTTTGGGGGCCCTCCCCCTGAATTTTTTTTGAACTTTGACCCTAAAATACAGGGTTTTAACTTGTTTTTGTACGTCCAAATTTCGGGGGGGGGGCAGGGCCCCCTCGCCCCCCCCTTATATACGCAACTGCTAACCCCCCACTGTATCTTAAAACAACATTGCAACGGACACAGTGGATACATCTGGTTTACCAAGCAAAGGAGTGCCGCGCTTCCTTCTTTTTGTTATCTGGAGACCGGTGATCCTCCAAAACTACAAACGACCTCCCCTTCTATTGGGGGGAGAGATATCATATGGGCTTGGAATTTTGTGAGAAAAGTCCGTTTTCGGGAATCGGAAACATAGGTTTTCGAGGTTCCACGAGAAATTCGAAGGAAGAAATGTTTTTGAAAAAAAAATGTGTTTCGAATTTCTCGCGGAACCCTTGAGGAGGCCTCGCGGAACCCCAGGGTTCCGCGGAACCCCGGTTGAGAAACGCTGTTCTAGAGTGCCCGGCCCTTGTCCCACATATCTTGAATCTGGGTTTGGTGCCGCTGGCTTCAGAACTCCGAGAGGTCCTCTACAGCATGGATGCATTGGAACTAGCGGATGCAGTTCTGAAGACACACGAGGCCATTTAATTTATATTTGTCCATGGACACGATAAAAAAAAACATATTTCTTCAAGTTAGAAACTAAGGTGACTGTTTTTGAGAAGGTTTTTATATAGTTTTTCTCTGATACTTTGTCATATGAACCCTATTTATGGTATTTCGGAAAGAGTTTTTGGTAAACCTTGTTTTGGGAAACCAAAACCCAATGACAATAAAAAGAGAATGTTAACCGTAAGGTTACATGCTAAAAACGTCCAAGTACAATCTTAAGCTGAAGTGAACTACTAAATATTAGAGGGTTAGTGATTAGCACCTGTCCATCCTGGCATTAGTCCCTAAATGGAATTCATGTCAAAATATGAAAAGTTAAAAAATAAAGATGTGGGAATCCGAAATAAGGTAAACGCCTTAACAAAGATGAGTTGTCTCAAAAGCCAGACACGAGACTGATGGCGTAGAGTATAAAATGTAACAAACTTGCAAGGTTATCAACAACGTTTTGATGTAATTACACCTTAAACGTGATCCGTGTTTCAAGAGGTATGACCTATGCGTTTAACCAGATGACCTTAGCCGTGAGATTATCCAAGGTCTTTTCGGCAAGTGCTCTCAAATTTACCATTGGATAGAATTGGGTAAAAGAGAAATGACAAGATTATGTAAGCATATATATGCAATTGTGTTGCGAGTTCTTTTGAAATTTTAAATCAGGGAATAAATCTGAAAAGTTATTAATGTTCTCAGATTTCTAATCATTCTAATGAGTTGTGTAACTTGAATTAATTTTTATCCAGTTGGAAAATAAGTTAATATTGATCTAATCAATCAATTACAAGTAAAAAGTTCGGATAAAATTGAATAAAACGGCTTAAATAATTTCTGTTTAAGACTATTAATTTTTTTTTCATTGGTACTGCTTTTATTATATTTTCCTAAATGTGATTTGATGTATCCCCATTTATAATCCAACATTACTCATTTTAAAGTATTTTTATTTCTAAGGTAAATTTATAACTCAGAATAAACAACCATAATACAGAATTTTGATGACATTTTTAAATGGAATTTAAATTAAAAGGATATTTTTTTGATTGCGATAGTTTTACGTTGCCATAATCTTAACTGAGAAAATTCACCATAAATGTTTATCTCTTTTAAAATGTATTTGCTTATAATTAAAACCTATTTCAAAAGTAGTTAAATTATAAAAATTAAAAAAAAATATATCGTTAAGTAGGACATTCATTGTTTTATTAATTTGTGACAATCATTTTAATGAGTTTGAAAATTTCATGTCAGCCAAGATTGAAAATATAGGCTATGATTAAAAATAAAAACGGTGTGAAATGGGAAAGTAAAAATTAAGGAAATTTTCTTGGTATAAAAAGCATTCTCTAGTAAATATTAAAATTACATATTTTAAAAGAAAATATTTTAGAAAATAGAGTGAGAAGCAAGTTAAGATTTCAATTTAATTTTGGAATGGTTAAATTTGGAAAAGGCCACTTCCTATTAAAATAATAAAGAGCTTGTTTTTCTTTAATTTTTGAAACGATAATTTTTATTGCCTACAAAATCTATGCTGCACCTTAAATCCATATTTTTCTAACAGTGAATTAAAAAAATAAATTTAAGCGTAGACTCTGAATAGAATACTTAACTCATATCAAAACGTAGTCTGAAAGGGAGAACTCGCCATATCTTTCCTGCCACATGAGAACCCTCGCAGTAAAACAACATGTACAGGGATAATGCTTTACCCATGTGCTAAGTTTACATGCAAAAGGGGAAAGAAAGAAGTCGATGTTTTAAAGACCTTAAAATAAAATCGGCATAACTATTTATTTTTAAAGGTTAGTCCAAATACTATAGAATTTAAATTTCTATCCATCCTTTTTCTTTCCATAAATTTATATCGAACTCCATCTATCTAAATCGACAATTATTCGACCTTGAGAAACAACTAATTTAAATTCCATAAAATGTCGATTGGTTTACCCACAGTAAAAGCACTGTACTGAATGTATAGAAAATATAATACTATAATCCAACTATTTTTTAAATATTTTTGTTCTATTGATTTAAGTTAAATATTTTATATTTTAGGATTGGCTATAGTCTAGTTATGTTCTTTGGATTCATCATTCTAATCGCAACTTCATTATGTAAGTGAATTTTGTTTCTAATACTTGGCTACATCTTTAACATTTCATAGCATTTGATCAAGTTGAAATTATTGATATAATTTATTGTTTAACAGCATTTGCAATAGGAAACACCTTTACCACCTTGTTTATGGCAAGAGCCCTTCAAGGAGTTGGTTCAGCTTGTACTAGCGTAGCCGGTAAGTAAACTATCATACCAGTATTTTATGAGATGGTATTACATAAGGTTTCAATTTTTTATAAAACAGTTTATTAAAAATTAATTAAAAACCAAAATGTTTGACCTGATTTAAAAACAACCCTTAATTTTAAAGGTAACTGAAAGAAAGGTGGGTGTGCCGCCATAAAGATTCAGACATTTATGCTGACCTTAGTTTTTATTAAAAATTGTGGCAAAACACTTTTAATTCTTTAGTTTAAAACAAAATGTAGCTTTTTTAGAATTGTATTTTGAAATTTTTGACTCTTAAATTTCAAAGGTAACGAACTCTGAAAAAAATTGAATGCATCAGTAATTTTAAATCACTTTTTTCTTCTTTAGCTGTAGAAATAAGTAGTATTAAATATAGAAAGCTTTACGACAACAAATAGCTTTTTATAAAAGAAAAATGGAGAACATAAATATAGAAATTAAAAGAAAAATATGGCATGGATATAAAAAAATATCTTACCTATAGTAAATAAAATCTGTGAAATTTTTAATTTTTGTGTTAACCCGAAATTTTTAAAAATCAGCATTATTTATTTCTTACTATAAAAAATTCAATTAAGTTTAATTCAAATGCCAAAAATATGAAATAATTAAACTATTGATTCATACCTTTATAAAAATGAAAATAATTAATTTTTAACAAAATCTGGTAAAATTATGCAAGGTCTGGAAGATCGGAGAAAGTTTATTGTAGGATTCTAAAGTTAAAAGTTTTATTGAGCATAGATTATTTTGTTTGGTCACAAAAAATTGAAAACTGAAATTTGTTAAATCGTCATTAAAATAGCGCAGATTTAGGTGTTATTGGTGTATAAATAATTTTAATGAATTTGCTTATTAAAAACTGCGGGGGAAAATGACTGCAAGATTTGCTGGTACTATTTAAAACCCGCGGTACTCGGTACATACATTTTTTTTTAAATTTAGAACTGTGCAGTTATCTACAAAATAATAGTTGACTTATGTAATTTAATTTTTTCTATAAAGCAGTTTTGAATGTATATTTGTTTGCAGGTATGGGAATGCTAGCTGATAAGTACCCGGATGACGCTGAAAGAGGAAACGCCATGGCCATTGCTTTAGGTGGGCTGGCCTTAGGAGTTCTTATAGGTCCTGTGTTTGGGGGAACACTGTACCAGTATGTGGGGAAATCTACACCATTTCTCATATTGGCTGGTTTGGCTCTTATAGACGGAGGTAAGAGATAGTTTTAATCTGTAAGTGGTTTTAGGGCGAACATAATAGGGTGAACTCGAACTGTCCAGTGAAATGTGGAAGGAATACCTCATAAATGCACTGAGCTATAAACAAACTGGAGTGACAACTGAGCGTGCCGAAACCGCATCACACCTTATCGAAGTTTGTGTCTACGCGGAAAAGATTTCCATCTTCTTTTAGTTTTCCCCATCTGTTGGCACAATTGTATGCACAGCATGATCGGACCATTCTAAATGGTGCTCAAAATATTTTTAAAAAAGGGGGTTTTCTAGAAATAGTTCAACTCACACAATGTTAGTCAATGGAGAAATTCGTTTGTTTTGCCCGGTTCGCTCAAGCGAACCGGGGCAATTGTGACCATCCGCGCCGGCACGTTCGGTCGCATGTTATATCATCAGAGGTTGTCACTCCAGTTTGTTTATAGCTCAGTGCATAAATGTGGGACAATTGTTCATTCAAGCATTATCATCGAATTTTTTTACTGTGATTAATTAAAAGGCATCTGCATGAGAATGAAAAAGACAAAGTGACTTGAAGGTTAATAATTTACATGTTCTCAGCAGGGGCGGATTTAGGTGGTGAACCCTAGGGATCACACCACACTGGAGACCTTGGGGGGGGGCAAGCTGTCCCTGATGGCTTTGGAAACATGATTTTCCCTTATGAAAACGGAATTTTCTCAAAAAGTTGAGGAGAAGGCAATGCCCCCTATGACCCCCATAAATCCACCCAAGGTTCTCAGTCATGTTTTTCTGACATAACTTTGCAGCTTATGCCTTTACTTGTTTTTATCAATTAGTCAAGTGTTTTTCTTTGTTAAAATATAATGTAGAACGCTTTATTATGGAATTTGTGGGTTATGAGAGGCCAGGCATTCCGCTATCGTGGCTTTTTTTGGCAAAATGCGTAAGACGCCCCTTAGAAGGCTAAAATATTTTAGACCATTTTTCGCAAAAATGCAAAATAAAAATCTAAACGCTATAAATACGTGAAAAATATTAATACTTAAATTTGCTTAAATTTAATACAGATATTTTGTTAATAAATAATACGAAATAATATTAATTAAAATAAAAATTCAATTAAAAAAGTTTAGGTAGTTAAAACAAAAACTTTATTTAGAAAATTGCTTACTGAAAGTAGTCACCAGTTTTAACATTTTGGGAAGGTTTTTAAGATTTGCTTGGATTATTTAACGATGCAAAAACCAAACAAATCTTACAGAGTTTTCTAAATTCTAAAACTGATGACTACTTTTAGTGTTGTTCATTCACAGGAAAACGGGTTTCATGTATTTATGACAAACTTTGTTTAACTTACCGGGTATATCGCAGTGTTTTCACTCAAATAAAACTAACCTCAGAACTATCAATATAGGATGTAACTTAAAGTATTTTCACCGTACTGCGAAGAAAAAACATGTATGGAAACACCTTATTTTAAAAAATAGAAAAAGTGCTGAAAATGATAAAGTGGGCAAATCGCAAATCCAACTGCTAAGTTTTCATTCTCACTGGGCAGTTCACCTTAATTCAAAATTTATTTTCATAGATTTTGGTAACATACATTCATTAAACTTAACTACACAATTTGAATTAAAAAGCTGGACCGATTGAATTCCATAATTACACAACGGTTTTTAATCGAAACCTTTTTTTACGATTGAATTCCATAATTGATTTTCAAATGCGATGAATTAATCTATTAGTTATTAGGACAAAATTGTAAAATAATTACTCATTGAATGTCTACATTTCTGAACTCATCCGTTCTTTTCAGCTTTGCAACTTATGGTCCTTAACCCAAAGGTAAAAAGGCAGAAAACGGACGATGGACCTTCACTCTTAACTCTCATTAAGGATCCTTATATTATGGCTGCAGCTGGTAAAAACCGTTTTGATAAAAAAAATTTCTCTCTCCCACAATATATTGAGGGTTATGAATCGAAAAGTAGTCGATAATCCTTGATTAATCGAAAATTTTTTCAGGGGCTATCACTTTTTCTAACATCGGCATCGCTGTTTTGGAACCATCTCTTCCCCTGTGGATGATGGATAAAATGAATGCATCCAAATTCGAGCAAGGAATAGCCTTTCTTCCAGCCAGCATATCCTATCTCGTTGGGACAAACCTTTTTGGACCTTTAGGACACAAGATGGGCAGGTAACTGAGTGATTTTTGAAAGCTATCAATTAAATCTATTAAGATTCTATTAATGACACAGGTCTGCAACGAAAAAGCTGTTTGAGTAATTTCATCGATTTTCTATGTATTTTGGTGTGCTGATTACGGGAAATATAACGAAAAAAATTCTACACGTCAGGATTTTTCATAAAACGCATATTTATTTTCAATTTTGGCCTATTTTCCCCAATTTTAGGTGTTTTTTTAACCGAGAGTTTTCAAGGAAATTTTTAGTTAAAGCTATTTTTATACAGTTCATATCAAGGCCTTTAAGATGCATATTTCCAAAAGTCCCTATCTGTAAAAGAAATCCCCAGAGAAGAGTTTAATGTGAGCAACATCGCGCTGGCGTCTCGACTCGCCTCACTTCGACCAGACTCCGTGTATTTCTATGGGAGAAAATGCAGTAGTACAAGTGTGCGGGATTCTTTTCTTCGCTAGATTTTCATGAACCAATGGTGGATTATATTTTAATGAGCTGCTAAAGAAAACTACAGGAGTTGTTTTTATCATGAAAAATATGTAATAAAAATAAGTTTCTGTGAGAAATTTTCATTTATATTGAAATTGTATTTTCTTACATATTTAGCACAATTGTGAAAAAACGCAACGTCCTAAAAACAAGCGGTGGTCATTTCGGATTAGCACACCAAAATCATAAGAAAAATCATTTCTATAAGAAATTTGAATAAAAAATATTTTTTTAAAAATTTAATTTAACTTTTATTGAGAAATTGCCCTTTTTACCTGAATTGTAAGCAAACATGATCTTTCAGGACAAAACAAAGATTATTTTTGGATTCAGCGCCCCAAAATACATAGGAAAATAGGTTTTAAGGAATATTCTGAATTAAATAATTGGTTTTATTAGTCTATATTCATTAATTTTGAGGTATTTCCCTTATTATCATAAAACGTAAATTGTCAAAAAACCTGACGTGTAGGAGAAAAATGGAGGTCATATTCGGATTCAGCGCACCAAATATTATCAAAATCAGTTGAAATATCCAAAACAGCTTTTAGAAAGTTTTTTTCTGCAGACCTGTGTGATTAATGGTCAAGTTCAAGATACGGTCCTTCCTTGTGTTGAGAAAATAAATAATAACTTAAAACTCCGACATCCAATTATTAACGGGACCTCTTATGTACTTCTTAAATTAATTAATTAATTTTAGCCAGGTTGGGAAAAATTAAATTAGCTCCACATTTTCAAAATGAGTTATTTTTTTGCATACTTTTTAGACTCTTGTAGATAAAAAAGTTGTATTTACCGAATTCTCCCATACATTTCATTGATGGGTCATATTTTAGAAAGTAATATTCCTTATGAGTTTTTTCTTAGCTTACTAAACTTAAACTGGAGAATGAATTAAAAGATTTTCCTGTAAAAAGCCTTTCTGTGCATTCAAATTAAAGAAAATTTGAAAAACATTTTAGATGGCTGGCAGCAATGATTGGGTTGGTTACCATTGGAGTATGTCTTATCTGTGTAAGTATTTTTCTTTTGTAAAAGTTAAGCTTTATCTTAGAATATATGTGAGAAATTATAAATATTTCTCTCATATTACAGGTCCCTTTTGCAAAATCAGTTCAAGATTTGATTCCAACAAATGCAGGCATAGGATTTGCAATCGGTATAGTGTCCAGTTTCTATATATTAAGTGTTAATTAAGTTGAGATATGGAACTAGTTTTCTAGTTATATTTAACTACATTAATAGTAAAAACTTTTCAAATAAAACGAGACTTGAAGAGAAGATTTGTTAAGATTAATGTTTTTGGTTCTTCTAATTTCCAGGTATGGTAGATTCTTCTATGATGCCATTATTAGGTTATCTAGTGGATATTCGTCATACTTCAGTTTATGGTTGCGTATATGCCATTGCAGATGTTGCCTTCTGTCTTGGTTTTATAATAGGTATGGAAGATTTCTCCTTTTTTTATATGTAACACTTGCTTATGCTTTCACACTATCGTGTATCCTTGTAAACTGTGTTTCAATAAGTCTGCCAAAACTATGAGCAGCCAGATTCTTTGCATGGTGACATAAAAAATGCTAAAAAAAACTATATCTGTACGACCCATCATAATTTTCGTGAAAATCAAGAGAAAAAGTAAGACGTCACATCCGGTTTACTTTAAAAAACAAAGTGAGGATGGTTATTTGCAGGGCCGGACTGGCTGGTACCAGGCCCCGGTGGCTAAAAATTAAAAGGGCCCCATACATTATCTGTTCCTCCTCCATTCCAATACAACTCAGTGGTAGATCCAGGATTAGGTGTCTTTTTTTTTGGGGGGGGCTAATGTTTTTTCTAAATTGAATTGAATTATCTTGATAATTTAATAGTAAAAATAATTTTTTTCGAAATTTGATTCTAAAAATAGGGTTTTAACTCGTTTTGGATACCTAATTCGAATTTCGGATATACATTTTAAGGAACTTAAAATATTTTTGATAGACTTTTCATTGTGATGAACTTATAAAAAAGGTTTAAAAAATATAGTTCAAAGTACCAAAGGGTGGGGTCTGGGGGTCCTCCCCCAGAAAATTTCTGAAATTTTGATCCTAAAAACAGGTTTTTTTACTCGTTTTGGTACTTTTCCCTTGCAAAACTTTTTACTTTGTAATTTCTTTACTGTATTACGAAGTATTATGATTTGTTCCATTAGTTAGAAAATTAGTTCATATAAAACAAAATGTTCAAAAATTAGGCAATGTTAAAAAAGAAACAAGCAGTTAAATAAAACAATTATTTAATATTAATATATCTTGATTGCTTTACAAACATTTATCCTAGATATTATTTATAGGTACAAATGAAAGAAAAATATGAACACAACACACATCAATTGTAATAATTAAATTTAGTTAATAATTAAATGTTCTAGCTATTTCTGACTATTCATAATAACACATAACTATGACATAACTGACTATTCATTAATGAACTGAACACATAACTGACTATTCATAACACACCAAACATAAGTTTCAACCGCAACATCGCTACAGGCGACCGAAACATCGCATGTTTCCAACCTAGATTGACAACTAAGTTGATCGTTTGTAGTGGCCTTAAAAAAACATAAATTTAAGAGAGGCAGCCTCACATAAAGTTAAATTAAGTGAAAATTTTCCCTTCCATGACAACTGAAAAAAATCAAGAAAGTTCACTCTTCATCAGCAATGTAAAATTAATATAAAATAATTTTGTTAACAAATTATTGAAATTTTGTTTCTGGATACTTTCTTTTATTATGGCATTATTTTATTAGAAAATTGGACCTATCCTCTGCCACACAATCACACCAAGTAAAAGTAAATACTATCACAAACATTCTTACCTTATCAGGTGAAAATAGTGGACTTACATCAGCAGCAAAAGTTTTTGAAAAAAAAAATTGCAAGCGAAACTTAAACTTAAAAGCACACCAACGAAGACACCAAAAATTGCAACAGCACTGCTCTGCCTGCGACGTCAATGTCACTGCCTTTTCCATTCTGCTCCCTTCAAATGACCATCCCCATGGTGTGCACAATTTCGAAGAATGCAAGAAAACAAGGCAAACGACCCTAGGTTCCGTTATCAGATACTCAATATCCTGGAATAGCGCCAAACCCTTTTCTTCGAGACCCCCCTCTTTCCCTCCTTTCACCGAGATGGACCACCGGAATCGTACTGTAATTAGCCAACATGTGTCGTCCAGCATTGGTGTCGGCGACACGGCGGGCCCCTTATCGTCTCGGGGATTGTCTCCGGCTGCCCCCCTCTCGGTGGGCCTGGTCATGAGCGAAGTGAGGGCCTACTGTGTGAGAGCGAAATCAAAGAGAATTCTCACGGGGGCCCCTTGGACCGTCGGGCCCCATTGCTTCTGCCCTCCTCTCGGCTGTCCTCCCATCTTTTGAATTTATTTTTAAAGTATCAAAATTTTGATTTGGGCCCCCTTTTTCATAAGGCCCCCACCTGGGTGGCGATCGCCACCCGGCCACCCGGGCCAGTCCGGCCCTGGTTATTTGTATATGTTTGCACACTAATATGCTAAAAATATCATTGTACATGCATGCGCACACCGTGGAATGAAACAGTTAAGTTTTTTTTATCGAATATGACGACGTCGCATTTTTTGAAAATAAAAGTCGTCGTAGGGCTATAGTTCTTTGAGCAAATTTTATCTACTACACGCAAGGAATCTTTCTGTGCAGAGTTTGGGAGGACTTCTTGAAAAACTCTGCAGAGATGAATTTTATCCTCTTAAATATTTCAGAAGACTATCATGATAAAAAACTAGAAAGGTACTATATCAGAAAGGATATTCTTTAATCTTACATACATCTTCCGAATAGCAAAATACTTGGTAAATGTCTAGTGACATGCCAACTGGAACAACAACCCAACGGGGTTGATTTACGAAGTCGAATAACTGGGAGAAAACAAAGTATTAAAATTTATACTTGCTTTATCAGGAATTCTATAGTAACAAATACAAACAGCATGATAGTTTATTTTTATCTTCCGAAAATTAACTAGCTGTTTAGAAGATAAATATTTTCACTGTAATTTAATTTAACAAAAAACTTTTTAATAGGACCTGTGTTCAGTGCCACGATTGTGAAAAGATATGGATTTGAAGGGTAAGTCTGAAATGCACTTTTTTAAAAACCGAATACTTTTATATTTAACATAGAGATATATTAATAGTCCAGTAAATGAACTGAAAAGAAAGGATCATCCATGAAACGAATTACAACAGGTTTTTCAAAGGTTTTCACTTGGAATTGACCTCAATAATAAAACGCTAAATATTGGATAAAATCCGTGCATTGGAAATTTAATTTTAATTTTTTTTAAATGGTCGAGGAAGGAATTATAAAAAAATCAAATAACTCTGATGGAGACTCATGATGCATATTCATAGGCTATTTTTCACTGCTGAATACGAATATTCCATTTAGGGGAGAATGGGATAATATGAAATATATTTATTCACTGCTTTGTGTGTAGGCCTAAAAGTATGAAAACAAATCACATAATATCTTCATAAAAATTTCATCGTTTTAGAATAATTATTACAGTAAAAATTCCCGTTTGAAGTTGTTGTCACCAGCAAAATCATCCACCTAAATTCTTGCTTTTACAACTATTTTAATTTATCTTGTTTTTACAATTAAATAATCTTGGAATTTCTTAGTGAACTTTTTATAGTTTAAAAGGGCTATATAATTTACTTTTTTCTTCAATTTAGGGTTGCGGATCATTCTTAAAAATGCTCCGTTTATTATTACTCCATTTAAACAAAACTTTGGTGGTAATAAGAAATATTAAAATTTTATCCCTGTATCTATCGTATTTTTCTTTTTATTATTTCAATATTTTATTGTTTTCATTGTATTTATCAAGTTAAAAAGTTAAATTCAATTAAGTTTATCATTACTTTATTTTCCTGAAAAAGGTGGGATAAACTCATCACTTTAATGATTTTATTGAAAAGTTCGGGATCAATTCGCATATCATATCAAATTGGAGTTTTAATTTAAATTATGGTGAGTAAAATAAAATATTAAGTTTGGTTTTTATATTCACCTTGCCGACAAATTAAGTAAACACAATATTGAAACACAGTGGGACGAGGGGAATAGTTTCGACTGTTTCTTCATAAGCCTCCTGAACCATTCGAGCCTGAAGGAAAGGAGGTTCGTTTAATAAAGTTAATTATTAAATTAATTAATTAACTAATGATTTTACCATCAATTATGATTTTTCTGTTATAGTATAACCATGGAATAATAATCTTGGAAAAGACTCAAAAGTTTTAAACGCAAATTCGAAAAAAAGTTTTATTTTTCCTACAATAAATAAAAACTCAATCAATTACATAGTCCGATTTTTGTCTTATTTCTAAGGGAAAAATGTTGGAATCACTTATTTTGGAATTTTTTTAAGATTTAGAGCGATGTTTTAAATTTTCAATGACTCAATTTTATAAATTAATATTTTGATTTGCTTCAATTACATGGAATATCTGTATTTAACACTAAAAAATAGCTTATAAACATGTATAATAAATTTTTTGATAATTTTAAAAAAATTTCTCACTAATTTTTCAAAAAAGTATTTCAAAAAAGCACCGATTTTGTCAGATTTTTGGTATGTTATTAAGGCCACCAAACCCTTTTGTTGCAATTTGTTTGAGGTTTAGCCACAGATTGCCTGGACTATAAAACTTTTAAATAACACTTTTTAAATCAAACATAAAAAGGATTCAGATAGAATTTATGATTGGAGTTTGTTATTTTTTAAGTACTTTAGGAATGGTATGTGTATTGTGTTGCTGAGGGTTTTTTTTGCTATGTTGGTTTCCCTTTTTTTAATTGGACTCATTGGTATGACTTTACTTTTTTAGGACTGTGTGTGCTGTGGCTATGACAAGTTTTCTATATGCACCTGTAATGATTTTTCTTAGAAAGCCACCAGGAAAGAATATAAAAAAAGTAAGTTTGCATATTTAATACCTTGTATACTGCATGCCTGTCATTAAGTTGCAAAATTTTACTTACAAAAATGTTTATAATGAGGTAAGGAATCATGTTTTGAGTGATTTTTCATAGTTATAAATTATGAATATTCATAACTAACTATAAATTAATTTTATCCAATAAAGTTTACACATACAAGGTATCCAGTGTTCACTTTTAAAGTGAACCAACAGCCAACTTCTGAACCAAACCCCTCGAAATAGATACATAGTACTTCCAATTAGGAAATAAAGTAAACAATCCTCTTTCGAATCCTTTTTTTCTCCATAAAAATACAAAATTTAATTTTTACATGGTCTTCTGGTCCTATTAGTATTATTTTGCAAAAAATATTCATAATTTTTACGTCGTACAAAAAAGTTCCATACTTCTACGACAAGAATTGATCGAGTAATACCACTTTGAATTTCGTGATTTTGCAACAAAAACATCTACGCTAATTTTTTTTTTAATTTAAGGGCGAGGGATTAGTGAAAGCTTCAAAACATATTTAAAATTGGTTTTCAAAACTATTACAGGCATGTGCCGTCAAAACGCGACCCCAAGAATGCACGCATAAGCAACACTGCATGGCATATAAGTTCGGCAGTGAAAACAATTTCTAGTAAGACCGCTATCTCGTGACAGTGGTCAAATGATGGCGGTCTTTCTAGAACCCTAGGCAGAAAGTTTCCCCCTTAGAAGTGTAGTAAATGTAAAAATTTGATAATTTAAAGATGCTATAGAAATAATTTTAATAAGAATGAATATTAAACATGCAACTAAATAGTGCAAATAGGCAGTATATTTTTTGAAAATCAATAAAAACCATTAAAAACATGAAATTAAAAGTTTCAAGGTTAATTTTAATATGGATTTTGTGTAATAATATAAATATTTATTTGGTAAAACCAAAGTCTTTCTTATGTGCCAAAGGATTTCACGCACCAAGTTTTTTTTAACCTTTGAAAAAAAAAACATCAGCGTTACTTTTATACATTATTTTCTAATAAAGTTAATAGTCACCAGTATATAATAACAAGCACGCGGGTTTCTCTTTTTACAGTATTTCCCAATCGCCACTAAAAATATAGCAAAATGTAAGAGACATTGATCTATCGTAGCGTAATGCAAATTTCCAAGAGTCGCAGGGCTACCAGCTTAGCAACTACCAATACACGACAATAAAACCTAAAGAAGATTAATGGGAAAAGCGTTACTTTGCTGCTAGCCCTAGTTCTAGCTTAGATAGAATAGAAAGTATAAATATAAAGTATTCGGAACTCCGTAAAAAAACAATTCTAAATTGAGTGAATTATTTATCCGTGCTTTTAATATATTTGAAATTATTTTTTTTGGGGGGGGGCAGGTTACCCCAGGCAGCACATCTTAGATCAACTCCTGCAAATAAACCATCAAATACCGGGTAACTACTGTTACTATACTGCTACATCGGGATGGGAGTGCTCCAAAGCCAGTAATTCATACTCTGAGAAGCATCTAAAAAGATGAATGTTTAAAAAAGTGGTGAGTTTAAAAAAATGACTGGGAAATTTCTGTAGACTGAAAAAAAAAGCTCCTCGATGTTAATGAAATTTAATTAAGTTTCTTTATGATAGATTACAATATTCATAGTCTTGAGCATATCTTTAAACTCACAGCAACATGTAGCCGGGTGGCCTAGTTGTGAAGCACAATGAATCGAGCCCCTCCAAATACTGTGAAAAGTTTTCATTGTTATTTTTGCCATTTATAAGTTTATATATTAACTTTGATTTATTGACGTAACCCGGTGGAAGGTGGATGCAGGAACGGATGTATGGGTGGTTAATGCACTGGTGTTCCGTTAGGACGTTTCTTCGTTCAGTCTCAGCTGTGTGTCACATTTTTGCCACCAGTATATTGGAATATTTTTTTTTAAATGGTGATGTATCAACTTCAAATTAATTAGAAGAACTAACCAGTTGCAGGAACGGATGGCTTGGTGGGTTCGCCCGCCAGTATCCCATCCAAAAGGCCCTCAGATCGAATCTGAGCCTTCTCAGCGGGTATGGCACTCGGAAATAAATGCTGATTGGCATTTATAAATTTATTTCCTGCTTATTCTAGGGGGGCCGTAACTTTTCTTTCTTTTAAAAGTTAACTGTAACCGTATCACTTAAATTCGTTAAAATATTACTATTTTTCAAGATTTTTGTTTATTTTGCATAATCAAAAGTCCATCCTTTTGACTTCGACGGAAGCTAAATTATGAACTTAAGAATCTTAAAATGTCTAGCAAAAAAATAAATATTTCCGATTACTGGGTGAACCATCCTCAAACCCCAACCACCTACCCTTGGCGTTTCATTTTACTTAAAAAATTTTTCCTAATTCTTTGAGTGGTGAATGTGAAATTCCTTAAAATAATTCATTTGTAAATCTCAAGTTTGTATTATTAAAATAATAAACCTTTACTTGCACCAGGGGAGAGGGAAATCTCTGGTGGAAGCAACCAAAATCTGGGATCTTTTAGTGTTGGCTTTTCTGCTTGGCGGGGCGTATGTGCAGCACTAGCAGAACATGTGTGACCGAAAGTTACAATTAAACTGTCTGTAAGCTGGTTGGTTAATTGGTATTTAATGGCACAAGGCCCATATTAGGACATATTGCGCAAGACATCATAAGTAGTCTATAAAACTAACTGAAAGTTAGCGAGACTCCACCCCTGAGAGCTTGAAGACCTTACTTTGTATGGAAGGATGATGTTGAACTTAAAAGCTTTTTACTAATATTTAAAGTGGTGACTGTGAATTGCTTCATAATCGTACTGTACTAGGGTCATAAAGTAACTGGTCTTCTCTAATTTTGACTTGAAGAAGGCTGTGTAGTAGGGTGTCCCGAAAAAACCGAAATTTCTCTGATCGCTTAGCGGTAGTGCGGAAAAGTTGTGAACTACCATCACTATGAAAGGTGTGAAATCTTAAAACTCTGGGTTAATATCTTCTGTTGCCCCAAACCACCTAAAGTTCTGAAAATTGGCCTAAAAATGACCAAATTTCAAAAATTAACAGAAAATTCCAAATTTCAGTCATGATTCTGGGGTTATGCTTAAAAGTTACTATTACCATACAACTACATCTGCAAAAAGTTTTAAACTTATAGGTAAATATCTTCTGTTGCCTCACGGGGCCTAAATTTCTGAATATTGGACTAAAAATGACCAAACTTCAAAAATTAATAGAAAATCCCAGATTTCAATCATGATTCTGGGGTTAGGCTTAAAAGTTACTATTAATATACAACTACATCTGCAAATAGTTTTAAACTCATAGGCCAATATCTTCTCCCTCCTTATTAACTTTAAAATTTGGAAAATTGACAAAACTTAAAAAAAAAAAATACAAAACAATTACCTCATTTTGATGGAAGAGAAAACTTTATTTTTCAGAGAGACATAGAAATAACATCAACATTATTGCTTGTAATGATTTTTGGTATTAAATTTTACCATTTGCTTTCTTAATTTTAGTGTCGCTGTAACAAAGGAATCCCTGTTCTGTGGGCCAACCGTTTTTCCGGAGGCTGCAGTGATTAATTTCACGATACGCTCAACAGCTTGTGTATGCGATGGTAATTTAATAAATTCCCAGCATTCTGTAGGCATACCGTCCTGAATCATCTTCATAATTTCTTGAGAACTAACCTCTTTGAGAACTGGAGGGGATGTCACATAACAAGACGCCCAGTCAGTGAGATCTACATAGTCTTTGGCTTCAAAGTTAAGTACAGGAACGACAAAATGAACAAACACCTTCCCCATCTCTGGTACCTTTTCTAGCCTTGATAATACGCCAAGCAGCAAGGGTTTTAATGTGATATGTGCAGATATGTAAAACCTCAGAATTCTATTGGCAGTTGTAACCAACGGGCCAAGTTCAAAGCCACATTTCAATGAGTTACCTTTACGACACCTGTTTGAGTTCATTGAAGGCAAATCATCTGGCCCCACTTCTTACACAGGTGAAATCGGACAAAAGCTTAAAGGATGTGAAAAGCTTCCAATCGATGGTTAACAACTGCCAATATAATTCTCAGGTTTTACATATCTGCCTCAGAACCATCACACGAGCTGGTTACTTTAGTTGGATTTATTCTACGAGTCTACGCACCCTCATGGTTCCGTATAAAGATTCATCAGTCCATAAAAGACGGAGCTTGGAATCTGTGGCACTTCATCAATTCATCCCGGTACTTGCCTCAAAAGTATCGTGACGTAATCGATCCAGTTATTTCTCGAAACGCCTACTTTGCTGTTCCAGAAAACATGCTTTTGGCCATGTTAACTGATGATAGATGTCACATTAGAACCCTTGCAGTGCAGCGTATTATCAAGGCTAGAGAAGGCACCAGAGATGGGGAAGGTGTTGGTTCATTTTGTCGTTCCTGTACTTAACTTTGAAGCCAAAGACTATGTAGATCTCATTGACTGGGCATCTTTTTATGTGACATCCCCTCCAGTTCTCAAAGAGGTTAGTTCTCAAGAACTTATGAAGATGATTCAGGACGGTAAGCCTACAGAATGCTGGGAATTTATTAAATTACCATCGCATACACAAGCTGTTGAGCGTATCGTGAAATTAATCACAGCAGCCTCCGGACAAACGGTTGGCCCACAGAACAGGGATTACTTTGTTACAGCGACACTAAAATTAAGAAAGGAAATGTTAAAATTTAATACCAAAAATCATTACAAGCAATAATGTTTATGTTGTCTCTCTGAAAAATAAAGTTTTCTCTTCCATCAAAATGAGGTAATTGTTTTGTATTTTTTTTTACGTTTTGTCAATTTTCCAAATTTTAAAGTTAATAAGGAGGGAGAAGATATTGGGCTATGAGTTTAAAACTATTTTCAGATGTAGTTGTATATTAATAGTAACTTTTAAGTTTAACCCCAGAATCATGACTGAAATCTGGGATTTTCTATTAATTTTTGAAGTTTGGTCATTTTTAGTCCAATATTCAGAAATTTAGGCCCCGTGAGGCAACAGAAGATATTAACCTATAAGTTTAAAACTTTTTGCAGATGTAGTTGTATGATAATAGTAACTTTTAAGCATAACCCCAGAATCATGACTGAAATTTGGAATTTTCTGTTAATTTTTGAAATTTGGTAATTTTTAGGCCAATTTTCAGAACTTTAGGCCGTTTGGGGCAACAGAAGATATTAACCCAGAGTTTTAAGATTTCACACCTTTCATAGTGATGGTAGTTCACAACTTTTCCGCACTACCGCTAAGCGATCAGAGAAATTTCGGTTTTTTCGGGACACCCTACTGTGTAGGAACATTTCTACCCATGTCCGAAAATAATTTTATCACACAATGACCACCTAGATTTAAATAGCCAGAGAACCATGTCACAGAAATGACGTAGCTAGAGGTCAGTCTGCACCTCAAAGTCGCAAAAGGCTCTTATTTTCGATGTTCATATTGGAGGTGAAAAGTAAAAATTGTCTCTTCAGTCTTAACTCCTCCGATTTCCTTCGCGATTGATTAATTTATCGGAGAGGATCACTCAGGATGAACTTTGAAAGCGAAACAGTGTAAATGAGCCTTTAGATCCAACGATGAGGTTTCATCAAATGTTCGGGAGCCTACAGTGACATCCTTACTGACGTTGAGTGCTCTACCCATATTCTAACGGTTTTAACGTTCTCACCGACACGTCTTAGTCTATCCTAAAATTCGTGAGAACACGGCATGAGAACTGAAACCTCAGTGGCCTGTAAACCTATTGCAGAGGCAAGGATAGCAAAAGGGTCATGTGCTTTTGAAGACAAGGCGATTATTTTTGAAAGGTAAAGGTACTCCTAGAAATTAGATAAAGATAAGTTAAGCATCTTTCCCTCATATCTAAAGCTACCTACCTGGGCTACCAACTATTCCAGCACCAAACGTTTTGATGAAGTTGATGGCAGGCTTATATTCTTGAGGATTTCGCTCACATAAGTTTTTTTTTTAAACTTTTCATAGTTACCACTTAAAGAATTAGGGAAACGTTTTGAAACCAAGACTTTCCAGTTCCAACATTTAAAGAGGAATGATGTGTGAAAGCTTTGAACTATTAGATTGATCCAACAACACACAACCTGGAGTCATAAATATAGCTATGTAGTAATGGAAATAGGACTTTATTTTTTTAATGAGTTTAGTTCAAATTCTGAAGAAAAATTTTCACTTATTTCATGCAACCAGCTCACATGGTTTTATCAGTTTATGATGTAAAGGGGAGATTCTGGGAATGTTTATATGAGTGTCTGGGCTCTCAGGTAACATGAAAATGCTTCATACTCCTGCGGTAGCCAAGTAGTACCACTCTAAATAACAAAATTTTCGTGCTCTTTATCAGAATGTAATTGCTCAGTTTGAGAAAAATAAATAAATAATACACATAGGACTTCTTCCAACTTTTTATGTGACATCTGTTTAACTTCATTTTTTAGACAAAGCAATTTAGAGGGAGAGAAAGTCACGAAAAAGGTATAACTTAAGTACTTCTAGTCACATAAGTTATGCAACAATTTTGTTCACCACATTATAGTTTGAATATTTTTAAACTTTGCACATGATTAATAATACTGGGACACTATGAAAATTTAAATATTCATGAAAATAATTTTCAACAAAGGAGCTAAACATGATCTTTACCTCATTTGAAGCATTTTTAAATCAAAATATGCAACCATAACAAATTATTTAGAAGTTACCATACAAACTATGTTAAGAGTGTTAACTCCTACATGAGGCATTCCAGATACAAAGGGTGCTTAGCATAGGGTTTTTTTTGCCATTGGAATTTGCTACTTATTTATTCCTTAAGAGAATCTTAAGGTATAAATATTTTTTTTGCCGAGAGATCCCTTCTTTTTCTCTTAAAATACAAAGAGAATGAAACCAAGCTATTGAGATTGCCCTTATGGGACTTCTAAAAGATGTTATCTAAAAACTACTTTTTGTTGAGTTTTGACTTAGTATCTAGACGACCTCATATAAACCATTTGAAATCTAGTGGATCAGATGTAAGAAACATTCTAACAAAACATATTACTGGTATACATAAAACTCATTAGAAGTACTTCCCAGTATTTTCTGTTATAAGATTAAAATATAGGATGGTTATGACAAAAAATAAAACTTAATACAGTAAGTTATTACATCCAGCAAGCTATTTTGTGCCCTTCAGTTTTTATTTTTTGATATGATTTTAATAGGATATTTTGAATATTTCAGTTAGGGTCAACATCAAATGTTGAAAAATATATTTTGGAAAGTGAAGATGAAAATGAGGAGGAAGAAATTCAAAAGAAGATAAAGGAGGAACCAACAATTTACTAAAGAACTATCAGTCAACCAGCTTGATTTTACTGTCTAAACTAAGGAGTTACCACAGACTATAAAGACATTAAAATCTGAAATAAGTGTTCATATAAATTGGTGATGATGCATTTGAAAAATGAAAATTGCACCTGTCACTTTATTTAACATTATGTAGTTCATTTAGTTGAAATAAAAGCAGATAAATAAATAAATAAAAGTATTTTATTTTTTAAATGCATTTTTAAATACAAACTTAAGAATTAAAATCATGAACTGTACAAACACTAAAACAATATGACTATATAATATGGTAAACAATTAACAAACATATGAAATTATAGACGTCATAAACTTTAAATTTTGTCATCATCTATGACAATAACATCTTGTTAACTATGACAACAACATTTGATTATCACTTTTTGAGTCAAAATATTCAACCATTGAAAAGACAATATCGCACATCCTCATTGCAATAAAATGAGGCTTATTTTGACAAAACACGCATTAACTAAATAGATCCTTTTAGTCTTAAACATAAATATTATTTACAGAAAAATACATGTATATCACTATCGCTTTTGTACATTTATCAAATAAACTAGTTAGTATAATTTTAGAGCACAATATGATAATGTGAGCATTATTAGAATGTCTGGTTTAAAGTAAGCAAACATTTATACGAACTTGTAATTTTTTCTGCTTTTTAGACATACAGTGAACTTTTGATTATTAGTACGAGTCCCAAGAAACTAAAATACTTTTAGGCTTTTTATGCAGGAAAAGCCATTTTTAACCCGTAACAGGGGGGTGGTAAAAAAATGGAACATACCAGGGGACGTGGGGTCTCAGACCGCGCAACATTATGTTTTTTTAAAAAATTTCTAATTAAGATATGATTATGATATTTCAGTACATTGTTCTTGGAACATTTATCTCTTCATAGAAAAATATTTGTTAACTTTATGATAAAATAAAAGGTGTCACAGACAATTTTCCAAGAGCCTTAAATTTTTCGATAGAAACTACATGGTGCAGTAAATTCTTTATAATTTAAAATAAAACGCATCTATTATGAATTAACTGTTTTGTTTTTATTATTTAATATGTAATGCAAGTTTTAATTGGAAAACAATTCATTGTAGAACAATACAAAATTTTTTTGACACTACCTGAAGTATCAGTTTTTCACCAGTCATTTAGAAGCAAAAAATTTAGAATTTTTCTCAGAAATCTTATTCACAGTTACCTTTACCACTCTAAAATCACTCCCAACTTCATATAATTTTTTTCAACTCTTCCGCATAACCAGGATCAGAAGGATAAATTAATCTCCGCGGACCGAGCTTCAAAGCCATGCGTACTAAGTCTGGACAAAAACCGTTACACTGAGTGGGACCTGAGGTCTGCTGGACCATGTGGGAAAGAATTTGTGGAATTTCGAACGGGTGGAAAAACTTGCTGATAAGAAGGGGTCAGTCTCAAGGTCACGTAGGGGAAGGTAGGAGAAAATTCTATTCAATTCGACCCAGCATGTGGTAGGGGGAAGCGGAGGAAAATGTTGCGCGATCTGTGAGACGTCACGTCCCCTGCAACGGGTTAACCAATTTTTCTTTATTATTTATATTTTCTTAAGTGCATACATAATGAAAAGTAATTTTTCCATAATGTTGCATACTTTAACTTTCCTCCCTTGTTTTATGCACAATACAATCAAGTTTTTAAGTTCAAATAATTTTTATCTTATATATATCTTTCTTTATATAGCTCTTATCACCAAACAAAAGACCAGTCAGTTTTCAGTTAGTTTTGGTATGTGTTTTCTGTCATCAGCGTTGCATACTCCTCATATTTAGGTTTTCGATACCCAATTACGCAGATAATCAGAAGTTTACAGTACTTTTACAGACTAATTGACAAACAGCTAGACTTCAAGAGGATTACATTTTTTCCCATATATTTTAATTGCACAAAATAATTTGTGACCGTAGACATATTTTACGATGACATATTATGTAGTAGATTAAGCTCAAATGACAAAGGATTTTTTTTAACTACCAAATACCAGGCAATATTTTATCTTAAAAAATATGTATTACCATTCCATCAAATGCATTTAGTCTCTTCGAAATTTTATAATCTCTATATTAAAAAGAATTTAGTAATACATTGAATTTAAGACAAAGGTGGGACCATGAGAACTCTGTACTTCACACATTTTAAATGATTTTGAGTAGTGTAAGTCAAGGTTATACTGTACTTAATAAAAGTATATACCTTAAATTTTCCTTATCAAACTTTTGAGGTTTGTTTTTCTAAAGACTTTTACCCTGGAACTTAGTGTTTTTATGACATGGACTACATATATCATTGGCAATGCCTAGATTGAGTCATAAATTCAAAGTATTTATAATTTTGCCTGATAAGAAAGTAATCATTAATAACTTTTAGAAAATAATAAATGCAAAATTAAACTTATTGCTTGCAACACAAATGGTGTAGAATTTATATAAGGCACCATTTTAAAACCAGAAATTCTAATAATAATGAAATATTAAAAAAAACCCTTTTACTTACATTCAGAAGTAATAATACACATGGTTAAAACAATGAAATGAAGTAAATTGCTATAAAATTGATTTTTTTAGGAAAAGTTTTGATTGGATTAAAAATATTGTAAATAGTGTTGATTATTTTATACTCAAATTCATTTTTAAAAGACAAGAAAAACTCACATAATTTTGCTGTTATTGAAATGCAATTTCTAACAATAACAATACAATTCAAATTAAATATAAGTCTTTATGCTTATGTGTTTTTTAAATTTAAGAGCTTATTAAACTGGTTTATTAGTCATCACAAACCCCATCAATATTGTAAACTAGCTTACAAATGAAATTGATAAATAGGCTTTAAGGCACTGATAACAAAATGCATAAAATTTGTGAACACAGTTAAATCACTATTTTTATTCATAAGAATAACTGTATGAACACAGAAAAGAGTATGAAAATGTGTTCTGAAGGCCATGAATTGATTAATAGAACAGCAAAATTCCAGCAAAACACATACCTATCTTACAATTAAATTGTATATTTCATCAATAAGATTATTTTCCTCCATGTTTAACTGAATTAGCTGAGCTGCTAAGTATACCATACATACAAATATAAAAATATTTCATACCTCTATAAAGTAGAATCTTACAAGTAATTATTTCTCTTAATTTCTTGTAAGTAGTTTATAAAAACTATTAGTAGTATATCTGCCACTTTTCTTTGACCAAATAAAGCTTCTAGTTCTTTTAACTTGAAAGTTGAATGAAAATGAAATCACAAACACACCTTTTTAAGCATATCTGTAAATAAAGTCTTAATTAAATCATTTTAAATTTAAAATGATAAAACTTATTAACATCTATTTGAACCCTTAAACTTGATAAATAACTGTAATATTTTAAAATAAGAAAAAAAATCTACTCTACTGGTGTCTTTTATTATAAACCAATATAAATAAATTAACTACTGCTCTAGAAAATTTTAGCCATTGTTTCAAACTTTACAAAAGAAAACTAACATATAAAAGAAAACTCACTCAGAAACTTCATAAAATCCTAACAGAACAACACAAGATAGTTTTTAAGTATATTATATTTTATATACAAGTATTTCTTATTTACTTAAACTTACGTTTTTACAGTTTAAGCGTATTTGATTCATTTCAAAATGAAACACTTTTTAATTAGCAAGAAAATATCTTTTTTTCCCAATTCTATCTTATCTTTCAGCTTAAAGTTCCTGTGAAATAAATGACAAAATATCAAATAGAATACCTGGAACCAAGATAATTCAATTGTATACTTTATAACACTCAAGAATATATAAGGTTCTTAAGAGCATAAAAAAAACTACCCTCCACTAACACACATGGCTTTAGATACAGCCCACAAAACATTTGAAAACACTCACTATAAAAAAAATAAACCATAACATTCAGTGGCAGAGCCATGGTCTTCCAAGAACTCACAAAAGGAAGCTTAAAAATACTTTATAGGCATGCTAAGATTTAAAGATTCTCCTAGGGAGACCCTTGTGCCTTCCCACTTACTTTGGGCTTAAGATATGGAGATGTCCCATTAATTTACTATGATGATAAAAGGTTCAAATTTTTGGAGGGTATACCAGGAAATAATTGCAAAACATTATTTAATAATTTCATGAATGTTTAGAAATAAATTAAAAGCTAAAATATTAATATTTTAAAATAAAGTATTTACATTCAAGTGTTCTGAATTCGATAAAAACGCAAACTATTTCCTAAACTGCTTGACAACATCAATCTACTTTGAAAAACAAAAAAGAATTATTAAACAATAATGTTCTGCTTGTTAAATCATCAAACTGTTTTAAATGCCAAAGACTAGAAACTGCCAAAAATTACAAACAACCTATAAAAATATATAGTTATAGAATTAACAATGATAAAAATTTGGCAATACTCAAAATTTTAGTGTCTAAAACAATTTGATAATTTTTAATGTGATAGATAATGGAATTGTACCAACTTAACAATAAATGTGTTTTAAACAATGTTTATAATGATATATTTTAAACAATATTAAAAGTGCCGTAACAACCCTGGTTGTCACTAAAAGGACTCATTATGATAATTTTTTTTATAATATAAAGAGGAAATAGGTAGAGACACCACTGCAGTTTCATAATAAAGGGTGAACCTTCTGAAAATATAGTACATCTAGGCACATTAATCAGTTCATAGTTAAATTAGATACTTACAAAACTTACGGTGTATAAGGTGGTGGAAGCAAATTGCTTAGATATGCATTATTCTGTTCATGGATATATGACCAAGAGTGCGAATGAGGTAATGCAATAGAGAAGGTCTCTTCTTGTTGGTCATCTAGTAAAACAGAGACATCTACTCCTCCAGATAAATGATCACATCTTATAAGGTTCGTAGCTGTGGCCAAGACTGCTACAATGCCAGCAGAAGCAATTAGGTAATAGCTGACTCCAAATGTTATTTCAACTCTTGTAGCAGGATACAACTTGGTTAACTCTTGCTGCTGCTTCATTAAATCTGATGTATAATAACACAGACCAATGATGACAACAATTGTTATAACTGAAAATAATATAAATACAGATTAATCTTAAGTTATGTTGGTAACTAAAGATCTTTATTAATCAAACTTAAATTATCATACTTAATAAATCAAGCTAGATATAATACTAGAAAATTATATACTTTGATAGAGCATTTTATTTGTAATTTCAGTAAAATGTATTATACAATATAAAGTACAGCAATACCTCTTCAATCTAATTTAATGGTACAACATTGTGCAATGTGCAGGGTGGCCACAGAAAAGTTATTTCAAAATTCCCTGATAATCTGGTATGATTTTCCATCTGACATTTTATAATATAGTAAATTCTAATCGTCTAGAACACGAGAGAATGACTCTATAAATTGGAAAAACGTGAGAAAGAAGGAATATAAATGAGATTACTTCCAGAATTTTATCACAAAGGAACCCTCGGAAGCCTATTATTGAACATTTGCTTCGCAACCACACTAATTTACATGCATTCTAGATCTTATTTTGTAGGAAGGAGAACGGAAATGTCCTTTTAATGACTTGAAAATCAGAAAAATGTTGAATTTATTTTTGAAACTACGCAATTTTTGAAATTTCCTTGATTTTATTATCAGATTTTCTAAAATTCCCTGACTTTTCCTGATAAGTTTTCCAGGGCTGTGGCCACCCTGAATGTAGTTTTGAATTAAAGTAAGAGAAGTTTTACCTGAAAGTATACTACCAAGTCCACATCTTCTTGTGCAATTCAAAGAGCTATTTGTTACTCCCGTTATATCAAAGTAGAATTGGCAAAAACTGAAGAATATAGTGATAAAGCATAAACCAATGATAACTCGCTGAACTGTGACAATGTCAGGTGTAAGGCAATCTTTCATATCTGAAAATATAAAAAAAATCACAAAACTTGCTACCCATAATCTATACAGAGTTCTCAATGTATGGAAAGAGAAAAATCAAAGACTTTTCCAGAACCAGGATAAGGAAGAGGGCAAAATCTGAGTTGTGACACACACTACTTGGAAAGGTAGTGAGTCACAACTCAGATTTTGCCAAATACAGAAAATTTATTATAAAATGAATGAAATTTAGTAGCTATGTATAAACCAAACATTAAAAAAAGGAAAACCATAATCTAATTTAATTGGTTAATAATCCTTTGATTGTGACTTTAAGATTCAAATTCAGCTCATTTGCAGTGGGATTGGAGCATGGAAAAAGCCTGTATTATTTAGAATTAACTATTATGAGACCCTTCAATTGTACGAGGGTTGTTTTTTTTTCAACTTCCGTTTTGCTCCTGAAAAAAAAGTAGTAGGAATTTGGAAATAATTTTGGTACTGGTAGTTAGGTACATCCTTCAAGATAAATTTGCATCTTTACTGCATAAAAATCGGACATTTTTTCTGTTAGTTATCGAATTTACAAGCGCGCTCCTCGAACTTATTTCCCGCCAGCCCATAGAGAATTTCGCTTTCTTCTTCGCGCGACCGCTCCGTTCGCCTGGCATTTAACATTAAACAATGGGTGAGCAGGTGAAAATCACAGGAGGGGAAAGCGAAATTCCCTATGGGTTGGCGGGAAATAAGTTCGAGGAGCGCGCTTGTAAATTCGATAACTAACAGAAAAAATGTTCGATTTTTATGCAGTAAAGATGCAATTTGATCCTGAAGGATGTACCTAACTACCAGTACCGAAATTATTTCCAAAGTCCTACTACTTTTTTTTCAGGAGCAAAACGGAAGTTGAAAAAAAAACAACCCTCGTACATGAATGTTAAGCTTTTTTTTTTACGAAAGTTCAATTCCCAATTGGTTAATTTTTTTCACAATTTTATGTTTTAAGAAAAAATATTAAATTGTGCAATATTCTTTTAATTCCATTTAATGAGGTATTTCAGTTAACATAATTTTAGTTACAGATTTTTTTGTAATACATTTTTTAATTTTTTTACAACAATTTAACCATATCCACAACAAAATTGGGCACAGCTGGAGTAAGTGTCCTCCATTTGGCGACTCGTGTTGCGGTCAGTCAGATTATAACTAAAACCTGACTAAACGAACATATATAACTAAAACTAAGGAATTATGCATACTAAAAAATTTAAAGCTCCCATACCTTCATTCAAACCATAATATGCCAGTGAAGAATAAGACACATTTCCTCCATTTGTTGGAACAGTTAATGTCTTGACAGAACTAACATAAAAGAACTGCTCATTTCCAAGAACCTGACGAGCACAACCACCACCTTTTAGATAGTACCAGTTTGGGAGAGCCAGTGCCATGATTAATAAAACTATTAGCATAGCACTGAATATTGCAGCAATTATGTTCCTTTCCCTCTCTGTATGGCCAGAACGTCTAACATTTGAGGATACAAAACTGGATGGCGTAACAGAATGCATCGGATAGTCTTCACAATCGTCAAATCCTGTATAAAGAATAATAGTGAGTAGCTAATAACATTTCTTACTTTAACTAGACTCCAGAAAGATTATGTTACATAGATTTCTTACAACTAAAGTTAAAAAAAGGTACTTGCGTATATATTATTCTGTCGGTGTTTTTACAAGTTACTTACTACCCCATACGGGATAGAAATGGAGGGTTACACTTTAGAAATTCTGAGGACAACCCTTAGCACACTTACATTAATGAAAAGATTTTGAAAAATAGAGAGAAACAACTCCAGCATCTATCTTGTTAAATATCACTAAGCTGTTTTTGTTGCCAAAGATTAAAAATATTGTCATAAATTGGAAACCAACTGAATAAAACATACAATTATATCAATGAAAATCATAAAAATTTGATGTTTGAATATTTAACTACCAAAACAGCTTGACAATTGTTTACAAGACAGGATAAACACACAAATTTTTATCAACTGAATTCATATATAATTCATGTAGCTTCGAAACTTCATTTAGGCTCCAAATTTATTACCACAATAGTAGAAATGGTACAAAATCGAGTATATTCACTAGTTAAAATGATTTTTTTTGTAATTTTGAGATGTTGGTGAAATGTTTGACAGCTGACATACAAATACCATAACATGTGTCAAAAAACTTGATGAATATTTCCCTCTGAAGAATCAAAACGACCCATGCCTAAATTATTGAAACAAATCATAAATGATGGGTAGTTTATAACATGAAGAAAACTGTACTAATATCCATAAATAAAATTTTCAAAGTGAAGATAGTAGTAAACACATTAATCATACTTACTATTTTTTTTAATAATACTAATACACTTACTTTTCAATAAGGAAAATCAGTTGGATTTCCATAAAACCTAATTAATGAAAAATAAACAAGATAATAAGACTATTCATTTCAAAATTTAACTGTTTAGTAATCAAAACAAGTAAATCGAAACTAACGGAAGTATAAAATGAGAACGAGGTGAGGTGAGGTGATGTTTTAAAAAATCGCAATTTGTCAAAAAATAAACTCAATTAAAAATAATCGATCTTGAAGATAATCGATCTTTTAGGATGATAAAATCAAAATTACTGATTGAAGAGGAAGAAATTAATTTAAAAAAAGGTTCGTAACTTATAATATTGCTATTAAAGATTCAAATTACATTTTTTCCGAGTTTAATATTAATAAAATTAGTTTTTTTGCTGAAAAAAAAAGAGAAAAAAAAATTCGACTCTAATTTGAAATGAAGTGAAGTTTTGTTCCTGCTCTATTTGTTTACTCGATTTGTTTATTTATATTTCGCAAAATACTTGTACATTTTACTGAAGAACCAAAACTACATTTTAGCTGGGAAATTGACTAAATCGGAATATTCCATAAAATATTCAAAATCTATTAATTATTGAATTTAAAAGATTAATTTACTTTACATCCAAATAATGATATTATATCCCAGATATCCTCTCTTAGCCCTTTCTGCTATCAATAAAAGGTGCCTATCTAAAGCTGTCATATACAACCCAAACTTTTCATGCGATCGTTTACTGAGAGTTTCGTCTCACAAAATTGACTTGAGTTCAAACCATGTTACAAACCACGATTATAAGCATGTGTTGTCTCTTTTCGATATGCTATTAAAAGGTGATCGAAGTTCCCTCGCCCGAGCAATTACTCTCGTTGAATCTCAACATCCTCAAAAAAAGGCAGATGCTCAAGTTTTATTGGGTTTGCTTCTGAAAGAGGCCAAAAAGAAATATGAGAAGGATGGAAGGAAAGCTCTAAGTTTCCGTATTGGTTTGACTGGACCTCCTGGTGCTGGAAAATCTACTTTTATTGAAGCATTTGGGAAACTTTTAACATCAAGTGGTCACAAAGTTGCAGTGTTAGCTGTTGATCCTTCCTCCTCTACCACAGGAGGATCGCTTTTAGGAGATAAAACAAGAATGCCAGAGTTATCTAGGGATCTTAATGCTTATGTGAGGCCCTCTCCTGCCAGTGGATGTTTAGGAGGTGTAACAAGAAGCACTAATGAAGCAATCGTTTTATGTGAATCAGCAGGTTATGATGTTATTATTGTAGAAACTGTAGGTGTTGGACAGTCTGAATTTCATGTATCACACATGGTTGATATGTTTGTTATGCTTGTATCACCTGCTGGAGGTGATGAACTTCAAGGATTAAAGAAAGGAATAGTTGAGTTAGTTGATCTTGTTGTAGTCAATAAGTCAGATGGAGATCTAGTTCCAAGTGCTAGACGTATTCAAAGTGATTATGTCAGTGCTCTGAAATTTGTTCGACGTCGGTATAAAGTTTGGAAACCAAGTGTGCGAAGAGTTTCTTCTAGAACTAAGGAAGGTCTACCAGATTTGTGGGGATTAATGCAAGAGTTTCAGTCTACATTATTTGAATCTGGGGATTTAGAATTAAAAAGAAAGCAACAATATATAATGTGGATGTGGACTCATATTGAAAACAATTTACTAAATGAATTTAAATCTCATGCTGATGTTAAAACATTAGTGCCTGATATTGAATACCAAGTCAAAGAAGGTGTTATTACTCCTGGTCAAGCATCTGATATTTTACTTAAAAAGTTCCTTGCTTCTTTATACTCATAAATGTGATATATGATGTATACATACATAGAAAATAATATATTTTCTCTTTCAATATTTTTATACATTTCATATATATGCATTTATTTTTGGATTAAGTTTGTGCATTTAATATAAATGCAATTTTATAAAGTTAAATAAATGAGATATTTATGTACCATTTATAAATGTGCCAAAAACATTCATCTAATTTGTTATTTGTTTATATTACTTATCTGTTTATTTTGTAATGATTGTTCCTTGTTGGAATAAATGATTATACTTTCTAATTTTTCTTTAAATTCCTTTCTTTCTTCTTCATTTTAGCTTGTTAAGTTTTCAAAATTGATTGATTAATAAACTTTAATCAGCTAATTTTATACTTTTAGACACCTTTATTTTGTTGGGTTTCCCATTGTTTTTTATTAATTAAATCCAAATAATAATATAAATAATCCAAATTATTAATCTTTCATATTGTGGAAATAATATTTAAAATACTCTTGTAATGAATAAAACAGTGTTCTGACTAAGTAAACCCTGAATATTTTCTAGGTAACGAAACTTCCTGGTAGGTACTTATGGAACTCATTATTATACTTGAAGACTTGCAATTAGGGTTGATCTTCCTATTCTCTTAAAAATTTTATTCTCTTTAAAACAATTTGTGTCCTTATAATTTTTTTCTTATGAACTTATAAAATTTTGAAACTAAAAGTTCTAAAAAGTTTATAGAAAATATTCCTCTACAATTTTTAAATTCGAGAACTTTCCCAGTACCTTACCTTTTATTGAATTAACATGCATGAGGTAAGTTGGAATTCACACCTGCTCAGTTACATTTAGATAACACTAGTAACATTCCATGGCAAAATGTATTTTTTTATTTGCGTTCCTCAGAAGTAGACAGTTAGTAGTCAGTAGTTATTTTAATATTATAAAGTTTAAAATAAGCATATATGGGTTTTTATGCTAATCCTTTTATACACATTTTATATAGTATTTTATTCTGTTTTGTAAAACTAATTATACATAAAAAATATCAAAACATTTTATAAAATATTTATTCTGCGAAATGCAGACAAAAAAATATCCTTGCTTTGCTTTAAAAATATTTTATCTGGGTTAAAATTGGATCTAAAATAGGTATATAGGTACAGAATGTCCTCTCTTCAGATAGTCTGATATTTCTAAACCATTTGTATACATACTTCTAATTAGTTTGAATATTGTATTTTTTCAAATAAATGTCCAATTTAACCTTATTTAAAATATTTTTCTAATTGAGATGCTTTCAGGGACAACAATCTAACTCCAATGTGTCAAGAGTTAGCTTGTTGCTGCAAGTGCCTTAATTGGAAGTATGCATCTATAATGAGTGGTTTAGAAATTATAGTTATCAGATCATAATAAGAGTAAATACCCTGTGTACATTAAAACTTTTATATGTGTTGTCACAAAAAATAGTTGACTGAACAGAATGTCTTTCTGCTGCTTCGAAGTTTCCCTCTCTGATGTTTTCACTCTCCAATAAGCAGTTTCCAAAAGTCTGTTGTTTTCAGCTTTCTACTTCTCAGGTGTAAGTTTACTTCCCCAACCTCTTTTTTTCTCAGCAAGCTCAAAGTATGGGGAATTAAAAAATATTACTTCAGAATTTATGCTACGTTTAGGATTTTTTGAGACTTCTTTGGCAAACATTTTTTTGAGGTAACTTAAATTTTAAAAAATCCTTATGATATTTGTATGTAAATGTGTAAAATGTTTTGTAAATAAAGTTCTACTCTTATTTTAACTTTACTCTACATGTTGTTCATGCCGAATAAATATTCTACTTAGAAAATGCTTATAAACCTGCTTTAAAAATCGACAAGAAAATGCTTATAAACCTGCTTTAAAAATCGACATCAGAATAAAAATGATATCCGTTTAACTTAACCATCTATAATAAAATATGATAACAATTCAGGTTTTTTCTAATTTTCTTTACATTCTTAAAAATTATTAAGTTCGGTTTATCAGTCAAATCTATCTAGGTAGGAGAATTTCATGATTTTTTCTCGAGATGGAACTGTTATTTTTTGAGGAGCGAGAAACCTGTTCCGAAGAGAGTGTGAAGTAGCAGAATGAGATTTCGGCCGATCGAGAATTTAAGTCGCAATATACGTATAAACCTGATAAGCCTTTTCTATTTACAGTTTTACTACTCAAAAACTTAGTTCATAACTATTGCATCAATCCTATTTTGTGGTGAAAGTTTCTTTCGATGCTTGGAAAATCCACAAGTACTTGTGTTGCATTTAAATACCCTGAAAAAAAAACACATTTTAATTTAAAATTAAATATTTCAGCATTGGGTGTATTTATTTGTAGAAAATGCATAAATTACCCTTTCTTTAGCATTTCATCGATTTCTCCTAAAGTTTTACTCTTTGTTTCTGGAACACAAAGAAAAACAAAAATGGCTGCTCCAAGACATATAAATCCATATATCATGAATGTGGGTCCAATTCCTAATATTTCTACAAAAAAAAAGTTGGATATTAAATTATGAAAAAATTTTATGATGGATAAATATGCGAATAAAGTAAATTGATGATGATCAAATTTAATGCACTAAGGATACTTAATTATTTATATAGCTAGGAATAATCTTAAAAATATTAATTATATTTTTTTAAAAAATATTAAACATAAAAATTTGATTTGTGATTAATATTTAGGGTAGTATTCCTAGAAATCGATTATTTAACACTAAAATACGCAATAATTTTCTTTAAAAAAAGTTGTTTTTTCAGTATTGTAAAAATTGAAAAGATATATATTATTAATTATCTCATTTATTTCAATTTTAAACTTATTTCCCAGGTCCACACAAAATGTCCAATAAATAGAAGTTTGAGCGCATTGAACGAGAAAGAATTGAATCCAAATTCGTATCGATAGGTATATAATGAATATTTAATGTGTAATCAGAAGGTCTGGGAAAAAAACTCTGACGTTTTTTGTGGATTCCGAAGACTTAATTAGGATACCCTAAAATTTTTTTTTTTCTAAAATAGAGTTGTGTTTCAAAACTTTATGTAAATTTTCATGCTATACTAGTACTTTGAACTTATTGAAATTTAATTTTGAAATTTTGTCAGTCTGAAGTATTTTAAGACATAAAGGGTAGTTAGTGAAGGTTCCATTTCAGGCTTAGCAGTCCGCGGACAAGGCGCGTTTACACCAGTCTTCCACCAAGTTTTCCACAAGTTGCGGCAATTTGTTGCTTCTTCTACAAAATATAGCAACCTTTTCTGTCTTCCACTTGTGGAGAGACAAAATTTTGGTTTCCCGCGTATTGTCGGTAAGATCAAAGAAAGTTGACTACTAAAAGTGGAAGATTTGTTGCTGTGGAGAACTGTTCCCTCTACTCCTTGACACTACTGCAGCCTTTCGCTCCAATTCTTTGGCAACTAGTTTTCTACTTGTTGCAGAAGAGCAACTTTTAGTTGACAACTTTTAGTTTTCTACAAAGAATGTTTTTCAACTTTTAGTTGTCAACTTTGGTGTAAACGCGGCTTAAGAGTTGGAAACCACTGATATAGGATGTAGGTAAATAATTTATTAGGTTTCTTTTATATACGATGAGTTTTGGGAAAAGAAGAAAAAATAAGATGAACACACAGTACAGTTAGTAAATATACATGAAATAATACAGTGACAAAACGAAATAATTTTCAAAAGGGAATTTGTCCCTGATGCGTATTAAATTATTGAGTATCTACTTACTGAGCACATCTAGAAATGTTAGAGATACTATGATATTAGATCCCCAATTCAAACAAGTTGCCACAGAAATAGCACGACCTCGGAGGGAACCCGGAAATATTTCACTTAGTATCAGCCAAGTAACTGTAAAGAGTTAATATGTGTTAATTATCAGACACCTGGATATAGTAGCAGTTAAGGAAAAAAGTGCAATAACCTGCTCCCCTCTGCAGTAAACGCCCCTAGTATCTTTCTCCAGTAAAGAGGTTTCAAGTATATTATTAAATATAATTAGTATTAATTTTTTACGAGCATGTTTAGTATGCATTGGTACCTTGTATGAATTTATTCCTTGGTTCAAAATTTTTCAAGATAAAGGGAAGAAAATATAGAAAGCAAGAAAACGAATAAAATCGACAAAAAACTCACCTGGCCCATAACTTATTCCGTATGCACATACAAATACCATAAGTGACACTACTGAAGATATTTTCATTGCTAGAGAGATTGCGTCTCCATGAGAGGAATCCTTAAAATTGTTCGTGGTATTACCTCCATCACTATAATTTAGTTCTCTAGATTGGATTTTGTAATTTTGGTAATCTTTCAAATATATCACGTTGTCCATAGTCTCATTGTAAGAGCCTATTCCTTCATTTGTCAAATTTTGTGGTACAAATATAGGATGGTGATGAACCAGCACACTTTTATAGTTAGCATGGACATGGTCAGCTTCGGTAAGAACGCCAACCACACCAAGAGTCATAATACTTGCAGCCATCAGGAGGCAACCTACTAGCAGAAGAGATCTGCGACCAACTTTGTCAACGATCATTAGAGTAAAAGTTGTAGCCAGTACCTGAAATAAAAGAAAGAACAAAATGCTATTATTTCATAACCTTTTAACCAATTCTAGTTACTCAGATAAAGAAAATTTTTATACCTTGAAGCTTTTAAATGATAAAAATTACAGAATAGGAAGTTATTTACTGGGTGGGCAAAAAGTCAGTATACTTTTGAAAATTCCATAAAATCCAGAAAAAAAATCGGCAGAAAAACAACATATTTCACGGGGTTCCGTGTTCGATATATAAAAAATAAACCGCCATGATGTCCGGCAGAGTTACCCACAAATTGCATTGAAAAGAAGGATTGATAAACTGAATACATTGAAAACATCCTTTACTTTAAAGAAGAATGAAATATCCTAAATAAAAATTTCCCCCACGACCCTCGGTATTCGGTAAATCCCCTAATGACCGCAATCGCACCCATACTTTTGCGAGAAACAATTTTGCCTATATCCTATCTTGAATGTGGTATAGGATTCACATTTCCATAATCTGATTTTAGTGCTCCATACATCCTTAAGTAATCCGTATTATTTTTGTTCTACTTAACTGAATGGAATATACTACTACTTACTTTCACAACACCCAGTCCAACAGTAACCAATGTTGCTAAACTATCTGAATCATAGCCAAAATGTTGAAACACAGTAGGCGCGTAGTAGAGTACATTGGCATTACCTGAAAACTAAAAATATCAACTCAAATAGGTAATTCAAATTCAAAAGATAAAAACAAACGAAGAAGATTCGTTGTAAAAATTCTTATTCTATTATTTTCTATTGTTTTATGTTACCTGCTGTAAGACGACTAGTGTCATTCCTAAAATCATTCTGCCTCGCATATTACTTGAAACGCTGAACAAATCTAGATATCTTTTGTTCTGCAACGGAAAGAAAAATAGAAGTAAGGTTAGCACAATCTATGTGTCTGACATATGAATGAAATGTATAGGGTACGGTATGAACAAATAATACAGATTAATTACTATGCAAAATTTTTTATATTTGTAATTTTACGCACTCTATATATTTGCTCAAAAATAACCAAAACTCATTGAAAATAGTTTTTAAGAAAACTTAATGATTCCATTTCCTATAAAAGATTTAAATTATTTAAAGAAATCTTTAAATTTATCGCGACAAACCTTTTGTTCTTCAATTGAAGCTATTATTGTTTCCATTTCTTCTTCAACATCATTTTCATTCCTTAAATTTCTTAAGACTTTTCTTGCCTGTAAGTAAAATGATAACGTTTGTATTTTAGCATCAACAGATATTTGGTAGAATATTTGGCTCACTTTAAAGGGATAAGTTAAAAAAAAAACGAGTTCATTAATTTTATGTAACCATAACCAAACTATGAAATCAGCACACCAAAAGTTCTGCAATGATCTAAAAATTAGAAAATTTTGAAGAAAAACTTATTTTATATTCCTTAATCTTAATATAACATAAAAACTTTGTCTTAAAAAACTTAATAGATGTTATGAATATTTATGGTTGTATTCCAAGTAAAAGCTTTTCCAAACCTTAACCTGTACATTAATTTTTTGCACAATCATTTTTTTCTGTATCCGGGAAAGAATATTTTATGTTTATTGATCTAAAAATGGAATATAACAGAAGTGGAGTTTCTTTACATTTACAATACTCCTTAAGATATTATTTAACCCTCCAACCATTTTTGAACGTTACATCAAACTCAAAAGAAATTTCGAAATTTCTTAAAAATGAACATTTATTCGGAATTTTTTAAATATTACTTTGGGTACAAAGATGAACTTTGTATAGCTTTTTTTCAATATCTTTTATATGATTTAGAGTTCATTTAGTAAATTAGAAAAATTCATTTCAATGTGTACCCCTTTTCTCAATAAGGTTATAAGAGAAACCACGAAATTTTCCACATCTGTAAAGTTTTTTCCCGCTTATCCCCCGGTTTGCTAAGGTTACAGTGCTGCATGTGTACATAATGGATCTCTAAATAATTCATTCAATAATCTCAATCTATTCTAATAATCTCATTTGTTAAAATGATAAGAAGGTTAACATGCATAATTTTTGTGAGATATTACATATGTTAAAAATTACTGCAAATTATAACTTAAAACAAACAAAAATTCTGACTCAATTAGTGGAAACTTTTAAGAGAATTAAAAAATATAAATATTGGCTTGTGTGGGTTCTGAAAAACTTCATTAATCATAAATCTGAACCAGTATACTCATTTGATTAAATTGAAAATATTAAAAAGTGAAGCATCATAATTCTTTTTTATTCATTTAATGACTAGTTCATCTTGCATAATAATTGCATAGCAATTGAATTGTTAAATTATTAGAACATGGAAATCTCTACCTGATCAGTTTCTCCCTTTATCAACAAGAAATGATGACTGTTGGGCATGAGTGCTACTCCAACAGCTTGAATTAAGGCTAAAACAGCAGCAGCTCCAAACATATATTTCCTAAAATGTCCTCAAGGTTTAATTAGGCAATAAAAACAAAAATAAAAAAATATTCAAAGCTGCTTTATTTCAGGTTTGCAGGATAAGAAATCTTTAGTTAATTGGTTATAAAATTTCCAAAATTAGGATACACGTATAATAGAGTGAAATCTTGGTATTAAAAAGCTGGTGAAATAAAGTTTAGAAAAAAAAACTGTAAGTAAACATTTTTTAGATTCTTTTAAGTTTCATCATTGAATTTTAGGTTTAAAAATAGTCTCATACCATCCATTATGAACTGTGATGAATATATAATTTATTAAGTAAGCCAAGAGGAATCCTGCGGTTATGCCAACTTCGTTGAGAGAGACCATCATTCCTCGCCGACTCTATAAAGATGTTTTGCACAGTTCAGTCTTTCAGTATACATGAAAATACAAATAAATAGTATAATATAGGTACATAGACTTGTTAACAATTATTAAAACCGTATAAAGGATGTGTTAGAGCAATAATTTCTTAAAGTTTTAAAACTGCATTCGAGCTTCCTAATATCGAGTTCGGATGTAATGAGAATCCGGTTTTATCGAGCAGGTAAGAATAAAATAGTTACAAAACAACGAACAATAATTTCTTGATTAAATCTCTTTATTTAACTAAATAGTATATTTTTGATCGCTTCACAATCATGCTAGAGAAAGCAAAGTATTTTTTCTTCAGAAACGGATGAAATAATAAGCAGTTGCAAGTTTTTTTACCGACAAGGAAATGGTATGAAGGAGGTGTATCTATATCGGAATGAAACGATAGGTTAAAAGAAGCATTCCTTAAAAATATATATCTTGGAAAATATTAGACCACAATCACCCCTTAAACGTAAAGTTGGAAAAATAATAATAATAAAAAAACTAACTAGGCTGCTATTGAACTCAGGTCAATAAAATACAGTTTTAAAATAAGATTATAGTAACAATATGACCAACCATAGGTTGGTCATTGCGCTCTAATATTTTGAAGGATATTCATAGATTTAACAATAAAAACGTCAGTGGCCTGTCGTTCATTGAAGAATTTAAGCACTTAAATCACCAGTCAAAACTTAAGTTAATAATTAAAATAAATAAAAGTAATAATAAAACGCATTTTGAAATTTCAACCGTACATGCATTAAATTATAGCTTCAAATAAATTTTTTTAAAAATAAATTTCAGCAGCTTTGTTTTGGGCACCTGTTGAACACATAATGGAACAAAGGAACGTACCATCTCATTTTAAAGATAAGCGTACTTTATATTGATTAATGCTGAGTAGAAGATTTATTTTTAATGGAAGGGTGCCATCACTAAACTTTAAGAATGGATATCATACCTATTGTATTTTTACTCAGTTTACTGCCATATAACTAGCTGACTCACAATATCATTTGATAAAATATCAATCCTTTTATTATTTTGGAAAGAAAGAATCCTAACATATTTATACACTTTTCCACATATCATTCAATATTCTTTTACTGACCTTTTATCGGTGTATTCTGGAAAAGCTAGTTATTCAGAGTGGAATATACAACGACTTACTATGAACAATGGAGTAATATGAGTGTATTCTTCAGAGTCAATACATTTCTTTGACTTTAATTGAAGAATCAATCTCAAATATATTTATCCTATCATTCTCTTTAAGTGAACAATACTCGCTAGAGATATACTTGCATTAATGTTAACAAAAACCAAAGACAATAATCTTATTTGAATGGAAATATAATATAAACACTCGTGCGTGACAGACGTACGCACTGGACCATATGTTATTAGTAGTCCTATTTATCTACTAATATTTTGTCAGGGTCTAGGTTAAACTGTCAAGAAAAATGGGGAACATATTCAGATTCCATACAGAAAACGAGGTAGACTTACTTCCATTTACAAGATTACAACATTAAGAAATTATAAAATGCTTTACATCTACCATATCGATAAGATTTCAGAAAACGGCTTGATTGACATAATGATGATACTAATAAACATTGAATTACTGTAACTTTCCATACATAATTACGATAAGAAGTACGTAGCAATAAAGCCAAAACAGTATTTATTGCTCATTAAAATGTTTATTTGAGAGAAAATGGGGGAGTCGAGAGTCATTCGCATGCTTTTCCTTCCATGTTCAGATATTTTTTTCAGCATGTCATTCACATTAAAAAGGAACAGGAAATTATTCTCTCTCGGGAATTTTAAATTCGGATTATCGAAAGAATCCGGATTTATAAAGGTTGTACAGTATCCTTTCCAATTGTACCCAACCATTTGAATTCTCTAAATATTTCACAGAACTTTAATTTACTTTGGCATTCATACATATCGGTACCCTTAAACCAAAGTCTCCATAATCAGCTTTCCCCCCTAGTTTCGAGAAAAATGCAATCGAAGTTTGGCGGGAATAAGCGTTTCCACAGATACTCGAAACGGATTGCTAGTTTTCAGCAAATCTATTGGGAATTACAATTGTCGGTTCTGGTATAGCGTGAAGTATCACCCAGGCACTCTAAAAATTAACTTAGGTGAAAATGAAAAAAAAAAAAGCAGATTTGCGTTTTTGTCGAGATGATAACGATATTATTACATGAAATACCCTTATGTGTTCTCTTATTTAGAGACAAAAATCGATTGAAAAAGACTCCCCACGGAGTCCGAAATACATCTACCCATTTCCATGTTTAAAATGAAACTGTGATTTAGTTGAATGGTTGAAAAATCCTTGAAAATTTAGTTCTTCCGATGCATTTAATTCTTTGAAAAGAAAAATGTAAAAGAGAAATTCATATTCAGTTTTTTTACTTACTGGTGGTGAAATCTCCGATATGTATGTACATTCAGATGTAACTGAGAGGGATACAGCAACGCCAACAATCAATCGACCCACAATGAGCATGGTCACATTAAAACTTAAACACAATATGATGGCTCCTACTATGAAGAGAACGCACGAAACTCCAATTCCTGCCTTTCTACCCCAACCATCTACGATGTTTCCTGAAAAGAAAATAACTTAAATCAAATCAAATCAAATTTATTAAAAAAAAATTAAAACATTTTGTACCATAGTAAAACAAGACCAAGACAATGCAAAAAAAAAAACAGAAACAAGAATTTAGGCATAGCCATCAGGGAACATGCGGTCCATTTGGGGGTTAAAAATCGGAAACTTCGAAAATTAGATCACAAAATATCGAACACAATAGGTACCTAAAACATGGTGGTTATTAATTTTAAAATTAGTTTTAAAAACTTATCTATAACGTTGACTACTAAAAAGAAATTACTACAATAACTATCAGAATACCAAAAAACTGTGGTGATAAACACTATTAAAGGTAATGAACAATCAAAATATTACTTCAATATCCAGGATTGCTAAATAACTAAATTTCTTAAAAATATACCTACTTTTCCCCCTAGATTTAGGTGTACACGATAGATTTCGTTTGGTCGACGAGGATATTTGTTCTTTTTTAATGTTGGTTGGAATTTAAGTACAAAATAAATGTAAATAAAGACAAACTTCATAAAAAAATATCGAAGATGCAAAATTGATATTACAAAATGTCTGCTTGAGCCTATTATAATTATTGAATGAAAATTATATTGATAAACGAGAAATGACTTAATTTACTTCAGACGAATCTACCCAAGATTTGCTTTGTTAAAAAAAGTCGAGTTAAGCATCATTACAGGTGACTGTTGCAGGAGTCCAGTTCTAACGTTTATTTATACAGGTTTATTTGTGTAGTGGAGCCAGAATGGTTTTCAAACTAGTAAATATTCGTATTCTACAATGAATTCTAAGAATGTTAATGGTATAACTTAAGAATTCAAAGTCATCTTAAACTGTAACAAGTTAGATCTAAATTTAGAGTATAAAATAGTATAATATGCTAAAAGTAATGATGATGAAAAATATTTCTTACCTCCGAAAAATGAAGCACAGAAAGCACCTATAAGAACTGAGCTAACGACCATTTCTTGTTCGAAAGAAGATAAAGCAAATTCTGTCTTGAGCTGCAACAAAGCTCCTGAAGTTATGCCTGTAAAAGTAAACACTCAACATTAAAGTATTCTTTTTTAGACATTTTCACTAATTTCAATGTAAAAGATCTATTTTTGAAGGTAGAAAAATATAAGTAAGATTACTATAAAAAAAAGTCTTAGCTTGGTTTACCTATGTCATAACCAAAGAGTACGCCTCCTACGGATGCTACAATTGCTGCAAATGTGACGTACAAAGCGGGAGGCATATTTTCCGATCATATGCTTTTCAAAGAAATAGCTGAAACAAAATTCAAATTAACACCTACAGGAAAGGTAAAAGGTAAACACGAGGAAAGTGTTGATGAGATATCGGATGTAGGGGAGAATTAGGATCCTTAAAAGTGTTTTCTTGTTTTTAGTTATAAATCTATGAGCTCTTAAGAAATTTCAAATGCTATGTAAATCTATTTTACTTTTCAACTTAACTTTCATTCATTCGAGAGATTGATGACTGATATAAAACTTTAAGTTAAACATTGTTTTAAAGTTTTTTAAGTATCATGACTCCTGGGTATACTTGATGCACAATGAAAGTTTTGCTTGATAATATTTTTACATAAAATGGCTTACTTGTCACAAATAAATAGATTTGAACATGTTAACATTTTGTTAGATAGCAGTAAAACGTAATTTAATTAAACTACAGCAACGCAAAAATTTAGTCAATGTCAGCTTGTGAATGTACGAAATGTCATAAAAATAAAATCTTAGTAAAATAACAAATAATGACCTTATAAAAATAACTTTTCTTTGAGGAATCTTAATTTAAATTGAGGAATCCCTTTAAAATTTGGTGAAAGTTTATGTTTATCAAAGTAATAAAAAAATTATAAAAGGCAAACACCCTCCTTTAATTTAAGAGGGGTTTGAAATAAATGTATGTAACAGGTGTCAAAGTATTAAAAGCAAGTTTGACCTTCTTTGCGTAATCTGTTTCGTTTAAACAATATTATAGGAAATAGAAGAATAAAAGAAAGTTGGGAAAATTTCCTCGGTATCCTAGCTCCTTCATTTAAAAACGTTTAAAATAATCAATCACATTTCATAATCCCATATTATAACTTTTAAATTAAAAGTACCAGGAATTATAAAATTATAAAAACATTTCGCGTAACATTACCTTAAATGTCAGTCTTTTCTTACGCGTTTCTTGTTAAAGAAGTAGGTCAATCTCTCTCTGTAATCATGTGTGTGGCATTTCTCATGTCTCATCATCAGTAACTTATCTGTGAAATGAAATAAAAAGCAGAGTTGAATGTGTGTCATTCAAAACAGTAAAACTAGCCTCTGGAAACCGAGAGCTATCTTTATGATTTATGAAAATAACTGTCTTATTTTAGACGAGAGTAAAAATGACGAAGAAATACGCGGTGTATTAAACTTGAATTGAATTATGTGCCCCGATATCTACATCGTTTCATAAGAGAATGGGTTTCTTTCTAAATAAGTTCTGGTTACGTAATGTCTGTACAACAGTTACAATGCAAGCGTTAAAAATTAATGGGATTTGAAACGTACTTCTTGAAAAATATAAATTTTATGTACGAGATTACGATTCATTAAAAACATTAAAACGGGGACGTGGGAAAAAAGGAGTTTAAAAGTAATAATCAATTTATTTTTTTTATCTCTGTTAACTGAAAATTTTTTATATAGTTTTATAGCTGTTTATAGTTTTATAGAAAATAGTTTTATCGCTGCAAATAGAATTAATGTTACAACTTAGAAGATTTTACTTAAAAATAATTCAATACTTTAAACTTTTTAAAATTATTTTTAAATTAATTTATAAAATTATTTAATAACTTAAAATTTTTCAACTATTTTTTTGTAAAATATTAATTTTGATTCCAATTTTCTCCAGCTGATAACCCTCTAATGCCACTATAATAGTTTCTTATGTAGTTGAATCCCATTTTATTTTACTGTTTAATTTAAAACTATTTGTCATTTTTAAGTATTGAAGAAAGTCACCGAAAGTAGGATTTAACCCGGACCAGTCAGTTATTAGGCAAATGCACTGTTGACACAGCTTATCTGCTGCTTCTGATAAATAATTTAATTTTAGTAAACAAAATGGCAGGTTAAACATTTAAGGCGCTTTCTCGAGATCAATACTGGCTAGTTCGTCCTATTACAAGCAGGAGAGGACAGCTTTGAGGTGTAGTATACTACAAACTTATGAGTTTAAATCCGATGTCAATTTCTTAGGTCGTGCATTTCTCATGTGTAACTGGATTATATCGCATTCTGTAAACTCTATTTGTAACAGCTCAAATGGTTCTTGAGGCCCTAATTTTTAACGTTACCGTAAAACGGAGTGAATCGGAACGCTAAGTTTTTGCTTTTAATTCCCTTGCAAATTACTGTCATGGTGAATTCGCCTATGGATAAATTTTTTAGGGATATAAGCTACTGAAATTAGCCACACAAAATGCAAAACATGTTTTATATTTAGTATTATGATTAATTCATTGATTAATGATAAACAAGAAAAAAAGAGACGCAATGCAATGTCCTATAGAAGATTTGTTATAGAAAATGTACTATCTGTGTGATAGTATACACGTGTCAAAGGCAAAATCTGAGGAGGGAGTATGGGGATGCATGCAGCCAACCTAAAGTTGTAAACCACAAAGAAATTAATTAAATTTCAAGGATTTATCAAAAATTCTTTCACTATTTCAATATTAATCTCCTTACATTTATGAAAAAGAATGATGAATAGGCATTTCTGAAGTTAATTGATGAAAATAACTTAGTTTTTGATTGAAAAGTTAGGGTGATAGTAAGTTTTTGGGATTACCAACAAGACAAAATAACAGAATAAGACATAATACGGAGCATGTAATTACGTGATTGTATTCACCCCTCATCCAATATGGATGTCTATCACAAAATCTGAATAAATTTTTTTTTTACCGGTGCTCCGATTTACTCCTATCTGCGGGGTGAATCACAAAACCATTAAAACTAATGAAAAAGAGATACAGATTTTTTCAAACATTTTGTTTTTGCTCAAAATTGAAAGAACAGAACAATACCAAGTATTTTATAAAACAATTTCACTGAAAAATGGTTTTTTAACCATAAACAACTGCCTGAAATATATTCTTCTTTTCTTGAATCGGATATTTCGAAAAGGGACCATCTCAATTTTTTTCACAAAAGGAATTTTGATGGATCCATGTCCTTTAAACGTCGCCTTATCGATTCCATTCAAAAACAGGCCATATTTCAGTGTCTCGAGGTATTTTATCCATAAATGAAACCTTGGTTGAAAATCGTAAAAAGTAAAATATAACACCAATAAATTTAAAAAATTCCCAACCGATTTGAAGTAGGTATCCCAGAATATGCCTTACAGTTAATAGGTGTTTTACGATGAGATCAATCAATGGCCCACCAAAAAGATGGAAAAAGAACCGAAGGACTTATAAAAACTTTTTTCCAATTGTTTTTTCTCTTTCAATTTGTTTCTCAAAAGTATGTTTATGTATTTCTCAAAGAAAGAATAGAAGTAGTACATATATTTCTCTAGGAAAGCATAAAAGTAAAATACAGTCAACTCCGCTTAATGTGATCACTTTTGTCCAAGAGTAGAATGATAATAATATCCGATTGATGATAATAATAAGCGATTTGATACCAGTAGAAAGTATCAAGCAGTGTATCTCGAGTGTTTGCTTTAAAATCACAACTTTGTAGTCCTAATTGAAGTACATAAACGAATACCTAATATGTATTTTGGAACTTTTACATTCTTAAAGAAAAATATGAGAGTGGAGCATATATTACTAATAAATTAATCATTCGTTTGGTATAATTATGTAATAAAATTTGGCCTTCAAACGGAAAAAGGTTTTTAGGGGATTTCATCAGATTTTGATAACATTAAGCGATATATTGATAACATAAAACGATGTATTTTGCATTATTTAAATTGGAGTAATTGGGACCGATCAATTTTGATAACATTAACCGTGATCACACTAAGTGGAGTTTACTGTATATTACTATACGTTATATCAAAACAAAACCAATAATTTTGTAAACAGATATTCATTTTGTAAAGGAGACATCTTCAGAGAATTTCTTCATTAGGACCCCTTTCAGTTTAAAAAAATGATATTTTTGCTTTATGATTCATGCCTTATAAACATAAGAAATATCATAGTAACCAAACAAATAATGCAATAATGCATGGACTTAAATGTGTGGCAATTGTATGCTTGGATTTCAGAAAGAAATTCTTGACAAAAGTAATATTATGTAATAAGAAGACAAAATATCAAATACCGAAGAATTTTAAAAATCACTTAACATTTCCAGTTTACACATTTAGCTTGAAGTTTCAAAAAATCCTTAAAATGAGCATTTCTCAGAACAGAAAGAATTTTAATCTAATTTCACTGGGATTCAGTTCACTTTTAGGAGTTCAGTGTCACTCAATGATCCCCATAAATTACCTAAGTGAGTAAGATCTGGGGGGTTTTCTGGATCTTTGAGGGTACATTCTGGGTCTTCTATAACAAAGTAAGACATAAAAAATTTGCTGAAAAAAAACTTTTCAAGCGTGAAAAAACTTTTAGGGGTTGTTTTGACTAATAGAGCAAAGTGAATGCACTGAAAAATTACGTTTTTAATTTTTTTAACCATCGAAAACATTTCCATCCATTAAGAGCTAATTTCTGGAAATGAAATTACATTAAAAAATAATGAGAAAAATTATAATAATTTCTAAAACTTTTTTTTAAAAATTCAAGCTCCATGAGCGTAGTGAAGATATTAACCAATTTTTAAAAATTTCGGGTAATTCTTACTAGATATGTTCACTTTCACACGGGTTTCAATTTGAAGTTCGAAAAAGCGTTTTTAATGAAAAGGTTGACATATTTACAGTGTTTTCCAACAGAATCTTTATTATACGTAATTGAAGTAAAAAATCAACAGGTTCATCAGTTTTTATCAGGAAGAAACTTTGTAGCAAGGAATAGACAGAGCACGATATTTTGATAGACCTTTAGAAGCTTTTGTTTGTAAAGCTGTCTAAAGATCCGAAAATAGCAAAATGCCTGCTTACAAGATATATTTTCATTTCAGCAAATCTTTTAATAACTCGTTATTTTAAAAACAGATATGGAAATACTGGGTCCGCCGTAATTTCGGTCAAGCTTTAAAAACTCATTATAAAAACAATGTTTGCTTAATATTTAGGTTTGCCATTGAATGATCAAGGGGACGTTGTATTTCCTCATCATGCATGTATAAAATAGTGGCTTCAAAATTAACCGAAAATTAATTCGTCATGCTATTACCGGCAGTATACTATCGTTTACTCTACATATTGAGCGTTGTGGTATATTTTTCTTATAAGTAAAATGAAAAGTAAATATATTGTGGTATATCGTTGTGGTATATTTTTCTTATAAGTAAATGAATAAACAACTATTGCATAGCTAAAGTTTCGTACAGAGAAAGTACTACAGACACAAAAAAAATCCTTTTTTTATTAAATTTTTGTATGACTGTGGATTTATTCGATTATAGTTAAAATAAATTTAATTAATAATTAATGGTGTTTACCAACAGCGTGCTTTCTAGCTAGAATATTCTACAAAATCCAGTTCATGAACCTCATATACTGGATTGGTAGTATGTAAACTTCATATAAACAATGCAGTAATTCAATTATAAATAGTATTTTAATGAAGACATCAAGTCATTGATAACTTTTAAGAATCGAGTTAAGATTAATTTGATGTATTAAGCAATATGAATAAAAAAAGAATATAAACGAATAAATTTATATTCTTTTTTAAAGGCTGGTCATCCTTTTTGAACTTCATTCTTACAAAATACATTTCACTAGGTTATATAAATTATAGGCACTTTCACAACAAACAATACTCTATAGATGCTATAATTACTTTTTGTGTGAATCCTTATTCATAAAATACTTGAGTCGTTTCAGAAAAAGAAAACACAAAAGGACAGGGTCTTGAACGAAAAGGAATCAAAAGAGAAATGAAACTTACTTTAATCCGTATGTATGAATTCAGATAAACACTGAGCCGGGATTTCGGTTCGTCTTGCTTTATCACGTCATCTGGCACGAGAGCAAACAGGTCTCCATAAATTTATGAGCACACGTGCTATTGTGTGAGTTTGACTCTTTCATTGGATTCCTTTTTAAATGTAATAGGCTTTTACTCCGTTCTTAATGGATGCAGAGTCATTCTGACGTTTAAGTAATTTCCACATGCGCGATAAGGCCCCTGATTTTCAGAAATCATGTAGTAATTGTTTAAAGAATGGATTTTTATGAAACGCCAGTCGTCCTGCGAATGGGGAGGACTAGTTTCGCGATCACAATCTCACTTTTTATCGATTAAGTTTAGTGTTAAGTTATCAGAAGGTTTTTTTTCTGCGCTAGTACTATACTAGTTTAATCTTTAAAGTTATGACAGAATTTTTCCTTTTTTTTTAATTTAATGGATATCTCTGGCGGTCTGGGTTTGAAAGGCTTACATCACTTGAAATTTATACGATTTTCAAACTTACCTGGTTATGCTGGGTGAAATGGTGAAACTGCATTACCAAGTAGAAATATTGAATAGTATTGCTCCTCCTACATTTATAACAAAAATGATACAGTTTTAGAAGCTAAAAATTACTAAATCTCATTCATAAAATTCCCTTGCAAACAATAGTTTCTAAAATTATAATAACTAAAAAAAACGATATTTAAAAAAAAAATTTTGTAAATTTGATTAGGAAAAAGCAATAAATTATACAGGGTGTTTCAAAAATCCGTTTCACGGCTTCCATTTGGAATCAAAATATCTTAGGGTTATAGAAGTAAGGTGTACCCTTAAGTAAGTGACCATACTGAATCCATTGAGACGGCTTACAATGCCTCTAGCGGCGAAATAAGAAAGTTGTAAGGAACTTAAGAAGTTAGGACGAAAACTTTAGTAAGAGAATTGTTTGAAATATCATGAAAACGTACAGAAAAAGTTTTCATGAAAATCGAACCTTAAAATGTTCGAGGAGATATTAGCATGTGGAAATAGCCCTTTTTCAGGCCTCAAAAATGAAAAAGTTTGAAAATTTGCAAGTTTCTTTGATTTTTTAATTAAAATTTATTTGTCTTTATTTAACTAAAAAATTCAAAACTACATGATAACATTGAAAAAACTAGCAATTTTGGTGCTTGTAATATCTCTTCCTAATATCTCCTCGAGTATTTAAATTGTTTTCATATAACTTTTTTCTGTGCGTTTTTCATGATATTGAAGTTTTTGAAGGCTTTGTTGCTTTAGTTTTAAATTAATTTTTTCAACTTTTTTATTTCGCCTCTAGAGTTGCTGTAAGCCATCTCAATGGATTTAGCATAGTCACTTACTTAGGGGTACCTACACCTTACTTTTATAACCCTAAAAGACGTTGGTTCCAAATAAGAGCCGTGAAACATACTTTTGAAACACTATAGTGTAAACAACTAATACTGAACAATCATAGGTAAAATTAATAAACAACTTCATTACAATCTATCTAATCGGATATCTCATCGTATTCACTAATGTTCCACATGTTTCTGAGCGTGAAACAATGCAAGAAATCGCAAATGATGCGTCAAATACGATGTGAAATTGCATATGCATTCGACACTTATAAACCACAGTCCTCAAAATCTTTCAGAACCAAAAACCTTTTATTCCACTTCTGCTTGTGTTTTATATATTCACTTTCCTTCTTACTACAGTAGACTCTCCATTATCCGAAAATCCTCATCCCGCATAATAGAATTTATGCTAATTTTGGTAAAATTTTTTTAGAAAAATGATAGAAACTGTAAAACGATTATAGAATAGGGCATTACTAATTTATTTTACACAAAAGGAAGAGAAATAATATAAATATTAATGTAATTTATATATACAATTATAAAAAATGCAGAATAAATAAAATACCTACCGTTGGAAGGGTTGACAGGAAGGCAGTTTCCCCGCACCCGCTTTCCGTGCTTCCTCTTTTTGGGAGAGGGTTTATTGGATTATCCGTAACTCGAATGATCCAATACTGTTTAATCAACTGTTAACTGTATTTTGAATCTCGACACCCCTGTCAGATTAAACGATTGGTTTCGCGGCAGGAAGTCGAACCAATACACATAAGATTTCGCATTTCAATCTAAATAACCTATAGAAAATACTTAGAAGTTTTCATTACCCATAAAAGATTTGTCTTGAACTCTCAAAAGCTCACTTCCTGTATTAATATACCATAGTTGAACCCCAAAGATTCCAATGAGAATTTTTATACCGATTTATTGGTTCAATATTTCTCCTGTCTTGCCAGGATGTAGGTCACCGTTGAGTTTCCCGTGGCATCTCCCCCGTTCAGGAATCCCATAAACCATTATCACCCCATGATTGAAGTCATGAAGTCAGAATAGGGAAGGAAAGATTGAAAAATGAGAAGACTTTCACATTCCAGGAAATTGATTGCAGTAGACGCTGTGAGAAAGGGGCTCTTTCGTCTTAGGAATGTGGCGGAGTAGCGCCATCATGCTTCAGTTTACCTTTATTTTCATACTACAATGCATACATATTGTCTCTTTTATTCTTATCATGGAAATAAGAATAGGAAATTTCTCCGAAAGGATTTCGCTATTGGTTTAAATTTTAAAAGAATCTTTTTCAACGGCCGATAACATGGATTGAGCATGACCACTTAGATCTAAATGGACAGAGTACTACGTCACTGATATGACGTGGCTGGAAGTCATTTTACCACTCCAGGTAGCTCTATCCAAAGAAAAAGTGTATGTTCGACAGTGCTCAGAAGCTTTTTCCATCGGACGGAGATCTCGAATTGCAATTTGGTTTCCAGACGTCATCAATTGACATTTGAGAGCTCTAGTAATATTCTCGTGGAGGTTACGGCTTGACTCTCATTAATCCTAACTGCAGAATATACGACATACGTAGCCAATTAAGGAACCACTTATAGAGATTCTTTACGTTTTCGTAACGTGATGAGACACTATTATACAGCTAACAAACCTGTTTAAAATAAAAACAAGCTCGTCTGTTTTGGACAGATAACAGTAGTCCACAAAATTGAGAATTTTTCTGTCCAAAGAACTAAAAGAGGCGATCTTAGGGGAATTTTTTACGCTGAAATCAAATAACTAAGTTGTTTTTATCCATCCTCTGCTTTTTATGACGCGTATTTTAATTTTGAATGAAATTTTGCATTTTACGTATACATACTAGATAGTATTAGACTTATTTGGAGTGTAGAGGTTGACATTTTTTACTGTGTATATCAGTACTTTTACTTTTACATTAGTATCCTCTACTTTGTCTAAAAATTTACAAACAAACGGTTTTGACTCAGCAGCGTCTAATAAAATTATTGTCATTAACAAAAATCGTAGCATAATATCCATAATGATGGTAAATATAAGAAATGTGATTAACTTTAACAAAAATTTAAAGGGGTACAAATACATTCTAATAAAAGAGAGAGAGAGAGAGATCACGTTCACATTTCATAAACATGAGAGAAACGTCTATAAAAAGATTACACCAGAACTTAATGCATGATTTATAGAGTGTGTGCCAGCTTAGAATGAGAATTTTAGGGAGAAAGTGAGAGATGCTGGCTCATCTTCTTTTAGGACAGATTCTGGCTTCTGGATCACCCCTGGTGGGGGAGATAAGGAGTGATAATGCTATTTTTAGGTCTCATATGAGCTTGATTGAATATAGGTCTCAGAATCCTTTAAGTTAATTCATTCATTCAATATCTAGGCTCTCGAGATATCTACAGTATGATTGGCGCAGCATTGTCATCTTTAGAGAAGAAAATTGGACCCAAATTACCTTCTAAAAGCTGGTAGGAATAAAGAAATGGGGTTTGTTATAGTAGCTATCAACAAAAATCATTATAATCAAATAAATAATTTAAGTTTTTTTTAATTTATTAGTTATCCTTGAAAACAGTTACTGTAAGCACTACGAAGCAATATAGTATATAATTGAATTGTAATTGTACAAAAACTGTGAGTGATGGAAAAATTCTAATTGCAGATTTGAAATCAGCGTACAAGTAAATAAAAATACCTTGGGCCAAAAACCTTGTTTGCCAGTGTAATATCACAGACGTTAAGGCTGCACTGTTTACTTTGTAAAGACACTTCCCTGTCTCTCACACTTCCATGATGGCTGTGATGAAGTAATAACGTTTGCTGTTAGCTTTAAGTACATGTAGTTCTTGGACCTATCTTGTTGAGGGCAACTAATCTACTCCAGAAAGAGTTACCCATACAGAAAAAATGGGGTGACTGAGGATTTTTGAGTTGTTGTGTAGTGCCAGAAACCTTGCATGCTCTTTTAGAGAATTCAAAAGTAAAAAAAAGTTTTCCCCAAACCTGAGGAGCTGTAACTGTTGTTGGTTTACAATAAATTGTTGTTAAAAGTAAACAAATAAGACTCGTTATAATTTCTGAAAAGGAGTCCTGGGTCTATCAAAATTACCAATATCCAAATCATTATTGAAAACTCGGAAATATTTGACAAAATTTTAGGAGAAAAATGTGCCTTGAAAAATTAACATTCCTAGATTTCCAGTTTTGTGGTAAGATGTAAACCCTTTTGCTAATGTTCAAATAGCGTGCTTCCTATCCAAAAGAACTAACATCTTTCATTATTCTCTATAAGGAATAGAATAAAAATACCCAAAATAAAAGTACCTTTTCATGGGAGTTGTTTCTTATGTTTAACATTTTTCGAAACAAACTTGAAATTTGATAGCATTAGGACAATTCAAACGTTTATCATTTGTTGGATTATAAGTAGATGATTGTTTTAAGTTTTAACTATTTATTAGGATCTTGCATTCTTTATTCACGGGTAGATTTTTCATCCAGAGAGGAATAACAGTCCCTTTTGGGTATGAATCAACAGGGTCGTTTCAAAGGATTCAAACCTCTCCAGTGTGAAATATTTATGATTTTTTATGTATTTTCCCCCTTAAAAGATTTGTGCGCAAAGAAGTGGGGTCCCACATACTCCAAATCGAGTTTATAAATCATGTTTTTCCATCCTTACCGTTACCAGCGCCATGCACACAAATACGCTTGTGTAACCGTTTGCTTTTTCCAGTTTAACACTTTATTTCTTTAAAACAAAAAATTAGCTTTCAAAATAAACTGCTTCCCATTCCTTTCATTAATATTAAGTTATTAAGTCATTAACAAAACCCAATTTCTACCCAATTTCTGTTTTTACATCTGGTAATGATAATTAATTCTACAGTTAAAAATGATTGGGATCGTCTTTAAAACTTTTGGAGACAAATTCAACTATATCACGTCACAAAACCCTAAAACACTTCCACCTATGTAGTTTAAACCGTTTAGCTGTGCTCATGGGCTTTAACATGTTATTCCGATTGAACTCGTATTAATAATCAATACATTTATTAATACATTTCGTCGTATTTTCTAATTAAATATAGAATACATTGCTAACGAACTGTTAAAAAGCACTGCAATAATATTTGAAAGGCTTCGTTAGAATAAAAAATATTTCAGCTCATCTATAGGAAAACATTTTTTAAAAATTCAAAAGATCATAAGAGTTATACTTTTTTAAAATTAGACCTGGAAAAATAATTAGAACCATCTCTACCCTTACACTCATTGGAGTTTGTAAGAAGAAATAAGTACTGTTAAGTGTCTGACAGAAGTTAAAATGGGCTTACAGAGAGAGTACCGAACAGTGATTTTGCGAAATTCTAATAAATTTCATTAACAGTTACGCAACCACCATAAAAAACTATTTTGAAAGAGGAGATTTTAAAAAATTACGCAGAAAAATTAAGTTGATTTTCTTCCATTGATGGCCAGGGCTATTAAGTCAAATGATTTTCTCCATCCAAGACACTAATTGATTATGTTTTCCAGCAAAACAGATGGTTGGGTAAAAAGAAAATCCTTTGTTTTCTCTAACGCACTTGAGATACAATGATGGCCTCTCGAATCAAAGGCTGGAGCCGATAGGAAGAACTTGTAGCTAACGAACCTTTCACTTGAGTGGTGCAGTTTTAAAGAAAGGAAATAAAAGCTAAAGAAATTTTTGACGCCTTTAATAGGTTATTTTCCAACCACAAGGTTGCTTCTATTGCATTAAGTTGAATTATGCTTGTGCTAAATTCAACGAATTAAAGTATAGCAGTTTATTCATGTAAATAAATGTTTAATATTTGGAAAGACTCTTAATGTATTTACAAGTACGATGGCATTTTAATTACTACCACTCCATTATCTATGAAAATACAACCTTTTTTTGATAATTAGTTTGGATAGGATTAATAAAAAAATAAGGAATATAAATAAGAGTGTATTGGACTTCTAATAAGCTTGAAATATTTTTAAAATAGTCTCGTCTATATGATTCGTACAGAATGTATTATATTGGTTATTTCAAAAGAATTTTATATAATTCAACTCTTTTCCCTTCGCTATTTAAAGAAAATAATTATCTTTCTTTTAATTGAATTGTAAACTAAAAAAATAAGTGTATGTTGAGATTCGAAACGGAATTTCGTAAGAAGAAGCATTAAAAATGGAAACAAAGATTTTATTTCTTCTTTTTTTAGTTATAAGAGTTTAAAAAATTTTAACTTCGTATTTCAAAAATTACCAAATTATGAAAAGTAACCTCAAGTTTTAATATAATTTTTAAAAGTCAAAAGTAACCAAACATTACAGAAAACAACTATTATGAGATGACTGACCGTCGTTATTTAAAGAAGGTCATTCCTTTTTATAAGTTTTTCCTTCCTTGAAATCCATTCCATTCTGTTTTCTTCTAGTTTGATTTGGAAACTTCTTCATAATAAATAATGAGGGAATTATTTTGATCAACATAAAAGTAAAAATGTTTAGATTATTTAATCATGTTTAATTTACGTTTAGTTTCCGGAAACCTTTTTAGCAATTTCTAAAGTAACTTTAATTTTTTTTATTAAGGTTTGGAATTGTTTGCAGAATCGATATTTTAATATTAGCCATTCCTCATTTATAATATAATCGTTCCCTATATAGAAAGCAGGTACAGAGGATTTATTTTATTAGACACCTGAAATGTATTGCAAGAGAATTACGCATTTACTAATCTATCGATTTAATGGAAAAGTACTCATTCAAATGACAATTAAAATCCCTTCAATCCTAACTGCACCATAAAATGGTTCCGGTGAAAAATCATTTGCGTGCTCCCTTATATGGTAGAAGAAGTGGCAGTACTCGCTTTTGAATTAAGAATGAATTAAAAGGCTGATCATCGGCAAGCAGTGTTGTGATGACGTCACCGGAGTAGAAGGGTCCATCGCGATAGGGGGTGACCGTCAGAAGATGCGGGAACGGGAGGATGCAGCTCTCGTCAATACCACTCGACTGCGCATGCGCGTCCCTCTTGAAAAGGTGCCCTGACAATCCGAGATTTTATTTTGCTCTGCCCAAACTCCCCTCGAGGACAAGGGGTTCGACCATGGCCCCCTTCTCTCCACTTCTGCTCTTGTGCTATCACCGCTGAAGTGTCCTTTCGCCGGAGGGAGAAGCTGCCGCTACACACTAGGAACCACACACTTTCATTTCGTACTTCTCAGGTGAGTTCCTCAATCTCCTATCAATGCCGCTGCTCGGTAAACAAGAACACGTTACACGGAATAAACAGCCAAAAACACCTCAAAGCTCTTAAAGAATGAGAGGGAAATTTGAAGGTCGGTCCCTCCCGAACGTGTGTTTAGAACCCTTATGAAATGAGGGAGGTGGAGATAAATGCTCGATAGGTATTTCATAGATTAGTAACCGGTTACAAATTATGTGTTTGAAATATTTACCGTATTCATCAAATATAAAGGCGAAATAACTCACCAAAATATATTTTTATTATTTAAATGGATTGTATACATAATACAAATTTTGTTTTTAAGAATAACAATTCCTTTTTACCCCGATTTGTTCTTTTCTTAACTCCATAAAAATATTAGTATAAAAGAATCAATAACCTTTTGAACACACCTGTAACCCAATAAACTTTAATCCCAATAAAATTTTGTTTACTTACGAGTCTAAAAGCTACCATTTGAGGAAAAGTTATTTGAATTTGCTCTTAGAAAGTTGGGATATTGTTTTTAAGTATTCATTGTGTAAATAAAATTAAAATACTTCATGGAAAAGAAAATTTTTAAAGCTAAACAATTAGTTTTTATTCTCCTATCCTTCCTCTACTTGGTATATAAGCAAAATATACTGGATTCTTAATTTGTTATCCGCATTTTCTTCTACTTAAATTTTTTTGGGGAACTGGAATGTTGTATTACAAAAAAAATTATTTTAAATTCTAAAATTTTTTTGCCCAGAAAAATAACTAAGTGGTATTGTGTTCTTCTTAAAAAATTGAATGTATATTCTTTCTTATGGGCATCAATATTATTAAATAAGTAAAACACATGGTGTAAGAGATATAAAATAAAATTCAATTGCATCATATGTACTATATGTTACGGGCAGAGTGATAAACCGGGTATTATTACAAATGCCCGAACCGAAGTGAGGCGAGCAATTTGATAAATTCAATAGCATGTATCAATGAGTATTTATCACTTTGCCCGAAATAAGCGGACATTATTAATAATTCCTGGATGTATCACTTTGACCGTAACATATACATATTTAGATAAAAGTATCAATGCTATGAAACAAGAATAGGTAGTATTGAGAATGAAAAATATCTCCCCCCCCATCTTTGTTTCATTCTCAAAAGTTTTGGAATAAAATGTAAAATTTGTCTTCCATTAAAAGAATTTGGAAGAAAAAAAAACCAAATTACTAATGAACGGAAAAAAATACTTTAGCGTAATCATTTAATGACAAATTAAACAAAAAATATCCTTTAGACCATTGATTAAATAAATTTATTATTAATGTAGCTATCTCTTTTTAAGTTAAAAAAGGCGTAAATAAAAATTTTCCTTGAAATAAAAATAGAAAACAAATGTACAAGGCAATAACTAAATGTTTAATATTCAAAAAATGACAAAGGCACACTTTTCAGTTTCAAACCATTTTTAAATATTTAGAACTATAAAACGTTATCTCATACATTTGTTTAATATTTAAGCTTTAAGATTGATTCATTAGCAATGTAGAAAGGGTCTAAAGGAGGTTCCATGTTAACAGGTCCCATAAATTGCTTCAACAGGTGAGTTCAAACACCATATAAACTTTATTGCACCGACTTCTGTATTAATGTGAAATTCGTATATAGTCTGACCGCCAAGAGAAAAACTTTGACAGAAAAACAAAACTTTGAAAAGAAGTTCAAATGTTTTTTTCAACGTTTTCTGAGTTACCATCACCGCAAAAAGTGAGGGGAATAACCTGTTACCATATCAATTGCCACAATATTATACGACGTAAAAAGTTTTTCTCGTGGCTGTCGGACTACATCCCTTTCCGATAACTACTTGGAAAAGACGGCATTAAATTTCTTAACGAATTTCTTAAGCAAAGGCATAATTTTTACGATTGCGGTGAAATGTTTCTGGACTTTTCAAAATGTATACTTTTTGATAGGTACTCTTTTTAGAGGAAAAAAATTAACATTTAATTTTTTCTGATGAAGTTTCTAATACTAGGGTAAAGTAAAAAAACAATATTAATAGTAACATATAAAGGGGAAAATCAGTCTGTTAAATATGAAAAATTGCATGGAGGCCTCGTGGGAAAGTAATAATACTTTTCTTGCCTCAAATCTACGCTTGAAATCGGGAATTATTTCAAATCCATAACTAGCTATACTGATACAGTTTTGTTCACGTGCGTTTTACAATTTAAGTCTTAAAAGAATCCTACAGTTATGTATCCCTGTGTAGGGGAGGAGAGGAAAATCATAAACCTAAAAAATTCAATGTTATTATGCGTAAAAAAGATTTTAAATCTTCTTAGAAACAAAAGTTGAATAAAAAAAGTTTTCCAGAAAATAAAATCTTATTTTTGAACGATCAAATTTTTCCTCTTAGTTACTTTTAAAATTAATTTTTCTTGTTTCTGAATAGATTTAAAAATTACAAAATGCTAAATTAAAAAGTGTTTTTTAAGAATACATTAAGTTACGTACATTAAGTTCCTTTGACTTTAAAATCTTTGATATGAAATTAGGAAATTAGAAACGATCTATTAAAATCTCCGACTGTTTTCGATTGAACTTGAACAGTTTGAGATTTATTTGGCCCGGAGCCAGAGGAGGCTTTTAAAAACGAGTTTCTCTTGTAAAATATTAAGTCAATTTTGCAGTTTTTAAATTTAACGCGTTAAAGAGGAGACATATTTCAAATTTAATAAAAAGATAGCAATTGAAAAGTCTAAGTTTACTTCATTTATTTACTTTATAAAACAAAGTTGCAAAGTTTTTAGTATAAAATAAACATTTACTACCTTTAGTTCTAAGGTATTATGTGCTTTTTGACCAAAAGTATCTCGTTGCAATTATTTGAAACACGAGTTTTAGTACTACTTTAGTCTTTCTGGGTTCATCCTGTTTTGAATAAAGTAAACTTATTAGTAATATTTATTTATAAAAATTACTTCAAGAAATATTGTATTTCAAAAAAATTAGATATAAAAATTTAATACCTTCCGGTGTGTTTATTTGGAAGGATATATTTAAAGAAATTAGTTTTTTCCTTTTGCTGTATTTTCTAACAAAATGTATTAATTACAATACTAGGGGGAAGTTTTTTTTATTTTAGCAATATTTTCGTAATTATTTAAGTAGTAAATTTGAGGTATGTGACCACATTTGTGCACGTCTGATAGTAAAATAAGAGTACTTAACTTCCTGAAAAGCTACTAGAAGACCGAGGGATTTATTATTTTTCTTTTTGTATAAATGAATTAGGGGAAAGCAGGACTATTTGATACACCAAAATTTAAACCCATTTTTTAGTCGAAGAACATTTTTTTTTACAGAATAAACTTTAGTTTCTTTCATTAAAATTTAGACTTACTGCAGAGCTTAACGGTTAATGCTTAGTTACTTTCATAAAGGCAACTTTTATTAAAAATGCGACCTAAATGACCTTGATAGTTTTTTAGATATTGGAAGTTACCAATATGCCCCTAGTACCAAATTGCCTCGTTTTCACCTACTATTAATTTGTAAAATTTAGTATTAGTATTCATAACATGAAATTATTCACGAAATCTTATAATTATATCGATAATGATAATGTAAGCAAAGTGTTCTTTTAAATTTTGAATCAAAGGCATGATAAGTGCTTCGGTTATAGTATAACTCCTTGCTACTTACTTTATGATAAGCAACTTAAATTGATTTCTACACTGCATCGCTAACGGCAAATTTACAAGAACGCTTTTTTGTCTTCAAACTAACATCACATTAGTTTGTTAGCTAGAATACTTAAACACTTCATTTTGTTTTGATAGTGTTCTGAATAAGTTCGATAACTGTTTCCATCCAGAAATGTGTTCCCAAAATAGTGTTGTAAAGTTAGGATGAAAACATGTTCTTAAAATAGTGTATAAAATCTGAACGTGCTTTTGAATTTTAATCGAAAACACTAAAAGAACACATTCATTTTCTGTCTCTCTGTAATTTTTTAGCAACACTTATTTAATACAACACTTAAATTTTTAGAATACATTTCTGGACAGCAAAAGCTTTAAAACATTCACAACACTATCACATCACAATAAAGTACAAAGTATTCTAATTAACAATAATATTCTAACTAACTAACTAACTAATTAGTATTTTAACCTACAATAATCTGATAACCTAGTTAATGAAACAAGTTATTAAGGTCTTTTGAGCATAATAATTTGACACTAAATAGCAAAGTGAGCACAAACTGTAAAACAAATTCGTCATTTTACGCATTCATTTCCGTGATCTTTTCACGGATTAATTTCGTAAGCTAGAAAATGGAATTTTACCGTGAAGAAGTTCACGAACTCATTAAGCCTAACACAAAATGTAAACTTTTCTTATTGAGCCTACAGAAGTGTTTTTTCAGGGTTTAAAGTGTGATTACATGAAATAAAAAAGTTTTAAAAAATTTAAAAGCGAGTAAACATTTTAAATGTTCTTAAATCACAGCAATTAAAATCCACAAACAGTTTTCTTCTAAAGTGCACGTCTGCTGAGATCGAAAAACTATTTTATGATTAAGATCATTAAGAAATATATTCGCCTGAAAGTATTTTTAAAATGTTTTAAAAATCTATATTAAGAACGAAGTAAACTGTTTCAGATAATCTTCACACCAGAAAAAGTATTCTAAACGCTTAGCACTACTTTTCCTTCATTTACTTGATTAAGTTTATAAAAATATTTTGTACAAACTTTTATCAAATATTCTAGCCTGGTGGTTAGACGCGGTAAATCAAATCCAAAAGTTGAGTTATTGGATCCAACCTAGAGCAATAATTATCATTAGTTTTAAATTTTTTGAGCCCATTGAAATCATATGACGGGAAAAGAAATAAAAACGAACATTTACTCAAATGATGGGAAAAGCAAAAACGAACGTTTCCGCAAATGACGGCAAATCCAGCAACAACGTTGCCGGGCAATTTCAATTTTTTGAAGAAAAACATTTTTAAAGTGCAGCAAACAGAATTCAATTGAATGAAATAATCTTCTAACCCCCCATGAAACATTTCACGAGTATCTATTGTAGCTTTGTGCATTCCTTAACAAATGGACTCATCTTGCTTCCCGTAACCAAGACAACAGAAGTCAACACAGCAGAGGACTCATCTGCCTTTAGAGTATCAAAGGAGTCTGGATCCACGCGAGGATGCGTCAGTAATTGGGGCAGAGATACTCGAGGAAGCGACGGGCTACAGCGCCCACAGGATTATTGCACAAAAGATGTGGAGACGCGTTGGATGCCGTTTATATTTTCGAGTGACGCTAATTCCAATTTAATGAACAGGGATTAGAAGATTATTAGTTTTTAAAAAGATCGACACATGTGTTGAAATGCGGGATTCTCTTTTTCGAGTAAGTTTGGAAGTTTAATATCACGTAGTTTCGCATATAATTTTACGAGTGTAATTTGTAGGTATCAATGCATCAAGAAGACTTTGTGATAAATATTGTGGTAATACCTTTCAAAAATATCTATGTGAATGGTTTTAATTAAAAATTAATGTATTCAAATTTTGTGATACAAATAGGGATATTTTTCTCGCTAGAATATTTGGAGTAATAATTAAAAATAAATATTCGAGATTAGTTATACCCATATCATATATTCTTATTCTTTTCACACGGAGTTTTATGTAAACTTTATTAATGAAAAAAGTTAAGAAACTTTTCATGCTATAAAAATAATAACTACATAGTAGGGTTTTAGCCTTTTTGATATTTTGATTGACATTTTTTTTAAATATTTATATACTTATTTTTGGTACATTAATGTAATGAAATTGGACACAAAAACTTTTCTGTAAGGACATAAACAAGTTGAATTTGAGGAAAACTAGAACAAAATGAATTTATCATTCAAACATTTAATTAAAAAACAGAAAGCTTTTAGAATTATTCATTATTCTTAAGAATTTCAAATCGGGTCACTGTGATAGGAAAACATATTTTAACCGTAATTTTTCATTTTCACAATTTGAGATTGCATTATAAACTTTTTTCTAAACTTGAAAATAAAATATAACTCAATAAATAACATAAATAAAGAAGTGTTTTCATTCCACTTTTAGCACATTAAAAAAACTCATGTAATTGAATAAAAGGTTGATACGGAAATTTTTTCTTTCCTGTTTCAAAGTTTTTACTTTTTTTTAAAAAGGCTAAAATGCAATGTATAACATTGGGTGAGAAGCCGAGGTAATGAGAGATACTAAATGTGTGGTAGGTAATATTTCTAAGTACTGAAAATTTAATTTAACACACTTCCGGGGTTATGATATTTTGTACTTTGGTTATCACTTTTACTAAACTACATATACTATAAGCTGACATAATTCTAAATGCAGAAATAAATAAAGTGTTAACTTTTAACATTGAGTGTTGTTAATTTTTATGTCATTAATTATAAATGCATTCATCTTATTTCAAAAAAGTTTAAAATCAGTAAATTAATACGTTTTGTTACTCACGAGTAAATATAAAAAGTTACAGAATTATATGACATGAAATAATAAAAAGATCAAATGAAAAAAGGTTATGTAAATAATATCACGTATTTTTTGAGAGAAAAGAATGTCATTGACTATTATTTATGTGACAAGGTCACATTTGTCAGAAATGATATTCAGATTAAACAAATGCTACATTTCGAACAGAAAGGTACAGGGAACGCACTGATATCTTTACCTAAAAATAAGTAAAAATAAAATGTAAAGAGTCAAAATTAAAAAAAAGGTTGAAAACTACTAGTTTCGGTCTCCTCTACTTTCGCGTAGTTTAATTACTTTTTATTTTCACCTGCATGATGTATTATGTTAATTTCATATTTTCTGTAAAAACGTACTGTTTAATTATATTTCGATTAAGTTTCCCAGAAAATATTTCCCAATGCATTTGTTCTTAGTTTTTTCACTGTTAAGAAAATCTAGTTTTACAATTTGTTAACCCTTCGTGTTTGTTACGATTTTAAAGTATTTAATCAAAAGTCAATTGTACACTCTAATTTTCATTAAATATTATTTTAAAAACATTTTATGTGTAATTCCTTATTATGAAACCGATTAGGTTGGTTATCTTATTTCAGCTTGAGGCTTTCTTTGTTATATGTTAAAGAATTTCTAAAATTGCAAGAGCTACACCTGTCCACTTTGCCCAGTCAAGTTTTTCACTTTTCCCAATTTCAAGTCAAAGTTCTTTTTTTGAATGCTTCATTCATCAATACAATATTTAATTTATTATACTGCCTATAAACTGAGCAATTTGTATTATACTGCATAAACTAAACTATTCCCCAGGGTCAAAGAGTTCAATTCTATTGAAATGATCATTTTAAAAGTTTCTTGGAACTTCTACTTTATAATCCAGCATATCTTATAGAATACAGACCTACATTAATAAAAAGCGAAATATTGTTTATTTTTTTTAAAAATCAGACACGGGGTTGATACTCTATAACTTTTAGTCCTTTTACCAAGTTTTTCTGACGTTTTATTTGCATAAAGATTAATTTTTGCAACTCGGAAGTTTTATTTTAAATAGTTTTATTTCACAATAAAAACAATGTTTTTATAGCTAATTTCATAAATTCCTATATTCAAGTTACACTAGTCTGGATAATCCTTTACTTGAAAAACTTTTGAAAACCCAAATTTGTTATAGTAATACTATATTTGTAAAAAACATCCCCCCCCAAAAAAACTTTTTTTTTTGAAGATACAGCTTTTTGTTTCTTTAAAAATTGTTTTATTGGAAATCACAATTCGAAGTGTGAAATTTTACTACTTTCAGATTTGAAGCATCATTAAATTTTAAATTTAACATAAATTTCTTTAGTACTCAACTACTTTAGTACTACTACTTTTGTGTTAGTTAACTACTTTAGTACTTGAGTAATTAAGTTAATCTTTTAATGAGCTTCTGTAAATTTGGTCACTACTTTATTTAATGCCACATCTACGCTTTAATACAAGTATGGTAACACTCTAGACTAGGAAATTGCCCATCAAACTACTCATTAAGTTAATATGTAAACTAATAACTTTTAAAAATAAATATTTATAAAATGCACAATAATAAGTAGGTACTGCGAAAAATGGAATATAAAAAATTAAACTAAAACTTTCGTGCATTACATAATATTTACGTTTTTAATATTATTGTGTTTCAATTATGGTGTTACCTCACTTATTCCCAAATGTAGTTTCTCTAAATATGTCTTTAAGCTTTCTCTCTGTCAGGTTTTCTAAAAGTTAAAAAATCAAAATCAACGAATAATTTGTCTATATAAAGCAAACATGGTTGAATATTTCCCCTCACACATTTCATTGCTTTCCTGAAGCCTCTTCTGCATTTATACACTTTCATTCAGGTCAAAATGGACGAGGATGTAAATAGCTCTCCACGTTAATTACTCGATCGATGAGGTATTGAAGCGAGGCTTCATCACACAGCTATGCACTCAAAAATCTTCCGAAGAAACGCCGACGAGGATTTTCGGATTGACGTCAGCTCTCTTCTCAATTTGAGACACGTCTACCGTATCGCATATTTTCCTTAAATATAACTGTGGTCTAAAATAAGGGAATATCCGTTTAGCTCCTACAAATTTTCCACACTTTTTGACCTTAAAGCGACCTCAAAGCCCCTCTTTTGGCCAGGGTATGGAGACCTCCATAGATCTCTTATCATGATTTTAACTGGTAAAGAGATGATTTTAGGTATATTTGCTTGGTTATTGAATAATTCAATGTTTCAAATATTCCCGATGTTCAAGTAGTTAAAATATTTTCTACTTACGTTATAAGAGTTTGATACCTAATAATCTAATAGCACCTAAAAGAATGGGAAACATAGTACCATACAGCATGGGTTATCCGAATACATTTGAACTGAAACGTTCAAATCAAACAAAATTTATTTACTGAAAATGTACAATACTGAGGTCAAATAAATCAAAAGAGGAAAAAGCGTTGATTAACAGTAAGCATTCCACAGTTGAAATTCAAATTTACACTCAATGTACCTACTAGTTCAAATAGCGGCAGTCTACTTGTTAACTCTTAGACGTGAGCTAGATTTATCTGGAACCCCCCTCAAACTATTATTATCTCTGTAGAAATTGAAAGTTATGGAGTCTTTTTCCTAAACAAGCCTTTTCTTATGTTAGTGTACTGTTTATAAAATGTGCGATTCTATAAATGTATACAGTTTTGCGTTCAATATCACTGTTTCTTTGTTTAATATTAATTACTTTTGAAACTGACTTAACTTTTTTTTGTAAATGATAGATTAACCAAAAATAATCCGTTGTTCGAACACTCATAGTCCCTTATTTTGCTCTATTTCAGCGTTTCCCAACCAGGGTTCCACAAGAAATATGAATACCCCTTCTAGTGGCGGTTGTAGGTCTCTTTAACACCCCCCCCCCAAAAAAAAAAAAAAATTCTGAAATTTTCCGTGGGTGGACCTCATTTACTTAGGGGCTCAAGATATGGGGTAGTTGTAATTAGTCTTTTTAAGGTGTAAAAGGAAACTTTCCGAGTTCCTATCATGGTTCCCATATTGCAGGGAATTCCTGAAAAAACTTGAAAAGAAAGTCAAGGGAATTTTAATTTGACAAAAAAAAAAAAAAACCATCAGAGGATAGTCAGAAAAAATTATTTTTGTTTCTCAAAACCTTGAAAAATTATACAGAACACCTGGAAAATGAAAAAATTTGTTTATTTTTGTAGGTTAAATTGTACTTCGTAGAGAGTAATTAATATTAGTTTAAATTTTATCAAGTAGGTATATTTTGTTATATCAATTGTATGTAATTGAATTTGTTTTAAAAAGAATAACTTATGATATTTCTGTTTTTATTAAATATTTAAAAGTATAATACAATATTTTCTTGGGGGTTCCGTAGAAATTGAACAATGCCACAAGGTTTCCAAGAGAGTGAAAATGATTGGAAACTCTGCATTCTACTGCATTGTTTTTAAAAGGTATTTCTTGAACCCCCAGGGATTTGCGAGATGTAAGTATAAAATGAAAATAAAATCGAAACGTCAAAATTTACTACACAGCTAATAATTTAAAAATAAGTAAAAAGCTTTTGTAGTAACTCAGGGGGCTCTCAAAAGGTTTGGAAAGCAATGCTTAACTATATCAAAATATTATACGTATATATAGAAGGTATATATGTTACGGGCAAAGTGATTAATCAGGAATTATTAATAATGCCCGAAGTGGAGGCGGGCAAAGTGATAAATTTCATTCATAAATGCCATTGAATTTATCACATTGCCCGCTTCACATCGGGCATTATTAATAATGCCCGGATTTATTACATTGCCCGTAACATATATTTAAATAGCTATAATATTACAGGTTTAAATAATCATATAAGTTTTAAAATGTGTTTAAAGTATTATTTCCCCCTATCACTACCATAAACGGAAACGGACGTAGACCAGTTAATCACACGAAACTGACTAAAAAAGATTTTGTTGGTTGATAAATGGTAAATATCGACCTCGTTGTCGATGAAATATTCAAGTAGGTGTTGTTCTATCGGTCTGTATAGGGGTCGATGAGGGTATAAAGGATAAAGACTGAAAGATAGTTTATGACATTTAAGGAACTAGTTAAATTTTAATCCCACTTTCCCAATTTTATTTCAATGACTTTTTTTGAAATTTGAGATCTTTAAAATAGTGGAAAAATCTACGTAAACTTTACAAAACAAATCAAAAATCGATTCCGAAAATTCAGCGTAAAGCAAAAAAAGTACTTGATTTTAATTGTTTTAAGTAGCCTTTTACGTCAAAATAAACAAAGTCAAATTTTTACAACTACCTATAATAATATTGATTTGATGCATTATCTGAGTAAGGTTTTATTACTTTTTTTTCGTATAAATTATCATTTTCTTAAGTCTTTGGTCCCAATTAGACATAGTTTGCATGTACATATTTAAATGCATAATTACCTATAACTTTACTTTAACACGGTTTTCTTTCAATTCCAGTATCGCGGAAATTCGGGGTAAAGTTATACCGTATAACTCTATTACAATATTATGCTTCGCTTATACAATTCATATAACATTCTTAGAGAAATAAAAGGTGTTATCTTATGATAAAAATTTAAATAGTATTTCATTTGGTAAAAAAGAAAGTTTATGCCATTTAAAAATTACCAACTTACCGGAAAAATATCGGCAATTCGATTCATTTAGTGGAACGGCAACGGGGACAGAATAACGCCCAATCGATTTTCAACCGACTCTGAATCTCTCGGCTGAATTTAATTCGACTAGAGCAAGGAGTAATGTATTTGTTCATGGAAATATATATATATATATAAATCAAAAAAATGATTTCTATACAAATGAAATGTTTAAATGTATATGGTTTTTATAGTTTCTATACAAAAAATATACCTATAGTTTGAACATATTTCACATAAAAAATGATATAAAGTAGGATACCATATAAAACTTTGTTTAAAACAATGTTTGTAAAACAAGCAATTTCTATTGGGGGTATGAACAAAAACTTCAATTATGGGAAATTATTTTGAAAGAGGAAAAGTAAATATTTAGATTTTTACTGTTGGTGACAGTTAGAATTCTACTAAGATTTCTTTTGCTCTAAAGAAGCTTAATGATCAAGGTTTTGTTGTACCCGGGTGATAGGTTTAGAATAAATGGTATTTTCACGATTTGAAATTAACAAACTTATTTAATTGCCAGATACTCATGGCGACGTTTTAATTTTTTTTTTTTGAGAAATTGAAATACTAAATTAGTCACAATAGTTAGCAACAACTAACTGAGGTAATTTGAACCTCAAAACTCATTTTTGGCTGTCTGGAACACTTTAGGTCTCAACTCCAAGTGAAGTTAAGTTAATAACACCTAGAGCGGATCGCTCTTCTCGCTCCTCCTTGTTACGCCACTAATGGAAACGGTAGTTTATATAATATTTTTTTTAAATATGGGCAACCCTCCATTTTATTCATTCCCCACATTTTTTTGTAAGGAACCGTTTCCACTTAACCGGATCCGTTGTGGTACGGCAATCCAGTTAAATCTTGGACGAATCACAGTGAGCCAACTAAAACTGACGTCGCTATTGTATCTCTGTGATTCATCAATTGATCTAGCCGTACCGCAACAGATCCGGATAGGTGGAAACAGTTCCTAAGTAACAGATAGTACCTGTTGGTGACGTTTGACATTCCTTCCTTCCAGATGGCCTTCTTCTGCTCAATTTCTTGCTCACCGACAATCGAAACTTCCATGCCAAGTGCACTGACTCCCCGAGCTAGTTGAAAGACAATCAGCGGGCGGCGAGATGTGGAGACTCCTCTAGGACCCTGTAGTAGCAATGACCAGCAGACGCGATAGCAGCGCGACCACAAGCAGCGAGCCCAAGCTCAAGCAGTACTCTGCGGCAAAGATGTCCGTCGACAAACTCAGCGACCAAGAAGGTAAGGAGACCGACTTTGCAAGTCTGAAAATAGTTTTGTGTTAATAGTCGACGAACCCCTTTTTTGAGATCCTTCCGTTTTTAAGAACAGTAAGCTGGTCTGGAACTTAGCCCCATAGATATTAATAACTTACATAACACATACAGGGTGTTTCAAAGTCCGTTTCACGGCTTGATGGAAGTAAGGTGTAACTCCTAGGTAAGTGACCACGCTGAATCCATTGAGACTACCTACAGTTCCCCTCCTAGCGGCGAAAAAAGAAACTTAAAATTAGATAAAAACGAAAGAAGACAGAGCAAAAAAACTTTATTGAAAAAAATTGTTTTAAATATCATGAAAAACGCACTGAAATAAGTTTAAGGAAAATATTGTAAATATTCGAGAAGATATTAGGATGTGAAAATTGAATTTTCAGGTCTTAAAAAGGAAAAAGTTTTTAAAATTTATAATTAAAATTTTTCCTTATTTAACTAAAAACCTCAAATCTACATAACACTGAAAAACTATATCCTTTAATATTTAATCTAAGTGTTTTACTTTTCATTTCGCCGCTAGGGGCGCTGTAAGTGGTCTCAATGGATTCAGCAAGGTTACTTCTTGGGGTAAATCTTAGTTTCATGACCCTGACGTTGGTTCAAAATGAAAGCCGTAAAACGGTCTTTTGAAACACCCTGTATAACTTGATGATATGACGTAATGATAGCTTGCATTTCCCTGTGCGAACGAATTTTTGCGAATTCATTTCCACACTTCACTTGGCTTAAATGATGTCAAACGACACTGAAAAGCTTTTTCTTTTCTAAAATATTGGTAGAAATTCTGGTATAGGCTGGGCAACGCCAGTTGAGTAGAAAGCCTTTGATTGGGTATTGAATCTAGTCGAACGTTAAGAATTAAGAAAAATGTGTGAACTGTGAAATCCAGAATTGAGGAATGAAAAGCGTGTACTATGTATTTTCCAAAATGAAATGCGATTTAAAAAAAATAAGAGATTTATTTTACCCCAGTTTTGATCATTCATTCTTAAATCATCATTAAGTTTAATCATTCAGGATTAATTATCGAAAGTAATGGTTAGTTTTGATTGTTTTTATTCTGGAAATGGCGGAGTTTGTTAAAAAAGGCTCAAAGTTTTACATAATGCTTTTTTAAAAAGTTTTTTTAGTAAGTAAGTTTTTTGATTTTACGAACTTTTTTTGTATGAACTATTTGAGTGTTTCCTTACGAAGTAATAAAAACGAGTTTCACCTCTTGTCAAGTACCCTTCCTTTGAAACGTCTGTCTGTGCAAGTAATTGCATTAATTACACAGGTCTGCAATTAAAAAGCTGTTTGAATAATTTTAGCGATTTCCTATGTATTTTGGTGTGCTGATAACGAAAAAAAATATTGGGGGAAAAAAAAGTCTTACACGTTTGGCACAGATTGCAAAATTATTTTCAAATTTGCCCATTTTTCATAGGTTTTGTACATTCCCAACTCCTTTATACTTTTAAAAATTAGAAGCTGCGAATAATACACTTAGTTAGCTATCTCATTAGGACATTATAGAAATGGAAAAAATATCAGGGAAGATTTAATAGTACTATAATGCCGAACTATCCTGAATGCTCCGTAGAGCCATTCTTGTTGCCACCTGCAAGGGTAAATGTACTAAGAGAAGCCTCATAGGGAGAAAAAGTTGGTTTTAGAGCGTGTAAATGAGCTTGTTAGATAAATAATGAATTTTATGATAAATATATAACAAAATAATATTTTATAAACCTATTTTCATTAAAATTAAAGCAATGCCTTATTTTACAAAAATACCTAAATTTTTCAGGAAACGTGACATTCTAGGGAAAAACAGAAACCATGTAGAATGTTATAAAAATATAATATACATTTACGTGCTCAGATATCAAATTATTTAAGCTAATTCCCTAGGTATATCTTGGTAATTGTTGCCATGTAATAAGTTTAAAAAGTAACAAAAATCTTCCATTTTATTACAGATTTATCCACATTTGCCCTAATCGATTTTAAAACATGAGAACTCAGGCTTGGTTAATCGAATTGAATGCCGATTTTTGTTTAAATTTTATCAATGTGTCAATTTAATTTAAAAATTCTGTCTCAAACATAACAAGGTGGGAAGGGTGAAGTAGAATTGTAAAGCTAAAGCTTTGTATAAATGATTGTTGCAGTCTAAAGATAATTTAAAATACCGGCATATACTATCATAGATAAACAAATAGCTCTTCATGTCAACTCTTAATAATACTATTCTAATTTTCTTGTTATTTTCAAACGCCAGGGACAGTGATTGTAATGATTAGAATACTGAGTTAGGGTGATATTGTGCCTTATTTGGGTTTTCTTTTTTATTATTGATAAATACTTATTTAGAAATAACTCAACGCAATAATTTTTAGGTGAGTAAAAAATAAAAGTTACTCATAACGATAGGAGAGCAGAATTCTATTGGAAACCTTATCCATGTAAGCTGGTGGATATTGGATAAGTAAAGATCTAGGAATAACAAGCCAATAATGCAATGGAAATATGCTGTATGTAATCATACTTTACGCTTGATCAGTTCGTGTACATATCCCCAAGTGCTCCAAGCTCTCTTTCAGTTATGTTATCACAGCGGCGTCGCATTGATTGTCTGATCCTTTCTGAAATATTGGGCATTTCGGGGACATAACGACTTGCAAGAGCGGTTCTAGTAGTGGTTCCACCAATGAAATACGGCCAACTAGACTCATATAAGACCACAGGAGCTCGAAGATGTGAAGTGTTAACGTCACTTTTGATCGCACTTTGGCAACTACTCAACTACACTTTGAATTAAAATATTTAAATTTATTCTAATGAAACTTTCGGCGTACTTTTCAAATGATATTAGCAAGATGATTTTTAATTAAGTTGTTACCAAGTAACCAATTTCAATTAAAATAACAATTATTCAGGTTTTTTTTGTAATTAATAATAACCTCGCTAATATTATTTGAATTGCTTCGAAAGTTATACTTCAGAGCCAAAAGGTCCTGGGTCCTATCGCTTAGTTTCTCCAGGAAAAGAAAAACTGAAATTTTAGGTTTAAATTCAAATTTGGAAGTGATTATTTAATTAACTTTATTTTAATTTCAAACTTTTATAATTTAAAAAATTCGAATAAAATATAAAATTTTAGGTTCTTTTCTCTCCTGATGGAGAACTATGCGAAACGGAGAGCGAATAGAACCTATTGGTTCTGAATTCATGAATGAGGTTTAGAATTTTTAATTTATTCAAAGTAAAGTTTAGTTGCGGTGAAAGAGCGATAAAAAGTGACATCAGGATTTCTATTACACGTCACAATTTTGAGCTTCTCTGGCCTTATGAGTCTATTTGTCCATGAATGAAGGCGGTATCTGAGTTAATGGTGAGCATTTGAAGTAAACATAACGAACACTTGTATTTACTGATTTGTTAATGTAAAGTACGGCTATAAAAATAATTTCTACACCTATATATGGCTTGTTATTATTGCATCTTAATATATCTGCTGGTAGAAATAATATTAAATTGCAATTTTATTTGTCTTCTCTCTTGGGAATTCGATGGCTGAGTTTCGATGTTTCGAATAATAATGTATGATTGCTTTTGAAGGGTGAAATACTAACTTTATTAGACTCGAGGAGATGATGACTCATCAAGAGTAAAAATAGTAAAATAAATATTACTGGTTTAATATTAAAACAAATCTTAGTTAAAAACTATGAAAATTTAAACAAATAATTTTACTAGTTGAATTTCAGCACACACAACTTAATGTGAAAGAAACAATTCACTAAATTTGAATACTTATTTCAAGAATTTTTCCAATGCTTTTCAACTCTGATTTTGATATGGGTACTTTCCCTGAATTTAAGTTGTCCTGTTTAAGAGTGTAGTATAACATAAAGCTATTTGACAAGATAACTAGGTTAAAGTTCAAGCTGTAAGTAAAATTTTTGCTATTTAAAGGTAATTTAGTGTACGGAAACGGAGGATAAGAGTGCAGTCGGGTTTTTCCCCGGTTGGCAACATTGTAAACGGAAGCGAGTATGATCACCTGTATCATAAGATCTTAAAAGACTATCCTTTACATACTTTTTGTATTTTGTTTATTAGGTAAAATATGATTTCTTTGAGTTAACATCTAATTTTGGAAGAAATAATTATTACTTTTAAAGAAAATACCAATGTAAGATATACTTTCCCGGAATGAGCATATTATTGGCATCATTTGAATTCATCTGCAGTGAATTTCAGGGTTCATTCAAGGACAAATTGAAGAATTAATACATCGATGGCTAAGAGTACGCATATACATGAAATATACGTAGTTGAGATTTTTGTACAGAGATAATAATATAAATCATCTTATTTTTCTTCACATGAGAATTATGTGCTACAGCTGTTGAATAAATGCTTAATTTTCCCTTTTAAAGCTTAAAACACGTCTAAAGCTGAAAACTAGCTCATATAAAATCCTGAAAATTAACGCTGTGGGATTTTTTATGAATTTTTCAAGATGATTGAATTCTGTATGTATTATACTTAAAAACACGTGGGAGGAATCTCCCAATTACAAAGGCAGTTGGTGTATTTTTTGCGATTTCTGCCACGTTTTCAGGACGCGCACTTTTGGCCTCACATCCTAAGTACTTTTACCCGCAACATCGTGTATAAGTAAGGATTTATTTTTTTATTTTCATTATGTTTTTAAAATATTTTTGCTAAAATTATTGATTTGTGAGTCAATAAACTAACCTTCAATAAATTATTTAGGATTTTAAATTCTCAATTTTATAGCCTTAAATCATTTCCTGAGCGTACTCTTACCCTCCTTTCCCCTACTGCTCTTTCAAAGTATGAATATTATGATTTCTTATCGTTATAGATAGCGTATTTTAGAAATGCCACTAAATTTAATCACTCTTTTATAAATTATCCAATTTTATCTCATGAAGTTATTACCGATCAAGTTATCGCTTCCATTGATCGGCATTCAAGAAACCCCATTTTCCCTCCTTAGGCTCTTGTATCGATTCTAAGGTCGTGAGTCGATTGACTAGTCAGCTAGTGCCAATCAGATGACATTGAGTTGGTGCCAAGTCCAGATAAATGATTCATAAGGTTCGAAGAGAGATGTTCAATGGCGTGGTTCGTAACTATAACGATGAGAAATCCCTTCTCATAGGTAATTACTCTCGAGCGTGTGGACCCAGTTTCACTAACAAGGGTAACCCCCCTCACATCATCAGTGAAGTAAATCATTAAACTAAGCGGCAATTGCGGTCAGAAGCGAATCTAGGATTTTGGTATGAGGGTAACTAAGGGGTGGTCCATAAATGATGCCCCACTTTTTGTACGCATTTCTGACTCCTCCCTCCCCTATCTCATTAAGAGTCACTCCACCATACCTTTTCTCTCTCTCAATTAATGATACTGTAATTACGGACAAATGACACTAATTACGCATATGTCTTTAGGTTTATTAGTTCTGGAGCTTTGGGTGTTTGAAAATGCAGGGAAAACAATTTTGCAAAATGGCTTTGGCATTAAAATGTACTAAGGGTTTTATCTTGTTTTTTATTGTTATTCAAAAATGACTGAAAATCAAAACTGCAATGATCTTGCGGGTGGGTAAGAAAAAATCTGAAGAAATTATCCTGTGATATAGTCGAACTAATCCATAGACAAATTTTGACACCCCAAGCATTTTTATCAGACGAATTTTTCTTTTTCCGACACACCCTATTGGCAGAATGAAAGTGCGTAGGGGAATTATTTATTACGTTATTATAAAAACAGATGCGCGACTTTATCCAAATTACAAACAGCTATATTACTGATTTTGAAAATATTTACACGAGATTGTAGTGTGCTCGAGACTATTTTATGATGTGATGAATAATACTGTAGAGATGTCCACGCTAGTCATGCTGGACTAGTATGAGGATTCTAACACACCCTATTCCCTAATATTTCGAGACCCCCCTGGGGTTGCGACCCACCGGTTGAGAACCTCTGATGTAGAGAGAGGGTGGGATATCATTTAAGACAGTCCCTTATGCCTTATTACCTCTTTTTCTGTGAAACTAATAAGATTAAAATGCCATTTGTGAAGGGATTTTGATTAAAACCAAGGAAGAGTGGCAAACTCTGAGAGGTGCAGCCAATATAGTAGCTCCTCTTTCCTCAAATGTTAATCTATGGGAAAATATTATTAAGAATGAATGAGTAGCAACTGACCAAGACCGAACTCTCGCATAGTGTACCCAGATATGATGAGAAACCTTGTCAAAAAATAAAAGAGGGAGAGTGACCAGTGGTCAAGGGGCTGTAACAAAATATCAATTTAAAAAACTGAATTTTCGAAATGAATAGGATATGTATTTCATAATTTGCCGGTGTGCTATTAGGCATTTTAAGGAATACTGAGTATATTTGTGAAATATTTACCATTTCATAAATTGTCGGCCAATTTTAGGCATGGGGAACATCGTATACCTCGGACCCATTTTTACTTTTAACCTTGTAATTTTTTTTTATTGAAAATAAACTGATGAAGCAATTTTTCCTCAATTCATTGCACAACATATTTTTTTTTTCGGAATTTTAATTAAGTATTTCAGTACATAATTAGCGAAAGTTTAAATAAATGTATGTAGATAGGTCCAAGGTACACCACTGGTAGTGTATCTTGGTTCCAAGAGTAGTGTACCTTGAACCTATGTCAAAAATCTAGTTTATTTCTTATTTAATGGATATATGAGCCTTCTCTTAAGAAACTTAAAATTCCCTGATGAAGATTTAACTATGTGAAGGTTAATCTCGGGTACATTAGGAGTACGTCCTGATCAGTTATGCTTATATTATGCTACCCTTGACCACTGGTCCTTTCCTCTTTTTTTGGGGAGGTATGTAATACCTGTCGGGGAATTGACCAAATACACTTTATTTCATACTTTGCCTAAATAGTATTAGTAATTCTTAAAACGCTTAGGGAAAGTATAAAATAATTTTCATACTCTATACTTGCTTAAAAGCTCTAAAGACATTCCATTTCTCAGTTAGACATTCTATAGAATGCTGGCATGTCATACATTGTTGGTTAAATATACATTTCATCATATGGATTAAAATATTACATGTTTTATAATTTCAAAGTGAAAAATCTGAAAAACATCGTTAAATCTTAAAGTAATATATAAATATTTTTTTAACTAATGACATTTTGAGAATGCAAATGCCTTACATAGCCTTAGTGCTTATTCTTTTTAAACTATAGGAAAAAACGATGTTTTGAAGCTAAAGAGAATGGATATTAATATACGATTCATTTTTAGTCAGGTTACTAAAAGATCAAAGTTAAAGAAAAATTTCATTTCATTTTAAACACATTCATTCTTTCTCTTTCTTGTAAAAGCCTACATTTGGTTTATTACAAGTTCAATGGGGAAAAATAAGATTATTTGAGTTGTTTAAAAAATAATTTGTTATTAAATATTTTTGTCAATCATTCGTTTTAACAGAAACAATAAATCTAACAAAAATCCAAAGACACATTCTACTTCACTTCTATAGTTACACAAACTTTCTCGAACAAGGCGAAAGTTTTGTAAGTATAAATTGGCTTATCAGATAAAGATATTTAGCCTTCTGAAATATAGATTTATCCTTAACTCAGAGTGTAAAAAATACGGAAGAGAAATAATCTTTATTTCAAATACGTACCAATTTTAGGTTGAGGACCTAGGTATTTGATTGTTTCTAAAAAATAGTTATATTTTTTAATTGAAACTTATTTTATTTTATATTTTTTTAAATCATTTTATTTTAAACTTGATTTATTTTCTATTTCAGACACTGCTTTGAATGGTAGTAAGCCAGATGAACAGGAACTACCTGAAGTGAAAAATATTCGCTATTGGGCTAACAAAAGTAAGTACATTAAAATACCACATTTAATTAATTATATTTTTAAGTTTAATTATCTTATAGACGAGTTCAACTGTGTGACGTCACAAAGCTTTCGGGGACTTCTACATGTGAAGTTCAAATCGGAAAAACGATTTATTTTTATGGAGGATGAAGTAGGAATGGCAAATGTGCTAAACAACTTTTTTCTGGGGGTTTTCAATAGTGACTATGAATTACAGGATGAACCTAGGGATGGAGCCTTTGCAGGAGGTACAATCAAAGAATGTAAATTTAATAGGGAAGACATAGTACATCAATTGAAAAGAATAAAGCCAACTAAAGCACCAGGGCCAGATGAAATTTATCCAAGAGTACTAGTGGAATGCGCGGAAGAGTTGGGGGATGTAATTCTAATGATATTCAATACAACATATAGCACGGGTTGGGTACCAATGGATTGGAAATTGGCCAATATAACTCCAATATTCAAAAAGGGAATAAAAAGTGAACCGGGCAACTATAGACCAGTAAGTCTAACCTCAGTAATATGTAAAATATATGAATCCTTGCTAAAAAAGCATATAATGTTATTCTTGGAGGAGGGAGGATTGCTATCAGACAATCAGTATGGGTTTAGGAAGGGAAGGTCATGTGCCACAAATCTATTAAAGTTCTACGGGAAAATTACTGAGGAGCTGGACAATAAGAGTAGGGTTGATATCATGTACCTAGATTTTCAGAAAGCTTTTGATAAAGTACCTCATGAGGCACTACTGTTTAAATTGGAAAGGATGGGGATTCAAGGGAAAACATTGATTTGGATTAAGAACTGGTTATTGGGTAGAAAACAGAGAGTGCAGGTAAAGGGACATTATTCACAATGGACAGAAGTAACAAGTGGGGTACCTCAGGGATCAGTATTGGGACCAATATTATTTATAATATTCATAGATGATATAGGGCAGGGGATCAAGAATAGAATAAGTATATTTGCAGATGACTTAAAAATATGGGGGAAGGTGGATACCAAGATACAGATAGAGAATTTACAAGGTGATCTAGATATGATATCTGATTGGGCTGAAAAATGGGGCATGTCTTTCAATTTAGGAAAATGTCAAGTACTGCATATGGGTTACAGGAATAGTGAAGCTGAGTACTGTCTACAAGGAGTAAAGGTAAAGAAGGGAGAATCAGTCAAGGATCTAGGGGTATTAATACATAGGGACTTTAAAATGGGTCATCAATGTACAGCTGCGGGTAAAAAGGCAAATAGGTTATTAGGGTACATAAAAAGGACTGTATTCAAGGGATAAGAATATAATATTGCCTTTATACAAGGGATTAGTAAGACCTCATCTTGAATATGCAGTACAATTCTGGGCTCCATACATGAGGAAGGATATAGAGGTAATTGAAAAGGTACAGCACAGAGCTACAAAAATAATTAAGGGGATAACACATCTGGATTATAATGAACGTTTGAGCAGGCTCAACATGTATTCACTGGAAAAAAGAAGAGAGAGGGGGGATTTGATTCAGCTATTCAAGTTGGTAAAGCAAGGGGATACGGAGGGCTTAAGTTTCAGCAAGGATAACAGAACAAGGGGCCATGGGTATAAACTAAATAAGACACATGTCAATCGGGATTTAAGGAAGTACTACTACTTCAATAGGGTAATTGACATATGGAACGCGTTGCCAGAAAATATAGTTTATTCAAAGGGAGTGTTTGAGTTTAAGAGGCAACTGGATAGGCTGTGGGAATTGGGGAATTCATAATCATAGGACCAGCCTTGTTGGGCTATGAGCCTGTAGCTGGTCGTCAGTTTTGTATTTGTATTTGTATTTGAATATACACTGGAAGTGCTCGGGGGCTTTAGACAACTTTCGGTTGAACTCAATATAGGGTAGTTTCAGTAACATAACAAAGACATTCTATATATTTTTAGTAAAAAAGTGTTCAGAAATTTTATTCTATAAACTACTATATTTATATTAAAATAAAGGATTTCAAACTCCAACGGTACAAAAGGTGCAATTATTCTCTTTCCAGTCAGCCATGTTTTTAAGAAAGTTCGACATCCGAAGAAGAGAAGAAGGAGTAGTTTAGGTTCTCTCTTCTCTTCGGTCGGTAAGTACTGTTCAAGCACGTTTTTTCTATGCTCTGTTCATCCCAGGTAGAAAAAAAAACACCGGCCAATATCACTGTCAATCAAGGGCGGATCCAGGACCGAATTTTGGAGGAGGCCATTCCGAAAGGCAGGCACGCAACAAGACTTTTGATCTGAGGGACAAAAGTAATTTTTAGACTTAAATCCCACTCGTACATTTACGTAAAATGTAGATTTTTGGAACATGAAAAGATATTTTAACCTTAACACATCGTTGAGGGTAACACTATTCTACATGAAAAAGGGGGGGGGCTCATATTCCAGGAAGGTTTTTGAAGTTTGTCAACTCATTTTTAAGTCATATGGAGTAGTTTACAGCTACAATATTTCATAAGGAAAATCACCAAAATTTGTAATTGCTTTCCTAATCTATCAAATTTCCACCGATAGGACGTGCCCACCATGTTGATAAAGACTGATTTTACATGTTTTTACGACCTAATATACTCCATGTATATTTTTATTATATTTAACTTCTTTCCGATTATAAGATTTTTTGCCGGAAATCAAGCAATGATTTTTTACATTGTAAAAATTATTTTTATTAATAAGTATTTCTTCGCTCTCCCCTGAATTCTTGAACACCCTCTGTCCACACAGTTTGAGAAAAGTCTGACCGCAAAAAAAGCCGCATATAAATACGGCTCGCGAGGTCTGTGACGACATGGAAATCCGTAAAAATTTTAGATATTTGCATGCTAAGAAAAAAAGGTTTTTAGGCGTCATGGCCCCCTTTTCGGAACCCCCTCTGGTTTTATGTAACGTAGGTTCTACATATTCTTCTTCTTATCCAATCTTGATTCTTATCCAAGAGGATGTTAGGGGTTCAACCCCCCCCCCGAAATTTTGACATCAATTATTATAGGTAGATACTATTATTTCCCTTGAAAATTCTGCAACTTACAAGGAGCGATCCTTTTCGGGTGTAACCCAAATGGTTTCAAAATGAGTTGACTAATGACTAAGGAATTGTGACGGGAGAGGCTACAGAAGCTCTAGAGCTGCGACCAATGGTCTATTATACTGTCCTCATTTTATGACCCTTATAAGAGCACGATAGCAGTAATGAATTTCAGCAATTGCCCGGCTGATATACTAGAAATTTCAAAATGAGTTAAAACTGTACTTTTAAGGTCAAATTTCAAAACTTTTTCTGTGAGAGAACCCTCAAATCCTCCCGGATTTTATGACGTCTGTTTACTGTTTTTCTTGAAAATCCTGCAAGTTACTAGAAGTGGTCCTCTTTGAGTTACACTTAAAGAGTTTCCAAATGTGATCTTGAACCTACTAAACACACTAAAACACTACTTCAAAGATGAAAATTTCAAAGAATTTTCTGAGGATGATCCCCAACCCACCCGCAATTTTGAGACTTATTTATTTACTTTTTTCCTTATCACTGTCAAAAGGACCCCTCTAAAATATCAGCCACTATCGACGACGTTGCCCAGTATGTTTTCTGCTGGTTAGCATAGTTTCTCCGACATGATTATCTAAAAAATGGGTTTATTTCATTCAAATTGGGTTATTTAGAATGTTTCTTAACCATGTTTAACTAACTAAAAATCCTACAACACCACTATAACATTGTTACAACGTTGTTTCTGAGCTCTACCTGGGATTTAGAAAATAGAGGGTTCAAAACAGTACACTAACACGAATAAATACCAATACATATGACACATACAAATCCCAAATTATTATAGGATGGCAATATCCCAAAGGGGCAAACAACCCGTCCATGGGGGTCACAGAATATCTATAGACAAATATAATAGGGAACAAAAAAACATAAAATGAAAAGAAAATAATAAATAAAAATAAAAAAAAGTTATAGCTTGGCTGGTAATTAAGTAATAGTTGGTGATAAATAGATAGAATATGTTAACCTGACAAATTAAAATAGAGACTCGATGTTGTTAATATCCTAAATAAATGCAATGCAAAGCTTTTTGAAATTGTTATTAGTTTGATTGTATTTTATTAGGCAGTTTGTTAAAAAAAGTAACGGATAGATACTGAAAATGTTTTTTTGTGGATTTCTTTGTGAGGGATAGGCCCGTGATAATATTTATGGTTGCGAAAATCGTATGAAAGATTTTCGTTAATCGTGGCCCAGTCAGGGAATTTCTTCAAAAACATTAGACTATTAAGAATAAATAACTGGCGCACATTTAAAAATTTGTTGGAAGGAAAATAACGTAAAATTTTTCTTTGTAGAGTAAACAAGGGTTTGACGTTAGCAAGATAGTCCCCATCCCTCTTTTATGCCATCAAGATCTATTAGATGTCTGTAATTTAAAATACTATACATTGTTCGTAAATCGTGAAAAACTTTTCATACTCTTATCAAATTTTGCAATTTTTTTTTTGAAAATTCGCAGTTCTTCTCCTTAACAGATCTACTTTGGAACATGAAATCACAAAAACAAGTGTTAAAATATGAAAAAGTAAAACCAGTTTGTTACAAACGGATGAGTAATAACTTAGGTTGTAAATTGAATCGTCGGTTTGAAAAAGAGATAAAGTCCAAAACCAAAGATTTGAGAAAATCGGGGGGAAAGCAGTTATAAGTATTGAAATTTTAATATACAAACCCCAAATTTTTCCTGGGAATTCAGGATCCTATTAAAAATATAGAACAATCATCGTAAAAAATAAAAATATACTCACACAAAAAATCACTCAAAAATACTGCAGGGGAGACGCTTTAATTTTTCTACGATAGATAAAATTACATTTTGACCATTTAAAGTGCCCAAGTTTTAACCTTTGTAAGGAGAATATCTTTTATCAGCTAAAATTTTAAAAAATTAAATTTTTCAACATTTTTAATAACTTTAAAAAATTTGTGTCCATAGGTACAACAAAACCTGTTCTCCCTATGGACATTAGGGTGTATCGAAAAAAACTTTTTTTTTTTTTGATTTTGATAAAGTCTTAGCAAAAAAAAGTTGTCTAAAGTGGCAGAGAGTACCTGTGAATTTTTTCAGAATTTTCAGATAATATCTAGGTGTGCCGCAAAGCCCCCAAAGGTTCCCATGTTAATCCTAAGGAGCGCGCAAGCCAAAAAGGCCGAAAATCGTTTTACGATTTTTTCGAAGAAAACGATTTTCGGCCTTTTTGGCTTGCGCGCTCCTTAGGATTAACATGGGAACCTTCGGGGGCTTTGCGGCACACCTAGATATTATCCGAAAATTCTGAAAAAATTCACAGGTACTCTCTGCCACCTTATTAGACAACTTTTTTTTTTGCTAAGACTTTATCAAAATCAACAAAAAGTTTTTTTCGATACACCCTAATGGACATACCAGTTGTTCCTGTAGACATACATAAAAGTTGCGTAAATGATCATTTTAAGGAACTTTGTTGATAAGTCTTGTTTTTTTACCAAAATAGATAAATCACAGGGAATTTTCAAATCGAAATTTAAGGTTTATCGATGAGGTAAGTTTCATCGATCAGGCTGATTTATCGAATCATTTCTCTGATCTAAATTAATACTCTGCAAAACTAAATAAAACCGAGAAAATTTCAATTGACACTTAGTTTGGCAAAATTTCTGTTAGTAACTTTTGTCATCATCATACCAGAAAAACTCCGATTAGCTTCGGTAACATCAAGAACGAAGAACGTGTCCGTAGGTACAAACGTTATGGTGTCCGAAGGAACAACATAAGGGCCATTTTTATAAGGGCCATTTTTACCATACGTTTACATTTCAAAATTTAAAAATACTTTTCAAACTACATAATTTATTAATGATGTGTTTTTAAATATGTGAAAAGATATGTAGAAGCAATTGAATCGCCAGTTTGAAAAAGGGAATAAGTCCAAAAAAATGACAAATTTACTATTTGTGCTCAAAACAATCTCTAAGCTTTGCTTTACACATGAGTGGAAAGAGGGGGAAAATAACTACCCCCTATAGGGAGATATAAAAACTAAAAAACTAAACTCATTGGCGCAACTGCCCTAGTGGGCCAAGGCCTACGATGCTCATCTTCGTTTTCCTGACCGTGGGTCCTGGGGTGCAAGGCATATGTCCCGGTTAGGTGGTCAGTCTAACGCAAGACCCCCAGTGTTTAGTTCCCAAGCACGCTTGGTCCTCCATGTATCCACTCAAGGGATGAAAGGTTGAGTCGACCTTGCCCAGCCCGGGACCCGGGAATCGAACCCCGGACCTGTGGCACGGAAGAGCTAATAGGGAGATATAACCCCTTGAAGTTGCGAAATCTATTTCCATTCATTGTATTTTTTCAGTTAATTTGGAATTAAAGTTATTTTGTGTTTCTGTTCTTATTTTTTGTGCTGCAAACTAAGCCAAAATAAAATTTAAAAGTACTTTTAATTTTTTTTTATCAAGGATATGTATAACTCCATTCATATTCACTAACTCCATTGATACTGCCTTAATGACCCAGTTTCATAATAATTTTGAATTTTTGTCTTGGTCTGTCTATTTTTCACTTTTGTGTTGTGAACTAAGCAGAAATATAATTTAAACGATAAATTTAAGAGGTTTTTAAAGATTTTCCTTCACAAGGTTGAAAAAGTCCATCAACTTTTTTCATCTGTAAAATACTTTTGAATGCATTTATATTTTTTTCCGAAGATTGTCCTTTTTTTCTAAATAAGTTCCTGAATTTCCAGTAAAAATTTGGTGGTTATACAACAAAAAATTCCATTATTTATAGGTACAGATTTTTTTTTTCCTGATTTTCTCGAAACTTGGTTTATGGACTTATTCCCTTCTTCTAATTGACGATTCAATTGGTCATACACTTTTTCCTAAAATTAAGGGTAAATTGATACTCTAATACAAAATATCACGTCCCTGGTGTCACTCAAAACTAAAATAATTGACTCAAACTATTATAATCCTTTGCATTGTTAAAGAACAAACATTTGTATATTCTTCGTTTACCAATTTTAAACACAAGCAAACGATAAATCAGTAAAAATAAACCTAAATAGCGAAAATAGAATAAAGCAAATTAATATTTTCTCAATCAGCCGCTCAGCCATGGTCGAATCTCTTACCATAGATATAGTATGGATGTAACGGGAGTTGACATTTTAATAAAATAACAGAATAAAAACATACTTGCGTTGTTGGAAACTGAAATAAAGCTCCATATATCTTATCAATAGATAACTATGAGCTCAAAATTTCCAAAAAAGTTGATTTAATATTAAAAATTACCGTATAACGGGAGTTGACATAAACAAAACACCTTACCTTGACGACAGATTATTTCGTTAAAAAAACGTTAGACGCCAAAGAATAAAAAAAAAGGTTAAAAGATATTCTAAAGTAAATAAAGTCTTTTGAAAAAAATGTGTTTTGCCACTTTAAAAACCATAAATATACTCCTGTTCATAAAAAATGCAACACTATGAAGGACTTGTTAGATTTTGATGAAATTTGCACAGCTGGTAACCTTTGTAGGTGCAACAACAAATTTTTTTTTCGAAAATCAATGTTTTATGTAGTCCATACGCGCTACAAGGAGAGCTTCTATACGACACGTCATTAAATCAAACAGATTGCATTTTGCCTGAGGAGGAGATTTTCATCAAAGATTCTTCTGAAACCCAAAGTTTGCCAATGTTGGCAACAGAACAAGAATTTTGAGCAAGAGGACTAATCAACGAAATTTCAGTCAAGCTCCATAGGTGAAATATTGGGTGAAGAAATTTGCTGAAAGAGAAACTGCTTTTGATGGATAAAATGGAAGTTTGGAACATTCCAAAAAACATGTGTCCGGGGTTTGTCCTGATCAAATACAGCTTCAGGAATGCTTCAAAGGTAGGGTATTACTTTTGGCTCCAAAAATTTTTTAAAGCATTTGTGGCTGTTAAGATCACCTTCATTTCTTATCTCATAAGGTTGCCCATGATACTCAATAGTGCTCCAGCTTATAACGCTGGGTGTTCGTGCGGTATGACGCAAGATAAAACACTCCAAAGATGGCGTTTTACAGTATAGCGCCAAAAGCCGATGTGGGTGTCATGTTGATGAAAATTGAAATTGGATTCGTTTAAAAGGTATTAATCACGCGAAAAAAAAATTTTGAGATCCCCACATGGTAGCTTTATGCACTAATGGAATTTCATCAATGGAGCTCTTTAAAAAAGAACTATAATTCACGGAATTCGGTGGAGCAATCACCGATTAACTGTTGGAGGAGACAATGATAGACCTGTAGTAGTGTTTTGACAGTTTGAAAGATGTCGAAAAGTCGCTGAGTGATCCGTCACTGTCATGCGAATGAAGTCTCTTTGATCCCGTGCTGACATGACTATGAAGCGTTCAGTCCCTGATTTTCAACTCGCCTGACCATCTTGGGACCTCTGCTTTCACACCCATATCACTTTTGTCCTATTGGCCTTCATCTGAGCAGCGATAATACAGTGTGAAAAACACCCTTCAAGAAGGCCTGTGCTATAAGGGGTATAATGACTTCTAATGACTAGATAATCAGCGCCTCTTACAACTTCTTAACCACCCGTTACAGCCCCCCACATATACAACTGAATTAGTGATTGAAAAGGCGCTGCTCGTCTCACGCATGCGCTATAATTCTGAATTTGTAATCATTTTAATAGCAAACCATAATAAACATACCCTGAAAATTACATGTTGATCGGACAATTCCTTCTTGGTGTTGCATTTTTTATAAACAGGAGTATATTATTACATTTTTTAAATATTTTATTGATTTGTAAAAATATAAAATTCAAGAAATAAATTTTTACAATTACCACAACATTTTAATAGTTCATAGTTTTGATATTTATCGTTTTTTCTTTCAAAAAGTAAAATTAAATTACAAATGTTATGAAACTCGTTAGGAAAAAGCATTTTTGGCTAGTTTCGTATTTTTAAGGATCTTTATTTGCATAATTTTACAGCTTTTTTTACTAATTAAAAGCTAGAAATATTTAATTTAGTCTACCTTACTAAAATAAAGCTCAAACAGAATTTTAATAATGATTAATTGTTTAATTTTCATGTTTTACCTTCTGGACAGCAAATGTAAGCAAATTTTGAAAATGACCCATAAAAATATAAGGATTGAGGTATGGCGACTTCCAAGATCAAAACTAAGTATTCAAAATCTCAATGATTCACCACGTATATCCCATTTAATCATGTCATCATTATAGGAGAAGAAACTTGTCAATGTAGTGATGCACTAAAAGTTACTTTCATGATCCAAAAACAGTAAATTTATTACATTTATTTATTTTTTTATTGAAAGAGCTGATTTCACATTAGCAATTAGATAGCATCTGATTACATTCAATATGGCCCACCGATTCTAATTTCCGTTTATTTCTGAATTTTAAAATTTGTCCATAGGCACAACAGTCTCCCCTACAATTGAAAAAGTTGATGAACTTATTTCCTTTTTAAAACTTATAAAATTTTAGCTAAAAAAATCTTAAAATCGCTTAAATTGACCATTAAATTATACTTTAGCTTAGTTCACAGCACAAAAGTAATAGAAAGACTAAGACGAATATAATTCAAAAGTATTTTGGAACTGAGTTATTAAGGAAGTTTAATGAATATCAATGGAGTCCAACATTCACTGGATAAAAAAAAGCAAAAATACTTTTAAAAAATTTGGGCTGACTTGGTTTACAGCGCAAAGAATAAGAAAAGAAAGACAAAATAACTTAAATCTGAAATTAAATAAAAAATGCAATGGACATCGATTTCGTTAAATTCAAGTGGCTGTATCTGCCTATAGGGAAAAGTTATTTTTTCCCTCTTTCCACTAATGTGTAGATCGAAGATAGGAGATATTTTGGGGCACCAAAAGTCAATTTGCAATTTTTTGCACTTATTCCCTTTTTTAAACTGACGATTCAATTGAAAGAATCAATAGTAGTTACAGTTTATCTTTACAAATTGCTTAAAAGTAACAAGTTTTTCTTGTTCTTCACCAGTGAAGGAGTTTTATAAATCAAGATTTGTCAACAGCATTAATCCTGGTTCTGCTAGTTAATTTTTATGAAAGGGAAGGGGAAATGAGATCTCCGAACACAACGAAAGTGCCTTCGAGAAAGTTTCTCCATAAGGGAAACTAAATAGCTTGGTATCATTCGATTAAACAAGTAAGATTCAAACTGTTTCTGCATTTATTTCTTATTTAGATTAAAATAAATATGAAAACTCTTATTTTTTTTATCTCTATGTCGGAAAGGGCTTCAACAATTGTTTGATTTAAAAAAAAATTATTTTTATAACTTTATCATTTGATTCTTTTACATGTACACTTCATTTCAAGCGTGTGGGGAAAGCGGGTAATTACTAAAAACACAATTATTTATTGCGAATAAATAGAAATAGCTTTATTTATGAATAAAAAAAAATTTAAATTTTATTCCTATAATAACGAACACTGATGGATGATGTGGATAGCTTATTAATTCCCATATTTCGATTACATTTAAAATTGAACAGGAACAACACAATTTATATAATTAGTAATTAAATTAATTACAATTAATTTGTAAAATTTAAAAAAAAAGTTACCTATTTTACCCCATCTTACATTACCCGATGTCGAGTTCACCCTTCGTATCTGCAAGGCCTCTCATAATCTAATAAATACTATTATCAATACTGACTCTATATCATATTAGTGCGGGAGCAAAGCACAAGAATCTATAAAGATTCTGCAATTCCGGCTACCAGTCTGAAATTTGGCACACTTGTTCCTTATGGTATAAGGGTCAGAAAATCACCGGGACCCAAGTTGGGCAACCACCTGGGGGGGGAGGAATTCAAGATGGCGTCCAAGATGGCGCCGGCATCAAATTCGTCCAATTGCGCGTAATTTAAGTCAATTTTGGGGTTTCCGGCTATGCTAAACTCAAAAATATTAATATAACACAAGTTTTGTGACTTCTTGGAGAAGAGGAATTCAAGATGGCGCCCAAAATGGCGCAGAAATCAAATTCGTCCATTTGCGCGTAATTTAAGTATATTTTGGGGTTTTCGGCTATGCTAAATTCAAAAATATTAATGTGACACAAGTAATGAAACCACCTCAGGGGAGTAGGAATTCAAGATGGCGACTAAAATGGCACCAAAATCGAATTATTCCATTTGCGAGTAATTAAAGTCCATTTTGGGGTTTTTGACTATGCTAAATTCAAAAATATTAATCTTAAAGCTCTAAAATCTTACCTTTTTAAAGTTATTCTAAAGGAATTCAAGATGGCGTCCAAAATGGCGCCGAAATCAAATTCGTCCATTTGCGCGTAATTTAAATATATTTTGGGGTTTTCGGCTATGCTAAATTCAAAAATATTAATCTGAAAGCTCTAAAATCTTACCCTTTTAAAGTTATTCTAAAGGAATTCAAGATGGCGTCCAAAATGGGCAAACCCAAGTTGGGCAACCGACTGGGGGGGGGGAGGAATTCAAGATGGCGTCCAAGATGGCGCCGGCATCAAATTCGTCCATTTGCGCGTAATTTAAGTCGATTTTGGGGTTTTCGGCTATGTTAAATCTAAAAATATTAATCTGAAAACTCTAAAATCTTAACCTTTTAAAGTTATACCCTATTTCTTTTTTATTTCAAAAAGAAGTATCTCAAGATTGCGTTCGAAATCAAAAACGTCCTTTATCTCGCCTATTTCAAAGTATTTCTACTATATTATAAACCAAACCTATCCATAGAAAACTCAAATAGTATTGCAAAATTGCAGTATTAAAATTATTGCATTTCCTTTTTTTTCATCTCAGATGAATTATAAATAATGCATATTTTAGCATAAGCCGCTGTCCCTAGCGAGAAAAGAGATTTTCGAGGGAGGCCGAGTTATGCGACTATTTACCTATATCTGTTCTGATAACTTCCTTGAAATTTTAAGTGGGATCAGCATTCTTAGTTCAATAGCTCTGTTCTAGCAGATGCCTCCAACACAAACTTTCTGCGTTTTTTAAAACTATTTTTAAGAACTTATGAAAGAAGGTAAGTATTATATTGTCATCCGGTTTATTTCACTGCCAGTTATTAAATTATTTAATTTAATACGACTCCATAGGGTTTGAGGGTGCTTGAGCCCCCAATGTTGGCAGAAGGGCTAATCCCCCAATGTTTTTTTATTTAAAAACAAATAGTTTCACAATATGACTTCTAAGAATTGAGAAAAACCTACTAAGGCGTTTGGATATTTTCTAGGTATGTATAACATAATTATTTTTTCATAAAAGAAAGAAGGGAATGTATTGGAAGTCGTTCTCTATGCGTGGACTTTTTTGTTTCTTATCACAACTCCTTGGGTGGTGGTCCATCGTTTTCTTGTCGAAGATGCCGATTATCCGACTTCGGCCCCTGTCAAAGCGGTACTTGATGCTGGTCGTAAATTGTAGGAAATCCGACATTTCAGTCTCAAATCGTTTTATGACCCCTTAATTGTTCCTTTTTTCGATTTTTGGCGTCCTATTCGACACCCCAGCCCACGTGACTTTCGATTGCTGTGGACACTGTATTTGTAGAGGTCAGTCAGTTGCATTTTTGTTGTGGTGCTGATGAACGGTTGTGTAAAAAACATTAAGTGTAAAGGAATAAAATTAGCTTTTTCTAATAAGCTTTGTTTTTTTTAGTCTAATAGCTTGAGTTCAATCAATCAATCAGTTATTCTCAAAGTACTGAATTAAAGGGGCACCGATATCAGATATTTTTCTTCAACTCATTCTGTCAATCTATTTTCTTAGATCTGCACAAAAATGCAAGATTTTTATTGAATAAAATTGATTTATAAATAACAGTTCATGAAACCATTGTACTAGTCCGTATTGACACCTCTTAATCTGCATATTCATCATAATTTTTATGAGTATAAGGCTCTTTTTAATTGTTTTATTGGCATAGTTTGCGACACCTGTAATTTTTAAAAATCGGCGCCCCCTTAAATTGAAACAATAATGAAAATAAGGTAATAAAATAGATTTTCTCAACTTATAGAGTTTTTGTGAGGACTTTTTTCTAGAATCAGCATGCCATATTGACTTTTGCACTAAAAAGGTAAGTTTGTAACATTTTTAGGCATTTTCTCTAGATTTTGAACCATAAAAATAGAATAAAACTGCGGGAGTAATTGTCAATTGCGATTTCGGCCCCCATCATGAATTATTTCTTTTATGATGAAAAAAAAGTGCATAAGTTTAAAAGGGTAAGATATTAGAGCTTTAAGATTAATATTTTTGAATTTAGCATAGTCAAAAACCCCAAAATTGACTTAATTTACGCGCAAATGGACGAATTCGATTTTGGCACCATTTTTGACGCCATCTTGAATTCCTTTAGAATAATTTTAAAAGGGTAAGATTTTAGAGCTTTAAGATTAATATTTTTGAATTTAGCATAGTCAAAAACCCCAAAATGGACTTTAATTACTCGCAAATGGAAGAATTCGATTTTGGCGCCATTTTGGACGCCATCTTGAATTCCTACTCTCCTGAGGTGGTTTCATTACTTGTGTCAGATTAATATTTTTGAATTTAGCATAGCCGAAAACCCCAAAATATACTTAAATTACGCGCAAATTTACGAATTTGATTTCGGCGCCATTTTGGGCGCCATCTTGAATTCCTCCCCTCCAAGAAGTCATAAAACTTGTGTTATATTAATATTTTTGAGTTTAGCATAGCCGGAAACCCCAAAATTGACTTAAATTACGCGCAATTGGACGAATTTGATGCCGGCGCCATCTTGGACGCCATCTTGAATTCCTCCCCCCCAGGTGGTTGCCCAACTTGGGTCCCGGTGTTTTTCTGACCCTTATACCATAAGGAACAAGTGTGCCAAATTTCAGACTGGTAGCCGGAATTGCAGAATCTTTGTGCAATGCTCCCGCACTATATGAAGTGGGATATGGATTGTGATTTTATGCTTCAAAAAATTTACAATGGTTTCATGGAAACTTAATATTTTAGGAAAAATTTCCGCTATTCAATAATTTCTTGTTAATGTAAGAGGAAATTGACATTGTAGGTTTAAAGCCAGACGGACTACGGAGCAAAGTTAATTGTTCTTATTTTTGCCCCAAAATGCGTATTATGCCCCAATAATGCGTAAATCTTACGCCTACTTGCAATTACTTATACCACTCTACCTCTTTGCTTTTACATTTATCACCTGCACAGTAATCTTTTAGCCATTTTTTCATAATTGGCTAAATAATCGATCAATTTAAAAACCGGTAAACGAAAAACAAATAGCTGATAGTTTCGCCTAACAAAAAACGTTTCCAAACAGTGATGCATTTTATCGACAAAAATAATATTTTCTAGAATAATAAAATCCACTATAAGGTTTTCATTTTTTTTCTAACAGAATAACATAACAAATACCCTGCTCACGAACAACACTTCTCCCTGACTTTCCAGACCCCCAAACCTCAGCAGCCGCTGCCTTCATTCTTTCATCCTACATCCTAAAACCGTGAAAAAATTGAAAATTATATACAACTATTATGGGTAAACATAAATTATAAATCAATAGGTATATCGAAAATATTTTTAAAAATTTGTTATTTTATACATTGGGGTCAATTGTAAAATGTTACAAACGTCCCCGGCTGACGTGTTACATTTGACCCCTTGTCTCCATTTTTAATTCAACCCTCGTTTTCAAAGAAACTAACAACGATATTATCTTAAAACTAAACAGAATAAATGTAGATTCATTATGTAAAAAAAGTTATTTCGTGCTACATACCTGTAGTGAAGGAAAAATAATTTCACTCAAAATTTGAAATTTACTTCGATGCTCGAAAATATAATTATAATTAATGAATAAAACCTGGAAAGATATAAAGTAAGAATTTCTACAAAACTTTATTTCCTTAATGAAACAAAATATTTATTTCATAATAAAAAAGTTTCCAGATCGCAATCAGAAGTTTAGATGACTACAAATCAAAGTATAAAACCAATAAAAATAGGGCCAGTTGAAAACCCTCTAATTTATTAATAACATGCAATATAATGAATTTAAAAAGATTAAATTGAAGAACACTCAAAATTAGCTCCAGTTCATTCTGCTATCTACTGTTGAAGGGAAAGGAAAATGTGAGATTTTTAGGACGTCAAAAGTATAGCTTAAATTATTTTTCAAAACTTATTTGCATTATCTTTAACCCAAATATTTAAATATATTATAAATTTAGGATGTTCCTAGAATGTAGAATAAAAATTGCAATGATTTATACAACAATTAAGTACCAAATATGGCTATTTTGTGGGTTTTCTGATGAAAATCTGATTAAAAGGGTTTGTGGACCCATTTAAAGTCCTAGGAAAACCAAAATATTTGGCAGGACAACCTTTTATGAGTAATGGAATATTTTTAGATTAGGTACAAGTGATTTGTTTCTAGAGAGGCGCTTGATGCACCTTATTCTACATACTACATACCTACTACATACGAAATTGCAAAATTAGCAAGTTTTTTTTTTTAAAAAATTGGTGAAACAACTTTGTTGTATAACTATAACAGTTTCAATCCTATATATTTCGCAAGTAATGACAAAAACTAGGTTTTGAATAACCTTTTGGTAAATGTGTGGAGTGAAAGTTTATGGTATCCTTCAATAACAAATCGCTCTCAAAACCTTCAAGGGTTCCTCTTTAGTATATGTTTCACATTGAACTCTGTGACCAGAGCTATTTCAAACCCCTCAAGGGTCTGATATGAAGCTAAAAATAAGTTCTTATAACTGTTTATAAAAAAGACGAAGAGAAAGTTTTCGCTTTAGTGAAAACTCGTCAGCCATTGATTCCTTTCATGTTGGTGGTGGGGGATGCTCCGGTTAAACTATCAGTTTAGGTTTAGAGATATTTTAAGATTCAACTCATAAAATAAATGTTATTAATAAAATTTAATAAATAGATTTTAAAAGTTTTGCGTTCGACTAGATTTTAAAATATTGCGCTGCTTTTTATTCAAATGAAATAACTAATATATAAGAATGAAAATTTATTCTGGTTGCGATAATTAGTAGGTTTTATAGAAATAGGCAGTGAAAAATATAGTACTCAAACACAGAGGTTGAGACTTGTACCATTTTCAAAATGAACGAATGAGCTTTTCTTTCCAAATTCAGGGTTAAGTTCATTGTTTTATTTTATAAGTTAGTGTTTAAATATTTTAAAAACCACGCATATTTATGTGCTTCAATAGGCTTTTATTGCTTGCTATTTATAAAATATAATATTTTCATGTATATTTTTAATTGGCATAGTATTATTTCTATTTTATGGTAATTTTTTTGTTATTCTTAATAAAATAAGGAAGCAATGAAGAAATTTACAAGTTAATCACTCTTGATGGCAAATTAAGTACAACTTTTTCTTTCGTTTTTTTTTTTAATTTTGAAAATATTGATGAAAAATTGATGGGATAAAAGTTAATAAATTTATAACATCTTTTGTTTTTTAGGTAAATTAATTAAATTTTTAGCAGTTAAATATTTTTTCTTTTGTGCCTTTTTGAGAGAAAATGCTTAAGCTCCCTCTACATAAGTAAATAATAAAATACCGTAAAACGGGGTGAATTGGATCACTTTAAAGATTTTGAAATGCTTTAAAAAGCATATTTCGAATCCTAATCTATACTTTTAGAATTCGTTGAAAAAAAATTCTTTATTATGAACGGTTGATTTTATACTTATTTTTAAGTGCCTTGATCCGATTTACCCGTAATGCGGGGTGAATCGGATCACTGACAGTTTTTGTCCAAAAAATGCAATTTTGATGTCTTTAGGTAACTTCTTCTTCATAAGCTCTACAGCCGGTTGCCGGCCAAGGCTGTCTCTGTCAGCTTTCTCCATCTTGGTCTACTCGACGCCATGTTCCTCCATCGGTTCACTCCCAGGTCTCGCAAACACTTCTCCACTCTATCCATCCATCTCGTTTTAGGTCTTCCTCTCCTTCTCTTTCCCTCCGGGGTTTGGAAAGTTAGTTTCCTTACAGGGTTGTCATCACTGTAACGAAAAATATGTCCCAGCCACCTTATTTGGGAGGCCTTGATGACTTTAACGATGTTGGGTTCCCTGTACTTCAGTTGTAGTTCGTGGTTATACCTTATTCTCCATATACCATTTTCTCTTATTGCTCCAAAAATTTTTCTTAAGATCTTACGCTCAAAGCTCATTAGTTTCTCCTCTTCCTCTTTGTTAATAGTCCAGCATTCGCTGCCATAAAGAACAATAGGTCTCACCAGTGTTTTGTATAGCTGTACTTTTGTTTTGCTGCTTATGCTTTTAGATTTAAACTGGTTTCTCAATCCATGGTAGCATCTATTAGCCATCTTGATTCTATCTTTGATTTCTATTTTTATGTCATTACTAATGCTAACAATTGTGCTCATTTTATGTTCCTGTCTTTAGGTAACAGGAACATAAAATGAGCCTTTTAATAGTTTAATAAGGTGAAATGGATAACTTTTATTTATATTAATGAATAATTTTTTCATAAAATACATATCTATTAGAAAGATCGTGATAGTTTGTCAGTTGTTTTTCTGAATATTTTTAAAATTCTATACGCTTTGAGAAACCCTTGGAGATATATTTAGGAAATAAAACATCCCTTATTGCACTAAAAAATCATTTGCAATTAAAAAGCTTCAAAAAATCGACTTTTTCTTAAAAATGAGGGGCGATTTTCTTCCCTCATGACTCCTTAATATCAGCCCATGCCTGTAGGTGTTGTTAATAACTAATAAAACCAGATAAAATGATCAAAGGAAGAAAACAAAGCATTTTATTTCTGATCCCATTCACCCCGCATTAGTAGTCGGAATGGACTTCTTTACTAAAAAATTAATTAAAAATCGTAATAAGCACTTATTTAAAATTCGATTGAAAAGAAGTTTTTGCAAAGATTGGAAGCAATAATAATAATAATAATAATAATTTATTTTCCACAATGTACAGAGTGAAATTTACAAAAATATTAGAGAAAGAAAGAATACATTATGGATAAACCACCACTTAAGCAGTCTGCTGTGATGTAGTGGTGGTGGCAACATGCGAGGAACAAAAACAATAATACAAAACAAACTTGGCAATTATTCCTACAGAACTATACACAACAAATTGTACGTACATAAAGAATAAAAATATAAGACTCTATAAAACAAATAATAAGAACGCTCTGAAACAACTATCAATCAAATACTATGGTAAAATGTCCAAATGAAGAAAACATTGTCAACCAAAAAATGTCTCCACATCATTGTTTAATAAAAGCCATGCCTTCAGGTTACGAACAAAAGAAGAAAACGTTACCGAGGAGGATACAGAAATGGGTAAAAAATTGAACAATTTTGGAGCCGAAAATGTAAAAAAACGCTTGTAAGCCTCGATTCTAGGAAAGGGAATCACGATTCAAATTTCTTAATCTTTCTGAAAAAACATTTAAATTACCCTGTAAATGACCTCCTCTTTGAAAAAAAATTCGTAGAACGCGATATATATATAAATTTCTTAGAGGAAGAATTCTTAAGGACATATATAAAGGAAAAGACGAATCCCGTGTCCTGGCTCCACTCACTATCCTAATTATTTTATTCTGACAAATTATTAATGGATATATAGTAGAATAATAGGTTCCTCCCCAGCATGATAAACCATATTGTAATTTTGAATTGACTAATGAGTAATAAACAGTTCTCAGAACAGATACCGGGCATAAAAATTTTAAGTAATAAAATTTTCGGAGAACTGCATACAAGTACCCTTTAATCTTTGAGACATGTTCTTTCCAATTAAGCCTTTCATCCAAAAAAATACCCAGATATTTGATATTACCTGCATTTTCAATTTCAATACATTGATCACATGATCCATTTCCCAACAGACAAGATCTGCATTTAAAGAATAATCTTATATTTTCCCTACCTTTATCTCTGAGAGAAAACTGAATAAATTTTGTCTTTGCACTTAAAACCATTCTATTTTTTACAAACCAAATTTTAAGTTTATCAAGGTCATTTTGCATACTTAAACATAGATCATAAAGTTTTTTTTCACGGTAACAAATTGCTGTGTCATCTGCAAAACAAGATAAATGTCCGGAAATTTTCCCGTTACAGAGACTATTAATGTAAATCAAAAACAGAATAGGTCCCAAGACAGACCCTTGGGGAACTCCGTGTGTAATGTGAAGAGCATCACTAATACAACTATTGATTTTAACATACTGTTGACGGTTACTTAAATAACTTGTAAACCATTTCAAAGAAACGCCCCTGATACCACTTCTATAAAGAGTCTCACACAAAATTGAATGATCGACTGAGTCAAATGCTTTTGTGATATCAACAAATATTCCACTAACATTTTCATTTTTATTTAGTCCTTCAAAAACTAAAGAACAGAAATGCAGTAATGCATCTTCAGTCGACTTTCCTTCCATAAAACCAAACTGATTTTTACAAAAGAAATCGTTTGAATTTAAAAAACCCAGTAATCTTACTTTCATTATTTTTTCGAAGATCTTTGAAAAGACAGATAAGAGGGAGATAGGGCGGTAGTTATTCAAATCAGTGGTACTGCCTTTCTTATGCAGGGGAATCACTAACGCAACTTTAAGAGTATCAGGGAATTTTCCGGTCTCAAAACTTAGATTAATTAAATGACAAACTACAGGTGAAATTATACTTCCCACTTTTTAAACTACATTCGCTGATACTCCATCAATTCCAGGAGATTTGTTACTAGATAATTTATTTATGATACTCTGTACTTCTTCAGAACATGTTGGATAGCAGAAAAACGTTTTATTTACCATGGGAGAAAAGAAAAAATTATCATATTCACTCAAATCAGTACCTTCGAAAAACTCTGTGTCACACATTAAATCCTTTATGACGTTAATAAAGAAATTATTGAATTCACACGCAATTTCATAGTGAACCAAAATAGCACAGTGTTTCATAGCACACGGGAGATACCAAAAATTTAGATAAAGAAGTTATTTTTCAGGTGTAATTAGTAAAGTTTTGACAGTTATTATTGGTGTCTATTGTATTTTTATCCAAAATGTTATATATTATCCTTTTTTAATGTTAGAAATGCAGTTATAAAATTTAAGATTAATGCTCATAATTCTTAAAAATAAAAATAGTACCTTAATGCATTTTAAAATTGGTTATTGCTCTTTCGATAGTCAAAATGAAATAAATAAAAAACACCACGACTATTTATTTACTTTAATCAGAATATATTTTGATGTTTTGAGTACGAAAACCAATCGTATAAGGAATTGTTTTTGTAATTAAACGATATTTCAAACGATATTTTGGTTTGATAAAAAGAAGGAAATACTACAAAACATATTTTTATATAGATTTTGCGATGCTAAACGTAAAAAATAAATTTTAATTAAAAGTGGTAAAAGGATTTTTCGTTAAAATTCCAACGGATTCAAATCAAATTTAATTTTTTGTAAAAAAAAATCGAATTTAGTTCATATTAATATTAGCTAAAATAGCCTATCAATTCATTTCTGAAAATTTCCGCTTTAAAAATCAACGGCACATATAACGTTCGAAACACAATATTTAAGGTTAATTTTAATATAAACTGGACATATAAATCATATTTTTGTTTATTTTTACCTTACAGTATATTTCTAACACCTTTTTCTTACTTTTTAGGGTAGAAAGCGTTTTATAAGGCATTTAATCAGTCTTTTGTTATCCGTTTATTATGAGAAAAAAAGCCCCTTCATTCGTGCCTCCGTCCCTTTTTAGGGCCGTATTTTTTTTTTTTTAATTTTGACAAAACCTGGAATTTAACCTGGGATTTTATTTTACTATTTTCCCAACGGATTTTGGTCATTTTGTCTATACAAAGTATTTATATAAAAAAGAAAAATGCAGGCATTTATTGGTTAAGCATTAGTATAATAGCCAATGGATCTTGTAAACTATGCTTAAACATCACTCTTTTCTAGTCAAACTGACAAGACAGTTTTTTAAGCGATTTTTTTGTTGCAGATAGTCAGTTGGATGAAATGGATGGCGATCATTACCATTACAAGCCAGAAGCTATTGATACGCTTTGTCAAATAACAAAATTCAATAAGAGAGAGCTCCAACTAATGTACAGAGGATTCAAACAGGTAAGTTACGATTTTAATGATTTTAAATATTTATTTTCCTTAAAATACTTGTTAAATATTTTAAAAATATGGGTATGTGCGTATTAGTTGGAAAATATAAGTCTTTACCCACATATTAAAAGCTTTATGAATTCCACCTAATATCAATGCGTTTGAATGAGTGTGTTAATAATTTGATTATTATCTTTATTTGAAATAAAAAGAAACTTATAATCTACAGAACAAAACCATCTCAATATAATTCTATTATCTCAATATAATTCTATTATCTCAATATAATTCTATTATCTCAATATAATTATATTATTTTGAATATTGATGGTTGGCGATGGGCTGGAGATATTTTTAAACTTATAATTATGAACGAACACTCTATATTATAACCCAAGAAAATATTTTTAAGTGAATCCTAAATTGTATTCATGCCAATAGTAAAGGTAATTAATTATTAATTCTTAGCTACTAGAAAATATTTTTACCAATCAACGATTTCCAATTAGCAAAATGTATCCAATTTGTTTTTCAGTCCTACTTTAAGGTGTGATTGAATTGACAACCTTTTCTTTCAACTAAAACAAACAACAAAATATTCCATTCAAAACCTTATTATTTATAATTTACATTACTTAATTATTGTTATAATTAATTAACGCTATTACTATACTTTATTTACTTAACATTACACATTAAAATGACTTAATAACTAAAACAAACAATAAAATATTCCATTTAAAAACTTATTATTTATAATTTACATTACTTAATTATTGTTAAAATTAATTAACACGCTATTACTATACATTATTTACTTAACATTACATATTAAAATGACTTAATTTATATTAATTATTAATGTAATTAATTTATCCCCTTATAATTTCAATAAAAGGAAATATTTTAATTAGAAAACTTGTATTTTTGTATAGTAAAAATTATTACCAAAAATAGCAATGTACTATTTCGAGCTTAAAAGGATATAACACACTGTTTAAGGCACGACATGCCATAACTCAATATTAAGTCATTTTGAATTATGGATAAATACATGTAAAAATTCAAAATTTGGATTTTCATTCTACGCCTAAGCAACTAATACCTTTTAAATAATTTTAAATATAGTTTAAAGTAGTATTTAAAGCTTAGAGTACGAGGTATTTAAATTTTAATGTAATCTCTCCATTTCCTCCCATCGTTGACTCTTGTGTTATTCCATCTTAAAAGTATGATAGTTTTTTACTTCTCTTTGACTGGCTTGTTTTTAAATTAAACACTTATAACAAGCAAGCCATTACCAAATCCTATATACTTTATAATAGTTAATTAACATGAGAAGTTATCGATTACTTATTCCACAGAGAAGCCGTATTTAGGCATATGCAGAAAATGCAGTTGGTATTGATATTTATACTTCGGATGTTTTATAATTTAAAAGTAATAAAATCTCAATATTTTAAAAGGCTATAATGGTACGCTCATTATATATCATACTCAGTACCTAATTAATATACATATACATATCCTGTTCACTCTTAAATTTAACCAAAAGCTAACTTCTAAACCGTTCGTTATAGATGCATAATTCCAATTACAAAAATGTTCAAAATAAAGTAAAGAATCATATTTGAAGGTTTATTGATTGAAAAAATTTTTACATAAAAATACGAATTTAAATTTTTAGGTATCCTAAGTAAAAAAAATATTGATTTTTTTATGCTGAACCGAGAAGTATGCCCCTTTGAACCCCTTTGCGGGATTTTGGAACAAAAAGCTCTACTGTAACGCCCGTATTCTCTGCTATCTGACCAACGGTTAACCAGCAGTTTAGGAAGGATTCATCCAATCAGGTTTGGTGATTCATTTTTTGACAGCTGGTTAACCGACGGTTAGATTGCAAAGAATACGGCTGTAAATCTCTTAGTTTGAGAGACAGCCTCCAAAGTGAAAAATTTTTAAAACTGGTTTCAATGGTGACTATTTTTACTATGCAGTTGTAGATTTAGGGATAATTTTAAAATTAAATAAATTTGTGTACGATCCCCGATTTTAAAAAAGCTTTAAACCTTTATATCTCGGTCTCTTCTTGTCGTGTTATTGAAATTTTTTAGTTCGATATTTGAAAATAAGGAATACTTGGAATTTTTTTCGATCAAAAAACCTTCCATCTTGTTTCTTTACTTTATTTAAAACATTTTTAGAATTGGAAGTATGTATGTATCGATCGGTTTATAAGTTAGCTATTAGTTCGCTTTAAAATTGGACTCCATGTGTAGATAAAATTTATCTATACAGGGTGTTCAGGTGCTTGCTAAAACAACGAGCGAGCTGACTCCAACAGATTTACATTGAAGTTAGCTCTTTGTTGCAAACAAGCCCCTTGAATAAAAAATGCTAAATTTAAAGGGAAGGTTTGGGTCTAGTTTAGTAAAACAAGCTAATAACTGCATGAATGTAGCATAGTACTAAATACGGCCTTAATTGTATAAAATGAAGAGTTTTGATGTTATTTGTTTGTGACTATACGTTGTATTAAGATTCATGGAGTGAATGAGTGAAGAAATGGTGTGTACAAGACGAGTTTTATAATAGCTTCAAGGTAGGTGAACCATTTCTCAGAAGACTGCCAAGATAACATTTGGAGGGTAAGAAAACGAGAATGGCGTATGATGAATCCATTAGATTGATTTAGTTTCTTTAGTTCCCTGAATATGGATACGTGATGAGGCATGGAAATTGCGACTTTAGTCCAAGATCTGTAGTCCTTTTAGAGAATTTCGCGATCTTTCTAAATCTTATCATTGCAGCATTTCTTTTTTTTTTCTTTAGATAATATCATTTTTAAGTTAAGGGGTGGTCTGAATAACATGTTTTATTTAATGTTGATGGAATACCCTCTTACTTAATTTAGTTACATTAAATGGGAATGCTAGAGTAAAATGGCAAAATATCAATAACATACAGGATTGTTGGGATAATTCAGTTTCAGGCTTTTAGATTTGAAGTCAAGTGAATAAGAAAGTAATTTGTGCCTATCTTGTATTCATTGTGATTGTATGTAGCGGTTCCACCAATAAAATAAGGTAATTATATGTAAAAAAAATTTTAAAGCGGTAAAGGAAAAAGAACCAATGGTTTAATACAAAATGTGAGCAATATCACGATTAAATGAAAGAAAACCTCAATATCATTCCTTGAGTATTTGTAATTAAAAAATTGTCTTTTCTCATGCTTTAAACAAAGGAATCGCCCATAAATTTATTAACTTCTCCATTTTTTAAAACTTTTTTTTTGATAGTATTTGAATTTACATTCGCTTTCATTCAATCAAAAATCAAAAAATACATTTTAGCACCGCTTTTTCAAGCCATGGAATAAATCAAAGTTTAATCCCTGTATCAGCAGAAACTTTACTTCACTGAATAAACAGTAAATAACATTTATATTCACAATAGTTATAAGTATAGTCTTATAAAAAATTAAAGAGACTTACCACATCTCAATTTAATAACAAAAATTTATTCTATTCTAAAAATTTTTAAACTATTGCCAACTGAAAATAATCTTTAAAAACAAAATAAAATATCTAATACATTTAATTATAAATTAATCCCGCAAAAAAGTTGGTTAAGAAATTTAAGTATTACTTTTAAAGAAGTTGGTTATCTGAATTTTTTATAAGATACAATAACAATACTTTTTAGGAATCAGGTCCACTTTTTTCCAACAATTCCAAATATTTTCCCGAATAATACCGATGGTTTCATAAATGTTTTCATGTGTTTTATTGTGGTATTGTACACTTATTTCTAATTAAACTATTTGTTCCGATTATACTATTTCACCTTTTAAATTATATTTCAAAACTTCCTTATCACAACCCTTGAAAGGCTTCCAGCGGGTTTCAGTAAATTCAGCATGGGTGGGTATGGTATTTTATCATTGGTAAGCATTATTCCTTGAATATTTGAAACGTTGTTTCAAATCTAATAGCCTGAATCAGACTTCCTATCTCTAAAATAATATGCCAAAGGCAGAGTTAATCATATGACAGGTTACTTTTCAACATGAAACCTGAATGACGAGTGTTTTGAATTCTCCCGGAAGGGATATAGAAAATTTTTCTTTCATGCATTTCAAGGTAACATTTAATGAACGTAGATGTGTGAAGTACGAAAATTTTATGTTGTATGTATGTCCGAAATTTAAGTGAGAGGGTATTCAATATATCAAACTGTTTTTAGAACCCCTTTGATCAATATGTCAATGCAACAGTAAATTAAACTGAAACACACAGTTCATTGTTTTAAGAAGTAGGATATCAAATTTAATTATTCTTATAACCACCATCAAAGAGATTTTTAAGTTTCTAAAATGGAAAGAAAGGAAAGTCCCTAAAAGTAGAGTAAGCAGTTTTACGATAATTTATGGTTCAAAAATGTTTTTTTTTTCTTTTTTTTAAATATAGAATCATTGAATATAGGTTTCTTCATTAAGTTTAATACTATGGCTTTATCCTTTCCCTCCTTCTTTTACGCGAGCAAAAAATTACAACAAAATAACGAAATGCTTGAATTATACAAATTTGTAAAACATAATTTTTTTCTAGAAAAATCGTTATTATAGAAAACTGGCAAGAACTCAAAATGATAAGATTCGGGGAGATGGTACTTAGAATATCCCATTTTAAGCTCCTTGTAAAATAAAACGCACCATCTTCCAACTTATCGAATAATTAGTTGGAATTATATGTGGAAGAAATTTAAGTAGTACGTGTAAGTACTCAGATCTGAACTAAATCGAGGTTCTATACCCTATTGTAGAAAATCACTTCGAATTTGAATAAGATGTATTAAAGGAGTTGTTTCGAAGTTGTAGTTCGTGCATTTTATTGATTGAAGTGATAGTGACTCTCCTTATTATATTTATGAATTAGCGGATTTAAAATGAAGCGTATTTGAAAACTCGTCGACTGGTTTGAAAGAATTTTAAATTTTTACGATGTAGATCGCAAAATATTATTTGGTTTTACTTTTTACTCCTAGCAGAACAACTACTTTTTCTTGTATTATTTTTTAGGCAATATGAAGGTTGGATAAAAGCTCATTCAAAAACATGGTTTTTCTTTTAATCAAGCGTTTTAACTTTCAAACATTGTGGTTTATATTTAAAAATGTTTTATTATCTTAAATTTGAGGTTGCATTGAATATTTTGACGATGTTTTTAAAGATTAAAACAATTCAAAGTTGCCTATCATAGGACTTCTCTTTGAACAAACATCGCATGAACAGCTGCTATAAAAACGTCATTATAGAACTTGTGGAACAGAATGGCGTGATTTTATTCCATTGGTATGCAAGTCATTAGTAATTGCATCAATTGCCTTTAGTATTTTAGCTTTCTGCAACTCAAACCACTTTAATTTATGAATGTAAATTAGAATTTGCGTAGTTTCTATTATTCTCTCTGCTAGTTTAGTGATATTCATGCCTTCTTATTTTTATCTTTTTATTGGTTTTCGACTTTGATGAGTGTATTGGTGCAGTTAATAGTTAATTTTTAAGTATAATTTCTCTTTACAAAAAACATTTCTTCACTAGAGAAAAGCAGAGGGGAATTTAGAAATTTAGAATGTTCAGATAATTTAATTTTCTTTATGAGAAATTAATAATTGTAAATAATTTAATATTTTTATAGTCTTCTTTGTACTATAAATAAGCGACGCAAAATTCTTTTAATAATAAACACCCTCCTCATTACACCAATACATTCATAACCCTGATTAACCCTCTTATGTTGTAAGTATACAGGGTACGTTCATTCTTAATATGGTCTAATGGCTACTTTCTAAATCATTTGTTAAAAGTGTATACTACCATTTACAAAAATGTTGGTAAAAAATGAGATTTCTAAGTAATTATTAAATGACAATTAAAACGTTACGCTCTAACAGTCTTAACAATTAAGTTTAGTAAAAAATATTCAAATACCAACATATTAAACAAAATGTGTCATACTTTTACGACAGAAAAGACCAAATAATATCGCTTGAATATCTTAAACTTTGATGTTACTTCTTGATGATGAAATTTATTTTGTTATTATTTATTTGTTTGATGTTATTGAAAGGAAATCGAATTAAACTTACAATTAGTACGTGCACAAAAACCTCTACCGATTTTTCATGTGCTGTATGTTTTGCTGAATGTTTTTAAACTAAGTGATTTAAAGTAAGAAAAAGAAAAAATTACGAAATTAAAATTGATATAAATCGGCCTGTTTCTATAACATATATATGTTAAAAATGAATGTGAGTGCATATATTTTAATAAATATTTGTTTGATAAAACCAGAGAAATGTATAGAAACATTTATGATTTTTTTTTATCTAAAATATTAATCAGACACAAAATTCTTAAAACACGATCTCTTATCTCATTTTAGACAATTTTGTAACTGCAAGTATGCATCTGAATCGACTGGTTTAGAAATTTCCTATTGGACCTCGTTAGGAGTGGACCCCCCTTGCATACTACTTAACAGGGCCGTATCCAAAGGGGGCTTAGGGGTTCAACTCTCCCCAAAATTTTTACATCAATTTTAAGTTTTTTCCCTTGAAAATAATGTGACTTAGGAGGAGCAGTCCTCTGGGTGTAACCCAAAGGGTCTCAAAATAAGTCAAAACACTACTTTTAAGGGTAAAAATTCCAAAATTTTTGAAAATGTTCCAAACAATGCGAATCCCAAAATTCTACTTTGTTTGTAACATTTTTAAATTACGTACACCAAAATTAAAACCTTTGTGTAATAGATATAAAACTTAATATATAAAAGTTGTAGTAAGGAGGTATACCTTAGAAATAAGTTTGTCACCCCCCGAAACGAAAGTCTGGTTACGGCCCAGCTACTAAATATAAATTACTTTTCATCTACATTTGATTGCAAGATGTTTTTCCATCGATTGTCTTACAGGAGTGCCCTAACGGCATGGTGAAAGAAGAAACGTTCAAAGGTATTTATGCTCAATACTTTCCGAAAGGCGCTGAAACCACGCAGTATGCTCATTATGTTTTCAATTCCTTTGACCCCGAAAACAATGGTGCAATAACATTCACTGTAAGTATACGTCTCAACAAATAAATCCTTTAAAATTTTTAATAATAAATTACTGACGAAAATAGCTACACTTTTCATTAAAATTCAAAATTTGCTAATATTTTTAGTGAATAAAAAATAATAAAACCCAGATAATCTGTATACAGTTTATTTTTATTTTATTTATGAAAACGCTAAAATCACACCAAGGAGTGATAAATTTTGTATAAGTTTTAGTATGTTTACATATAGGCTATTTTTAGGTGAATAACGATGAAACTGAAATTTTCTTCGGTCAAGATTAATCTGATTGATGTTCCTAGTTTTGTACTTAATTTTTGAAAAAATTAATGCAAAATTAAAATTAGATTTATCATAAGCGCAGAAAACTAACCTATAAACACGTATTAAAAACTTTCATAATTATTATTAATTTTTGTACCATTTTTATTAATATACCATTTACTATTATTATTTTTCAACATTTTCCATCCATTTAAAAAATTTTCAAAGCTTCCATTTTACCCGATATTTTACGTTATTGCGGGCCATTTCAAAGTGAAAAGTATTGAAAGGGATTTGTTCCGTTTGGGGTTCGCACCCTTTTTTCGCTATTATGAGTGGACAACTGACCAAGATACAGATCTTCGCATCACATTCTTTTTAGACAAATTAATTTTTCTGCGTTATAAATGTTACTATGTAATACTTTTCATAAAATATGTCATTTAGAACCTAAGGGATAGTTTTAAAAGTATTAAAAATTAGTTAATTTGTTTTTCTAAAAATCCGTATTCATTGAATTATTTGCGTTAAGCTTTCTTAGAAACATACTAAAACGTCATATGGAATTTCTCCCTATATTCAAATAAATCTTAATTTTTTTAAGGAAGAATCTCAAATTTTATGAACAAGATTTCGGATATAATGATAAAATAACCTTGAACAGTGGGGGTTCTCAATGAGTGCCATGTAGTAGCGAATCCAGGATTTTTGTCTAGGGGCTGAGGTACCTAAAACGTGTATATTGGACTTTCTCGTTTACTAAGTATTTAATTTTCAAATTTTAAAGGATTTCTCTTAAAGTAACATCATAAATTCCCTATTGCTAACTCCTCACCCTGGATTCGCCCTTGGTGCCATGAAAAAGGATCTAGTGAGGCGCAAAGAGCTCACTATAAAAGACTGCTGAATTTTATTCGTCTGTAAAGAAATGAGTTATCCCATTTTAAGTATATAAGCTTTAAGAGTTTAACTTCAAATTCTAAATTGAACAAAGCTGGATTCAATTTTCGGCTAGTTTAGAATAGGTAATTAACATTTTGATTGGGATGGCGTGAGATAATTCAAATTGACTTCAGGCTACCGTGACTTGGGAAAGTTTGGGAACCCCTGCTGTACAGTAATGCTCTGCATTTATCTACCATTTCTTAATTGCAATGCTTCCATCCTGCGTGTTCTCAGACAAGAGTCTGTGATTCTCGTCGATCCAATCATCATCTATCATCTTATTAACGGTCAAACGAATTAATTTGATGGCGCGCCTTTTTTTTTTTTTGAGAACTTCAACCAATCACCGTACAGATGAGGATTGGCTTGACGAAGACTACAGAAACTTTTGTTCTCAGGACTTTGTCATCGGCCTATCTGCGCTGGCACGAGGTTCTTTGCAAGACAAACTGCGTTGGGCTTTCAGCTTGTATGATATTAATGGAGATGGCTACATCACGAAGGATGAACTGTCCAAAATCGTGCAATCAATCTACGAACTTATGGGCAAAGCTGTGGAACCCATGATTGAAGACCATACTACTAAAGATCATGTTGATAGGGTATTTCAAGTAAGGAGATAGTTCAGAACAGCTATTTAAACCTAAAACTAAGCACAGTTTTATAAAACTGTTTTTTAATAATTTTTATAATTTCCCTATTAACAAGGGGCGTGTTTTACTAATATCCTTCAATGGGTATAAATTTTTAGACTTTTTATATAAAATTCTGAAAAACATAAAATTCGTTAAGGAAAGGTAGAGGCACGAAACTTTTCTCCGTTTACATCATAACCAGTTAGTTTTTGTAATGTTTTCGCTTTTTTTTAATGTTTCTTGGCTTTAAAATATGAAATGTGTCCCTGACGAGGGTCGGAAGTTTTCTCAGCTTTTGATTTTATGTGACTTCTTCCCAAATTAAGAAATCTCTACATAATATTGTATGTATTTTTTTTGTGTTAAAAAAACATAAAAGTCTTTTTAAAACAGGCTTACTATTTAATTATACGATGACCTCTTTTTGGTTTTAATTATTTTCTTATTGATTTATTTAATTACTTCATCGCAAATACAAAAGTAAATAGATTTCGCATGATGTGTAAAACTTTTGGTGGTTATATATTTTAATTACTGACATTTTTGTTAAATAGAAGTTAGACATCAATAAAGATGGAATCGTTACATTAGAAGAGTTTCTGGATTCATGTCAAAGAGTAAGTATAATAATTTGTTAATAACGATGTGTAAATAAAAAATAGTCCCTGAAACAACCATTATAAATATATTCTCACTAAATTGATACAGGAGTATTATACTATAGAGGTATCCTCTTTGTAAAGAAATCTTATTTACAATAATATATTTCATTGTCTAATTTTTATAACTTGAAATAAACTAGTTTCAAAAAGATAAGATAGCACTAAACTAATTTTAAAACTAATTAATTCAATACTTTCCCCATAAAATTTGAAGTTTCAGGAAATTAAACTACAAAAGTCGTACTTTAATGCTTAATTTCATGTGGAAAAAAAACTTTTTCGCCACTCACTGGTTTGTAAGAAACAAAGGATAGGCAATGATTTGATTCAGCTCATGGCGGTACATTTATAAATCCGCCTCTGTCTTATGCTAGAGGCCGATTTGTAAAGCATGAAATAATTTGTCTTTTCAGGATGAGAACATCACACGCAATATGCAAGTCTTCAACACAATCTTATGATCATACTGCCTCAACACATGAGTGGCAATTATTTCTCAGCAAGTACCATAGAAATCCAAATGCAACTGCATTCTTTTCTGCTTTTTGGGGGGATGCTGAGGGGATGATTTCGTTTCACCTCAGGTATAACTCTACCCACTAGCCTCCAAGACAGACTCTGCCCATCGCTGCCACGGAAAAGAATTTTCTAGAAGAGATCATTTGGTTGTTGAATCGGACGAGTCGAAAATGTATATCTTTGCAAATCCAAGAGACGGAGAATACAGTGGAGAAAGAGTATGTGCCTAAATGTGTATAATGGTGCATTGCATTATCATTTGAATGCCTTTTCAGAAACAGAGATCTTTCATTAGACACCTCGTGGAACTGCTTTTTGGCACGACAGGAGATGGGAATCACTTCGTCAAATGCTATGCACTCTTTGCTTTACACTTTAGGTGCCTTACAAATAAGCACACAAGACTCTAATGGATATGTTCTGACTCTTATTTCACTTTACAACCACCCCGAGTTAGAGAGGTATCTGGACCTATGGCCAATTTAGCAGATTTCTCTTAAAAATTACAGAGTCTATGGTAAAATTTTCTGTTGCAATAAATTAAAAAAAAATTAATGACCTTTTTCAATTCACTCGTTTTGGCTGAAAACTAATTTTGAATGAACTGAACAATTTGACTGCTAATTTTGCTCGGTAAGATACCTCAGTGAAATTACTTGGAGTTAATTAATATAAAGCGGTTGTTGTTTTAAAAGTTTTTAAAGTTACGGAAACGGCTTGATATTATTGGCTGAAATGGGAAACATAAAAGATGACGACATTATGAACTTTAAAAACATTAGGCGCTCTCTAGATCCACTTTTTAAAGAGCTTACACAAAAACATTTTATACATATATTACCCTTATCTTAGCAAGCAAAGATCTTTAAATTTGACTACATATTTTCTGTAACTCGAATCTAAATTTTATTTAGCATATTTAATGCTAATATAATTTTTGCATACTTTTACCATACATTATGTCCCTCACTTTTAAAAGGTCTAATTTTACGCACCTTTAACTGTACGAAATTGCGGAAGTTCATAAAGTCGTGAATGAAAACAATGAAGTTTTTCGAACCGATGGTGTATTTTTTCAGCAGCAGCTTCTTTGAAAGACATCTTTCAGAAGAGCGCCTTATCTTCGGAGGAAAGATTCGAAGTATGTTTACTAATACTTATTACATGGTCAATAATATCAAGTCGTTTGATGCAACAAAACCATCTCGTTTTATACAAAAATTACAGCCCCCATACTCATGGCAAAGTCCCTCCAAACCCAAAATGTAATGGATTTTGAGAAACGCTTGTGAAGTTTTTGAGCACCAACCTGAAATCAAATAATCCCAAACAAAACATTTATTTGATTTTAAAGTGCACTATTTGATACTTTTTCACATCTGTTACTTTCTGTGAGTTGTTACGTTTGAAACATGTGTACAAATCTCTATGAGTAAGCTCTGCGTGATAAAACGCTGGAGGTTCCCGTTGTACCAAAAGATTTATACGTGTTCCGTTGATTTGTACGTTTCATTTCTATTTATGGTGGGATTGGATTCTATTTGACGACTCTTCAGAATTCTCATTTTGGAGGATTGTAAATTTGCTCACTGTTTTTAGTCTTTTCTCGAAATCGAACAAAAACGCACAAGGAAATTTCGCAACCGAAATTCTCTTCCCTGCAGGTTTCTCGCGCAATTGGAATGCCACATTTTTACTTTCATTTTCCCTATGATATCATTTGTCTTCCACAAACGCCCTCATATGAGTCGCTATTCCTTTAGAAACCATTGTGATAAAAATTGGATATTTCGAGTCAAATGAATTCAATGAGTCCACCTGTGCAGTAGCAGAAGAGAGGGACATTTTGGCGCCTCGATTTCTAAGGAAGCATTTCCACTTATTCGACCTTTTGAGGCACGTTAGGATCAATGGACGAATCACAGAGAGACGAACTTGACGTCCTTTGGAGCTATCTCACTTTGGTTCGTCCAATTGGACTCGCCGGATTGTCGTAACGCAAGGCGCTGGATAAGTGGAAGCGCTCCTTAATCTTTCATTCAGACTTCACTTGCTCTATGAATCCAGTACAGCGATTCCCTACCTAACTTCATATCAATTTTTCTTTCCAAAAATTTAATGCTTAAGACTCTAAAACTCGTTATAAATGCATTGATATCCGAAGTGAGGAAAAATCTTTTCTTTAAACGAATTGCATATGACATCACAAATCTGAACTTTCTAGAACTTTCATTTCCAAGTTAGAAATTTAATTTATGAGATACTACATGCTAAGAATTAAACGATTTTCCTTTCTGCACAAATTAGACTTATTAAGAGAGTAAAACTTCTCACTATTAATTGAATCTCACCTTAGGTCTTCTATCCTTACATGAAGGCGTCTAGAATAATGGTTTAGTGTAAGGTGACCAGAATAGTGATAACTTGCACTTGCTTGCGAGTCGTAGAAAATCTACGAAAGATAAATAGACTTATGATGGCTCTGCTGAAGTTAGGCTTTAGAGTATACAAGTTTAAGTAGTGGTAATTTCAAATGAAGCTTTGAAGTATAGCTGCACTTCTTTGGAGAATATAGAACATTTTGACCCCCATAACCATATTTGGAAAATAAAACTTCAAGATATTTTTCAATGTAAAATATTTCGATTGTTTATCATTTTTTTTTTATTAAATCTAATTTCCTGGACGTTTTAAGATCAGATTTATACATGACAAGATTCAGGGTGCAAAACACCTGCAAGTAAGATATTACTCAATCTTTTAAAGTAATATCTTACTTTAAATTATAAATGGTTCACACAAACTTAATTTTGATATTAATTAACTTGGATATTATTTGAGTAACATTTGAAGTTTAACAGGAACGAGAAACATGTTTAGCTAATGAGAGAAACTAATAACGAAGTTTTTAACTTAAATTGTTAAACTCAGTTCAAAATATAAAACTGTAGAATCCTAAATTTCATTTTGTTGTAAGAATAAAAGTCAACATTTTCTTTGTTTTTCCTACTGTTGTCCTATGTAGACACAAATCCTATCACCTAAATAATAATCCTTATGGTCTACATTCCCCTAAAATGTTTCAACACACTTGACCAGTCTACCTTATGCTCTGGTCACCTTATATTACTGTACATTATTTCGTTGTTGTAACTCTCTAACGCAATTTAGATACTGTTGGAAAGCCTGCTCTAGAAGCGTAGGGAATTGTACGAATCTTCACTCCAGCTTTAAAGTTTTCAGCAATTTTCTCTATCTCCTTGGAGTATCGAAATCTCATTAGACATTTCATCGCTATTTCTAAGAGTCCACAGCTAATGTCAATCTTAGAACCGCCTAGTTGCGAGCGCGTTTTGTATGGAAACATGCATGTTAGCCTTACTCGGATCCTCTTTTGAAGATATATACTGAAGTTGAAACCATCGAATTAAGTGTCGTTATCTTGAAGCTTAGTTTTGACGCTAGTCTAATGGGGCATGACAACACAGACAACACAGTTTCTTGAATTAAGTTCACTCGATGTATCCAGATAATCAAACAATCAAGTTTCACTTTTACAGCGAAAAAGTAGGATATCTCAATTTTAGTGAAATTTTAACTTAGTTAACTTTATTTGAAATTAACTCAACTTGCTTTAAAATTGCAGTATCAGGCTTAAAGCAGGTGGGAACAATTTAAACTAGGAGTACTGAGTTAAATCTTTGTATTAAGCTAAAGTATTAAACGCTAAAGCTTGAATCAAGTCTAACTTAATTGCTCCATTAAAATGTAACTTGATGGCAAGCAAATTGTACTGTCTGAATGTTCATAAAGCAGTTGGCTCTACCATCTGTTATCATTTGTCTTTGGCACTGTATCTTGGTGCAACAAACTATATAAAAGCAATAAAAAAAATCTTCGAGAAGTTCTCAAAATTAACCTGGAATACCCAAGTCTTCCTATAGAAAGTTTCGTGTCATAGGTTTGTTTGGTAAATATATTTTTTTTTGCCAAACACGTTAGATCATTGTAGTAAAAGTTTGCTAGGCTAATCTCCAAACCATAATTCTGGTTGACATGTTATTTTTTGCTATTGCTCTGTGTTTGCTTTGGATTTTTTTTTTTTGCCTAACTAAATTTTTCTGAGTGTACCTTTTACCTTTAGCAATATTTTGCCTGATGCACTTATTTATAATTAGAGCTTTCGTATTAATCTATAATAATCTTATTAAAATAACCTACAAAATATTTCAAAATACTAAATTCCGTTTGCATTGACGAAGAATTCCAAAATTGTTCCTAATTTTATTCATTCGCCTAAAACAAGTACTTTAGCTAAAAATTAAACCAACCTATCTATTTATTACAGAAAACGTAGCTAGCTTCTTCTACAGTAAAAAAGACGATTTAGGCTAACGGGAAATTAAGCTTCACTCCTTTCGTCCTCCCTTTTTCTTACATCTTTCTTTCGTCTTCATGCTACTGCAAGCTTTAGGTAGTAGGAGTATCTTTGCTTCTTCTCGATGGCTGTAGCAGAAAATAGTAAGATAATTTTACTCAATGAATAATATTAACTAAAAGCTAGAGATGGTTGAAAACATGGCAGGAGACGTAGAATATTTTTTTATTAACTAGGGCTAGAGTAGAATATTCAGAAGTTTCAACGACGCAAATTGAAGTAACCAGCAATCCTTTTGTTCTCTACGACTCGCCATAGATACAATATATAAAGCACATTTTTCTAACTTCACATCCAACTTTTGATAGTGATAAAACTTTAAGGAATATGCGCACATAGGATATCATTACTCGGGTTTAATTAAGCAAAAATTTCAGATTTTTAAGCTAGATGAATTCTTAGACTGCAACTCACACTATTTTTTAGTAATTTAACACAAAAAAAATTTTAAGTAGAAAGAATTGAGAAAAGAATGGTTTTGAATGTTGTTGAAATCTAAAATCAATGTAATGTAAGTTAAAATCTGTGATTATGCATTCAGTACACATATTGAATTTGAGAAATCAATTATGTTGCTTTTAGGGATCGGATTTCTATGACCTGGGTATGTATACTTTCACTGCAAATGTTCTTAAGGCCTTTACTTTCAAATAATGAAAGAATAGGGCAAAAACCCCAGTCAAATATATCAGCATAAAAGCGGATAATGCCATGGTATTTGAAGAGAACTCTACTTTCTAAAGTAAAAAATGGTAAGTTTGGTGGGATTTACAAATCTCTTTACTATAAAAGGATTCAAATTGTAGGTTTAAATTTTTCTCACGCTAGCTATATAAAAATGTAAGAGAACTTCGGCATGTTATAGGAATACGCATTTTTGTTAACTGATTAAAATTAAACCTAAAAAAAAAGAAAAAAATATTTCACATCTCAAATATAAAATGTGATTAAAGCATGCATCTATCTACCTTTACAACATTTCCTTGCCAGATAATTATTTCTTTTCTAATTTATAATATGTCACAGAAATCCGACCCCTAGCTTTCATAGCTACAAAATTGACAGCATTGACAGAGTGAGATCACTTAAAGACAAAGATATGCAAGGAAATTAATATTAATGATTCATTATTATACCTGTAAAAATGTCTAACCATTTTCTTAAATTTTATCACATATTAATGAATTGCACGAAATATCTAATCTTTTTAATAAAGTTAAAGCTAATTTGAATGTTTAACAAAAGTTATACTATTCAAATTTAAAACTAGTGTATGGAACATATTTAATTATTGTTTCACTTAAAGCTTTTTCACAAAGTCTAGTTTGTGTATAATCTAAGATTCCGTTACTTTACTTTTCTATCTATCATAGAAATTAAGTACTGAATTTTTTTGCTTCAAAACTTTTTAAAGTCATTTGAATATATTTTTTCCATTCTTGGTTTTTGTAGGTAAGGCAGTACTTAAATCAGTGATTTGGAGGTACAAAAAATTTTAAAGAGTTTAAACCTTTAAACGTTAAAATAAAAACTTTTTAGAGTAATATTTATAATATTTGTTGTATTTTATTACCTCATTTCTATGTGTGTGTAAATTTCATACGTATTTCCTTGAAGGGACCACTAAGCTCATTTTTAAATGTAATGATCGAAATATATGAAACTTTTATTTATTCAAAGTTTGTGTCTGAATATGATTTTGCTCGTGTGTATGAATGATTTAAACATTTTTAAATAAGAAAAAAATGAAACGTGAATTAAATATACTCACTAGTTTTTAATACCTTTATTGAAAAAAAAACCCTATTATTTATATAATATCGTACAATAAGAAATTTTGTCGTTTAAACATTTATGATTCAAAGGTACATAATAAATTTCAAAATATTTGTGCCATTCGTATTTTTTAAAAAACTGATAATTTTGAAAAATAACTTATTTTTTATTATTACAGTATCGTTTTGATGTTGTTTTTATTTTTAAAATTTCTGAACTTCTTTTGTTTAATTATTCTTTCTTGGATAGAAAAGTAAACCATATACTATTTTTAGTTATTTATCTGTATAATATAATGCTAAAATCAAATGAACCAGATAAACGTTCGTGTACAGTAAAAGAAGTTACAATTGTTATAAAGTTTGAAATTTTAATAATGATGAAAGATTCAAGGTGCAACTTAACAAAGATTATCATGTTGGCTTTTATATTTTATAAGTGTGTTTCTGTGCAGCTTATTAATACTTATTCTAATTTACTGTACATTGACTAATAACAATTTTGTGCTAATAAAAAGATGATATGTGAAATAATAAAATTATAGATAACATAGTTATTGGTTTCTGTTTCTTTCTCCAACAAGCATTCACAATTGAACTCACTTACAGCGAGCTCCGATATAACGAGAACCTGGTTTTAGCTAGTAGATAAGAACTACAGGGTGAACGAAAAGTCCATAAAATCTAGAAAAATAACCGGATTAAAAAACGGTCTTCAGTTTCGGCATGGTTGGTTGGGGGATATTTTTAAGACAATAAAAAAATTTAGTTCAAAATTATGTTAAAAGATGGCGCTAACATAATTCACAGGGTTTCGTGTTCGATTCCTTTTCTGGGATTGAACACACAGAATCAGTGAATAAGATCCAGAAACCGTGAATTATATACCACATCAAAGATAGGATATAGGCAAAATCGTTTCTTGCGGAAGTATAGGTTAGATTTCGGCCATGAGGGGATTTACGGAGGGTCTCCTGGGGGGGAAATTATTTTTTTCAGGATATATAATTTTTTTAAAGCAATGAAATCAGTTTATTTATCATTCTTTTCAATTTATTCCTTTCATTTTGCCGCCGGACAGTACCGTTAGTTTTTTTTTTTTTTCGAGATCGAACACGGAACCCCGTGAATTATGTTGGTGCCATGCTGCCGTGTATTAACATAATTTTGAACAAAATTTTTTTTTTTCTTTAAAAAATCTCCCGAACAACCGATACCGAAACTGAAGACTGTTTTTTAATTCGGTTATTTTTCTAGATTTTATGAACTTTTAAAAGTCTACGGGCTTTTCTTTCACCCTGTATTTGTTCGGGACAATGAAAACGTCCGGAACAAAGCCAGCTTATTACAAAAAATAACCGATACGTATTTTAAAGCAACTTCTCATTCCTCTGTCTAAATTTCTTTTTTACTACTCTGAACTCATTATTATAAAAAACGAAGTAATTTTAACAGAAAAAACAATATAGTTTTATTTAATTTATTATTACTAATATTTTTACTGGTCTTTGAATGTAAGTAACTTAAGTAAACTAAACACTTGTATCAATAGCAGTTAGGAACCACTGCCCAAGGGGGAGGGGGGATCTAGGGGCCCTCCCGAAAAAATATTTTGAAAGACAAAGTGATTAAAACAATTCTAAGTAAGCTATTTCTTGGTGATTCTCGGGAATACATAGCACCCCTGGACCCGCCATTGGTCCCTGAGTATAGTGACTTTTTCGATATACTTACATCAGTAGCGTATAAAGAAAGTTTTTTGGGAGGGGCCCAAATATCCTTTAAAGAAATTTAGTAATTTATATCCCATAAGACCCATAACTAGATTTTTGTTCCGAGAAGGATGAAATCATTCCTATGCCCCCTGCATAATAGGCTAAAAAGTTGTAGCTATTTAAAAATTATTAAGTAGGATTTGCATTTTGATACCTTGATACATAAAAAATTGTGGTGATACAGAGTTCCAGGTACAAAAGGGGGTTTGGGGGTCCTGTCCCCCGAAAGGGCCATATTAATTAAAAACATATCATTTAAAGAATATAAAAGCGAAGTGAAGTCGATATTTAGAACTGAGACTATTATCATTTCTTCCATAGATATAGGGGACCCAGTGGCGACTCGTGGGATATTTGAGGGTATTTAGAAATTACTTGAATGTATCTAAAATATTCGAATAAGTATTAGCAAGTTAAAATGGCACTCTTTCAGGCCTCAAAAAAGAAAAAGTTTGCAAATTTGCTGGTTTTCAGTATTATTATGCAGTTTTTGCGTTTTTTAGCAAATAAAGACAAATTTTAACTAAAAAAATCCAAGAATTTGCGAACTTGTTCTTTTTTGAGGCCTGAAAAAGTGCTATCTTTACTTGCTATGATCTCCTCGATTCCTCGAATATAGAAGATATTTTCATGACATTTTTTCTGTGAGTTTTTTATGATATTTGAAAAATGTTTTCTCATTAAGGTTTTTGTTCTATCTCCTCTTTAGTTTTTATCTTATTTTTTTAAAACTTTCTTACTTCGCCGGTTGCTCTAAGCGATCTCAATGGATTCCTCATAGACACTTATCTAGGAGAGAGGTAAACCTTACTTTCATTAACCCTAGAAGATGTTGGTTCCAAATAAAAGCCGTGAAACGGACTTTTGAAACGCCCTGTACAAAAGGGCACTCTTCGCCGCTTTTCTATCTGAGGATGCAGAAAAGCAAGATTAAAATAATCTGTAGAAAGGATACGGAAGAGCACATAAGAAAAACCCAATGATGAAGTGCGCAGAAGAAGAACAAGAGAAGCCCGGTCCTTAGAGAGATTGGAGAAGAGCAAGAGAAACCCCAGGTTCAATGGCTGACCCAGGGTGGGGGGCTGAAGCCCCCCCTCACCAAATGAAAAAAATTACACTAGATAATACGACATTTTGACCCCTTCCGGAATTCGGATTAGGTGTACTAAAACCCTGTTTTTTAGGGTGAAATTTCCAAAAAATTTCTGGGGCTGTACGAATGGTGACAGATCTTTGAAATACATGTGAGGATATAAAATCCACTATTTAAAGTTTTCACTAAACAACTATCCAGTGCTCCATTTCAGGTCGTTCCCCTCCCCAGACGCTTTTTTCTGATACTTGTTTTTACCCTCGCATTCTTAGGGGATTAACTTGGGGGTGGAAGCCTTATGGGCCCCTGATTGGTTCGAACTCCTTCGAAAAATCCATATTCCACAGCGCCGCCTGTTGGATTCACTCTCCTTTTAAATTTTGTAGACAGAGACTTCTGACTCCCGAACTATCACCATGCCGTAATCTAATCTGTAATAAAGAGATTTTCGTTCCACAACCTTGGTTGTTATTCCCTGCCACGACATAAATTCTTGCAGCCCCCTGAAATTCCACCTAATCAAAGTATTCTAAAACGAGTTTAATCCCTGGGTTTTAAGGCTAAATTTCCAAACATTTTCTGGGGGAAAACCCTTTTAATGTGTAAAACTCTGTTATTCACTAGGCTATTTAATATTGAGTTTAGCAAGGTGCAAATTCTACCTAAAATGTATAATAAAAACTACATTGGACCTATTAAATAAATATGCATGGGAGGGGCTTACTTAGGAATAATTTTGGGACGGGACCTCCACCCCGATGCAAAAATCTAGCCTTGGGCTTGGTAATGGCTAAATAATTTTAGAGGATATTTAGGCCCCCCGACATAAATTGCTATTTATGTCACTGATTTTCCCTATTCATACGTGTTTCTCAGAGATTAGCAATTATCGCATTCTAAAAATGCGAAAAATTTTTGCTACTTGACCCTTTTTTCACAGCAGACTGCTTAAGTGGTGGTTTATCCATAATGTATTCTTTCTTTCTCTAATATTTTTGTAAATTTCACTCTGTACATTATGAAAAACAAATTATTATTATTATTATTATTATTTTTATTACTTGCTACTCCATTACTTACAACTTTTTTTTACAATAAGTTAATCAAAATACACAAATCCTACCAAAAAATGTATTAAATTCTTAAAAATGTATGTCCGAAATTCGGATTAGGTGTACCAAAACAAGTTAAAACCCTGTTTTTAGAGTCAAATTTCAAAACATTTTATGGGGGAGGAGCCCCCAGACCCCCTTTTGGTTCTTGGAAATCGATTCTTCATAATGTTTTTTAACATTAAGTTCACCGATGTAATTAAATTCGATTTTAAAAAAATTATTAGCCCCCCCTCCCCAAAACCAAATCCTGGATCCACCCCTGCCCAGGTTCTTAGAAGGGATGCTGAGAAAAACAAAAGCCTCCATGCAGATGGGATGTCTTTAGAGTTACCTTGAAAGCATTCTATGATACTTAGATTTTTCTTAGTGGCATGGCGTATCAGATCTTTATCAAAGTCAAATAACATTTGCTTTTCGAAAAGTTTCGCAGGCCTTAACGAGCCTTCCCTTGCCCTGCCTGATACAACGATACAACCCGGGACCCGTGTGGTCCCGCTCCCACACCCAGTGGCGGATCCAGGGGGGGGGCCCTGGGGGCCATGGCCCCCCCCCGAGAAACCCTAACAAATAGCTTAAAAAACACTTTCTTAATGCTAAAATTAAAAAAAAATTCTGGGGGAGAACCCCCAACCCCCTTTAATATTTTGACATGTGACATCTGTTTTAGAGTGTTTTTCCCTTGAAAATTCTTCCGCTTAAAAGAAGCTGTTCTCTTTTGGGAAGTTTTAAAATAGATGAATACTATAGTTTGAAAGGGCGCATTTGCAAACATTTTCTGGGAGAGGACCCCCCAGTCCTTTGCAAAATTTGGCATCTATTTATAATTTCATCCTTGAAAATTCTGTGGTTCATGCTTTCAAAATGAGCTGAAACTTTATTTTTAGAGGCAAATGTTTAAAATTTTTCTTGGGGGTTACCCCCAGACCCCCTATTAATTTCTCATGGTTACTTATTTACTGTTTTCTACTTGAATTTGTTTCTCTCCTCTCCTTTTAGGAGTACAAGAAGTTGCTCTCTGTAGGTGTTATCCAATGGGTACCAAATGTACAAAAATGAGTAAAAAAACTTCTATTGGAAACCAAATTTCACAAAATTTTCTGGGGGAGGACCCCCAGAACCCCCCTTTTGCTTTCGAGCTAGCATTATCTGATGAAACCTTTATAACTTTAACAAAGTTTCGTATTTTATTTATGTTATACTCGGAAAATTGGGAGCCAAACACCTCGCGAAACATAAGTATTGTTATGCCCCTACCAAAAAGGTTTCGCCCCCCCCCCCACTTTCTAAAACAATGGCACGGGCCCTGGATATCCTCTAAGTTACTATAAACCCCTAAAAAGCTGCTTAAAAGCAAGCACTCTTCAAAAAAATTTCTGAGGCACTGAAAATTTCGAATGTAATACCCTCCGACTCTGACATGGCCCCCCCCCCCGAAAATCTGGTCTGGATCCGCCCTTGTCCCACACCACAGTTCCGGGGTTCAAATCCCGGTCCACGGGCAAGGCAGACTCAGCCCTTCATCCCTCCGCTCCGGAGTCGATAAAATGAGTACCAAGGTTACTTGGGGAAATCAAGAGGGGGCATCAAGCTAGCCACTCCTCAGCTGACTGTGACTTTCAAGTCACACGTTCTGTAACAGTTCAGCTCATGGCCTCACCCAGTGAGGCTAGTTATACTGGAGTTTGAAGGTCCAACGACCTAGGTACTCCCTCAATCCCCCCCTTGATTTTGAAAATTCGAATGTGTAAAGGCGATAGAGAACATGTAGAGCTGAATCGAGTTTGAATTTTCATGCCTGAGCAACAATTAAGGACCGTGCGAGCCTAATTAAAACAGTTTAATCATCAGAATGGTTGTCTGTCGGAAACAAAGAGGGCGGAACCGGTTGTGGAACACTATAGAACCGAATAAATTTCGGTTCCATCTACGTTGTAAGCCTTCTCTCAAAATTCGAAAATGTGAGAACTGAAGTGAAATCATCGCGATGTGTGCATGACTGTCAGGGACGAAAAGAAAACCGAACCGAATGTCAAGTAATCATATGTCGCACTTCAAAACAGGAATCGTATTTTAAATTATAATTGGTTTCCTAGTCTCGAGTGAAACAGTTTCATGGCTAAAAATGTAGATTCACAGATCTTTGTTGGCGATGTCTACGATCTGGCTGCTGACATCGGCAAGGAATTTGAAAAACTCATCGATGTGTGTGGAACTGACAACATCAAGGAGCTTATGACCAAAGTTATAATAACTCTTGAATACTTAGAATCAAGTACTGTTGTGGTTGATGGACTGCAGAATGAATTACTGGAGATGAAATCGAAGATAAAGCAGCTGGAATATGAAAAATTGGAGCGAGCTGAATTCCGGAGCAAACTTGATCAAGTATGTAACGCATTTTACCTGAACATACTTTGCTATTTGTGGGTGTGGTTGTATTTCCCCCCAGATTTCTTTAGATTTATGATTTTCGCTTCTATAGCCTTTTAAATTGTTCTTAGTTGGGCATATAAAATTATTTGCATAATTAATTTGTATTATGATGTTATAAATGTTTGCTTTGTGTTCAATGCTCTTGTATTTCAATCATGAGATGTATTACCTTTTGAAGAAAATTTCTGCTCAATTAAAATTTATTATTTAACAATAATTGTTCATAATCATCTGGTGTTAATTTTAATCCCTATAAAATAGAAATCCATTTGTGATTAGGATTACTGATTCTCAAGTCCTTGCTTTGAAAATTAGTAAACTATACTTGTTTATAAGTAGTGTTTCTGAGTTAAACATTTAAATTACCATGAAAAGGGTGATTGTCTACCCAAATTAGTCATTTATAATTCACTATATTATTGATAAATCTTAAGTTTCAACTTAAAAAAAATTCTGTAGAATCTTAAGTAGGTGAGAGTGGGGATGGATGAATGAGATCAATTTTTATATCTTAACTTAACTTTAAATTTTTGATATTCCCAGAAGATAGCAGTAATTACATACAGCCTATTCAACAAATTATGATCATTAGCATCAGCTTCCATTCTTAAGACTACTAAATGTGTTTTCCCGTACCAAAAGTTTTTTTTTTGGCACAGCTGGAATAAGAGTCCTCCATTTGGCGACTTGCGTTACGATCGCTCTCGACTATATACACTATAACTAATTGTAATATCCCGCCAACTTGGTGACTGCAACACGAGTCGCCAAACAGGACTCTTATTCCAGCTCATTCATCCCATCTCCACTCTATATATTTGTATGTAATCTAATAGATTGTTATTTTCCAAAGGTAATCATTGACAAAATTGTTGTTTATTAAATAATTAAGGATGGTTGGTACTAATAGCTGCCACAAGACATTTATTTTTTACTACCCTTAATAGAGACGTAAAAAGTTTAAATGAATGATAACTGTTTCTAAAGAATGTAATTGTTCAGATAAAAATATAAATTTTATATCTTCCATGTTGCTTTAGTGGTGAAATCGCTGTTCGAATGAGAACGTTTTAATACTACATTTGGGAGTTGCTGATAGCTCATTTATAAAACGCTAAAATAATCAAATATTTAGTTATGTTGTTTTAGTGATTTTTTTCTATTGCAGAATCGGTAAATCCAAAGAAACCGGGCCTGGGCGACATTTTTGGCGAAATTTGGTGTTGCCTATGCCGTTTATTGGCGAGTAAGCATTCAACTTCTATAGAACATGGTTGCCAAAATCCACTATTTTATCACCATTTTTGGTGACAGGTCCGGCTTTTTTGGATTACCCACGGAATCATTATAAGATTCTATTCTAAATATATTGTTACCAATTATAGTTGGAGTTATAGTATTTAAATTGCCAATAACAAGGATGTCTTTCTACTGGCAGCTTTTCCTGCCTATTGTCCAATGTGTGTTCAAAACTTTCAAGCGTCACTCATAACTAACTTTAGAAAACAAATTACTTTTAATGCTTTTTGTATTCCTATCATATACATAAAACTTAATAGAACTTTTCATTGCTAAACTGAAATAATTCCAATGGATCATAATTATACCAATTTATATCACATTTCTTAGTTCAATCTCATGCTATATCATTACTGGATGTACTTCTTTTTCTTCAAGAGGTTATTTTAGAGTCAGAAAACAGTCAGAAAAAAGTAATATGCCTTAATGATATTATTTGGTATTCCTTGAATGGTACTAATTTTATTTTTTTAACAATGATGGGTGAGCTTCATAATTTTCTGTGGGAAATATGGGAAAACTGGCACTTTAGAGATGAATATACTAATTCTGATAAATTAGATATACCTATAATGATTAGCAAGGGTATGGAATTTCAATGAGAGAAAAGTTTCTAAAGGCAAAAAATCTTCCCAAAGATATCCAAAAAAAGTGAAAGTTGCGAACAGATAATATATTTCTAGAAAAATCTGAAAATGGGTATTTATTATTTCTAATTGATCCAAGTAAACAAAATATGGTAGAAAACATGGTAGTAACAGAAATTTTTTTTATTATTATTTTAAAGTTGTTCTTAATTAAGTAACAGAAATTTTATCGAATATGTTCACTTTATAGCTTTGAAACTTGAATTAGTTTGATATTAGAATTGGTCGAGGTGCCTGGCATTTCATTCTTTTCCTTGTAATTATTTCTATTCTATTGATGTTAGAAGCTTTTTTTCTTTATAGGAACTTGAAGTCATAGAAGAAAACTGGCGTAAAGAAACAAGTCACTTAAATTCGCTTGTAGTTAAGCTTCAAGAAGAAAATAAAAGACTTAGTGCCATTATATCAGAAAAAGAGAAGCATACCCCAAGTGATTGTAAAGGTGATAAACATCTTTCTACTTTTCTGTCTATTTTCATGGATTTCAACCCAATTTTTGGTTGGTACTTACACATTATCCTCATGCCAGCAATTTACCAATAAAAATTTAACTGCATAGTAAGTATTATTGTATTTTTTAAAAACCCTTGACTTGATGCCAATTCGATTATTTGCAAAAAATTGTTTTTGAAAAAAGTTGCCAAGCAAGCAAATGGCATGTAGATAATATGCAAGTACCAACTTTTTAAGATTTGAATATAGATTAGGCATCTCAAGGTAAAGTCTTACCCTTGTCTGCTTTTCAGTTATGTGCCAGTACAATGAAAACAGTGAGGATAATTGTGGAAAGTAGGAACATCATGTAACCTTGAGACACTTATTCTATTTTCACAGAATTAAATGGTTGCTTAAGTGCATGGGTGCCACTCTTCCGTACTGGGTTTATTATGAAACCCAAAATCAGCTGACTGATTGGCAGTGATTTGTACTAAATTTCAGTACTTAATCACACATTTTGCCCACAAATAAGCCTGTTTTACTCAGATATAGCTTTAAGTTAAAATTTAAGGACCTATTTAATTGTTCATATGATATTTATAAGTTTATCTGCAATTTTTAAAAAAATGCTAGAAGGGGGGAAATAAATAAAATAGATAGTTCAAAGTTCAGTTTTGTAATTTTTGAAGAGTGGCACCCATGGTTAAGTGTTTTAAATTTAAAATTCCAAGAAATATGAATAAACTTGAACTTTTGTGTAATTTTCTTGTTTGTTATATTCATCAGTTCATACGTATTATCCTGTCAATCGTTCAAAGATTATCAGATTCAGCAGCAGTCTGAGATTTGGTAATGCTCTTCAGATTGAGAGGCATACTCGAAGGGATAATACATAAGAACCTATTTATTTGCCTTAGTTTTTACTATACCCTTTTGAAACTCCTGAGGGAATTAAGAATAAACCATGTAGCTCTATTTTTAATATCATCTATACCTGTTTCTTAAATTTATTTTATCTTTTTTTAGCATTTCTATCTGATGAAGAACTGTTAGTTGTTCAAAAGTTAAAGGAACTAACTGAACAACATAGAAAACAGCTTATTGTTAAAGATAAAGAACTCTTAGAAAGAGCAAATGAACTTGAAAAGGTTTTTATTTACTTATTTTATTTGACTAGTGTCATATTCATGTCTGTAAATTTGTTCTCTGATTATAATTGCAATATGGCAGTTTGACTGCTAACCATTTTATTCTAATATCAATTTCAACTAAATTCAATTTTAAAAACAACACACACACAAATATTGGTTATGTATCATTCTGTCGACCACCAGTTTCAATGGCAAAGTTAATTAGCTTTGGCTATGGATTTTTGTTTTCAGTCGCACGGTCCATGGGATAATATGGAATTGGAAGTACCCAAATATATTTTATTTTTTACTTTAGAGTATTTAAAAAATGAGTAGAAATAAATCAAACATGTTTTTAAAATAATTCATTAAGGTTATCTTTTCAAATAAACCTCTTAAAAAACCTCCTTTAATTTGATTTGATTTCCTTTGATAAATTTAAGCATTTATGCCAACTACATAGTAATATCTTGTATATGATAGAGAAAAATATTAATTTCTTATAATTAAGACATGCTAATTTGACAGTAAATCACCATCATTTACTTGCAAGGTATCAATTCCATTCCTTAAGAGTAATTTCTGGAGTTCTACAAATCTGATCAGTAAGTTATCCTAGGTAATTACTTCAAATCCTTATCTTACATAGCGTTACCTAAGCCATGAATTTAAGTAAAAAATGAAGCAATTAAAGGCTAAATCCTGTATTAGCACTCGAAGCCTGCTTATGAAATGGTTGAAGTCTTCAACAGACCTGGAAAAAATTCTGGAACCTAGTTTGTAGGTTGCCAGTTCCAAATTTTAATACTCAAATATAAATATTGGAGGAAGAAAAAATTAGGTTTTGAGGAAATTTAAAATTTTTGAAATAAGTAGTTATTTATAAATCACCGTAAAAATGCAGTATTAATAAATAAAATATTAGGTTGTAAAGAGCTGTTTGGCTGATTCAAGAAACTCATTTAGTTGATATCTCTGCATACTTAAATTGACCAATACCCTGAAGAGTTATTGTTTATAGTAACCTATATTTGTTAAAGTACTGAACCAAGAAATTCTTTTTTTGAGTAATTATAATGTGAATGGGGTTTGGGGATCAAATGATTCTTCTAACATATCTACACCTCAAGGTTTAAAATGGAATTGCTTGAAAGAGGCTCAGATATTGGGAATGGAGGGTTTTCTTAAGAAAGGGTAGATTAATTAAATTTTAAACTGCTGTCATAAGTTGAAATAGTTAAGTTGTATTTTTTTGGAATGTATTTAATGTGCCATTTTTAAGAACACTATACAGGGTGATTCAAAACTACAGGAAAATTATTGCTAGGAAGTGTAAGGTACATCTAGATGACTTAGAATCATAGGCGTAACGAGGGGGGGGTTATTGGGGTTGTACCCCCCCCCTATATCAATGGTTTCTAAAACATGAAAAATTGAAAAATTTTCCCTTCACAAGGAAGGCGGTTCAAAAAGAACTGTTCCTTTAGGAACTAACTCAAAAGGCCTCAAAATGAATTTAAACACTACATTGAGAGATGAATTTTTTAAAAATTTCTGGGGGAGAACCCCCAAACCCCCCTCTAAAATTTTTACGTCTGTTATACTGTGTTTTTCCCTTGTTAGTAAAGCCTCTTAGATGAAGTTTTCCCTTCGGAAGTTTTGCAAAAAAAAATTGTTTTTATTATACCTATATTATGAGACACTTTTCAAAAGGGAGTAATATGTTGGAGGGGTTGACTGGTCAGAGTAACACCCCCATGGGTCATCTCTAGTTACGCCACTGCTTAGAATCACATAGGAATGAAGGATCTGAAATTAACCCCTAATGACCTTGGGGCTATTAAGATCAAATTGATTAAAAACAGCAAAATAATTTGATTACAGCATTTATTACATAAAACCAATAGTTTAAACCAATAAAACCAATCTCACCTGCCCAATTATTATTTCTCAATCTAAAGTTTAATTTAGGTGTTAAGACTTAAAATTTATGATTGGGCAGGTAAGAAATGACTGAAGTTTCAGCTCTTCTTTTAGTTCATTGTAATAAATGTTGGATTCAAACACTTTTGCTGGCTTTAATATCTTATTAAAGGTTTAAGAGTATATTTCCATTCAGGATTATTCAGCCGTCCATGCCCCCTAGTAAAACCCCCCAGATTAATAGGGATGCATTTCAAACTATTCATTCATGCATTCCTATTCTAGCATTTCCCCCTCTAGTTTTGAATCACCATGTATTGAACTTATCTCTAAACAAAAAGGGCTGACAAAGTGGAAGGAATTTTTTTGCCCTTACTTTGGCCCAAGGATTTTTGCAATGTCTAAATGGGAATACTACTTTTTTTTAAATAATGACAGACCAATTAGTTCACTCACAAGCTCTTTATTTTAAAGACACAAAAGCATACTACACGTAAAAATATCTTGAAATCTAATCTCAAACACAATCACTTAGTGGTATTTATACAATTTCACACTTTAATTCATTTTTCCATTTTTAAAACAGTTAGATTTGAAGTTTAAATATGTGGCTGAAAAATAGTGTGAACAGTTTGTATAGTTCCAAAATGTATTCTTTTCATAATAAAGAAGGTTGAAAAGTTTTTTTTTTTTTGTTCAGGAGCAAGTGTTTTTTCTGTGAATTAATTTTTTAAACTATTTACTTTTAACTACTGGTACTATTATATTAATAAGTATATATTATTAACTTTTATTTTTTATTTATATTTCTACTATTATTTTTTAGATGCAATTAGAGGCTGAAAGGTTATCCAAAGTGAACAAAGAACTCTCCCATCGAAACAGACATTTGCAAAAGCAACTATATACTTTAGTTGAAGAAAAATCTGACTTGCAAGCTGGTATCCAAAATCAGCAAAAAGAATGTCAAGATTTGCAGATACAATTGAGTGTTGCTGTTAAAGAAAACATGGATCTTTCAATTTTAGAGGTAAGAACATGGATCTATGTGTAATTTGTTAGCTTTTTGTATAGTTTTTTTTTGTTGCATTAATACTATAGATTTGCATGATAGGTGGGACCAGAGACAACTGTGTAAGTTAGGGTATAATTTTGCATTTAAATACATACAAATTATGTTTGATTATGATCAGAAACTGTGATTAAGATGCAAAATTGTGATTATAAATCTGTATTAAGCAACCCATTATACTACATTATGTTTTGCAAAATATATTAATAATTATTATTTTGAGGCTAAAGGCTGCATCACATGTGGAAAGGATATTTATTTTCATGCTAAATTTCCTCTATGCATGATTTGTTTATTTCCAGTTTCATATCAGAAACATGATGCTTAAAATTGGCTTAAACTAAACATTTTTTTAAAACCAGCTTCGTTTTGAACAGGCTACTTAATTTTTTTTCTGGAAATTAGAAGAAAACTAGGTGTTATGATTCATTTTTCCCTAAATAGTTCATATCTTAAATTAAGTATTTATTTCTAGAGATTACTTAGAGAATTTACCGTATCGTAATATCAAGGTATTCAACAAGCCCCAGATTTTCATATCTTTTCTTAAATAGGAATTTCCCTCTTTTTCTTTTTGAAGCAAAGAATAAACTCAGTGAATTTGTGAGAACTATTTAATGGTTCTCATTTCTCCCTATTTAAGGAGAAAACTGACATCTTTCTTATATTCTCCTGCTTTTCCAGTTTTTAAATTTCTGATTTGTGATAGATATTTTAAACTTTAATGTGAATAATTGAAAGAGCAACAATGGGGGGAAGCTTCAAGTTGGTTTTATTGAGTGTTCTTATTTCTTCATAAAGTAGAATTGTTTAGTTAAGTATATACAATAAATGTTTTAATAATTCTTCTAGTTGGAAAAAGAGGTAATTTCTGATGATACATCTTAAATTAATTAGTATGGAAAAAAAAATTCTCATAATTATGCTGTAAATTATTTTGTAGTAAAAACAAAAATATCAATCTAAATGTTTTCTACCACTGTTTGTACTTGTTTCTCGTACCACTGTTTAAAGTATCAAAAAGACATCCATGACAATTAGAACTTTCTTCAGGTTTTCCTGACCATTGTAAAGATCAGCTTTGAAATCAAGAGCAATTTTCTGATAACAAGAAAACAATTTTGAAAGACCTAAAACAAAAGCTAAAGGAAAAATTTCTGCAAAAGAATATAATTCCATCTGATAGAGAGAAGTACTTCAACTTAAAACCCAATAAGCAAGCAAATCTTCCATTTTTGGATAATTTTTAAAAGATGTTTTTCACCATAAGTAAATTAAGATAAATGGTTACAATTTTTTTCCATCAATTATGAAGGTATCTAAACTGATTGTAATTTTTGCAAAAAGTTTGTAATGTAAAATTCTATTTTTAAAAATTATGTGAACTTAGACAAAATTGGCTATTTTTATTTCATAACAAAATAAATTCACTAAAAAATATTTATTCAAAAGCGGGAGTTTTAAATCAGTGAATATGTTAAACAATAGTTGTGTTTTTAAATCAAAATAATTCAGAGGGATTTTATGGCTGTTCATTTAAAATGTTCCCAAAATGGGAGCTTTGGCCTAATCTGAATAAGGGGAAATTGTCATGCCCTTGTGTTGAGGTGTGTACTTGAATTGGACGGTCTAAGTTTACCCCTTTCGTCCTCTGCCTTTTGTTGTTCAAGAACATGTGTTATTTATCAACAAACAGTGTTTCATTACCTAGCAATTGTTGAATTAGTCACAGTACCACTCCTATCTTCTGAAAAATGCACTAGGAATGTGTGTAAACTAAAAACCCAGTAAATGAGGATGAGAAACACTCTTTACTTTTCTTTGAATGTAAAAATGTCGTTGATTTCAGCTGTGCAGCAAGTTTTGACTATAAAAAATGAGATTCACTTGGATTCTCAGCCGATGAATGTGGTATTTCATGGGTTGGATGAAAAAGATTAGGCGGTGTAACAGAAAATTCTTTCTAAAGTGATTAAGATTTGAAGTGTATGCTATAGTCACTATCCAAAACATTTATTTGTTACTAATAAAAGCTGGATTTGTTGAGGTTTTTTTTCTTAAACTTTGGTAAAAATATTCCCACAACTGTCCAAATTTCCCCTATACCTTGTTTGGGTGTATTCTGCACCCCTTAAAAGTGAAAGGGTACCTGTATAGAAGTTCAGGGGTTTTGCATTGGAACATATTTTTTAACATAATATTGCTACCTGTCTTTGCTAATTTCAGGTTTAGTTTCAGGTTTTGTGTTTAAAAAATATTAGATTAAATGAACTTATTTTTTATGTGTAAAACTGAAAAATAAAATTTGGTCAAAATTTAAAATTTTATTCAAGTGATGATTTTATTCAAGTGATGAAAATTTGAAATTTTATTCAAGAGTGATATGGGACTTATGATTTACTTACCATTGTGACTGGACAACTTTTTGGCACCCTATGCAGCAGTTTCGAAAATATGCTTGTGAAGCTCTTTGTGCCTCCTGTAACATCTCCTATTGCTCTGAATAGATATTTCCTTCTTTAAATTGCCCTCTTTACTTATGAAAAATCTATATTTTTTCACTAGTAAAGAGAGTAGGAGAGTTTTCCCTCACCCCTAAAATTCTACCAAGTAACATGTCCTCTGCCCCTACTTTATCTCTTCAAACTGGAAGTAATGTTTAACATTGACAGTATTTGTAACAGCTTTGCTTATTCTTATTATTATATTATTATTATTTGCAGCTTATTCATTTGGTGTAATTTAATATCATTCCTGACTTTTTTCAACTATGTTGGCTTGCATTTAATGTTTGATTTTCTCAGTTTTAGGCCAATAAAAAACACTGTGTTATTGGTCAGATTTTTAAATAATTATCTTTCTTACTATTTTTACAATGGCATGAGTTTCAATTTTAAATGCAATTTTCAGGCATGTATTGAAGGTAATATACCATATGTTGATAACTTTAATGGTTTTTAACTAATGGAATTGCAAAGCCAAATTAAAAGAAGTTTTAAAGTTTAATACTAAAAAACTACAAATTAATCCGAGAGCAATGGTATCCATTCAATTAATATTCTTAGGTTTTCTACAATTGAAAGAGTGTTTTAACAAATAGCAGAAAAAAATAACTGAAATGATGATTCCCAACTCTACAGGCTTTTTTTTTCCAAACAAATCTTCATCCTCTTGAGCATTGCCATTTCCATCCATGACCCCATTTTTGTTGCCTGAAGGAGATCTATCTCTTGACAAACACACTGTAAAAGGCAGGGTAGCATATTGGTAAAAAAAATGAATAGGTACAATAAAGCTTGGTGCAAAAACACCACTACAGTGCTATAGATAATCTTATTTAGGTAATTAGAAATTATATCTGCAACTCTAATGTGCTAAATTTAAATTATCCTTCTAATCTTTTCTTTTAAAAAAAGCTTTATATATATATATATATATATATTTTTTTTTGAAAATCTTTTTAAGCTTGAGAATAACTATCTAGATTTGAATTATGAAAAATGAAATGTGGTGTAACCTCTATGATTCTGTGTAATCTATATGATATTTGTATTCTTTTAAAATGTATAGGTTTTAATAAGAAAGTAACAAAAACTATGACTTTGTATGGAGTATGATTCAGACTCCTTACAAGGTATTTTTAAATGTAAATCAGTCACTTCCATCTTGTCAAAGTTGGTGTGGTCCAATAATTAAAGATGTTTAATAACTGAAAATGTAGTTACTTACCTTTTGGGTTTGTTCAATGCTAAATAATATTGTGGTGATGATATTTTTAACCTGATACTTTCAATGCCATTGATTATAATGTATTTTTTTTTACTTTTAGGACCAAAAAAAGCTTGATCTCCAAGGAAAACTGATTATAAATCTTGATGACCCCAATAGACCACGTTTTACATTAGATGAATTAAGACATATCCTTTTTGAAAGAAATGATCTCAAAGCTAAAATCAGTGACTTGGAAGATGAATTAAGCTTACATAAACCTAAACGTGTTCCTAGGTAATTTTATTGTACCATGATTTTCTTTCCTTTATTATTTTCTTTCCATTTAAATATTTGCTTATTGTTAACCAAATTCAAAAGAAATATTATAGGGACTCAACTATCTCTCTGCTTTTGAAATGCATTAGTAAAAAGTTGAGATTTGTGCTATTACATTGTTGTATGCTACTGACCATTAAGATTAAAAATGTTGCTAGTTTTTTTATTTGTTATATTATCAAGTAAGATATTTATTAACCTCATATTTATAGATGTATCTTAGAACTACTTTAATATATTTAATAGTTCATTAATTGTATATTCAAGTTACTTTAACTTGCTGTTTTGAATCAAGAACCAAAAACCTAAGTTGTATCTAAAAGAACATGAATAGTTTCATTTGAAAGGGTTAATATAAGAAAATATTTCTTCCACTTCATTACCAAGAATGTGTTAATCTAAGGCAGTCTAGTATAGATAATATAATTTTATAAGTTTTCATCTATTAATAAAATGAAGGTATGATTTGTATGTTTACATACATATGTAATTTGGTTCTGCTTATTTTGATATTTATGTGGGTAAAGAACTCACCTTGGGTTATTTAATTTAAGTTGGGATATATTTATTGTAAAAAATCCTATGTTACTTTGTGAATTGAAAAACTGCATTAATCAGCACATAGGTTCTTAATCATATTCAATACAGCAGCTTATTGTACTTGAATTTCTGGAACTTTTCAAATACATTTCTAAAACTGATATTTACAAAATAAAAGTTTAAAACTATCTTTTTCTATTTCTAAAAAAGACCACATTTTGAGATTTTCTTATATAAATGCCTGTCATTTATGAGGTTTATAAACTCAGTTTAGGAAAAAATTGAGTTCTTTTATTTTGCTTTGTATAGTGCTTAAATTTTCAAATTGCTGTTTTAAATTGCTACTATAAAGGTTGACTTTGTGTACCTAAAATACTCTTATGTAATTGGTCATTCAATTTTGAATCAAAATTGATTTTATTTTTATTTTAAAAATTAAAATTCCATCAATCAGAAATTCTTAAATTTTGATATTCCTATGCAGATATTCCATAACTTTTCCCAAGTACCATAAACATTCATATTTCATTTACCCCTTCAAAAAAAAGCTAAGAATAGTTAAATATTTTCAATAGTTTTTAGGTATCACAAAAGTTTTTTACAGTTTGCTTAGTAATTTAATTTTAAAGGTAACAAGGTTATTGATTTCAAGCTTTTTAAATAACTTTTTTAAAGTCTGTAAATCTGCCTTGACCCCATGTTTGTAAAATATCTAATCTATTCTGAAGGAGTTTAAATTGAGAATCCCTTTTCCCATAGATAGCACTGCTTTTATTTCTCCTATTTTTCTCAAAATAATTGTTAATTGAAATAATTATATTCTCATTCATTCTTATAGTTCTTCTAGTTTGGCCGCTTTATCTGTGGGTGGTGATGTAGAAGATCTGCCTGTACAAGGCCCAATTAATAAAGAACCGGATGATAAACTATACCCTGAGAAAAAGAAACTTGGAATACGTAGATTGTAAGTTATAAAATTTATTCTCAAACCATTTATTTACCTTACATATTTTTCAATTTAATTTTCTTTGTTTAGTTTTAAACACTTTGGTGTAAGTAAATTTTAAGTTTTTAATTTTGCATGATCAACATATTTAGTTTGCATTTTTGTTTCATTGCGTTCAGTTTTCATTTTCTTCGACGAATCTCATCGGATTCTCCTGTACCACTCGTGCCATTTTCAGCTTCCCATCGGTGACCTGGCCAAAGCTCATATAGAGGAGATCGGGATGTATCATTTGCCACAATGTGCCAAGGAAGAAAATCCATAGTTTCCTAACTGCAACACTTCTTAATAACTGGTTCCATGAGGAAGGAGGAAGTGCCTGTGATTAAAATTTGCTAATCAAATCTTTGCAAAGCCTATTAGTACCCCTGCTTTCTCATAGATACCAGAACTTAGATGTGAATTGGTTTGTTATTACAGTATGTGTTATTGTGTATATTTAGTTTCATTCAAAAGAGAAAGACTTTAGATTGCACATATATAATGTAACCTTATGAATATCAGTGTCTAACTTATAAAAATAAAAATTGTTAACTTTTTAAAAAGGTAGTTTTATGATACTTGAAAAGAACTGCTTCTGTACTTATCTTATTGCATTTTTCAAAAAGTAATAGAGTGTAAGTGAAAATACACAGATTTGCACTTAATGTAGCCTATTATTAACTCACTGCCTCTTTACATTAATGGTACCGTAAATAATTGAGCAAGGTTTATTTAGTTTTGAAAGACTACTTTAAGTTTATTCAATAATTTTGGTTTTGTTAAGTTTTTAGCTTATTGGGCTTGATTTCAATTATTGTTTTTAGAAAAACAACATATGTAGGAAAATTAAATTTTTAGACAAAGTATTTTCATAATCTGTTTACAAGTATTCTTTCATTTTTAAAAAGCATTAGAATATATTGTTTTAAATACATAAAAACAGTATTTGAGAAGCCTAACCTTGGGTATTTCTTTAATTTATCATTTTTAAAGCCAATAATCACATTTAAAGAAGGCTATTTATATTTAACTAACTAAACTGTATGTATTTGCAAACCCCTGATAGTGTTCTAGTGATTTTTTTTCTATTTCTGAAGGGTTACTGTGATATGCTGTAGTTTGCTTGACCAAAGCAGTATTTCAAAGAATTATAACTATAAAAGCTTTTTAGTTATACTATTCAGACCAATGCATAGGAATTTTCTGCTTGTGAATATTGATGTGCCATAGTTGGCCAAATGTCTCAAATATGCCAAGTTTGCAACAGTTGAATTTACTGACTTAAATTTAATTTAAAGCTTTGGGAAAAATATCAGAACTTGGGATATCATTTTATACAAAGTTTGCTTTAACTGATTCATATAAATTTTGAAAAATGTATCCAGTTTAGCAATTTTGAATAATTTTTTACTGTACAGTAAAACAATTTTTTCTATCAACAAAATTTACTTTTAATAATCCAGTTTATGATATAGCATTATACTCAAGATTTTAAGTAAACACATTATATGTATGATTTTAGTGTGTATAGATTTGTGAGATTATGTACCATGAAAATGTTATGAAATTATTTATGCTTTTACAATTTATACAAGACATACACTGACAAAAATGTGCCAAGCACAATCGTATTTATAGTTTCATAACTTTTTTGTTTATTATTAGTATTTAATGTCAAAAGTTGGTTTGTTGCATTAAAATGTTATACAGTTTAAATACAGTAGGTTTTATTGTTAACACGTTTTTGAAATATAAAGGTATCAAATTTTGTGAAATAGGCCTCACACAAGAAAAATATTTTTTATCTATGTATTACAAAAAATTTTTATTGAATTTTTCTTTGTCAAGGACACTAAAAACCATTTACAGTCTTAAAATTCCTGTTATTCAATCTAATGTATCATAGTTTGTCTTTCTGTGATCAGAGGTTTTACTTAGTGTATCAATCTCATTTTTATTGTATTTAGATATATAGCCCTATTAGTGCTTCTCTGAGTTAGAATTTTGTAAAATGATTTACTTAAAGATCTATCATACTCATCTATTCAATTTATTATTGTATATTTTCTTGTTACAAGGTTTAAAGAATTTTGTAAAATAATTGTAAATTTTTAATACTATTTGAATATTTATTTTGTAGGAAATAAAAGATGTAAATGTGTTCATTATATATATACTTTTGTCTAGTTTTTATTAGTTTTTTCACATAGCTAGGTAATTATTGTAAAAAATTTGTTTTTACTTGCAATCCAGTAGTTAGAGGCTGAAGTATAAAATGGTTGTTTTGGGGCACTCTTTGCTGAACTGTTTATTGGAATTTTACAATTGAAGTGTAAGTTCATAATTAATTTTATAGGCAATTTTACCCAGTTTTTCTCTTTAATCCAATGGGATTTCTAAATATCAAGCCTTTTTCCAGATCTGAAGTCAAGGTATGATTTCTTATTACTTTTTCACTTGGAACTTAATTTCTAACAGCCTGATCATCTCAGTTTCTGCATAAATCAATATCAAATTTTTCTTTAATTGACTTATCTTTTAAAACATGACGAAACAAAAGCCCAAGTAATATTAAACGAACCACAATTAAAGGACATTTTTAAGTATAAGAAATAACATTTACACGCAAGTAGACAGATTGTTGCTTTTTTACTATAAAATATCTCTCAAGCCTTCCCATGTATTTTCTTCCCCAATGTTTGATAAACAATTTAAGGTAAGCTACAGGGTGGGCAAAAAGTCGGTGTACTTTTGAAAATTCCATAAAACTGTCTACAGTCTAAGCATCCTGAGGTAATGGGTCAGAAAAGACAATAAAAAATTTTAGTTCAAAATTATGGTAATAGATTGAGCCAACAGAATTCATGGGGGTTCGTGTTTGATTCCAAGGCAAAATTGTTTCTTGCGAAAGTATGGGTTCGATTTCGACAATTAGGGGATTTATGTAGGTTTGTAGTGGAATTTTTTTTTCAGGATATTTAATTTTTCTTTAAAGTAAAGGACGTTTCCAATGATGTCAGTTTATCAATTCTTCTTTCCAATGCTATTTGTGCGTCACGCACTCTGCCGGACATTATGGCGGTCTATTTTTGATATCGAACACGGAACCCAACGAATTATGTAGGCTCCATCTATTAACATAATTTTAGAACTAAATTTTTTTTTTTGTCTTATAAAAAAACTCAGGATGCTGAGACTAAAGACCCACCCTTTATGTGTCAACCTAAGATGTCAAACAGAAGCTGATAATTTTCTTTTAAGAGGGTAATTTTTTTCAGACGATGTGTAACACTGTTGGAGGTGTGGTGTGTGGTAGGCAGTGTGTGGTAGTCTTCTCCCAAAAAAATTTCGGGAATTCGACCATAAATAACTCATTTAAAGTAGCCCATGTGCTTGCTTAATACAACCTAAGTCAACAGTTAGTTGAACAGGCTGGATGCAAAAAATTTTTTTGTCAGTTTAATTTCTAAAATACTTTGATGTTGGCTTAGTCCAGTAAATCTACTGAAAAAAAAAAGAGTCAAACTGGTAAAAAATTTATACTTTTGGTTTTTCAACGGTTATCACTTGCGAATGACCTCAATAATGAGATAACATACTAAAAATCCGTCCGCGATTTTTTTTTTCGAAATGAAAATGAAAGGTCCGAAATTTTGTCTCTTACAAATTTAATTATTTCTTAGATGATTTATCAATGAATATTGTTAAAATATTTTCTGTTATATTTAATTGAATGATTTTACCTGTATTTTTAATGTTCATTTTTAATAAATAAATTAACTAATGATATAATCATCCATTGGGCTTTTTTTATGTTATATAGCTATAAAACTACAATATCCATGGAAAAATGACCTTGGCAAATGCTTCAAACGTTTCTAACGAGATTTTTGAAAAAGGTCGATCGAAAATTTGAAAAATTAAACTTTTTAATGTCCGATTTTCTTCTAATTTTAGTATGTCATTATTTAATTAATATCTAAGGGAAAACCGTTTGAATTACTTCATTTGCAGTTATTTTGTGGTTTTGTGCGATGTTTTAATTTTTTTTCAAATATCCAATTTTTCAAATAATTTTTAAAAATTGATAGTTTAATTTTTTGAAATTTTAAATGGAATATTCGTATTCAGCACTGAAAAGTAGCCTGTAAACATGTATTAGTCTTGATTACTATTAATTGTTTTTTGAATTTTTTTTCGGGCATTTTTTAAAAATTAAAAAAAAAAATACTTCCCGCGGACCGATTTTGTCCGATTTTTAGTATGTTATTATTGAGGTCATTCCAAAGTGCCAACTGTTGAAAAACCAAAAGCATCAGTTTTTTACCGGGTAAGTCGCAGATAGCCTGGACGAGCTGTTTAAATCAGAAAAAAACTATTTTACAAGGGTTGCAATTTAGAATTTCCTTTATTTATCTGAAGTTGAAAAAAGACAAACAAAAAAATAATTTACTTTAAAATCTGGCCAAAAAATTCTGTGTGACCTGGGAAAAGTCTCCCCTGTGAACTAAAAATGTGAGAAAAGAAGGAAAAGTAAAAGGGCAAAGAAAAGAAAAAGAGTAAAAAGATGAAATAATAACTTTTTTTTGAATGACCAAAAATAAATTTTTGTCAATGTAATTTTATTTCTTGGCCTTATTTTTCAGCCTAAGGAGGGGTCACTTTCCGGAGTGTCCCCCCACTTAAATCTGTGCTCTCCACATGAATTATATGTGGAGAGCCTCTGTGTAACTTTTGTAATTCTAATTGTTAAAATACACTTTTAAACTTACATGATTGATATTATTTAGGAATTTCGCTTCAAACTAGTTTTTCAGTAATCGAGTTAGGCTTGGTCCACATAAACTTGCAACTCTACTGTATTTTAAAAATGTGTTATCCTGGAACCTCTGATACGTCTTCATAAGCACCCGAGAAACTGGTGATCTTGAGGGTGATACCCAAGGCATCCCAGATGACCATAAGAAGATTAAGGGTTTGAAATTTCAATAATTTTAAAGGTTAATGACCCCCCCACACACACAGATCTCCTTTTTAATTTGGAACTTTTTAAGTAACACCTCTAAAGGTTTCAACTCCAAATTGTATTTAAGACTTGTTGTTTCGTGATGATTATTTTTTTTTTATCACAAGGATTGTATATCGAGAAGAGCTAAACTGAACACCTGATGTTTCTAAAAGGTATTGAATAGCCTGAGATTACAAATCTTAAATGTTTTTATAAATCTTCCATAGGAACATTTATTAATAAAACGCAAGAAATGAAACAAAATTAGAATGGTTATCTGGAATTCTTTAACAATTTGAAATTAATGTTTAGCTTCAAATTTACATAAACTTACCTGCTGATTTTTTTTTTCTGTAATGTAGTTTCTAGATCAATATGAAAACTATTTGTATATGATTTTGATCTGTTGCAAATTTTTTTTGTTAAATTAGCGTTTTGATTGAAATAGAGGATTAATAAAAATGATCCACTTAATATACGGTTACAGTGGTTACCAAAAGTTAAATATCTAAATCCAACATTAGGATTAAATTGGGGAAAGATATTTCCATTAATCATTATTAAATTTATTTGGTGAAAATTATTTTGTTGTGAACAATTACCAATTTTACTTTATCATCGTAACATGTTAGAACAGGATTTAAACAATTTTAAAAACTAAAATCTTAAAAAGTGTTTAAGTTCTTAATAAATTCCTTTGCATAACCAGTAGACTAATGTAAAACTCATGTAATGCGTTTTACGTTATGAAATCGCGTTATAGAGGAAACGTTAACTAGGAAAAGCTTCTCATTGTTTTAAATTATCTCTGAAATTTCAATATAGAGTCAAACACATGGCGCAAAGCCTTTATTAATTTCCACTTTCAAATTTATTATTACTATATTAATCGTGAGTTGATTTGCTTAAAATATTTTATTTCTTACTTTCGTTAAATGACTTCAACTTCTAGCTAGAAGTTCAAAATACTTAATTCTTTAAGAAGTGAAAAAACGTGGCAAATATTGTCTTTTTAAAACTTAATTTTTTCCCGTGTAACATCTCTATACAAAACTTCCTATCGTTAAAAACTCGGGCATTATCCTACCCCCCCCCCATTGTTTAAAAAGGAAATTCCCCCGTTTGAAACTATGTTTAACTCGCTTTATGAATGTACGAGTTAAGGTATTTTTGCAGTTTAGTTAGCTGGATTAAGGGTAGATAGCTTGACCGCAACTGATGTTTTTTGAATCCACGTGTTTTTGGCCTTTATAATTAAGAATATTCAAAAAACGTCGGTGTCGCTATTTACCCTAAGTCCGGCTAACTATACTATACTGGTAGATCGCATACTGCAAGAATACCTGAGTTACATGGGGATACTGTATTGAGGTTGAGTAATTTGTAAATTTAAAATTAATTTTAGTGAAAAAAAAACACTAAAGGAAAAACTGCAAATCCTACCCGTTTTACTATGCAATATGTAACAAGTTAAAAATAGAGTAAGATAAGATAATGGTAGTAGTTTGTATAATTTGATTCTATTAACCCAGAGTTAAACCATTCTCTATTTAGCATTAATAAAAATACATTTACCATTTGAAAATATTCTTATTTTCATGGGGGAAAAGTAACTATAAGCAATTTGTGATTAAAGAAAACGACTTAGCTAACCCCTTTTAATTTGAAAAGCCACGGTAATACATACAGTTTTTTAACCTCCAGAGTTCAACCTAAAAAAAAATCGCTACTACTTTGCCGTAAAGAATTTTCTAAAGAACAAATAGAAAAAGTGAAGAATTAAGATATAAATTTCTCTTTGCAAATACACCGATGGAAAGACAAACTAAACGAAACAATAATTTTTTATAACATAAAATGAAAGTAACTTAATAAATATTTATCCTTTTGATCCTTTAATAAGAATAGATAACCGTGAAAAAAACTAATGAAGAGTAACATTACACTATAAGAAAAAACTTAGTACTATTGTTGAGCCTAGGGTCCTATTTTAAGTTCCAAAACCAGGTCACAAAATAATTTTGAGAAAATAAAAAAATACCCCAACTGAAAAAAGTATAAAGAATATTAGATATGGAAAAATGAAAAACAACAACTATAGATTTTTTTTAAAAGAAGAATCTTTTTTTTAGACAAATTTAATCTATTAATTTGTTGATCTCGAAAAATATTTTTTTCAATATGCTGCCATACAACTTCATTAATTATGTATTACGAATACAAGGGTCTCACTTTTCAGTACAATTTTTAGATCAAAGGAGTAAATTTTGTAGAAATAGGAGCATTTTTATAAAGATTTAAATTATTTTAATAAAGTTTATTATTATTATATTTAAAGCGACCTTAGGAATTTAATGGGATAATGTTTAAGTTGGAGATGGAAATGAGACATTTGCTGACTTCTAATTGTAGTTTGTAATGTTTGTAGGGATTAGAGACATTACATATATAAGGTTAATAAAAATATCGTAAGGTTGGTTTCAAAGTTGGCATCTTCTCTTAAGAATCTGAAGACAGAGAGAGGTATATGGCCTGAATACGGCCTTTCATTGCATTGAGTTACTCTTTTTTATTTCGGAGCTGTTGCTTTATTGACAATCGGATGACAATTAGGAGAAAGATGTTTTTACCCTTGTTATGATCCCGGAAACAGGGCTGACATTCTTTTGTGTCAGGAATCTTATAGTCCACCATTTAGGTAAGTTATTTTTCTCCTCTTAATAAAGGATAGGAGGGGACCATAAGTGAGGTGCAACGTACTTAAATTGACTGAAGGAATTTTTATCTATTTGTATGGAAACTACTCTTGTTAACAAGAAATGTAGGTTCTGCTAGTGCTAGAGGTTTATAGGACAGACTATAGGAAAGGTGAATTGCCAGGAAATGACTCTAAATTCCGCATCAACTGCAATCATTGGACTTAAGAAGCGTTTTCACATAATGTGGACATAGTCAAACTTTAAATGCAATTAAACCTTGTAAAATTTTCTTTACAACGAGAGGTGATACATTTTTCTCGACCAAATAGCACTGGAGTTATGTTATATTAAAGAGCCAAAAGTTGGATTTTCTTTCAACTTTCAAAAAAAAAAATTGCAAAAAAAAAAAAAAAATATTTATAATTTTATGTGAAGAACAATTCCTGAAAGTTTCATTGAAATCCGAGAGGGTTAGGTTGAGGATTGAGATTTTTTTTTATTTATTTCGGATAGGAACACAACACCACTGTGACCCTAATCCTTACATACGGCCTTGCTATACCATCCTCTGAAAAGGATATCCCGGTATGAAAAACCTACCGGTATTAGCTTACCCTAATGGATTTACATATTTACAAAGGAAGAAATGCATTGCAATTGTAGCCGATTTAAAATAAACTCGATTGTATTTTTAAATTTCATTTTTTTCTATCTCCTCTCCGGTGGAACTCTAATAATGGCACCGAAGAAAGGCTTCTTTTTTCCCTTCGCGTACGCAAGAGGTTATCGAAAGAGCAACAAAATGACAACAAAGGTGTTCGCAACCAAAATTAAAAAGGAACTTTCGATAAAATACCGACTGCTGGTCAAACAGGCTTGAAAGAAGCTCTTCAAACAGTAGCGAAGAGCTCTTCAAGCAGTTTACTAAGGAAACTTAAGGATGTTGGCATAGTAACAAAATGATAACCAATCAATAGAGTTTATCAAAAATATATTTTCATGCTTTTAAAGAACTTTTTTAATCCTAGAGATGCAGGAATGTTTTTGAACTTGAAAATGACTCCTAGAAATTATTTAGTTTATTTTTGCTTTGAAAAATCAGGAGTTAATTGATAGTGAATGAATGGTTATAAATCAAGTTGGGAATTCGGTCTTAGGAAGTTTCAGTTTGTTCATAATTTGCACTTGAAATGTGTTTAAAAATAACATTTTTATACAACTTTACACAAAATTATGTGGGAGGAATAATTTTTTTGCTGTGCATCATATCTTTGTATGTGAATAAATTAATCATAACGTTAATTGAGAAATCCTTTAGTTTAATTAATTATCCGTTACTTTTAACATTATGATAGAACTTAAAACTGACGTACAAGTATTAAAGACTTGTAGACTGAACAAGTATTAAAGTTTGCCATATTCAAAATTCAATCCAATATTCAAACACACCTCGTGATAAAAAAAAGGTTACATTTTAAATAGTTAAGGGATCATAAGCCGCAGTATTTATGTATCAGCAACAAGTCCTCCAAAGATCATAATTTGGGAATCGAAATAGATTTTTTAACTATTGTCTGGCAATGTCTCTCAAATAATGCTCATTTTTATTGATAGTACTGGAACTTTAAACCCATATGCATTATTATTAGAGGTAGTATAATATGGGTTAATTTTTAATTAAAACTTGAATGAGTAAGTGAAGTTTCTTAATGATTCCTCTCCTCAGACCAAGAAGAACACACCTTGTCTGTATCCAGTGCGTATAAGTAAAATATTCTTCAAAAAGAATTGTTTTTCGATTACATGAAATATTTATACATAATGTCAATTCATTATATACGTTTATTTCAGGGTAATTTGGGCATATTGAAGTGTTTATAACATTGGAAATTTAAATAGGTTTCATTTTATTTAAAGTTAACTGAATTTGAATTTCTTTAAGCTTTATCTTCGCTTTACGTTTACATTTTAGAAAAAGTTTTTTTTCAATAAATTAAAAAACTATTAAAGTAGGTCAATTTCAAAATTTTTTGTTTTTTATGTGTAAAAGAAAATGGAAACATAGTTGTTTTTATAAAAACTACCATATGGTTAATTGTACTTATATTATTTGAACAAAACTAATGCGATATTATTTTTGAAGTGACTTTAATTTCAATACCTTTTGTGTAGCAGAATAATATGTAATACCTACTAATAGGACAACTTTTTCTAACCTTTCAGTATTTCACCCTCTTTTTTTAAGACTAGAACAGCGATTCCCGTAAACTTTTAAGGAAGGTGTTTATAGAAATTATACAAGGAACAGTTTTTAGTAGAAGGTCAATTCCATTTGTGACAGATATGACATCGGACAACATTTTTGCTTCAAATGAATACTTAATAATAATTTATCTTAATTTTTTGGCGTGTTTGTGCAAATACATGCAATGTTCCTAAATAGCGAAAAATAATAATTCTGAGTGAAAGCATTTTTAGTCTATAAGAAAAAAAAATACGTCGTGGCCTACATGAACTGAATTGAACACGAATTTGAGAGATCCCTAATATTATTACTCAATTTCTCTAATTTGGCATGTATTTCATGTCAATGGAATTTTATACATCATTTTATGAAGTTGGTTTGCCAATCATTCAAAACTGAAATTGCCATTTTTTTTCGTCCCCCCCAAAATTTTTTTTCAGTAGATTTACTTTACTTGGCTCTTTGGTGTAATGATGCATTTTCATTTTGGCACGCTGAGCTTACACTCCAGGTTATTAGGTATATATAGCTCAGTGTGCTTTACATGAAAGAAATGAAATTTATAAGAACCTTAGAAATAGCATGAAAATATACTTCAGTCATTTTCAAATTTGATTACTAATACTGTCCGAAACGAAAATAGGAAAATCATAAAAAATAAACCTTAAATTCATATTGAACTTTTGAAATGGAATACTTATACAGTTTATAAATAAATAAAGCTGTAAACTTTTGTAAAAAAATGTGTTTAATTCATAAATCCAGACAAAATGCCTTTTTTACCCTCACTATATTAATTTTAAGAACATTCACATTTTAGTTTTAATAATTTTAAGAATTACATTTTTAATTCTGCTTAAAAATGGCAACAACTAATTCATTCTTAAAATAGTGAAAAATCTATTCTTGCAGGTATTTTCTTCTGCACTAAGGATATTCTAAATTTAGAAGAAAATTCTATTTTATAGGTAAATTTGTACAAATTTCTTATAGTAAAGTCCTTCTACTAAATTTTGAGTACTTAAAATTATGTTTTTAGAAATTTATGTTTTAAAAATACTATTGTAGATATTTATGAATTATTTGAGGTTGTATTAATATTCCTTCCATTGTTTCAAAGTTAAACCCTTTTTCGTTCTATTTATGGTTTGTTTACATTAAAATTGATAAACAAAGTTTAATTTATGAAGAAATAATTATGTTTTCTTTGAAAACGTATCGTATTATTCAAAAAAGTTAACAAACTCGATTCATCAGAGACAGCTTTGAACATCTGCTCCATTGTTCTGAGCGTGTCTGTTTTCATTTAAGGTACCACCCAAACTTTCTTCTAATTAATCCAGATTGACAATTTTTTCAATCGCTTTATACCAGTCGTCCCCGGCCTACGGACCCTAATTGACTCTCGGGGCCTTTTCTAATGTACGTTTTATCTTCCGAAGGAAAGTTTTGAAAATTTTTGCAACTTTAAGAATAAAATCTGTATATTCTAAATCTCCTTTTTAGTTGATGCTTCCACCAATTCAATGCTATCTTCCAATTTTTTCTGCAATTTTCTTCCTTAAGAAATTTATTTCCCCACAAAACAGGTATTTATTTTAGTTAAAACAGTCTTAGGTATAAGCCCACTTAAAGAAATATTGTATTTTTATTTATGATTCTAACAGCTAATAATTAAAATGTATTTAATATTTCAAACTGCCACTTATAGTACGAGAGCTAGTGACATATTTTGGTGACCAATTTTCTCTCAAGCGATAATTGGTGGAATGCTTCAGAGAGTTATAAGTTCACGAGTTATCATAAAGCCTCGTGAACGTCAACTGCGGTTTCGTGGGCGGGTTGAGCGGTGGTAGCCCTCAAACAAGTAAAAAAATAAAATTTTCAGTCATTTCCTCCCGGCTAAAAATTTGATACATTATAGTTGACCTAATATCTAGAAGAAAAAATCGCGTCAGCTGGCTGTAAGACGGTGGAATAGACGTCAGCTGCTCGCTTGAAAATTTGGAGATTCCTCCTCAAAGAATCATATCAAGGCAAATGGGTGAGGCGGAATGAAATGGGAACCCGGTTGCTCTAATCGTGCGATTAAAAATAAAAGCATAAAGTTTTTATAAATTTTGTATGGTTACTGGTTACGGATATGATATTTCGTACTGTAATTTTATAATGGAATATAATGTTACACTAAATTTATGTAAATGTGTATGACCAAATGCTTCTTCATATTACTTAAATACACTTGATTTTATGAAGAGCTAGGGGTACAAGTGACGATTAAACACTGACATTTAATTTAATAAACTTCTGGGAGGTTTGATAAACTGTTTCTATTATTTATAATTTTTACTAAACTACCTTTGGAAGCCAAGAGAAACTGAAACTACATAAGTGAAACTTCATTCATAGTATCAAGAACGCACACGAGGGTGGAAAAAACTCGCGAAGTTGCTCCGCATTTTTCCTGGAACTCCTAGGCTTCTGACCCACTCATATAATTAAAACACCTAGGTTCATTTCATTCAGAAATTATGAAGCTTAAACACAAAGTTTTAATTTTGAAATATCTGAATGCGGACCTGGAAAAAGTTGTAACCTTACCCCGAACCTAATAAAATTTACCCGAACCAATTGTATTGCTCCTATGGAGCTGGCAGGGGCTTCCCCCGAACCAGGTTCGTAGGTTCGGGCACTTTTTCCAGGTCCGTCTGAATGTGGAGAGACTTATTACATACATTACGAGTCAAGATAATACATAGTTTAGAACCAAATGTCTTTTTTATGATATAGTGTTCTGAAGTCCAAACATTTTTTTTTAAAATACGTATTATAAGGGTACGTTTTAAAAAAAATCTACACTTAAAATTACCAAAAATCCTTATTTTAATTTCTCCAACAAAACTTAATTGTATCTAATAATGTATTGAAAACACAAAAATTCTCCCTGTTGCAGATTTGTTCTCTCTGGAGCCTGTATACATTAGTGAAGTTTGTTCTTAAAAGGTATGATTTATCTAAAACATTTTATATGCTTTTTTTTTAAATAAGAATGCCTAGCTAGAGGATGTTTTCCTTGAATAAGTGGGAACTGCATTAGACAGGAACAAATGAAAGTTTCCACCAAGATTTTTTAATGAAATTAAAGTAAATCAAAACATGAGGTTTTGAGGACTGTATCTGAGTTTTTCCCCATAAATTTTTAAAGTAGAAAAATTTCTTTGACATATAGTTTGAAAAACACTAGAGAAACTTAATTTGAACTGTTCTCAACTGTAAAGTCAAATATATACATTGATGTTTAAATTTAGATTTAAGTATTTTTTTGATTTTTTATGTAGCGAAAAAATAGAAAGTTCTTTTCGTAAAACACTTTTTCCGACTAAAATATCTTTTATGGATTGTTTAGTTAGAGCAAGGTATTTTGCACCTACACGCCTCCATTTTCTTGCCTTTTTAAGCATATACCTATAAGTAGTACTTTTTGATTCTTTAAAACAACTTACTTTTTATTAACTAAATAAATAAATTATTTTTAAAATCTCCAAAGTTATGAAATTGAGGCATTTAAAAAAATAACATATCAAACTGGCATAACAAATAAAAGTTTGATTTTTTAATTGGAAGAATTGTTTGAGAGTTGTTCGTTTATAAATACGAACATTCTTCTGCTCACCTAAATTGCTTTTTAAATTTTTGGAACTTTTAATTTTAAAAGATTTTTAAAACTATTATTGAAATAAAATTAATTTGGTGATTGTTTAAAATTATGATTATGGATATACCATTTTATTCTAAGATAGTTTTTTTTACAATACTTAACATTACAAGAAGACTATGACATTACGTAAGTTAAAAGACTGTAAATGGTATTAGTGGTAATTATAACCAAGAAAGTGGTTATTTAGACCATTTCTAATTCAAAATAATTTAAAAAGCTTTAATTGCAATTTGTTCCAGTTGTAGGGACTAGTTTTACATAATGATAATGATCACAGATAATAATTAACTTTATGATTACCAGTAATGATTACGACGCGAGGTTTCTTTTCTGATCGCCAAACAATGATCCGTGTTTGATGAAATTGTCTGATTTGTAAAAGTGGCAATTACAGATTTTGATCCGATTAATTCTCAATTTCAAACTCTGTTTACAAAATTCATCTCCAGAAACTGGGGGTTCTGTAGTGAAATTGATTCTTGTTTTTAGTGGTCCAGGATAAAATTTCTGCTTCCGTAAATTTGCCGCCGCACGGCTTACTAACTAGCCTATTTAGAAACTCACCGTTGAATTTTCTTTGAATCTCAACCGACTGATTCATGTCGAGAGACCATTTTTACTTTACTCATAATTCACCCTCTGACATGTTTTCTGAAAACAAAAAGCCCAAATGGCCACATTTTGAATTGAAAAGCCTTTTTTCTAAATGACAGGCGGAGAAATTAGATGATCACAGTTGGTGCTTCGGAAGAAAATTTTCCGGCGTGCATTTCCGTCTCGAAATATTTTTGGGCTATTCAAATTCCGCAGTTAGTTATTGAATTTGGTTTTCGATCTCGCAAATCAAACTGGATCTTCGAGGCAGACGCATTTTATTCCAAGTCTGCCTCCGCCAATGGCACTCAGGAGATATTGCCATCTGCGACATTGTCGGCCTTTGGAGGAAGAGACAAATTCTAGTTCAATCTGTTTGAAATCCAATATTTCACAGTGATGACATACCTTCCTCATTCATCTTGTCGGAATGTCTTTTTCTTCCTCTTCCTCTAAAATGTTCTTTTTCGTTTACTGGAGTAAAATTGCCCAATTAAACAAGCAAATTGAAAGTTTGGAAATCCAAAACTTGTTCTTTTCTTGGAGAAAAACGGGAAAGAAAGCGTTTCACCGTATTAGGATTACCAATGAATAATAAGTTGATTATTATGATCATAAATGGATTGGACATTAAATTACACTCGGCAACAGTAAAAATGATGAACATGTCAAAATATATGTAATTTCAGCCTGCTAAACTAAAATATGACAGTAAAAATTTGATCTCGGTTCCGGTTTTTCCGTTAAGTTGAGATTTTACTATGCATGATAGAATCACAAGAACTCATTTAAATAGCCTTTTAAGTGATATTTACCCTTTAATTCATTAAGAAATGAATTCCCAGAATTTATATTTAAAAACGTTCAGCCATGGACGTATATAAGGTGGGGTTTCGGGGGTCCAGACACCCCCCTTAGCCTAAACCTGTCAGCCAAACAGAAAGGTTTCTGTCCCAAAATATCCAAAAAATGAGTGAAAATACAACTTTTTCGGGTCAAATTTCACAAAATTTTCTGGGGGAGGACCCCCAGACCCCCCTTTTTTGCTTGAGGGCATGTATTAACCACAACCACAAAACTTTGCTTGGGGCATGTATTAACCACAAAACTTTATGATTAAGTTCACAAAAATTCACATTTACCCTACATTTTACTCGAAAAGGGAAAACTATTAGAAACATTTGAGGGGGCAGAGGTTAACCTGAGAAAAAATTTCAAGGTATACAACCTCAATTTCGAAACCTCAAACTTTTAATATTTCTACATAGAAAACGACCGAAGCAAAACTTCTCCGTAATGTAATAGGGGTAAATAGGGGAGTTCGGGGATCTTCCCCCAAAAATGTTTCAATTTTAGTATGCTAAATAAAAAGTCTTCGAAAGCTACTCTTTAGGGGGTTTTCAGGGAGCTTCGCGGGCCACACAAAATGACCCGGCGGGCCGCATGCGGCCCACTAGTTGGAAAACCCTGTTTTAGCTAAACTTTAAAGAAAGAGTTTCTTGAACACCCCCCTTATAAAAGCTATAGCTACGTCCGTGCGTGCAGCAGTTTGTCCGCAATTGCAAATTGCAAGGATAGACTATCAGACCTCGTTCTGATTACTTTTCTAAATCCCATATACATACTCTTGGAAATACTCCCCGGGCTTGTCCCTAAATTACTTAGTTAAAGAATATGGGGCTTAAAAGATATTCCCCATCTCAATCTCTGATAAAAAGCCAACTTGTGTCGTGAATATGACATTTGATTTAATTTGATCAAACACTCCCAAAACAGTTTTTAAAACCTTATGACTTTTTTATGTGTTGAGCTTACATTTCTTTAGTGTATTGAGGGGTGTTCCATTCTAAAAGGAACCAAATTTTGTAAATCCCTGATGAAAGTACCAGATTAAGAACCCCTTTCAAGTGAGAACAAAGTTTTTTACATTATCAAATCCTCTGCACCTAAGCGAAACACAATTCTATAATTTCCATAGAAATAACGATAGAATTTTGTATGACAGCAACGAAATATTTGTATTTTAACTTTTTTTTATCCTTGTGTTGTATGCTTAAAGGCATTCTAAATAAATATTACTCGCTTTGATGCCTAAATTATAAATTTAATATGAGCAATGTTTTTAAAATTCCAATATTTCTGCACTAAGCTCAGTATATTTTGACCCCTCTGCATTTCGGAAGCAAAAACTAACCCAGAATTTTATGGGGATATTCGTGTTTAGTAAGTCAAAATAAATTACGCCCTTCCCCCTTATCCTGTGGGGGCTCCTGGACCCGAGGTCATCCAAATTAGTTTAAAAAAAACTATTCATTTGTTTCATACCAAAATGTATTTCTGATGTTAGTAACAAGAATTTTTTCACAAACAAATTTGGAGTGTGGGGGTAAAGATGTGCCAGATAATTTTTTTTTGGGGGGGGGGGTTAGTGTCCACTGTAGTCTTAAATTTTGAGTCCTGCCAATTTTTTCGGAACCATTCATATTCAAATTAAAAATCCATGGAAAATCCATTTAATAATCATTCGTCCTCAGGATAGTTTTCTATGTTCACATACAACAAAAAGAATAAAAGTTATATGGAGATTTTAATTTTTTCCACTTTAAGTACGGTGAATTCATTAATTTGATTTTAAAATAATTCATTTGATTAAAAAGGTATATTTTAAATAAATGAAGGCAGTTGACTTTAAAGTTGAACAATATAAATAATTTAAATGGTATAATATCCTAAAAATTAATTTGGCATAAAATCTTATTGATTCCGAATGAAAGAAATGGGTAACAGTTTATGTAACTGAAAAAAAAATGGCATTTTAAAAGAAAAAGTCTTGTGCCTTGTCCTTATTCACCGTGAGCTAAGTCATGATTTTAACCTTTACTGTTTCATATACTTTTTAGCAAAAAATATATTAAACATCAGAGCAATAAATTGAGCGAAATCGCTTAATCTTGGAAAATAAATTTGAATGTCTTGTTCAGCTTAGTATGAGTCTGGAAGCTTCTCTAACGGTTACTCCGTCACACTATACGCAATTAAAGTGTGAAACCATAGGACGAAGTTTAATCTTTCTTACTGAATACGGAACGTATTTTTAACTCATAACTACTGAAGAGGGAAATCTTGAAATGATTTAAGATAAAAAACGATCAAATCTGTTGACAGAAGGATCCGTAAAAAAACTCAATTTGAGAAATTTATCAAACTAACTGATGAAGTCTTTTCAAACTTTCAAATTGATTTCTATGACGTTAAGAGTTTAAAATATTGACGGACTATCTTTCTATAAGGGGAATGGTATTGATTTTCAAGACACTTTCTCTACCGATGCTATTCTGTTGGGAGAGTGATCTATGTTAAGATTTTTTTTTATATTGGATTTCCGAAAACAAGAGTCAGTGATTGAAAACTTTTTTTCCTCCTGTGGCATTTGGAAGAGTGATTGCTAAGTGGTATTGTCAAATAAATAGTTTATTTTTTTCGTGAAATATACAGAAAGAGGATGAATACCTTTTCTTTAACTGTCTTTTAAACATATTCCATATAATTTTAAAGGATATTAAACAAACTTTTTAACTTGTTAAAAATTGTTGAACTGAGTATTATAGTGAAAGAAAAGTCTTACAACAATACAAATCAACAAAAACAACAATATTAATGAAAGGAATATTCCAAATGGAGTAAATAATACAAATTTTGCAATAAAAGATAAAATAAAAGTATAAACATTTTAAATATCAAATGAAATTTAATGTATTTTGAATCACATTCAATCTCACAGTATTTTAAACGGCCTCCCAAAAAATTTCACTTTAAGAACCTTTTTTCTGTCAGGGCTACTAGCTCTGAGTGCGGAAGATTACAAATCACTATATGCTCGAAGAATTTTCTGAGAATGTAGACATTCCTGAATCCTAAATGCCTTTCCGGTTAGATGCTGCTCCTCATTTCACACAAAGTGCTTCGTCAAGAAAGGACCCTCCGAGTCTATAGCTAATGCAACATTTTTTTTCTTGATTTTGCTTACATGAAAAACCTACTTCCCTAAAAAAATACTGCTTATTTTTTTAATATTATTGTTAAAAATTTTATTTCTTTATAAATAGGTAATAAAATCCTGCTACGGCTCAATTTTGTGTGACTAAGTAAAATTAAAAGTAAAATTCGAAACCTATATCTTAACCGTATACTTTCTAATATCTCGATGATTTTGTTTAAATAACAGTAGTCAACAAAATTGATATTTTTTTCTGGCACAAGAGAAAAATGGGGTGTCCTACTAGAACTTTTTACGCTGAATTCAAATATGCAAGTTGTTTTTCTCCATCACCCACAGTTTTTTTGTGAAACGTATTTTAATTTTGAACCAAATGTTGCATTCCACATATAGACCTGATAGCATTCGACTAACTTGAAGTCTAAAGGCTGAAATTGTCTTCTGTGTATATCATCAGAAAAGTTTAATAAAAGTGTCCAGAAGTAACCAGCAAGAATTCTAGTCCCCCATTGTCCCTGCACCCCCCCACTTTTGTGTAAATATTCAGAAACAAACGGTTTTATCTCTACAGTATCTAACAAAAATTATTATCATAGACAAAAAAAAACATACCATAAAATCCATAATGATGGTAAATATAGGATATGTGATTAAATTTAGCCTTACAAAAATTTTAAATCATACAGAGACATTACACTAATAATTGAGCTCTATACACGTTCACACTCAATACTTGTGAGAGAAACGTCTATAAAAAAGCATTATATGAAAAATTTCATGAAATTAGTTATTATAGAATAGAATCATACAAGAACTTAATGCATGATTTATAGAGTGTGTGCCAGCTTTGAACGAGATAATTAGGCAGCAAGTAAGAGCTGAGTGTGCTGGCTCGATCTTCTCATATTCCAGATTCTGGCTCCTGGATCACTCCTGGTGGATGGAACAATGACTTATAATCCTTTTTTATGGATCTCATAATACCTTTGTTGAATGTAGGTCTGAGAATCCTTAAAGTTATTTCATTCATGCAATATTTTGACTCTCGAAATAGCCACAGTAGGATTGGCACAGCACTGTCATCATTAGAGAGCAAAATTGGACTCAAATTACATTCTAAAACAAGTAGTAAGAATAAAGAAATGGGTTTATTATAGTAGATATCGATAAAAATCATCATCCTAATCATCAAATAAATAATTTAAAATTTTATTTTGAGTATATTAGCTATCATTGGAAAACACATACGAAGCATATGAAGCAATACATAAAAAATTAAATGGTGCAAAATCTGAGGGTGATGGAAAAATTCTGATTGCAGATTTGAAATCAGTGTAAAAAGTTACCCTAAAACACTATAAAAGTATCTTGTGCCAAAAACCTTGTTTACCAGTGTAATTAACCTTTTCATCCGTCCCAACTAAACCACTAATATTTTTAAAAGGTCGGGTTATAATGAACTATTATATTTTGTCCAATGAAGGTTCCCCGTAACGGGTTTTGGCTGTACTTTATTACATAAAATTTATATTTGCTGCATCTCTCTCTGCTTTATCTTCTCTCTTTTTCTCTTTTCTATGAGATTATTATAACTGATTCTGACTCTTAGTAACACCATAGTCACCCTATTTGAATTTCAAAGTTCTCCGATTCTTCCAGAAATCATGCCCGCATTGCTAAAATAACTTTTAACCCATCAATCTTTTCGTGAGCTGCTTCATATCAAATTATAGCATTAAATGCCAAATAGTTGTAAAAATTCAAATAAATAACTTGAACAAAGAATTACACCATTTAAAAAGAAATCAAATGTAAAACTAAAGATTTTCAGTATTTTACTTGGTTTTAAAGTCTTTCATAACCTCGAAACTATCTATGTATTCCTGTTTTCATGGTTTCCAGATTGGATGGACACCATAGATTTTTCATGTTTTTTCCCTGTATGGCTCTTGATGGGAAAATAATTCTAAGTTTAACTTTTCTCTACTTTGGCTTCAATAAGAATGAGGGTTAAGATTTGGGTTTAACAATCACTTGTATTTGAAACAAAATTCAACTATGTTTATTTAGCAAATAAATCTATAGCTTTTAGTATTCTCCCCTTTAACATTTAGAAAAATTCCAATGGTACTTGGTAACTAAAGAAGAAAACTTTTTAAAGCTAGAAACAATGTTACATAGTGTGCTTTAAATAATGTCGTTTGGTGGGACTATGTTGACTTGTAATCCATAAAGGTCTCCTATTAGAAAGGTTTGCTTAAACGAGTCAATTTTTTTTACCTTGTCAAGCGTTTATGCTCGTAAGCTTTATTTTAATATAATTTAAAGTTTCTGTCCTTTGAAGGCAGTTTCTTGAAGTAGGTGACGTGAATTGCTCATTAACAGGCAGTTGCGTCAACTAAGTGTAAACTTTGGAACTTTTTTTTCTCTAGGCTGAGTCTTTTGTAAATCAACTCCTTGCCTAATTAATCTTGTCTGAGACTGTATCATTTCGCGCTAATTGGATCAACTCAGCTAGTGTCGCTTTGGTTTGAAACTTTGCCAATCTTATCTTTTGTATTTAAATTATCTTATTCATCTTTAGCTAAAATAAATACCGGGCAGAAAAATATTTAAAAATTGATAGTACATTAACTTACAAAAGACAGAGCGAAAACCCCCTTTAAAAATAGTGCGCATTTAATTATTTAAAATTTATTTATTTTAAGTTCAATCTTTCAGAAAAACACACATTTAGCTTTGTAAAATTATTTTTTAATTACTTTCAGGATGTATTTTAGCATAAAGTATTAATTCATTAGGCCTTCACTGGTTGATGGTGGGTCTACCTAACATGGTCTTAATAAATGAAAGTAATTTTTTTTGTAAATATTTTATTTGCTGATATTTAAAGAGGGAAAAGAAAACTCATTGAGTTTCTTAAAAGGTTAAATGAATATTTTTTTTTACTGAACGTAGTGGAAATATCCTACCTTATTAAATTCTGAGCGTGCGTTAAAAGATAGTATCTCTTTCAGAGGGTAAATAAATCTGTTAGTAAGTTCCAGTAAGTATTGAAGAGCTATATCAGAATAAATTTAGAAATAGATCTCATCGTGATATGAAAAGTCCATGAAGGGAATGATATGTGTATCCATCTCTTTTCTTACTAGATACTACATAGATACTCTCTAGTGCAAAGCGAAACAAAACAAAACTTCCTTGAAGCGTGATTCATCTGCCTCACTTTGACACCTACGTCTTTTTTTACAGAAATGTCCCCCGTTTTTGGAGTTAATCTACTTTTGCATTTGTTTGAGAGATATTTTTGGACTGAGCTGTCCAACCAAAGAAAGACCGATGTGCCAACCGATAGGATAGTGTAAGTATTTTGATTTATTTAAAATCCTTTTATTTATTCCTACCAGGAGTTGATATGAGAAATTCAATGTGTAACAGTGTAGAATTTGACAGCATAGCAATTTATAGCATCATGAGGTTCATTGGAAAGACATGAAAAGTTGCATTTTAAACGTTGATGATTTAGAAGAGGACTCTGGGGCGTATTTCTGTAAAGGTACAAGTTATACCTCATTCTTTCCAAAAAAAAATAAGGGGTTTTGAAAAATACGCTCTTGAATAAACAGGTTATTTACAATCTCATATCGTCGGCTTAGAGTCGAAAGGCACTAAGTCACTCTTTGCTCAACTACTCCGTACGAGGTTATGCCAAATTTTGCGATCATTTTACCGTTGCCATTCTAGTTATAGTGTATGAAAAAGAAAATATTATTATAAAATCTTTGAGAAATCGAATTATAAAATCTTTTAATCCCTAAAATAACTCAATTAGATGATCAAATAATTTCAATTTAATAAATTATTAATCGCAAACCAACATTTAAGCTTTATACTGTATGAATTCTTTCTGTTTTAAAACAAACCAACCATCTATGCTAGGTTACTAGCTTTTCAGTTTGACGAGATTTTAGAGATGCGCCAAGCTTCCACCGCTTTCAAAATATCTTCCAAAAGTGACTTATTGCCTTTCGACTGTAAGCCGACGATATGTAAGTGGAAGAGTCATGAGGGTCATCCGTGTAAGAATTTAAGGAAAACATTTTAAAGACTTCTTTTAATGCCAAAAATGCTATAGATTAATCGACATTCTATTTTTATTGTATAATTACCATAAAAAAATGGGAAAAACATAATTTTAGTACAACAAATTTTGGTTTCTTTTCACCTTATAAAAATTTATTCAGTTCTATCAAGGATTTGCAATCTAATTGGGTTGGACTCCTTTTCAAAAGTAAACTTTTTTCGATAACAATAACAATTTTACCTCTATTTTTAAAATTATTTCTAAATTATTTTTATTATTTTTAAATTTGTAAAAATTATTTCAAAATTAGATTTTCTACATTTTTTTAAAGAATGTTTTAAAATTAAAATGATATACCTACTTAAATCTTCTAAATTATCGATATTTTTTCTAAATGTAGTAAACGATTGTATTGTGTTAAAATTCTTTCTGGTAGAAAATGAGATCTTATTCACTGTACTTTGGTAATACCTGCAGTTCATGGGTTTGTTAGATCCAGTAGGTTTTAATCAATTTGATAATCTACCACATTGAACTATTTTTTTTTTTAACAATCACAAGTTTTAAAATTAAAACAACAGTTTTAGTGATTAAAAAACAAAATATTTCGATGATCCTTCGAAAAACCCAACGCGTTTACTTTTTACAAGTTTTTTTTCAGGGTCTTCAAAATATATGGTGTTTCAAAAACTACTTTTATCAGCTGCCTTGTTTACGAAAGTAATGTATTATAATTGCTATGAATGAATTTAAAGTGTAGTATCAATGAAAACGAGTACTCAAAAATGATCAAGAAAATAGTTTTCCTTTTCCATGGAGCACATGCCTCATTCTTTTATGAGGATGTAAGAGGGTTGTCTCTATATAGGGTTAGAATACAGCCTAAAGCATTGATCCTCTCATATAGCTTACCATGTATGTGACGTTAATCCACTGCGTATATTCTCTTCTTGATAAAGTGGATTCCAAGGAACCGCAAAAATGATTACCTTTACTAAAGAAATGAATCAGTGATTGTGGAAACATTTCTTCCAGATCCATACACCTCTATTGTTTATCAACCTGGCCCAAGTGTGCCTAATGCTTATTTCTCCACTCCACTAAGAAGCTTAGTATTAATATTAATTCACGTTTGGAAAGCTCTTTACACGGTATGTGCATTTAGAATTTCGGCGGTTTAGAGTAAGGTTTTAAAAAATCTCTAAGACCTAGAGGTCATAGATAAACTACTTTATGTTTTCATTAAATTTTGAATTTCAAAATCATTTATAATTTTTCTTCATCAGTTATTTATTTTTAACTTATTTTTATTCGACCCCTATTTATTTGTTAAGTCAACACACAAAAAAAATATTTTATTTGTTAAAAATTGGTTTTTAATTATTTTCATGGATTTAAACCATTTCTTTTATTTTAATATAATTCTTTCTCTTCTTCATTTGGAACTTAATCCCCCATTTCCATGAAAAAAGAAAGTGTTAAAAATGTATAGGTGATAGGTAGAGAAAACAACTAAGTTAACCCTTTTAAAATAAAAAAAGTCCCATGATACAATCTCATCATACGTCTACTACTGTCAGAAAGTATAATAAAGCATCCCCACACGTGTTAACCACTACTTACTGAAATCTACTATAAACTGAATACTACTCAAAACTTCTCAATACTACTGCTTACCTACTATATATACTCAAATCTTTACTGTTTAAGATAATGTTTATGGGCATGCTTATTTCATTTGCAAATGAATGTTCTTTCCTTATTTGTACGAATGGTGAAATCTGACAATTGTTTCACTCGAAATATCTTTGGATGACCATACCATCTTTTCATTGAGATTGCTGTTTGGTCCTCCAGAAGGATGGATTAGGAGTGACTTGTCGTAAATTTCGTCACTAATGTACGAGGTCCAATATGTCGAATGTTGGAGTGTCTCTTCTTGAGACATATTGCAAAGATTTATGCGTGAAATAGAGTACAGCATTTAATTGCTATGTTGCCATAAATTGAAAGACAAAATATGAGATAGAAAGATCAATTTGTTGTAATCGTCCTCCAAAAGTTTCAAATAAATCAATCATAACTGTCTACTTTTTGTATAATATTTAAACTAATTACATTGTGCAAATTTAACAAAATATTAATCAGTTAAAAATAGTTTACTAATTTTATGTATACTACTAATACTTCTAAAAATAACTGCATTAATTTCAAGGCGTTAACTTCTATATCTTACATTAATTATTTCCCATGAAACCCCTTAAATACTTCCTAAAAAATAGTACTCCATAAAAGGGGAAACATTTGTTTAATCAGACTTCATCAGGAACTACTCGACAAAAAAAAAGTTTTCCCTCGTTTGAGATAACGTCTTCAGATCAAACCTAAGCTACATCATAATTCCATTTTTTGGCTGAAGGAGAAGCGTTTAATTCCAATTTTTTGAGGCTCTTTTCCCAAAGCTTTCTTTCTCATGGCGGAAACGTCCCTTGTTGATATTTTTATAAAAGCATCTGCCCTAGCAAATTTGCCCTGAAAGTATTCGAAAAAGGAATATAATGTTAAAAGGATATTTGAAGTTATGAAATAAAAATAAGTGCTATCGAAAATTTTATATTTTCATGTAGTATTTAAATAAGAACTATTCAGTTTTAGATAAAAACTTTTGTGAAGTGAAGTATGGAAAAAAGAATTACATCACTGTGTTTACTAAAATTTTATTTCTTCTTTATGCTACAAATATTCCATACATACTTTTTATCAAGTCATTTATACGTTTTTCTTCAATAGTTTGAACTTTTAATGGTATGTGTGTAGTTTTTCAAACTTTTGACTTTTTGAAAAGTAGGATGGTTTGTTAATATTAATAGCAAGTGTTGAATATAAAGAAGGTCAAATTTTGTTCAGAATTATTTTTACAACTCAATAATTCACAAACAAAATTTTAAAACTAAGTTTTGAAAAAGTGAATAAAATACCATAAATATTATGGATATTAGACACTAGACAGTATTATCATTTTCTTTGCTTGTGAATATTGTTAACACAGATTAATTTAACACTACCTTTATTGGAATTTCTGCCTTTTGTATTCACACTGTAAAATGCATATTTTAGGAAAATGATGCTTTGAATACTGATATAGATGAAAATTACATTTATTCTATATCTTATTAGTTTTAGTTAAAATAGTTATAAATAAATAAGAATTCACAATTTATTTTTATACAATATCTTTAAGTACTCATTTAAGTCGTATAAACACTTCTCTTTCAACTACATTATTATCACACTTTCAAGACAAAAAGAGAACTGGCTGCATAAGGGTAAGAAGAGTTTATAAGCATGAGAACCAAAATCTATTTGAGAAAACATTTTAAAACCGAAATGTTCATCAAAATCGAAGCGAGTCGAATCGTTGAAATATTGCACCAACTGTGCAAAGAATTGCTTTTCGAATGAAATATTTTATTAGTTTGGCAATGTCCCCTCATTCATGCTAGGCCAGAGCGTTTTATGGTAGTTTAGTTTGATTTATTTAGTTGCATCTTTTGTACCCTTTGTATGTTGCTTCTATTTGTATCTCAGATTTATATTTTAAGTTAAATTTTCTTTTTGATTTTCTATTTAAATAGCTTTAATTTAAATATTTATCAAATGTTCAAAATTTTCATAGCAAAATAGTTGATAATTTATTTCTTATATTTTACTTAGATCCTTTTTTGTTGCGTTTTTAACTTTTGCCTCACAACGTGGGACAAAAGGTCGCAAAAAGATATTTTCTTTTATAAGATATTATTCCAATCACGATTTCTATGGAAGAAAACTTAGCCAATTATTCAAACTTTAAACGACGCATAAAATTATTTAAAAATTATTCTCGTCTTATGGAAATTTTGAAAAAGCCCCTCAAAAGTGCGACCTTTTACCCCCATTTCCCCTATTTTTATGGCTATTTAATCGATTATAGTATTATTTATCAGAAAAGTGCAAACCCTATGTACGTTCATCTCTATATTTCAATAAATTGTTAGATTAAAATATCAAGGCATATCAAAATTTTAAATGTGTTTAAATCACGAATAATACCTCGTCATCGTGATAAATCTGCTCCAATATCCTACCTTGCACCATAAAACCAAAATCAACGAACCAACCATCAATATTCATATCAAAAGCCATATAAATATCCATATCAATATCTATACATCTATTCTATCATAGATATAAATTAATTTAAGGTAATTATAAGCTTTTATAACATTTTTAACTTGAAACCGAATTTTTTATCAGTTTTTCCATTACACATATAGTAATAGTGCCTATTTATTGAATTTTCCATAATTTTAAAGCAAATGCTTGGCGGAATTATGTTGAACATTTTATTTTTCGATGAATTCGTATGGTAAGACGCTTAAACCCATTTTGTTACTGATATTAAAAATACTGTTTTTCTCACATCCTAAGCCTATTACAATGGTAATACGCGCCCATACAATGCGCTCAGAAAATTGGAAATTTCACCAATTCTGGGTCATTGATGGTTTTTGTTTGGCGTTCTGGAATTATAAAATTCAACTAGTAGTTATCGCTTTAAAATATATTTAAAATGGTGTAATCATTTTCTTGAAAAACTTCAAAGTGAAACTTGTAAATTGTGAAAATTGCAAATTTCAAAGTGAAACCGGCACCTGAAGGCATTAATTGATTTGACTCTCATATTTTTGATTATTATGTAGTAGTCATGGCAGTCCACAACTATTCGCACATAAGCGTTTTCAATTTCAGAAACTAGTGTCTTTCCCTCTACCCTAATGTATTCACCTCCTAGGCCGTATTTAGAAATGTGCAACATATGCCGTAGTACATGGCGGCAGTATTTTTATAAGCAGGAAATTTACAGGAAGTCGAAAAAATACACATTGCACATATTCAAAATAAATCATTTCGCAAGAATCTAAACATGTAAGGGGTAAACCACAGAGAAGTATCCTAACAGAGGGTCCACAAGTTAGGTAATGGAACGGTGAGAAAACTGCAGCACAGGACGGCAAAAAACCTAAATATGGGCCAAAACACCTCTGGAAAAATGCAAGTTGACCTATGACATAAAAATTTGGTGTAAGTCTACATCAAGGCCACTACTAAGGGGGAACTCAACAGGAAATTCATTCATACTGGTTCTTAAATCGGCTCATTTGAATTTTTTATATTAATATTGAAGTGAATTTTAATTCAAATATCGGATCATATTCAATTAGATCAAAATGGGTGGAAAAAGCACTGTTTTAAAGACTTCCTATTTTTAAAAAAAATTCCTTATCGTTTAAAAGTTGTAACAAAATAAAATATACTATTTTTATACGATATGTTTTTATTTTTATAAGTTAGAAGCAACCCACTCCTAATATGGCCATATTTCAGGGGAGGTTCATAGGTTTCAACCATCTATTAAAATTCTTATGATAACATTTTTATTGAATTTTTCATGAAAATTTTGTGCCGTGTTAACAAAGAGGCGTTATCTCCCTGGTGTCCCTCAAGAATTTGGATTGTAGAATGAAAATGAGTTGAGACTCTATTCCAAGAGTCAATTTTTTTACCCTTGAAACTATGTGGGTTATCCCTAAACTTTAAAAACTCACAATATAACAAGGTTCGGCAAACCCATTCTTTTCTAGAAAATTTCAGAAAGTAATTTTTGGCCAAATGTTCCCAGAGATAAAAGTCTAGCTACGGACCTTACTTTCGTTGAATTGAAGTTTATAGGTTGATTACTAGTACTAGGTTTATAGGTGATTTGTAGTTTATTGTTAATTCCACTGAACTTCAACACTTCTAATAATTAATTTTACACCAGATGATAACTTTTTATGAGTTTCCATCAAGAATTTACGATCTGTGATTTCTTTCTTGACACCTTCGAGGAAAATTTCAACCCTCCTCGTTTCTTCCTTTTCGATGCTAGGTGTTAAAGGGTACGTTTAATACCAATAATATTTATACTTGATAGTTACTCTAAATTTTAATGAATCTCAAAAAGTGTTTTTAGAAAAACAACAGTTCTTAATCTCCCCCATCATAAACCTTGAAATAATTTTCAAAAAATTAAGAGAATTATTTCCGCATTTACCATGGTTATTTTTTCCACTGTTTTTTTTTTCAACTTTAGGATCCTACTATCAAACCCTAGAGTCAACATAGGGGGATAAAATTTCATGTTCTATCAATTGGGACCAAAAGGAATAGAAAAAGCTTCTGAAACAAATTTTTTTTTTCGGGACATTCATAGGGGTTTGTTATTTTTAGTCTTGGTCTATCATTTGGGCATCAAGTCTTAATTGTAGCCAAGTTTCCCCACGCGTTGAGCGTGGCGCTGCCAATTGATTGGCGGGCGTTGGTCGCTGCGCGGCGCCACTATTTAAGGGGCCCGCGGCTGTTGCATCCAGGTATCTCCTCATCCTTCATCCCGGCCGGCAGCCGCGACGGACACTGACCACGCCAGGTGAGTGATCACGTGGGGCATCGCAGGCAGCACACTTGCTTCTGCCACGGAGGGGGACTCGCATCATGAGCTTGTTGAGTCCAGCTTCACATGGTTGAAACTCGAGTTGAAAAATTGCTTTAAGCTTATTTAGCTTACTGTCATTCGCTTAAAGGGATTGTAAAATGAGTTAGCTCGAATGGATGAAATGATCTTCCATCAAATGAAACACAAATTCACATGATTATACTCAGGCTTAAGTATGACAATGCAAGCATATTGTGCTGCTTGGGATAGTTTAAACAAAGCAATGGCACGTGTTTTCTAGTTAAACCATGACTACATTGTGAGATAACAGTTGTGGTGGTCAATTTCATTTCGACTAAGTAGTACACAGTTTATTTTAAAAAAAATATTCCTCCACTTTATTAAAGATTTTTGGGAAAAAAAAGGGGTTCAAATAGCGTCTCATTGGTGATTCCTTTTATTCTTTGATGAACGAATGCTAATATAATGCATAACGAAAGATACTTACTTAAAACGAAAGCTTATATTCCTTTAGAAAAGTTAAAGAAATTACATTTCAGCGAAACCTACAATATTGAAGAAATTAGTAGATAATAAGTGGGTATTCTTTTATTTATCACAACATTCCACGTTAAATGGTTCGTGATAATTTAGTTGAGGAGAAAATTATTACCAAAATCAGGTTTCTTAAAACTTTTTTTCCTCTCGACTCACTTGAAAACATAATGTTTTTAAGATGTAAGTGTCAAAAATTTGATTTTATTGGATTAGGAAAAGTAAAAGATCCTTTTATAAAATAAACGCATTCTCAAATTTTAGATACTTGCATGTTGAAATACTAATTTGAAATCGAAATTTTATCCCCTAAATGTAGCTAAACCATCATAATTGTATTTCGCACACAAAAAAATAAATTTTTAAAAATAAGTAATATGCACCATTTCCCTACATAAATTAATAAAATTGGGTTAAGAAACTTCTTAAAGTATTAATAAAAAACTTCATGAAACATAAAAAAATGAAAACTTCGAAAGAAACTTTCCTTTCTAACCAAATCAGATTTGTCAAGCTTCATAGAAATTGGTGCAACTTTATAAAAATGTTTTTCTCCCTCTCTAACTATCTCTCTCACTTTAATCTCAAATCTATTTACTTTTAATATCATTTCATTACCTGATACTGCCTGTTTTGAATAGACTTGAGGGGTTTAATATAAAGTCGAAGTTACTACATCTCTAATATGATCTGTGATTCCCCCAACTTAAAAAAATTATTTTTTCTAATAGAAAAGCCCACACACTAAGGCTTTATAAGATTACAATGAATTTCGGTTTAGTAGAAATGATTTTGAGAGCTTTACAATGTTATGTAAAATTTAGTTTCAGCTAACTTTTTGGTTAAATTAACCTTTTAAAGTATGCAATCCCTCAGAAGCTGAAAACTAACTCTTGTAAAATCCTGGGAAATTAAGTGTGATTTTTCAAGAAGATTGAATCCTGATTGGATCATACAGGTGACAGGAGGGATGAATCTTTCCAATTATGAATTTTGACCTCAAGTCCTGTGTACTTTTACCCGCCCCGTTGGGTAAAAGTATGAATTCAACTTTTTATTTTCTTTTTTATTTTTAACATATCTTCGTTTAAGCCAAAACTTTCCTTTTTTTTAATGTTGATTTGTGAGTCACTTTAAACTTACGTTCAGTAAATTTTTGAGGTTGTAGCTTTTAAATCTCGATTTTATAGCCCAAAATTCTTTTTGTGCGTAACTCTTTACCCTCCTTTTCCCTATACCTACATGTTTTGTGGGAAAATGCTCTAAGCACAAAAACAATTGAATTAATTACTAAATTTAAAAACCAATGAAAATCATTATTTACTGGAAAACATTTCTTTTAATTCTCAAAACAACAATTAGGGCAATAATTTAATTTTTTGTCTTACTTCATTTCTTACAAAATGTGGTTCTAAGTTTTCCGTAAATTTGTGCATGCATTTTATGTTCTTTTCTCTTATATAGTGAGATAAATAAAAGGCGTCACATAAGAGAAAGATTCCAGTAAACAATCCGTATAAAAGAGAGGTACGCTTTCAAAGTGACATGCCACTCCAGTATATCAAGAGTTAAATATTTAGCTTACAGTCTCTAATGTTTTTTTTTTATTTTTGCTCCTAAATCACATTTCTATAGCTGCTTCAATTACACTGGGGAACAGCAATTTTATTGTCTTAGAACTGTGACTTGTTTTTTAATCAGTTTTAGCCCATGAATCCAAAAGTAACTGTAGTTTTTGTCTGTCACGTCAACTTTTTAAGATACAGGTTACCCCCAAAATGCGCATAAAAAGCAAAATAAATTATTTTGAATTCTTTTTTCAGGGTTAAAAACCATTACTTTAGTCTTTAAAATATGAAAAATTGTAGCAAATGGGTAGGTTTAAGGGGTAATTACCCCCCTAAAATTAAAAAAAAACACGTTAAAAATGGTAGAGGTTATTTTATGCTATTTTTTCTCTTATTTTTTACGCAATTCATCTTTTAAATATCTTTACCCTTCCCCAAGGACACAAATTTAATGAAAATAGGCAGCAATGATTTTTACTAAAAGCTGTTGAGGTATTAGCGTCTCCTAAGCACCTGCGGAAGGGTTCGGAAGACTCTGGCGCAAGCGTGCTCAAGAAATTATTTTCATGAAAAAAAAGTTTAAAGTTTAAAAATGACATTTCTCTTATATTATAAGTATTTCCTAAGTTGAAATTCTTCGGTTCGATAGTAACTGGCCGGTTTTATTAGGGTATTCGATGTTTCACGCCAGCTAGAGCGAACAGCTTGAAACATCGAATACAATAATCATTACAATATTTTAAAACAGCAAGCAATAATTAAAGAATAAATAAACTTCGAAGTTTTAAAACTTTGATTTATTTTATTTTAAAACAAATTTACTTGTATTAATAAGTTTTACAAGAATATAGAGCGCTATTCGTATGAGAGAGTATAAGTATGAAGAGTATGAATTCAAATTTTGTGAAAACCTAAATCTAGTTTTCATGAACTTGTAATGAATAAACATTTCTTAAATGTCCCCAAGGGAAGTTAACAGTGGATTAATTGTAGTTAGGTTGTAACACGTCTAAATATAGAAGACCACCGAGACTAGTGACGGGGACAGATCCACTGTCAGAAATTCCATGGTGATGATTTTCTCACCGATAAAATTTAACTAATTCTATAATAAATTAATTTTTTCTCTCATTAGAAAAAAATCCCTATACCTATTAGAAGAAAAACTAGTCCTTAAAAAATCTGAACAAAAACTTCGAATCCGTCGGTTAAAAGAAAATTCTGGATAAAATAAAGAATTTATAAATAACAGTCAGGTGACTTCGAAAAATTTAACACTTGATTTTAAATATTGACACATGCTCAAAACAACTAAATGAAGTGCTTTAAATTATATATCTAACTATATAGGAAGAAAGTAAAATTGTTAAATAGATGTTACTTAATTTTAGAAAATTCAATGTAAATATTAAAAAAGTCAACTATCGTTCAGATGTTCGAGTTTAGGTTATTTTAGACAAGCGAGATTACACTGTGTCCTTAAAATATCGCAGAATAAATATTAAGTAAGAATAACGCTTTTAAAAATAGCACGCTTGCGGTCATAAGCCTTTAATAGTTGAAGGGTTATTTTTTAGATTGATTGATCTGAAGAAAATCCAGCTGCTATAAAACTACCTTTTTTTTCTTAATGATTAGTGGTTTGACAAATTAACACAGAAAGAACAATCAGTGTCTCTGTCTAGACGCATGTGAGAGCATCTTTATTGCATCGATTATAAAATAACACTTTTAAAAATGGTGCTTGATTATAATTGATGAGAGAAAAATTTTTATTCGATAAAAGGATCCTTTTCTAGATCTATTTAATTTGGATGTGAAACATTTTATTCCTTTTTAATTTTCTCTCGTACGTCAGCACTTCCTTTAGATATTTTTTCTGAGTTAAGCCGAGGAAATTTTGGCTTACAAATTAAAATATTTTTAACATCCAATCAAAGAGGAGATATTCAGGGTTCTTTACTTTTAACATTCCCCTCAATAGAAATAAGGCAACGGTGAAAAAAAGAATTTATGGTTAGACACAGTTAAATAATGTTTTAGAGGAGATATATTTTCTTAGTTAGTCTTCCTATTATATTATAACCTTTATCCCTCTGTAAAGAGGCGCAAAATTTGTAATACTCAAAAATAAATTGGTTCTCTGAACAAAACGGAAAATTTAGAAAATTTATCATACCTCCCAAAAAAACAGAAATTTCTTCAAAATGTTTAACAACCAAAGCTATAATACGAACAAACACTAAACCCCCGCCCCGAAAGATATTGGTTTATTTTCTTGCATTCTATCAATCTTTAATCAATATTTTTAAAGATTGAAAATTCAAAATAGAAGAAAACAAAAGTTTTAACTAATTTGCCATGGAGGGCCAATAAACTTGAAAATTTCTTTGTTGCTGGATTATCATATTAAGAATCACACAAAATTATTATCAATAAAAATAATATTCTATGTCAGTTAAGAATTACGTAAAAATATTATATTTATTAGTACGTCGCAAGCGATAAACCATGTTGATGCACAAAACTATGCAAGGTTTTGGAAATATTCATACACTAACTTATAAAACCTGAAAAAAAAACCTGTGGACTTCACAATGAATTTCAAAACTAAAGCTCATTTCGTTCATTTTGAAAAAGGTATAAGTCGCATCGTCTATTTTCGATTATAATTTTATGGCTACTAATTATCGCAACCAGAATGAATTTTCATTCTTAAATATTTTTGTAAAGCATTTGAATAAAAGGCAGTGAAATATTTTTAAATTTAATCGAACGCAAAACATTATATATCTCGAACAATGCAAAGTGGACTTATACCACTTTTAAAATCAACGGCACATGTTAAGAATCATTTAAATTTTTTAATTCTAATAGTATACACTTTAAAATTAGTAATTATTCCTTATACTCTCTCATTCCTTTTTAAGCTTTTAATGAAATATCCTCGAAAATTCCCGAATGATAACAGTTAGTTAACAGTTTTTTATTGTTGAACACTTCTCTTTAGAGTCCTTTCTTATAAACATCTCCTCAGAGCCTGATCTGAGGCCCCCCTCCCATTTCAAAGGGGCCCTCAAAAACTCTTAAAAAGCTAAGAAAATGAGAAGGAGTGTATAAAATAAATTTATTGACTAACAAATTTAAAATCAATATGTTTAGCTTTTAAAGCTTTCAAATAAATAATTTTACACAGTGCTTACACTTGAACTAAAGATAATTGATTTTGTTATTTAAGTCAAACAAATTTAAGTTTTGTTTTAAGACATGTCGGGGGTCCTTCCAATGGGTCTTTTCCCCTGGGCCCTCAAACTTGTAAGTTGGTCCCTGCACCTCCTCTCAACAATCAAATGGCTTATCTCTGGGGCACAGCCTTAGTTTAGGAGACTTTTCTCTTGAATGCAGTTTATAATTTAAAAAGTCCGGCAACTTACATTTTTAGCATAAATACTGATACTTGATAAATACTTTACACTTGGATGAAACACTTCATAAACAGAAAAATCTTATAATGTGACAAAAGAGTGATGAATTGTCATTGAAAAGGTCTATAAACAGATCATCTGACCGTATAAGTAATTCTTCCAAAAGACTTCGAGGGACATTAGAATGGTTTTATCGATTCCTTTCAACCGAGTCTATTTCAACGAAATAGCGGAATGGTACAAAATGTTTCAATATCTTTGCAAGGACCGACTTGGAAAGAACTTGACAAAAAAAAATTCGTTTGGAGATATTTTATCGGCCAACGGTTTTTCTTCATTTCCCCCCTCTAACTGAATATTCTGCATGAATATTCCAATGCTGAGAGCTTTTTTTATTCCCAAGTGAATCTGAAATATGAAAATTCATAATTCCTCTTTTGTAAGAAACTTAAAATATCAATGATTTTATAAGATATTTATTATTTTACTTATCCAGATAAGTGAGAGTTAAGTGTAATGAATATTTCTTAAAGCTCACAATGATTTTCGTTGGTTAAAAATGTTAGAATTTAAAATATTTTATAACAGCCATGTACTTGTGGTGTTTCAATGTGTTATATCTTACATTCTTTCACTTTAGACCTTGACAAATGTGTGAAAAAGTGATTCATATTGTTCTTTATTAAACTTTAGTTTATTATCTATTCATATGTATTAGAAGTATCATGCGGTTAACATTTGCCTTTTAAGAGTTATAATGCATCTTAGATATTTGGTCTAAATCTAAATTGTTGAACGAATAAATCGTCACCTTATTATCAAATAAGACTTTCTCAAAGTTTAGCTACTGGGGATAATGTTGTTTGGTGCTAAGAGGATCAAATCTAGAATTCTTTGGGTGGATAAGAAAAAGTAATGTCAGTTTATAATTATACAAAACGTTTCACTCTTTAATTATACATTATGGCTAATTTTATATTTACTGTGTTTTAACTATTATGAAAATATTTGATTTAAAATTATTTCAATTTTTAGATCTGTACGTTGAAATTACAAAACCCATTACTACAAAATGAGTGCCCTTCCTTTTTTTTTTCACAAAACCCACTAACCATAATTAGAGTGCGTCTACGTTCACAAACTAATATACAAACATATTTTCTTTAAGTGGCAGATTTTATAAGATACAGGCAGGTCCTATGAAACTGGTCGCTATACCAGATTATGATTTTAGAATACCCCTGTGTTTTCTTTTTCCCAAAAAATATTTTTTGGACCACAAATATTCCTTAAATGGGTCGTGACCCAGTATTTTTCTCGAAACATCAATTTTCAGTACTCCATTTTCTCAGTGCATTGAGGTTCAACGAAAGTAATTCTTGTGATAAAACCATGTTCTTAAGTAGCTAAATTAAAGTTAACACTGAGTAGTACTACACAAGTTATCCCCCCAAAGTGTAGCTGACCCTCAGTGCATGGGTCCATAAGGGCTCAGATTTGGCTTTTTTCACTTTCCGCGACAAAGTTTAGCGAACTCTTCCAGATTCCAGATGTTTTTTAGACATCCGTGTAACTTGCTTTCTATTCATTTAATTCCCCGAGTCTGAAACCCTTTGGAAGAGTGAAGGAATTCATAGATAATTGTGACTCTTCAGCTACTTCATTTGTACAATTTGGTTTACTTATGTAGCTAAACGCATAAGTTCACGGTGCCAGAGTACATAGCGTAATCCACCTGTTAGAAAATGACTTTGCAATGCTGATACAGAAAATTTTAGAGAAATAACTAGTATGCAGAAGTAATTTAGAATCATTCTTTTTATTCATCGTTCTACTTCGGATTGAAAAATTGACTGTTATTGACGTTTTCCCGCGAAGGCCACGGAACTTCCAGGTGTGCGAGCTTATTTCTTTTCCAATTGCATTTTGCAAAGAGATGGTATTTCCTATTTGATTCCAACGTTTACGGTTTTGACAATCAAATGGGAAGCTCAGTTGCGTGTGACCCAGATAAGGTAGTTTATTATGTTGCAAATTGAAGCACAAACCAAAACTAGGCATTTAATTATAGCCAAAACAAAGACTGAACTCGATTTTTTAATCGAGTTGTTTCCAGCACTTTTTATAACTGTCCACAACCTAAAAAATGAACTCTCACAGCTCACAGTTAAATAGGAGAAAAAGCAATTTTTATGGGTAAAACAATAAAGGGAGGTGACAAATAACGATTATTATCTATTTTGGTGCTGGTTATGTTTTCTCAGTTTTCTACGTAAACATTTTTGTATACTTTACTTCTGTTCGGTTGTTTTCTGATCAATAAATGACCAATGTCATAATTTTCTAGACTTTAAATGATATGTTTACAAAAGCCAATTGTGCTCTTTAAAAAAAACATCTGAAATTCATGAGTAGTTTGGTATCGAGTTAGAAAATGTGTCAATTGGTTTTGTAAATAGTACCTGGATAGCGATGTTTTTGCAATCCTTTATTAGGTAGGCCATGGGAGAATGTTGAACAGCTGGCTTGCACGAAATTTTTTTTTAGTTTCAGATACAAACAGAAGCAATGCACAGTTATTTTATTTAAATATTTTGTTCTTAAATGGATTAGTTTGCCTTAAATATTAGGGGTTTCAAAATGAAGTGATATTGCTATTTTCGTTTTTCTATCAATCCTATTGCGAATACTCTCTTTCTCTTAAAGAAAATGAAATAGAGTTTGTAAGGTATTTTCCGTTATAAATTATTTACTTGCTTCAAAAATTATCTTCGAAAAACAGTATGACGCCTATTTAAGTTAAGGTATATGTTTTTTTTTTATATAAATAAGGCGTTTGACTAACAAATTTGGTATCAGATGCGATCGAAATGTTACTTAAACAAGGATGGTTGACCATTTTCCACTCTTCAAAGATCTTTATCAATATTTTTGAATTTCTTAACTCTTTAAGAACGAAGTGTCTGGGGCACATTTCCCCCTTATCTCGATATTTTTACCAATTTTTCATTTCATAATCAACAGATTTAATATCACCGACACCGTTTCTTAATTCTAGTATCCGATGATGTTCTTTCCGATGGCCAGTTAAAACGGTTTGATATTATTTCTTTTTGTAGATAATTTCTTCCAGGACAACATTAAAATGATGAACCTTCATCACTGATTGATGAATCTAGGAAAAGGAGCAATAAAGTTTATGGAGGGTTATTTAAATTTTTAAGAATTATTCACATGAAATGAGTTACGAGATTTTCAGAGGTTAACAGTAGGTGCTATGTTAAAAATTATTAACAATTTATGACCCCTCATTGAATTTCATAATTATTGAACTTTTACGATAAATCTGATTTAAAAATTTCAAATTGACAATCAATTTTTGTTTTTCTTGATTGTCTATTTAGCCTATCAAATCAAAACAGACAGGATGGAATCCTACTTACTTATAAAGAATCGCAAACATATTTCAGTAAGGGTTTTTTTTTGACACATTTCAAAGTTTCATAAGCCTTTATTCATAAAATAGAACATGGTTAAATAATTCCACACGGATAGCTATGGTCGGCAATTATTTTCATAAATTCATGTATTGAAGTATAAAACTTTAAAATAATTAGGTTTCTACTATGCCAGTGTTTCTATTCTTCACATTTGTGCTGAAAAATAAGCAACAAAAATATAATTGAATTTTCTAGTTATATCCAATGATTGACTCCATTGGCAATCATTATACTTACTTTCTTATTTAAAACTCAGTGACAAGTGACAACAAATGACTTAGCTTTATGTAATTAATATTAATTTGTCTTAATCTTTTTTGTTTTCGAATTTTTGCTGTAAAAAGTGGAAATATAATTCAAATGTCAACTTAAAAGTTCCTAATTATTTCTGTCTAGCTGAAACGTCATTAGTTTTAAGAAGGAAATAAAATCAAAGGGGGTTTAAATAACCCTTCTATATATGCAAACAAGATTCCGAAGTTACAATTTATGATTATGAATTTAACCATTTGATGGTTATTGAATATAGAATAAAAAATTATACTTTTCATGTCAGTTTTTTTTTATTTTCACATTGTTGAATCAAGGATGGAGTGGAAAGGTACAAAGTAACCGTTAGATTTTAGTTTACAAACATAAGCAATAATTAAAACTCCCAGTTCCACTTGAGAAATCTATTCCTTTATAAATACTTCATGAAATAATTTATTCACCTCCAAAATATCCAAGCATGTTGTCCTCGAGGATGTTCCTTACTTATCTTTAAGAACATAACTCTTGAACCGAGAATTTTTCGAGCTCTTACATCCATTTTTAATGATGAGGGAGAAATCAAAATGTAGGCAATAAATTGTGACTGTAGATCTTGCCGAATTCCTCGGTTTTCTGATGGATTGCTCTCGCGGCATGTTGCTTATTCGACCCCAAAGTTTTGAAGCCGTGTCTGAGCCCTATTGATTGGCTGCACTGTCCACTTGAATGGCAAGCTTTTCGTTTTCGAATGCGAGTCACTTTTTCACGAAAAGAGGGGCTTTTTAATGCCGCATTTCTTTTGTTCCTCTGCGCTTCCTTTTTCTGGGGAAATAAATGGGATTCAAATTCATTTCGAAAGCAAGTCAGTCTTTTAAGTTTAAAACATGGCGCTTTCTTTATAAATGGCAGGCAGTGATTTCGTTTAACTTTTAAAAGTGGCTGTTTTAACTGTCAACCCCTTCGTTAAATGTTAAATCTTTGATAAATGAATTTTCGTTTTCTTTAAATCTAAAATTGGTAAACATACCAAGCTCATTGATTTAGTTCGAGTTGATATTAGGTCATTTCGCTCATCATTAGATTTTACGTTAACTTATTTACTATCATAAATTTTAGCTTTTTAACCTTATATCTATAAAGTGTATTTTGGTTAAATTCGATACACACTATTTCACGTAGAAATCAAAAGGTTATATCTTTATACCATTTTTATTTTCAGGGGTATTTGTTCTTATCAATAATAAATCACATTAAGGCAAAAAGAATTTTCTCGTTGAAAACATTATTTGAAAATGATAGTGAAAATGATAGAAGGTTAATCACTGTTTTAGTGTATGTTAAAACTCTTACTATTCTTTTCATATATTCATATATCAAAAATCATTCCAAACTTACCCCTGAAGCTTTTCCTCCTACAAAACTCGCTACAACATTTAAGCATTACAAAATCAGTTTTGTTACATCTTTTTATTCAATATTTGAACATTTTCCTTAAAAACCCTCGAAATTTTGCATGTTTATTCTGAATTTTTAATGAATGTTTTCTAACAAAAAGTAGAATAAAGGAAATGAGTAAGGAGTCTAAATAAAAAATAAGGTAATTTATTATGTTATTTTGTATATAATGACGCAGATTTTAAACAAAAGTAAATTTTTCTCATATAAAAATGTTTGGCAGTAGAAGTGGAAAAAGTTTCTATGGTCGAAATGTGACGCGTCCCATTAAAAACTATTTTCATTGATGATGTATCAATCGAGAAACCTTTAATTCTTATTTCATAATCCAAGCAAGGAAAAACACGTATAGGATGAAAGAAATATAAGTTTATATTAGAAAACACTCAATTTTTAACTCTGGTAATTTAATAGATACAAAAAGTTTCTTTTATAAATGGAAGAAGAAACAAACTATTAAAATATAAATAAAAACGAGGGGTTGTCATGTCAAACCACTAAGTTTCTGAAGCCTCGGGTTCTCAAAATAAAATTAAGAAATGGAAAGAATTCATTATTTTTAACCCCTTTCTCTCCTATTTCTTTATTCCTCCAGTAAAAAGTATTCTGCCTTGACTTTGGTAGATCAATAATTGATATTATACTAGTCTTAAAGGGTTTTTTTTGAGAGTGTATCCTAAAAGTTTTTTTTTAGGGTATTTAATCTTATAGGATCAAAATCCAGGTATGCCAAACCTCTTTTCACAATCATAAAAAATTTTAAAAGGTACACACACATTTGGAAAGAGTGGAAGTTTTTGTATGACAAATGTCACTTTTATCTGAAGCCTTAACTACAGAACTGATTTTGGCAAACTTGGTATTATACAAAAGGTTTTATACCTTTCAAAGTGTTTGACTTTTTAACTTATATTTCAGTGCTACTTTCCAATTAAATTGCAAAATTAACGAGAGCCGCTAGACTTTGTTGGTTTAGCGTGATTTGCTGATGATCCGTTTTTTTAGGGTTATATCAGCTAGTGAGTCTTTCAAAATTACACTTTTGAAGTTCACCTGAAAGTTTTGATGATAAGAAGATTTTTTTTATTTACTATTATGTGTGTTTATTAGACATAAATTCTATGCGTAGTTGTTGATAAATTATGGTCATGTAAATGAGCTTCTTTTTTTTAGGGATCCTTGACAGTCAATAAATATTTGGAAAGTTCATGATAGCAGAGTTCATAGTATCTTCGAGATTGAACTTTTATTCAGTAATAATGGTTTTCTCAAGCAATTCAATCACGCTCCACACAAAGTTACTAAAAGAATTAAATTATTTATCTCGCATTTCTTACATGAAAGACAATACCATGCCATATTCAAATTTACTGATCAATCAAGAACAACGTTCCAGACTCTAGCTGTAAAGATTTAAAAAAATCACTCACTAACTATCACCCTGTATTTTTGAAAAGGTACATTTACTTTCAAGACACTGGGAACAATACCTTATCCTCAGATTACTCCTAAAATATCTCCTTTTCTCTTATTCAAAAGAAAACCAATCATTTTCAAGTACTTTAATTCATCCTGTTGAAACTGCCAGCAATATGTATGTTGCGCATCATTTTCATAAGAATAAGTTACATATCCACCTTGGAATGATGAGATCTGAGTGTTGACCCACACTAACTCTTGATCACAAAATCAGTACTTTCCTACAGAACCAGATATGTTGAGTTGCTTTCAAGCATCCACTCCTTCTTCGAACACCCAAGTACTTTACTTCAAGAAATGCCTAAACTGCCAATGTTTCCTCGTCACTCATCGGTTTTTCAAGCATCCTACTATCGTGCTTTAAAGAATGCCCAATCTACCAATGTCTCCATGTGAGGTCTCTTGCAACTGAGGTCATGGCTTCCAACCTAAGCCTCGTGGACAAGGAGGTGTGCGGCGCGAACAGCTCGTGCCCAGCCCAGGTTCAGCCATGGGCGCTGCCCTTCTCGGTGTGGTTCAGCGTGTTCATCGGCACCATGATCGGTCTGTGCATCGTGATCACTGTGGCCGGCAACATCCTGGTGCTGCTGGCTTTCGCGGTGGAGCGCAGCATCCGTCAGCCGAGCAACTATTTCATCGGCTCGCTGGCCGTCTCAGACCTGTGCATCGGCATCGTGTCCATGCCCTTCTACGCCGTGTACGTACTGATGGGCCGCTGGGACCTGGGCCCCATCACGTGCGACCTCTGGCTGGCCACCGACCACACGGTGTGCTTGGTGTCCATCTACACGGTCCTGCTCATCACTATCGACCGCTTCTGCTCCGTCAAGATCGCGGCCCGCTACCGCAGCTGGAGGACCAAGAACAAGGTGATGTGGATGGTGGCGGTCACCTGGATCGTGCCCTTCCTCGTCTTCTTCATCAGCATCATGGGGTGGGAGCACTTCATCGGCTATCGGGACCTGGAGGACGGCGAGTGCGAAGTGCAGTTCCTCAAGGACCCCATCTTCAACACGTCGCTCATCATCGGATATTTCTACTGCACTCTCATCGTGCTCTTCTGGCTCTACTGGGGAATATACAGGTAAGCATTTTGTCTTTTCACCCATTCCCAAATATTTTAAACCATGGATCATTTTAAAGGAAAATTTCCTATCTGAGCAATTTCAAGACTAAAAATTGCATCAGAGCACTTATGGAGAGAAATGTACCACGGAGGATTTTTCAGGTGTAACACCAGTCATTGAGTACATTTTAGAGGAGAAATTCTTCTAGGAGACATTTGAACTAAAATTCATTTGTATTAGAGCACTTTACAAGAGGAAAAATTTCACAAGTTCTTTCAGAACTTAAATTTGAATTTTTTTTCAGAAGAAAAAAGATTGTAGTAACATTATTAAAAAAATATGTTGGAGAGCTTTTATGATTGAAATTCGCCATATAGACCTTTAATGGAAACCATGGACCGCCATCGAAAGTTTTAATACCGCCTTTGCCAAAAGAATATTTTAGTATAAAGCAAACACAGTCGAAGGACACTTAAATTTGGAACGCAGAACACAGTTTGAGAACCGCTGTTCTACACTAATATTTATATTTGAGTTCAAAGTAGTACACTTGAAAACAATGTAAGCCTTGTTAGGTTGAAGCAGGGTTGTTTGATTTAAATCAACTTGATTTTAATCATGATTTAAATCATTTTATTTTTTTAATCATGTGATTTAAATCAAAAATGTTAAGCTATCACAATTTAAAGTAATTAATTAGTTGTATGCTTTAAGAAAGGGATTGCAAGATTATTTCCATTATAATTTTTAAACTCTGCTAGATATGTAAATGGGAGCGTCAAAGATACTACTCTACATGAAATTACCTGCAATTTCAAGAACAAGTTTTACTACCAAATTACCTTTGATTGGCAAAGAGGGGTAAATAGCAGGGTTTGGAATCTATAAAATTGTTTGATAAATTAAACAATAATTGAACTTCTTCAAATTAATTAAAATAATTTTTACCTGGCATCAATATTTTAAAATCTATGGATGATTTTTATCAAAACATATTTTAAACTTTTAGTTAATGGTTTCCAATCTAATTTTTTTCTTACATGCCAATGAACTGCTTCCCCTAATTAATAAATGCCATTAATTAATCCATAAAATGGATTAAAATGTGATATTAAGTAGGTAATGTAATATTATTATATCACATAGAATTTATAATATCAGTATATTAAACCAGTTTCAGATAGTACAGAACTGTTAAATCATTTTTATATATATAAAAAATCTGATTTAAATAAAAAAAATCCGATTTAATAAAATAAATCCCATTTTTTTATTTTACAAAAAAATATTATATAAAAATCAGCAAACCGAGACTGAAGACCCTTTTCAAAAGAAAAAAAATTAAATAGTACATGTGATCATAAAAGTGGAAATATTAATAAGTTTGTTAAAATATTTTTATAGAGCATTTAATTTTTTATCTAATAGGGCAGAGGTTCCCAAACCTTTTTTGTATCGATGCACCTTTTGGTGAAATAGAACTTTCTCACGGGTCACGGCACGCCAGTCATAAATTATCTAACTGATATAAAATTATTTTAATATGGTACCAGGGCCATAACCACACTTTTGTTTCAGTGGGGTCGACTCAGGATTGTTAAGGGGTAGTACCCATGGAGTATATGAAGGAACCACTGTTAAATATTTTTTTAACCGGTTTTTTTAAACAGAATTTTTAAAATGCCCAAAACTGCCAAATTTTGCAATTTCTTCAATCGCACTAGATCCTTTACAACTCTAGAACGAATTGGGCTGGAAAGTTCATTTTTGTCTCATTTTAAAGGTATTTGTATGGGCAATATGGGTGATATGCAACATTTACTATTTAGAGTAAAAAATCTTTTTTACAAGTGTTTAAAAGTTAAATGGGAAAAAAATATTTGTAAGGTCACTAAAGAAAATTGTTATATTGTTTTTCTACCAATTTCAAATGAAGAGAACTTTTAACTGTTTTATAAAAACCTGTACTGTAATTGTAAAAAATATAGAAATTTCAATAAATTACTACGTAAGCATGTAACACACAATATACATAATCCTCATTTCCTTATATAACTACTATTAAAAAATAAAAAATACCTGAAATGGCATAAACAAGCAAAATAAAGTTTATTAGAAAGATATTTTGGCCCTCAAAGTTCGCTTCAGATCAATATTATGGCCCGTGACAAATTAAGTCGGCAAGGTTTGGCCCGCATGGCATTTAATGTTGTGCTGGTTTGCATTAGAGCGTAAAAGATAATTTATTCCCTTTACCTCCTATATTTTCTTCTTGCTTGAATTTCATTGATAGAAGTTGTACTAACTTTTCTCATTTAACTCTAGGAAAAACGGACAGTTTTTAAATTAAAACTTTTCTTCAAATTTTTACAATTTGGTCTCTATTGAGAAAATTTGTAATGATTTATACTGGTATTTTCATTACATGAAACTCTTAGAAAATAAGCAAAAAAAAGCCCCAACAGTAATAACTAATAGTGTTTAAAAGGTAAGGTAAAAACCGGTAGAGAGGTTTACTTATAAGGGGAAAAACTAACCAAACCTGTAATTCTTAAAGTTTTAAGCAGGCTGTTTGTAGTATAAATACATTTTAAAAATTAACAATAAACGCAAAGTAAAGAAGCCTTATTATATAAAATAGGTCATATAAATATTATCATATTGTCCCTTTCATGTCTTAACGTATTCCCATCTCTTGATATATTTTCATAAAATATTTATAAAAAAAAGCTTAACATTGTAGTTAACTGTATGTTCTGTGTTGCATTAGAGAACTTACAGTACAATAGAGTAACAAAGTTACTCACGAAAATTAGCTTTAAATATTTCAAGATTCATTTCTCATAATATTTCAAGTTCTGCATTAAAGTTTAAAAACTTATAAATTATATAAGTTTCAGATTTAAATCACAAAAATATATCTCAGTCAGTGTATTTCTTTCCATTTAATCAAATGGAATATAACATGTTTTTAACAAGGATAAATTTAAGTGATTCAGGAAAACAACCTTACAAACAACAATCTCCATATTTCTCACTGTCATATTGTCATTTTTATCCTGTCATATTCATTCGTCAGAACTTTATTACAATTTCTCCTAGTTAAATAATATTTATGAACATAAAATCTTTTTCTTACATTCAAATTGAAAACGGATTACGATTTAATTAGACACAAAGTAACTTTTATATCTGACTTTGCTTAATGTGGGAATGTCATTGGTTATTTTGAGTGACATCAATCTGAATTGTGTTTGATCGATATTTATGTAAACAGGTTAAAATTAAGTCTTCCATAAAGACATCAGAAAATATTAAGTAATGAATTAATTTTATAACACTAAAGATTGTTTCAATCGGCAATAATCTTCTCAAAGATCTCATTATTTTCTCTGTTGAACGGGTTTACTTCTTATTATTGAATAATTAAATTACATATTTATGCATATTTTATATCGTTCCTTTAAATTTCGTTGGAAATAATAAACTAGAGAATAAAATAAGATAATTAATTCAATTATCTCAGCATAAAAATACTTAATCGGAGAGCTTCTCTAGAAACCAAAATCTCTTCCATCAATAAAATTCTAAGAATATTTTGAAACTCATTCTTGTAGTTTCAAATGAATTAAATCCTTAATTAAATTGCTTCCTTAAATCATGCCAGTATGATATCCAGTTTTTCGCCTCGAAACACATATCTCAAAGGAAATTGCTTTAAAATTGATTAAATTTTATCTTATAGGTAAAAAAATAGCTTCATCTTCCTTCCGAATGAATGTCATTATCTTTTAACTTGTAACGTACGGTTTGAGAACAGGTTCTTATTTATAATGTAGAGCTATCTTTTTAAAAATTAACATGTTTGTTAATATGTATTGCGAAAATTTAACATGAAATATTCTTTGAATAAAAGCCGAAAAATTATTAACTGGATATTCATTTACCTTAGTCCTTACAGGTAAACAGGATTTTTTCTAAAATGAATGTATTGTAATCTTAATTAGCTGTTTTATTTATAATTTGTTGATTTGGTTGTAAAGCCTGAAGGAATAAAAACGTTAATTACTATACTTTTCTGGAGAAATTCACCCTTAAGTAACTTAAACTTTTACCCTTTTAACTGTAAGTATAATATTTTATTCAAAATTTCCGAATATGATGTTTTCCAGAATAATGTATTTAATTTACTAAGCTCAAAATCATGAATCACATTAATTATAAATTTTATAGTCGAGAAAAGAATGTGTATTCATAAAAGACAAAGAAAATTTTCTCCCTTTAAATAAACAGCAAGACCCCGACAAACACTAATTATTATTTTTCGAAAAAACAGTTACTCTACATATACATTTGAAGAAAGAAAAAAATTTAAAGTTTACTGAAAATTTTCAAAAAATTAAAAAAAAAACCTTAACCACTAAACCTTATACTTTAAACTTTCATGATTTTATGTCATAAAGTTATGTCTTTCCCATGTCAGAAAGTGTAAGAATCAAATATATTATTACACTTAGACATAGAAGTACTTGACTAATAAACGGTTTCAGAGTTAAACTAATTTAAGAATCAGGATCTGATTGTACAATGTACATCATAACATACGTATAATATAAGAGTTATTTAAAACTGAAAGCCAGATTTTCTCATGCTTTAAAAATATCTGATCCTTTATAAGAATACTTTCACTAATATTTCACTCCTTTACAAAAATTTCATTCACGAATAAATTATAACTTGTTCACTTCAAAGACACCTTTACAGTTTTTAAGTAACTTAATCAATTACATATGTAAAATATCAAATTACAAAAAAATGATCGTCCCTTAAAGTCTGTTAAGTTTGAGTGTATTATTTTACAATACACTTCCTGTTAATTGTTCTGTTTAAAAATTAATGCATGAATAATAATATTTATTGCATGGCATAGTATAATAGGCAACGGACCACATTTGCTAAAATATTGTTCCCTTTCCGCTATGGTTCATTTAAAGTTGAGCTGATTCCCTTCCACTTTTTTTTCTGGGAGAAAAATTCATCTTCGGATTCTGTAGAGCACTTTCTCCAGCTCCTGAAATCCGATGGGGTGCTCTTGGTAAGAACCCTGACGGTTGCGTGCACAATTTTCTGCTTTTTATTCTCTGCACGCTAGCTACATTTAACAATCCTAAAGAGTTCTCTCCTCTGTTTATACTAAGTTAAAAGCATCAAAAATTTAACTATTTGAGCAACAGTACATCGGAGGGAACTATTTTAAAGACATGTAGTCATAAATCACTGGTAATGGTTAATATAATTTAGTTTACAATTAATTGACTAAAAAATTTTCATTCCGCTCGTAATATTCTAGATACAATGATAACTAAATATTTTACATTAATACTTCTGATGTATACTTTTATAAAGACAAAATTAAAAAAAAATAGAAATATTTAAATTTTAAAACTATTTTTGTAAAGAGTTACAGACTTGGGGCATCTAGAATTTGTCAATGGCAAAACAGTATTCCGGGTTAACAAGTATAAATTGTGTTTAAAAAGAGAGACCTCAGAAAATGTTATTGACAAAATGTAATCTAGACAACTTACCAATAAAGTGAAATAGATCTTAATAATAATAACAGTAATATTTTAATGATAAAAACATACCATAATGAAAAGTAAATTTAAGTAAAGTAATATAATGTGTGAGGTTCAAGTCAAATAAATGTAGTGGAACAGGCAAATAATGCTATAATTTATATTTTTTTATAAGTTTTAAGGGCTACATTACAGACTTGTAAAATTATTTGGTAATTGCTTGGAAAGTCTCAGAAATAAAATGATGCGATTAGGTTGTAAAATGACCGGTAAATAGTGCTCAAAGATCAATTTTATAATTAAATAATACTTTTTTAGTTACAATGTCCGTTTATCCACAAAGTGTAGGTATGGCTTTACCTAATATATTTATATACTAACTTTTAAGACTTCAAAATTGGACGAACATTTTTATGACTCTATTTAAACGTTATTTTCCCTGAAAGATGTAAATCTCTCTCATTATTCTTGAAACATAAAGTTTCATTCATTGGCAGTGGTATTGGATTAGCTTTTAGGATCAGAAATTAGTGTTTAGTTAACGTTGGATATCTTGCTTAGTATTATACAATATAAAAATCCTACGATGCAGCTTTCCTGCATACAAACCACTCTAAAGGAAAAGGTGGTTCTACTGAAAAGATTCAATGTCGTCTGATTGGATCCATGAATGAGTTTGAACTTATTTTCATCATCGGTATATTTTGCAAGCAATTAGAATGGGTTAAATTTGTATCCGTACAATTTAACCCTTATTAAACATTTTAAAGAGGTAATATAACTTGCTTCTAAGAACTTTTAAGAATGTTTCTCTTTAATGGATCCACGTTTAAGTGTTACAACTACCATCTTTTTCAGAAATGAGTATTTAACCATCCTTTTTGTTCTTTACTAAGTAAGTGTTGGTGATTTTGGGTTAAGCGTTTTTGTACCGATTTATTTGTTCTTAAGTGAAAGTATCCTAATTTTTCTCAATCATAAACAATAGCTTCCAGCGTGTTGACGTCACATTGAAGCTTTTTTCTGCTCTCCCGCCTCGCGAGATGGCGTGAGACGGTCTCATTAGGCATATGGAAAGACGAGAATAGACATCCTTTCTTTTCCTATTTCGGTTAAGGACGTTAATCATACGGATTCTTCTTCGCATTTTTTTTTTAAATTCTTGGGAACGGCCGCAGTTCTTTTCGGGCTTCTATTCTCGAGACATCTTTTATGATGGAGTCTCAGAATGTTTTTGAGATTTTTCATTCAAGAACTGTTAAAATCATTCGTGGAAAATAAATGTTCTAGGCTAATTAAGAGGGTGTATTTATTATTTAATGGGTTATTCGATTAGAATGGAACAAGAATGTCTTTTTTATACTCTTAATATTCAAAGATAAAAAATGACAAGGAACGATATTTATGCTGAATACCCTAATATTTTCATTACTCACCAACTACTTTTTAACCATCAAAAAAAGCCTGGGTTTCCAAAAGAGGTAGATATTGAACCTATATATATAAAAGTCTCTGGAAGTTTCAAAACGGTCAATGAACATCAATGGTTATCATTATCAAGGAAGTCATACTTTTACAGTGATAAAATCAATCATTTTTTTATCCTTCAAATACAGTCCAACTTTTTAGCATTCATTCAAGCTCATCTAATTAGAATCATTTCTTTATTAGGTCTTATCGGCGGAACACAAAAGGTATTGAAAATGAAATGTTTTAGGAAATTTTTTCAAAAAAGATTTCTTTTAGAAAATTTTACCATTAAGCTCGTTTTTACTGAACTGAACTGAGAACTTTAAAACTTTCAAAACTTTTAAGAATTCTTTTAAGGGGTATATAAACTTTAAAAGGTTATATTAGTATTTAATATTAAATGGTACCACAAATAACAATCCTCAAAATTATTTTTTCAAAACATTGTTATCTTCTCTAGCTCTGTAATTTTTAGTATCGTGGTGTGTGTGGTGCTATGTTCTGGTTGGATCGAATAAAAAAGCTAAAGGAACAACCACTTCAGATATTAGAAAGTGTCAATGTATCTTAAAAAAACTTATTCATTTATTTTTGTAAGAAAAGAATTCTCCAGCTGTTAGAAAATGAGATTGTTCAGAATTGGAATAAAAATGAGGGATGGGTGAAGAGTCAGCTGGTGATTCGTAAAAGGTCGTTTTAAGTCAAAGTTTGGATTAGTTTTAGATGTGACAGATGTCTAGATCTTTTAATACCTATTCAGGTATTATTTTTGGTGTTCAACAAAAAAAAATAAAAGCATTTCGCTGTGAAAGTTCCGGAAATCCCCTCTGATTTCCAAGTAAAGGTCCCTTAAGTTGAGTAAAAAATACGGATTATTTTCAGTCTTAAGAAAATATACTACAGTTAAACTCGCTTATAACGGACACACGGTTTTAGAGAGTAGTTGGTTGATACTTGGTTAAAAGTACGGACCAAACTCATGGTTTATAGAATAAGAGAAGTTTTAATTTTTACGCAAGAACGGAAAAAGCTCCTAACATATGCTTTGCTCCCAGTCACATCATCCCTATTAAAATGTTTTGAAATAATAGCTATCAATTTCAAATCCACGGTATCAGAGCTTGACAAAAATTTTCGAAATTAGTTATACCTATTGCTAGAAAATGTATGCAGTATATAAGGAGAAATAGTAAAAGATGTACTTTTTGTTCAAATGTGCCTCCTGCTCCCGTACATATACACACATTGAATTTTATTATAGGGAAAGTAGTTTACCTCGAACCTGCGTGTACCTCGGTCCTACACTGTTTTTAGCTTAACTTTCAGGTATATGGCAACACTAAATATGTAGTTTCCATCTTTACCACCAGATCACTCAGTCCAGATAAATTAATTCTAGAAAGGATTCGTATTCTGGAAGATATACGCTAAAAACTGTTTTAACCCTTCAAAAGTAAATTTTCTATCTTTGCAAGCTATTGTTAAAAATATAAAGATTTGATTTTAAAGTGATTTTAATATGTTATAATGGATTGTTTTAGCTATTATAACATGTGCTTTAAGTGAAGCTAGCGTAAAATCAACACTGTGATTAGACATTTTTCAGCAGATGATCACCTTGGACCTAAGGAGAGCATTGTACCCTAGACTATCCAAAATACACTTAACTACCTGGAGTTACTAAATAAATCACTATATTGACTTTTATTGCATTGGTATTTTGATTTTAAAAGCAGGGTAGGATTTAATGTCATGACTAACACTAATTTTATGGGAAAATCTATAATTTTGTGATAAAAAACAATGTTTTAAAACTTTTATGCTGAAAAGTGCTCCAACTAAATCTATAAGCTTATACATCTGGGTGGTTCAATGAACACTTGTTCCTTGAGATTTTCACAAACATTTTATTAAGTTTAGAGGTGCAATTAAAGTTTTTTGACATAGGTCCAAGGTAAAACACCCTTTGGACCAAGGTACAATATCGGTGTTGTACCTTGGACCTATTTCAGTTTTTTCTTTCATTAATTACGTATTGAAATACTTTAATTGAAATTCCAAAAAAGAATATATGTTTTCTATGAAAGGCTAAAGTATCGAGGGGAAATTGTTTCATTAATTTATTTTCAATAAATAAAAAGTTACAGGGTGAAAAGTACAAAAAGGTCTGAGGTACACTACCTTTCCCCTCTAAGACGTATTGTGGTATAATTTTGCCATTTTCAATCTTTCATGCTTACTTTTGTTATGTTTTTCCAGTTAGAGAATTGTGTGTAATGTATTTAAATTTCTCTTTTTACAACCTTTTAAATTTAAATAACCGATTCCTCTTTTAATTTATTTTTTCAAGAGTAATTTTTGATTGTATTAATTGAGTACAATTTATTATTTATCCGTATATAAATATAGTTTCATAATGTTTATGTTTTCAATTGTTTCGTGTAATAAAAAATAAAGAAAGAAACTTTAAAATTTAAACTATATTAAAACCAGAAGCATCAAAATTTATTCATTAAAATTATTAAAAACAATTTTTTTTAAAAGAGATCATTTGAAACTTTATAATTATCCGTTAACAATTAAAATAAGCATGAATTTTACTGATAAAAATGGAGTTGGCTCTTGTTTAAAGTTAAGAAATTAATTTGTTTTCCAGTTAGTACATTTGTTTTCAATTAAATTTTAATGCAGTTTTTTGTTTTCAGTATTTTTCTTTGATACGAAAATTGGGATGTTCTTTTTGAATAATAAATATATTTAGTTAGCTAGTATTTTATCAATAACCCATTTTTAGTTCTCTAAAATTAAGAAAATTTGCTTGGGTTTAAGTAATAGAGTTGATTATAGGAGGTTTATAGTATACCATAAAGAAATGATAATCAATAAATCTTTAAAATATTTAATTTTTACATATTTTTTAAACCTAAAAAGAAAGAGGTAGTATAAGTAATTTATGTTAAGAACTCTTACAAACCCTCAAAAGTGACGCAAGTTTCGATTTAATTTAAGTAGAACAAATACGTATTTGAAAAATACTTTTGAAATATTTGATTTAAAAAGAAGTCAGATTTATTTTTGAAAACTAAAATACTAGGCATTAAATAAATTGTTCTCACTAAAATTTTGGGTGTTTGATAAAAATCTTTTGAGAAATGGAATCTTAGGCTAGAGTTTCCCTAGCAATCGGTAGGAAAAATCTTACACCCTTCAATTCCAATCATACTATCTCCACTTTCAAAGAATGGAATTTCCTTTAAACTGGATTCGAAAGCAATACATTTACAATCATTTTCTTGAGAAAAAGTAGAAAATCTTTTTTTTATCCCTTAATGACTGTCTTTTCCAAGAAAGTTTCATGGGTCATGTTTCGATGAAAAAATATTCTAGAGCATTTAGAGAAACCTTGAGAGAATATCTCTACTCTATTTTACGACATGAGTGATAGAAAGACCCTACAAAACATTAAAAAAATTAGAGAAATCTAAACATTCTGGTTTTAAAATTTATTTCTGTAAGTCAGGGTACATGACTCACATGTAAATATATATTTTTTTTAAATTTTCGTAAAAAATATTTTGCTTAGTTTATTTCAAAGTATAATACTAGAACTCTAGCTTCCCCCTTGCATAGAATATTTTACTGAAATAGGGATATGCAACTAGCTTGGTCAAATTTAAACCAGTTATTTTTATACAAATGCAAAAGTTCTGTACATTCTTTAATTATAAAAGAGTAGTCATTAATGGATAGAAATATTTTAAAATTTAGAACCAAATGAGGCTTTAGTACTATTTCTATATTTTATCAATGGGTAAGTGCATTTAGTTAGTAAAAAAATGAATGTCTGGCTTTATATGAAATTTGTGATATCCTATAGACTTTTAACTACACATAAAGCGCCTACGCAACTCAAAATCATAAATGAAATTTCAAGACAAATATTGTATATTTTTATAACCTTTTCCGTAATATAAATCTTTTAAATATTCTCTTTTCTACACAGTTACTGAAAAGCTTCTATTCCTTGAGTATGTTGTTAAGTAATGATTTTTAGACTGTTTCCTATTCAAATTGGAGGTACTTCAACAAGCGAGTTCCAGAACCCCCTTTAGTTTGATACCGTGGATATGGATGAGAGGTCTACCTTTTAAACCACTACGTGAAAATAGAATGAACTAGGTTTGAATACCTATTTCCTTCCGAACCACCTGCCTAGTACCACAGATGGTGGTTCCCATGTTTCTTTCGAGACACCATCCCTTTCCCGTGGATGGAATGTTTCAAAAATGTTCTTCCCAGTCGGCGGGATGGGTTGCGATTGATCGGGGTTTGTGTGCCCTCGGGCTCTCTGCGCGCGGCGGATATGGACTCCCTTAATTTAAAAGGATTTTTTCCAGACGCTGATTACTGCGCTTTGTTGGGTCGACTCGGTTTCGCTTAGCTCATTTGCTTGTTGCCTTTTTTCCACCGCCCAGAAGAAGTGGCTTTTGGTTAGGATCTCGTTTAATTGGTTCTCAGATGACCTCCATTGTCGTTCGGTTTGCATTTTGACTACATTTATGGGGTTTTATGGAGGGGGTAAAGGTGTTTTCGTCAGAGCTGTGAAGTAGAAATAGTGTCCTCCCAAATGTTCTCTAGTTTCACCAACATAGTTTAATTTTGGAATGTAGGTATCTTTAAAAGGGTTCCCAGAACGGCTCAAGAACGATGGAAAGTTTTTTTTATCTAGATTAGATTTAAATTTTTAACTGGATATTTTAAATCATGTTTTCTCCAGATATTTAAGTTGATTTTAACTTAAAAGGACTTGCTCGTAGAATTGTTGAACTTTATAAAAAATAACTTTAGAAGAAAAAGTCACAAAAGGGTCGATCCCTCTTAACATTATTGAATGGTTGTAAGTGTTTTGGATATCCCAAAAGTTAGTTGATCAATAATAATAGTGATAGTTATAAAATTAATGGTAATAGTAGCGATGATGATGATGATGATAATGATAATAATAATAATAATAATAATAATAATAATAATAACTAGGGGGCTATAGCCCCCTGCTCGCTATCGCTCGCCAACCCCCGGGAACGGCTAACGCAGTTCCCCTAGGATTGCTTCGCAATCCTGTGCTCGCTACGCTCGCTCGCCATACGCTGGTACAGCCTAGCCGAGATTCATTACCAACTAAATTTATTGGTTAAAATAAATAGAGTTTACGGCAGCAACAGAGTACAGCAAATACAACTAATTGGTTCAGAACAAATGATTTCACAACACTTACAATGACCACAACAAATGATTTTTTTTTTATAACAGCAATAATAAGAGCATGGATTCGCAAAGTGTAAACAAACCGCATGAATTCGCAAAGTGTAAACAAACCGATCGTTGCCAACGGCGGGTAACAAATACCGCCAAATTCCAGAGCCACGTAAGAGAATTATATATATAGATAATAATAATTCCTTTATAGAATTTTCATTGTTAAAAAATATAATTTAGAAATTTTTTTAGAAATTAAAAAAAAGAAAGAAATAGATATCCATGATATATTCAAATGTATGAATAGTGTTTCTAGTGTATGGGTTTTGAAAACATGCCTTCTGACAAGATGTGTAAAAAAAACTTATAAATTGACCAATTCGATTTTAAACCATTTGTAAGATAAATGTGAATAAAACTTCTTAATCAGAGAATGAGATTTTGTGGGTAGTTTCAGAAAATAAAAAAAATCTCAATTTAAATTAAAAATTCTTCATTTGTAAATAGCTCTCTGAATTTGTTTTTGAACGTTGTTCTCTCAAATAAAGTTACTCTGATGCTTTTATTTTCAATATGGTTGTTTTACTTTTTGCGAAATATAATTACAACAATTAATACTGCATAGTTTATATAACATATTCCCTCAGGATTTCGTAATTACTTTATGATTTGAATAAATATTACTTATAATTACTACATTTGCAGTTGTCAGGCGTAAACTGACACCCTTTTGACCTTCTTATAGTCCCAGACGCAACAAGAAAGTCCGACTGCTGTGTTTGTGAGCGTGTTTCTGTGGGATACGCGAATCGCGGAAAGTAAATATTTGAATCGCGATCGATTTTAGCCAAGTCACAACTCTCAAAGCTTATTCAAGTGGATTCAAATCCTTTTCATTCCTTTCCTCTAGAATCTTGTGTTTTCGTACTAATAGTCAGCAGATTTTAACTCGCGAAAAAAGTATAACGAAAAAAGTTATAAAACGTTAAAAGGAAAATTATTTGTAACTTAAGGCCCACAGAAAACATTATGCGACTTTAAAATAGGTAGTTTATGCTTCTTAAGGAATATATAAAAAAAGATCTTTCAGCAATATCTCAAAGACTTTTTTTCCATTAAATGGCATTTTCTACATTCGTTTAAACTTTCAACTACTAAAGGAACATTAGTGGGAAAATATTTCATTTTTAACTGCTTTTCTCTATCTTAATAGTAAAAAATATATTATTCATGTTAAAGGGAATCCAATGACATAAAGGACTACTATTTTTCTCATTATAGATTAGTTGAACAATTTTAAATTTTTACAATTTAATTTTAACAATTCAAAATTAGTTAAACAATTTTATTATTTGCAAGTTTTTAGTGTTATTAATATTCTAACTTATTACACAGTTTTGTGTTTTTTTAGTTAGATAAAGACAAAATTTAATAAAAAAAAGTTTAAAAAAAACCTTGCAAATTTGCGTTTTTTTTCTTTTTTGAGGCCTAAATAATTTATTAAATAAAAAAACCTTTTTAAAAACCACGTTTTTAAAATGCACTAAAAAGTATAAAATAATTTGCTTCTAACTCCTTGTAAAACGAAAAACGTGGGGCTCATGCATTAGATATTTAATTTAACAGCTTCTCTCCGTACTCTTTATGTTTCTTATTTTTTTATTTATTGTGGATATATTAGTAAATAGAGTGGCCAATAGAGTACTAGCTGTAAATATTATTGCATGAGCCCCACGTTTTTCGTTTTACAAGGAGTTAGAAGCAAATTATTTTATACTTTTTAGTGCATTTTAAAAACGTGGTTTTTAAAAAGGTTTTTTTATTTAATAAATTATTTTATGCTTTTTAGTTCTGTGTTCAAAATTTCAAGTCTCCACCTCATCGGGAAGTTAGTTCAAAATCGATTTCTAAATCAGCCCCCCTGGGGGTTCAGGGGAAGCAAATTTAACCGAAACAACGGCATAGTATCGCATTGTCATCCAGATATGAACTGTGTTCCAAATTTCAAGTCTCTACCTCATCGGGAAAATCGATTTCTAAATAAGCCCCCCTGGGGGTTCAGGGGAAGCAAATTTAACCGAAACAACGGCATAATATCGCATTGTCATCCAGATATGAACTGTGTTCCAAATTTCAAGTCTCTACCTCATCGGGAAAATCGATTTCTAAATAAGCCCCCCTGGGGGTTCAGGGGAAGCAAATTTAACCGAAACAACGGCATAGTATCGCATTGTCATCCAGATATGAACTGTGTTCCAAATTTCAAGTCTCTACCTCATCGGGAAAATTGATTTCTAAATAAGCCCCCCTGGGGGTTCAGGGGAAGCAAATTTAACCAAAACAACGGCATAATATCGCATTGTCATCCAGATATGAACTGTGTTCCAAATTTCAAGTCTCTACCTCATCGGGAAAATCGATTTCTAAATAAGCCCCCCTGGGGGTTCAGGGGAAGCAAATTTAACCGAAACAACGGCATAATATCGCATTGTCATCCAGATATGAACTGTGTTCCAAATTTCATGTCTCCACCTCATCGGGAAGTTAATTCAAAATCGATTTCTAAATTCCACCCGAAAGCCCCCCTGGGGGTTCAGGGGAAGCAAAGGTAACCGAAACAACGAGATAATATCGCATTGTCATCCAGATCTGAACTATGTTCAAAATTTCAAGTCTCTACCTCTTCGGGAAGTTAGTTAAAAATCGATTTCTAAATTCCACCCGAACAGACAGACAGACAGACAGACAGACAGACAACAAAGCGACCTAATAAAAACGTGGTAAAAAGTGCTATTTTCACATGCTAATATCTCCACGAATATTCAAATTCCCAGCGAGTTTTTCATAATATTGGTAACAATATTCCGTATTGAAGTTTTCACTCCTTTAAAGTTTTCACTCCTTTTTTTCTTCCTTCCTTTAGTTTTTTAATTTTTTTATTTCGCCGCTAGGATTGCTGTAAATCATCTCAATAGATTCTCTCTCCATGATCACTCTCTTATTGGTAGACCTTACTTTCATGATCCTAGAAGACGTTGTCTCCAAATAAAAGTAGTGAAAGGGAGTTTTGAAACACCCTGTGTGTATACTTTTAAATATATATTCTTAAGTTATTAGCTTATATTGTGTGCTCTATTATGATAGTTATTTTTTTTAATGTCAAAGAGTTAAGAATTTCTAAGCTTTTTTCAATGCACTGCAATAAAAACCATTACTGAAGTCAAACAAAGAAAACAATTGTTTAAATACTAGCTAGCATTTAATAAGTAATATCCAACAATATTAAAAAAACCAAAAAAATGAAAACTGCCAATTTTATAAGATTTTTTTTAAACTTCAATAATAGTTTGTTTTTTTTTAATTTAAAAAAAATGGTTAATCTAATTGACCAAATTTTTGTAAACTATGTTCACAAAAACACTTTTTTGAACAAAAACCGCTATTTACACACTGTTTTTATAAGAATTTTTCAAAATAGAGTCCCACTGTGTAGCTTTATAGTCAAATTATTGTTTCTTAAAAATATGTTAAATAGTTTGCATTTTACAAGGTCTGTTTGGTGGCTAAAATGATTGTGTTTCCTGTTTTATGCAGTTGTGAGTTTTTCCCTTTGGAGTTTCGTAAATGTTTGAGCACGGAAATAATCTGATTTGAAATACTCAACACATCTAAATTTTCTATAATAACAGTATAATAAAAATAAAAGATATTAATTTACAGCAGGAGGGGAGATCCACCAAAAACTATCTACCCATTAAGGAAAAGGAGGGTTAAGAGTGTGCAGTCGGTTAAAAGTACGCAGCGGTTTTTCCCCTGTTGGCAACAGTATAAGGGGGAGCAAGTTTGATCACATGGACACGTCCTGTATTATAAGCTATACTAAAAGCTATCCTTTCATCACAGTTATTTTTTGATAACTCTTACGTAAATGCGGTTCGGTTAAAAAACATTCACATCTTTACAATCTTTACGTTTATCTTACGTTTCTCTGTACGTAATTTAAAGTCAAAAATGTATTCTTTAAAATAAAGTAAATATTTGGTTTCTCAAAGAGACCGTTCAAAATTTATAGTGTAAAACAGGTTTCTGCTTTAAGAACAACAATGGTTATTTCAAACTTTTAGAGTTAAAAACAGAATTTGAATATTATTCAATCAAGATTAAACTTCCCAAATAATATTTCATAACAATAGCTTTTAATGGGTGATTAGTTTTAGATAAGATTTAATTAAAAATCCCCCTAGCTAATTTTTGCCTATTTTTTATGAAATTTTAAAATGAACATTTGGGAGGTTTCTTTATTTTAACACCCAAAAATTTATACCTAACACTTAAAATATAACGGGAATAATTTTGGTTATTGGCCAACGCTATTAATTGAAATAAATTTTCTATCTATGTATGAAATATGTCGTTTTATTACCTTCGGTTTATTTCGGAATTTCACTCAAACACCCATATAGGGAGCAATTTCCTGAACAAAACGTATTTTATACAATCTCAGTACTTTCTGTTCACTCAATCGATATTACCCTGTACAATCAAATCCGTAAGTAAGATTGAATCGGATGCTTGTCCGTGCCCTGTCATTACCCATCACAGCCTCCTGTGAGGTTTTGCTTTTGGCACTACACTTAAAAGCGCAGTAAAAGACCTTTTCAAGTCACGTTTCTATGCGGGCTGTTAAACTATGAATAAATAAAAGTTATTAAAATGCCTCAAGGAGATTTTATACCGAATTTGTCATTATTTAATGAACATCAATAATGATCCAGCCCTTCTTGGTGGTCGAAAATTAAGATGAATTGATTATTTAGTAAGAATGTTCTACTGAGGAATTGTAGTGTAAGAAGGTTTTTACTGTCTATAAGAACCCAAAATAACCTTATCAAAATTCTAGAGAAAGTCATAGTAGCGAAAATTCCATTCCGGACCATTCTTGAAGAAAATCAACTATTATTTTATACCTACTTGTAAAAAAAAAAGCCTTTTTAAATTTTGAATTTTAGTACGTAGGAGACGGTATTTAGCCAGTGTTTCTGACTAGTGATAGTATGATTTAAACTGAAAGCGAGGATCAATAAAATTGAAATTCAATTTGTACTAAGATTGATTTTCCTTTTAAATATTATACCTTAATACTTTTTACTTTATCCCTTTAATCTAATATGCAGAAGTGCCAAATATATATATTCTGCAAACCTTTATAGAATAGAATATGAAAAGTTATGCACAAGACAGAAAATAATTATTTTTATTTATTAAACTAAAATTTAAATATATTCAGGAAAAAGTAATGTTTGGAACAGATAAATAACTCATTTGAAGAATACAAAATTGACAGTATTTCTAAAGTTTTAACTAAAAGTAAACTTATTTGAAAAATATACTGAATACCATGAAAGTAAGAAATCCTAATTTAATAACATAACTATATATAAGTATCCTCATTTAACCACATTATAATAAGTTTCATTTGATTTATATTCTTTATTTTAAGGATACACGGGTTGTATTAACCTAATAAATTTTATTTCTAAAACATTATTATAAAACTTGGCTTAAAACTGTGTATGTAACGTAACAAAAAGTCTATGTTATAAACTCAAGATATGCTTTAATTCTTCAAAATATATATATATATATATATATATATATATATATATATATGTAAACAGATTACTTTGCCAACAACATTCTGATACAATCTTTGCGCTTTATTCCAAAATGACTAATGGAAAAATGAAACATCTCTATCTATTTCACTTCATGTTTCGATCATTTTGCGAAATAATTTAATTTTAGAAGGAACGTACTTTAATGGATGTCCATGAGTTTTGATTTTTAAAATTACTTCAAAATATTTCCTGATGTATCTGCTCTTTATCAAAGCATGTTTCTCTTTCACAAAGCAAGATTGTTTGCTCTAATCTCTACTTTATGATAATCTGTAAATACTGTTTCACTGCTAAGGCAGAGTGATGCAAAAAAAAAAACTTAACCAATGCGAAATCTAGTTAGAATTTCCCCACGAAATACTACATCAATTGAAACTTTAAATTATGTATTGATGTAAAGGAGAGTTTTTAGTTATCATTTATTGAATGTTAAATTTCTGATGAATTTCTCTTTTAAATGTAATACATTTTACGGACTAAATTTGATTCTAAAATCATACTTTGTAGTAGTTGTATACTTTTCAAGTACAAAGGAATTGAACGATTATTGACTACTTAGATTCCAAAAAATTTAAAGTATATAATAAATAGCTTATTTGAAAAATAATAAATCTATTAGTATAAGTAAATTGAAAATAGATCCAGTCATTAAATAGTATACATATTACTTTCATATTATTTTTTTTGCATTATTTATAGAATTTGCTTAATTGTGATTTAAAATATCCCCCATTCTTATATTAATATAATTTTAAATTCACGATTATTGCTTTTTTTTTTTTGAAGTTTTCTGTAGTAAGTGTAGTCAATAAAATGCTAGGGTTATTTGGAGGAATAATTAAAAAACAATATGTAATAGGTACTCATTAGTTTAAACATTTTGTTGTTGAAAGTCTGGATTTTTCTCTTTGACAAATAACGATGTTTCAATATAATTCAGTGTATATTTTTTAAAAGTTTGATATCAGTCATTAAGGCACGAGCTTCAATTGAGTAGAAAAGCGTATCGGAAAGAGCTTAATAGGTACTAGGTGTTAAAAAGATTGCTTAATATCGGCTGGATTTTCATGAGACATAATAATAGTAAATAGGGAGAATGGTGTTATAAGAAACTTTTTATTTTGCCTTTTTGTGTGTTTGCCTAAAATTAAAAATAAAAATCACAAAATATCTTTTAAACCTATTTTATAATACCACGTTAAAATTTAGTTGTGTGGAAGAAATATTTCAATCAAAAATTGTCATTTGAAATTGGTACCACTAGTTCATTTACATATTTTAAGTTACGCTTTTTCAGCTATTTAGATTTTTATAATTTTTGCAAGTAAATTACCTAATTTTTTAGCAAACTTTTTCAGGGGTTATATTATTCATTATATTCATCTTTTATTTTTAACTTTGTTTCCCTGTTTCTTATAACCCCATTTTTAAAAAAACTAAGTGGTAATAAGAAAAATAAGTTTTTTAACCCTAAAAATACTATTTAGCCAAGTTAATACATTTGTTCATTGTATTTATTTTTTTTTAACTTCATTGTATTTCTCACCTAATGACTTAAAATTCTTGCAGATGAGTTGTTTAATTAGTTAGTCTACCACAGAAATATTTTGAGTAAAATATTCGAAATTTTCTTTCCCTCTTACAATCCATTTAAGTTATTAAGTAAAATTAATGTTTTAGTAAAATATTTTTAAGAAAATTCTTATGCACATGAAAATATGCAGAAGTCATAAAACGTTGGTGGGAAAATTTTAATCTTACATAACACAAACCAGTCAGTTGATGAAAAAGTATTTTCTTCAACAGTTTGTTAGCTGCTTTATGCCAAACAGCAAGAGAATTCCACGAAATGAATAAAAATGAACAAACCAGTTTAAGTCTTCGATTTTCTTTGGAAACGATTAATCTCCCTCTTTCAGTTTCTTCTACATGAGTACAAATCGATCAGATTAGGTTCCAAAATAGAATGGAACTGAAAAGCTTTTCATATTATCCCGGCTGTTTTCACAATTTTCTCCCAAACGAGTCTTAACAGCATTTTAATGAAAGCGTTTTCTCGTTGACTCTACTTCAGTTTTCCACTGGAGTCTCGAGAACATCAAACAGTTGCTCTCTTGGAGTGGGAAGGGGAGGGATGCTCTTTTAAACTTAACTGTTTAATTAATGCATTAACTCTTTGATTACTAAGGGAACGGATGTGTACCCCTAACATAGTATGTCATTTGTGTCTGCTTTGCTCATTATAATAGTAAATGAGAGGAAATTTTTAACCCTTCTGTTTTTCTGTTTGTATTTAATACACATATGGTTTGCGTTTGAAGGCGAATTTATTTGTACCTACTATAAGAATATTTTGGTTGTTGTAAACAAATAAGAAAGTGTAAAATCAAACACTTATTTAAATTAAAACACTTTAACACGAAAAAAAATGCATGGGAATTTTGATTAACCGCAATGAGGAAAATGCCTCGTCTCGAATAACCAAATTTATGCAAATTTTAATGATAAATTTTTGAAAATGATAGATTGTAAAATTTTGTATAACAATATGACATTCTATTTAATTATCAGAAAAGATACAGAATGTGAACACACATTTCATTTTATTTAGATATGTAATTAGATACAGTCGACTCCACTTAATGTGATCGCTTTTGTCCAAGAGTAGAATGATAACAATATCCGATTGATAATAATAAGTGATTTGATACTAGATAGTTTCAAACACCGTAACTCGAGTGTTTGCTTTAAAATAACAACTATATAGTACTATATAGTCCTAATTGAAGTACTATTTAAAACGATTACCTAGTATGTATTTTGCAACTTTTACATTCTTAAAGAAAAATATGAGAGTGGAACATATAACACTATTAAATTAATGACTTATTTTGTATGTATTAAAATTAGCCTTCAAACGGGGGGGGGGTTTAAGGGATTTTACCAGATTTTGATAACATTAAGCAATATCTTGATCACATTAAACGATACATTTTGTCTTAAGTTAAATAGGAGTGATCGGGACTGGTCAATTTTGATAACTTTATCCGATTGATAACATTAACCGTGATCACAAAAAGCGGAATCTACTGTATAAGATACGATAAGAGAGCTAGCTTACCCCGCTGTTTTGTGAAGAATGAAATTATATATGTTTTGTATAGATTTATTTACTCATATAATAAGAAGCTTTTAGAGGATGCGGTGTCAATCATAGAGCATTTTACCGCATCCACATTATGAAATTCCTTTTTACCAAACCGAAAATCTCACCTCGGTTGATCTAGTCAATTTAAATATTACAAATATTATTTTGTTATTTATTTATATTATTTAGGTACAAAGACATAAAATTATATTTATTATATTATAGGTACATAATATTATACACAAAACAAGTTAAATCTTGTAATACTTTTTTAAAAATATTAAAAACATTTATTTAAATTTTTTTTACTATTACTGAAAGGTTTTAAAAGAACAATATCCTTAAAATTCTCTTACAAAAGTGGTAATCCAAGAACATCAAATCAGATCTCGCAAATTTGATAAACGCCCCTTCCCTGTCAATGGTGTGTATTATCAAACAATCAACTCCGGTTTACATACTGCAAACACAATGTGACACTGTCATTCACGTTACACATAGTGATTGATGAAAACGCTTACTTTATAACAAAGTGTTGACAATGGTTGGCGGCAAATTGAGAACACTTTATATATAAGCTAAAGCAGTATGAGAGCAGTATTGTAAATATTACATAATGTTACTTTCATTTCTGAACAACTTATATTCACGCAATTTTTTTAGAATCAGATTCTCTTTTTCAATTCTCCAAATAAAAATGTCATGAACAGAATTTCAAAAACTTTTCAAAGATCAGTGGTTCTTTACATTTTTAGTTCTTTTAAAGCTTATAATAGGATCTCGAGTTCCCCCTTAAGATTTAAAAGTAAGTTCTTTCAACCACTTATGAATGATCTGGTAGTTCTTCAGGAACTGTCGGTAGAAAGTTGCGATTCTTTGAGAGTCTACATTTCAAGTCTGGAACACATCAATACATTTCATATCATTTTAAAGTTTATGCAATCTTTTGGTACCAAAATATGAAACAAGTATATTTTTCAAAGAAAAATACATCTTTATCATCTGATGGTATTAGGAATGTTTCATCTATTTTATCTTAAAATTTTACAACAGAAGATTTTACACACCTGTAACATTTATCTCTTACGCTAATAATTTGTAACTTTAAACTTAAATTACATTTGAAAAATTTTGTTCTCAAAATTAATTTTCGTGAATGTTTTTTATTTTTACAATTTTAGAAAGAAATGTAACTTTAAAGTAACCACAATTAGGGGAAAGGAGGTAAGAGTGCGCAGTCGGGGGTAAAAGTACGCAGAGGTGTTTCCCCCCTTTAGCAATACAGAGTTACAGAGGGGAGTAAGTATTATCACATGGACACTATGTATCGCATCATAAGCTATCTTAAAAGGATTTTATTATTATTTTCGTACATTCTGTATTTTGTTTATCAGGTAAAATATGGTTTCTTTGGGTTAGCATCTAATTTTTTCAGTGCCGGAATCTTAATTATTTTATAAATAAAGCACTAATAGTTTCTTTCAATGTAAATACCATTGTGAGGTGTACTTCCTTCTAAACAACTTAGCATTGTTAGAATTTAACTACGTGAATTTTAGAGTTGATTCAAGGATGATTAGAGAATTAATACATCGGTGTGTAACAAGGAAACGTTCTCAGACTAAACTCACAGAATTAGACGAAAATTTTATAAGGGTTAGTAGATGACTCAAACATATTTTCGTTAAAGCCAAGACTTTCCTTTTTTGTTGGTTGATTTGTTAGTCAATAAACTTACGTTCAGTAAATTTTTGAATATCTGGCTTTTAAATTCTCAATAACTTTATAGCCCAAAATCATTTTGGGGTGTACTCTTACCTCCCTTTCCCCTACCAGTTATTTTTAAACATCATAAGTTATGTGGTTTAGATACCAATATATTTAAAAACAATTAATTTTTAAGTATTATTTTTTTAATCAGTGTTGTTTCCCTAGTCAATTTATGTTAAATTCTTCGGTGCCGGAAAACTGTATGCATACTTAAGTATTATTCTAGGTTTATTCAATTATTTATTATATTTCAAGTTTCAATTCATCATATATCACATACCTATATAAAAAAATCACTGAGATTTTCACATCAGTTTTCAATCTTTTCTCAATATTCTACAATTTATAGCGACAAGGTAAATAAAAATTTATTTAACTTGATGGGCTTATTCCTCTTATTCTATTACCTACATCGAATTTAATACTACATCTACATTAAAAATAAAAGCTTTGAAAACTCTCAGATTATGTAAAACGTTTAAAACAACTCTCTCAATAAACCTTGAATAAAATATTGTACATAAAAAGATGTTTGTTGATTCAATTCGCAGTTGGGGCTCACTTAAGAAAATTCACTTCTAAAATGCATTGAGAATTCCTGTTCAGAGGGTAATCTAATTTAACAAAACTATTTTATACCTACCTAAAACTTCTTACTCCAGAGGATGATCGACAGCCATATTCAGAAATTTATTTAAGAATGTCTTTCCATGCATCGAATATTCTGCAGAATATTTGAGTTAGGAAACTTCCCAAACTCATTGATTGGATGGTGCGTTTGTCCCCAAGGACCTCCCACCTTTGTTCATGTTGTGGTAATAGAGCAACCGGGAAAAATTTAAGAAGATCCATTTACATTAGAGCATCACGAGTCACAGATATATTCAACAAATTATGAGCTATAATAGGTATATTGGAAGATAACTCGCTATTTTATCAAAAGTGAGTTTCTATTCAAATGCAATCAACTTTCAAACAATTTTATAAATTTCTTGTGTAAAAGCAATATAAATTTTGGGTAGGTAAATGAATTGAACTATTATTTTTCTATTTGAGATTTTTGGAAGCATTAGAGAATATTAAACAATGTTTAATCGTAGTACTAGTACGTATATGTAATGGTAAAAGATAAATAATTATTTAATTATATCACATAGGTTTCCATTATACTTAAGTTGCTTGAAAATTATGTATGCCAATATCATATTGTAGACGCGGGGGTGTAGTGGTTAAGCATGTCTGGCCACGAGCACTACCAACCATGTGTCTTCTTTGTACACTCTTGCGGCTTCTGCTTTGGTAGCTGGTCATTTGTCAACTCATGTGTCACTTCGGGTTTAATACATAAGCATCAAGTTCACTTGGGGAATCAACTGGGAGTTCTAGCATCGGGATAGCCTCTTTGCCTGTAAATACCCTCCGAAAATACCCTTGTTCTCAGTTGTAAAATAATATCTTAATTTTATGTCTTACGTAAAAGAAGATGAGCTTAAATTTTCTTTTATTACTTACCTTGTTTTTTTTAATTCATTTATTTGAGAGCAAAAATAACACAAAAATAATACACATAATCGCCTGGGACCTCTTGGTCCATTTAGGTGACCAAATAATAGTTAAGGGAATACAAAAACACGAGAGTGGCAAACAGGGTGTCATTAAATTGAATAGGTACATATCTTCGGTCATACAGGTATGAACAACAAACACAAAACCATAAGTAACGGAAAGAAGTATAAAAAACCTACTATTTATTATACCATGAGTTAAACTGTTTAATAGTCCGTTGTTCTCTCGGTTATGTTTCATAAAGGCGATATCACAAGTATTTTTTTTGTATCTTTCAGGACAGCAAGCCAAATGCAAAAACGCTCCATGGAAAAGCAGCGCAAAATCCAAGCTCTGGTGGCCCTTGGCAAATCCCATCAAGAAATCAAGGCTTCGATGCCAGTCTCTAAAACTCAAAGTACGCTTTTGAGCCAAGACAAAGCTAAGAACGACGCCAAGGGACTAGGCCTGGCGTTCGGGTCGGCCATGGGCAGTGTGGCCGGAGCGGTCATCGGGTCCATTGCCGCGGCCACCAGCGGCCAGCCCTTCTTGACCGCCGAAGACGCGGCGCGGGTGAAGGCCGGCCCCGAGGAGGAACCAGCCGAGAACAACTCCGACGAGCAGGACCGCTCCAGTTCCGTCGGCTTCGACTCCGACTTCGACGAGATAGCGCCCACCCAGGACGAGCCGCCCAAGAAGCGGAAGAAGGCGAAGCGGCGGTCGCCCTCCTCCGGCATCCAGATCCCCATCCCGCGGCTGGACCCTGGCGAGAAGCCCTTCCTGCCGGCTGCGGAGCCGCCACCCCCGGAGCCGCCCCCGGAGCTCAAGGAGGTGGTGGTGGAGGCGAAGGGCGGCGAGGCCGTGAGCCGCGTGGCCGAAGAGCCGCCGATGCCGCCCCCGCGGCAGCGCCACCCGCTGGTGGCGGCGCTGAGCCAGCGCCTGCACCGCCGGCGGCGCAACCGCAGCGACAAGCGCCGCAAGTCCAAGTCGGAGAACCGCGCGCGCAAGGCGCTGCGGACCATCTCCTTCATCCTGGGCGCGTTCGTGGTGTGCTGGACCCCCTACCACATCTGCGCGCTGGTGGCCGGCTTCTGCCGCGACGCCACCGGCTGCGTCAACCACCACCTCTTCTACTTCACCTACTTCCTCTGCTACGCCAACAGCCCCATCAACCCCTTCTGCTACGCCATGGCCAACCAGCAGTTCAAGAAGACCTTCACCCGCATCCTCAAGGGGGACTTTCACAAGACCTAGAAACGAGCATTCAAAGTATTTGCAATAATAACGACTCGCTCCTTCGTACCTCAAATGGACGTTGAGAAATAAACATGTGTCCACGGGAAAATGGGGCTATAAAAACTTAACGTACATCTTCCTTTTGCCCCGTGAAGTTAAATCATATCAATGAATATTTGCGAATGACCTTCATCTTAGGTAAAAAATTTTTTGAACTGAATACACGTTTATTTTAAATTCCTACTACCGTTTAAATTTTATGGATATTTGATAACATCTATTTTACCATTCCATCTCTTCAGCATATACTTTAATCTAAAAACTTAGATTTCTATGAAATTTGCAAAACCCTTAATAGCTGTCAGTGAATATCAATCAAAATTTCGATATTTCGGTGAAATTATTTTAGTATTTCAAACAAATATTTCTTAAACTATAAGTTGAAATTGGAAAAATATGAAATAAGTTACTATCATTAAATTAAATAATTCAAAATAAAATTACTTATTATGTGAGTGTTAACTTATTATTAAACTCAATTAGAATATAGTTTAAAAAACAATTTAACTTATATTTTTGTCTCAGTTAGCAAAATATTTTACACCGTTTAGAAAACCATATGATCTATCAAACTGGCTTGACTAGAGGTATCATATTTTCATTACATCTGAGAAATTATATTTCAGATGTTTTGCAAGATTAAGATTAAACAAGCAAGAAAAATTAAAATACTGAGGACCCGGAAGTTCTATTTAAAGCAAATGTGCAATATTTTATAATTAAATTATGTAAGTAGCCTTTTATTAAACATTTATTGAAGTATCTTAAGTTAAAATTAAACATTAGATTTAAGGAGATACAAATGCAAAAAAGTGGAAAATAATTACATAAGGATTTTTTTTTCTCTAAGTATACAGTAAAACTTGTACAACTGGATAGATAAGCCGGAAATGTATCAAAATGCTTTACAACCACAGTTAGATTAATTTATAGATAATTTTTATAGACCTGAATATTGCTTATTAATATATTATAAATACAGGTTTGTTCTAATTTTTTTGGACAAGTTTTTCTATAAAGAAATTTTTTTTATAAAAGTTTATATGAAAATATAGTATAATTTTCACCTATAAAGAGTTTTAAATAGATGATCAAAGCTTCCATTCAAATACGAGTACTATATTAATGTAAACTGATATCGCCATATCTAACTGATGAATTTTTAATTCTCTAATATCGGTGTAATCTGATTATTACTGCCACAACATACACTTGTTAATTTTAATAATGGATATGGAAGTTCTTTTTCTTTAATCTTCTAATCATTCACAACATTGCTCTCATTACTTTTATATGAATATCGTACGTATCACTATGAAAGTTCTCGAAAACTCTAGTTTTGAAACTGTTGCTTCAAGGATAGTCATTCCCTGAAAGCATTCGATGTTCCTACTTGTGCTTTTTAGAGCCAGTGTGTGGATATTCAGTGTTGCATGAATGGACGTATATGTCATGTACGTCTGTGCATATTAGCTACTACGTAGCACACTTCTGTTTATACTAATCAAATGAAAGACGTATGATTTAAAAAAAAACTGTAAAAGTTAGTGATATTATTACATACTAGAATTCGTTTTCTCGCAATGCATGACCTTTTCTCTCACCGTATGATAAACTCTGAATTTAATGTATTTCTTTCCAGTGTCCCAACATAAATGTTTAATTTTAGTTCTTACTTTTATGTTCTCTTGATGATGATCCTACTAAGTTAAATAATTATTAAGATTGTAATGTCATTGCTATCTTCATACTGTCATATTCGGGGTGATTTAAAGTATAAGCGTGCAGTTTAAAAGATATTAAAACAGTGAGTTACAAACTGTTCCAAAAGTTACCCTAAAACAATAGCGAATATAGGGTTTTGGTATGCGAGGTGGAGGTCTCAAAAAGTTTGTTTACCCAGAACTTTTTTAGTTTAAGGGTTACTGAAGTTGTTTCCTTCAGTTATCATCCTAAATTCTAAAGGGTGAATAGCTTTATTTTAAGGAAATATGAAGATGGAGATTTAGTTTAAATCAGTGCAGATATATTTGTTAAAATCAAGGAACTAGTAGTTTGATTTGGCGGAGAATTGCTGCAGCCCTCTGAGTCAAACTATGGGGGTGTCTGGATGGATTTCCCCCCTCAATGTCTCCCTGTTAATGGGAAGGTCACGTAACCTCGCGGATATAACTCTTTTAACCAATAAAAATGTCAAAGGAAGCTTTTTCTGGATTCATTAACCCTTTTAGTGTACCTATAGTTTCAACAGGGCTATGTAACATTAATTCTTCCAAATGCGTTGAATGACTAAATTGGTAAAGTGAATGTAGAAATAATACCTGGATAAACATTTGCGTTTAAGGGAACGGGGAGTGGCGAAGAGTTTATAACCAGTCTAACAGGATACTTGTAGAAGCTTGCTATTAATGCCCTCTTACCACTCTAGTAAAAATGAAAAAATTTTCGATTTTTACAGCTGACATTGGGTTGTACACTTATTTTTGAATCACCCCCTCTATTTTGATGGTATGAATGAAACAATGATGAACAAAGAATGACCTTGAGATAGACTTACTGGATAAATACATAAGGTGCCTTTAAGTACGAATTCTTGCAGGGTCATTGCTTTCCTTTGTATTTTTTAGTTTATTCTACTGAATGGATGAAAACAATGACCCATGAATTGTTCTGGGTTCGGGGTTCTATAAAATGTTGATCTACCCAAATTCTGATATAAGTTACCAGGTGAATTTTTTCTGTCAACTTATAAATTTGTTTAAAAACATAACAAACAATACCTTAAATTTTAGTTACTCGCCCAGCACTTTCCTACCATTCATATGCTAATAGGTGACATTAGAATTGTATATTTTGAAATGTTAGGAAAACTATATCAACTTAAAAATAATTCCTGCATTTATTTGTAAGAATAATGTAGATTTTAGATATTTTAGGTACATAACCAAGGCTTTTTTAAAGTAGCAAACGAAGTTTAGTGATACACTTCACATACTTAAACAGCTGTTAATTCCTTCGTGATATTAAAAAGTTTTCTATGCATGCCTTGGGTCTGAAATGCCAAATCTTAAAAAAGACCAGCGAGGAGAATTCTTAGCTGTCCATAATGGTGCCTTTTCATTATTTATTGATAATATCCCCTGACGTAACATTAACCTACAAATGATAATATATGTTGCTCTTAATATTGTTTTACATTGATAACTGCTGTAAAAGGACCGAAACAAGGACTATCAAATATAAAAGGGTTCGGCAACAATACTTAATGATAATATATGTATAAGTGGGCCTAATTTTTATAAACTTTAATTTTTTTCATGAAATCTTTGAAACTTAAAGATATGAATCGTAAATAATACCTCACATTAGCCAGTATTTTCTGAATTTCTGAACACTTAATACTTTTACAAACACCCTCGAACAAGACAAATGTAAAACTAGGTCTACAAATTAGGAATCACTTAGTTCTAGACCATAATAGTGTCAAAATCTAAATCACACTTGAAAAAGTAATTTCGCATTTGAAGAAGTGTATTTTCATTTAGAGTAAGTAATCGAGGGTTGTTTACATTAACCATGAAATTTACTTAAAACATTTAAAGAATAAGATAATACTTTTAAAGGCAACAAATTGATTCCTTAAAGACTTTTGATGTAAATTAATGAGTGTGCTTTGTTTAGTATTAACGTAACGTTTTGAATGCATACGTAGAGTAGCATATATAAAAAGATACTTTTGGCAGCTGGAAAGACAGCTGGGAGGGCACAAGTTCACTTCTTTTCAAGGAGATTTAAGAAATAATTCTCAGTAAAAAAAAAGATACACGAGACATTGAAGAGACGTAAGTTGTGAAAATTGTTACGGCAAAATAGATTGTCCGCAATGAAAAATTTGTTTGGAAATTCCTTCTCAAATATAGGATGAAATCTTTTGAATATGAAGGGTGAACGGTTGACATGTTTGAAACGTATTGCATGATAAACGTGTTTTAAAAGTTTCTCCAAAAGCTCTAGCTTGGTACTTTGTGCATGTATTTTAAAAAAGAAAGAAGGGTATACAAGAAAAAAAATATAGTACCCTAGTGGATTACCTAAAAAATCTGGATTCAAATGGCGAAAAAAATTTGACCGATTTCAAGTCTACCCTTTGTATCCAGAAGGCCTCATACTATCTTGAATACTACGCTTGAAGTGTCCCTGTGCCCCCAGCTGGATCTGCCCCTGCATACGACATATACCATTTACCTACAAATACATATGATGCGCCAAAAATCTATCAATTGAACACTTTGTTTTCTTGTTGGGACAATCTTTGTGTTTTTGGTAACATTTGTTGCATTAATCATACTAACATTTGATAAATATTTTTGTGCGCTTTGTATTAGATAGATAAGAAATAGAGCCTAGGTCTTCTGTAAATGCAATTCCACATCACTCTGCTTACACGCATCAGCGTAAAAGAATAAAATTAAACTATTGATTACTGTCATTAACCTTCCAGAAACAGAGATTCACAGTGTAGGTATACTTTTTTAGGTATTGATATCAGATATACGGGAATGTTGGTATATTATATTATCTTAATGTGTATACGTGCGAAATAATATTAAGGTTCACTATTTTCTCGCGAGTTTCAGATTGCTAATCGAGTATCTGAACCGACGAAAGGGGAAGACATCCTTTCTACAAAACCAACACTTACAGTGTTGTGTAATAACGAAAATTATAATCCAGTTTCATTGAATTTTTAATTTTGTATAACTCTATTCTTAACCATTAAATTTTAATTTCTGCTAAATTTAACGACATAATTTAATTTTTTTGCCTCTAAAATGTCATCAGGTTAAAAAAGGTTTCAAAATATTTAAAATTTAGAAAATGGACTTGCGTGTTAAAATCAATTCAGATTTAATATGCATGTTTCTTAAAAATATTACGTCAGATTTAAGAATTGAGAAGTTATTTGCAAAAACATTAGGTATTCAAGTCTTCTGAGTACGTAAACACTATGCTTCACACACGTTTGGTTTGGAATCTTGATTTTAACTCAGCATAAAATGAATTTTAGTTCACCTGTTATGATCTCACTGTGAATCTCTAGTTTTCTTTGAAAACATTTATTATTAAAATTACTTTAATTTTAAGAACATCCAATTAAATACTTGACAGTTAAAATTTCCTTTCATGCAATAAATTAAGTGAAAAAAAATGAGAAATATTGGTTAAGAGAAAAAGTTTAAGAAACTTTATAAAACTAATAATCAAATAATTAAAAAATCTTGAATTAATGATCTTATAGTCCTGATTCTTCAGTCTGGAGAGCTTGAGCTTTTCCTTCATCTCTTGGCGCCACTTTAAAGCATTTCTGAAAGGAGCTTAGTCGTATTTCTTTACATTTGCAACCGTCTGTGATCATCACAAATAGGACGAGATTTTGTATAGCCTGTTAGAATACGCCACCGCTTGAGCCTTAATATAACAAAGATGAATTTAGATGGAATTAATCATACTAGGTATGTATTTTGAACTGTTTAATGTTGTAGCTAAGATACACAGGCTTAGACAGTAACTAAATGATATAATTGTCAGTCCAAAGTAAAATTTCATTAAAATTGCACCAAAAATATAATTCACAAATACTAGGTTTCATCATTGTGACACTTGATAAAAAAAGTTGTCTATTTTTCCCCATGCAGAAGAGAAGTCATAAATTCTAACTATAAATTAATTCTGAAAAGTTGGCTTAGTTTCGAAACTTAGAATTAAAGTCCCTCCTGTAATAAACTTAAAATAAACGATAATTTAGAAGTAGGTATCTACAGATAGAATTTGCAAACATTTTGATAACTACCTTAGTTTTGCTTTCTATCAATAGAATCTTTAAATATCTTCACTCTCCAAACGGGTTTTTACTATCTGATCATGGATAACTATAGTAAAACTTGTAAATATGTTAGCAATATATTACTTAACTAAATATGTGAATTATAGAATCTGCAATTATTTTGATTAACTGCCTTAATTTTGCTTTCTATAAATAGAATCCTTAAACATCTTCACTCTCCGTCTCCATACAGGTTTTTACTATCTGATCTTGGAGAACTATAGTAAAAGTTGTAAATATGTTAGCAATATATTACTTTTCTGAATATGTGAATTTCGAATTCTGTGTGATGAATTTATGAATGTTGCACAGAGTTTTTCAGGATTTTTCCTAATTTGTTTTTATCCTGAATATAAGATAAATTTCCAATCACAAAATGATCTCTCCTAGTTGAAGAAAAGCTTCATCTGAAATTAAACGTTCCTCTTTCGAAACGGAATGTTTTAATTTTAAGAAAAGAATGTTTTCAATATGCTTTACCCTGTAATTATTAAAGAGAGCTGAAACTAGAAACTTTCCTCTACATCTTTCACCATCCTCCTCTGTCTAAGCATATTGAGACTTCAACCCACAACAACATTCCTTAAACCCTCCACTTAATTGGAAAGAGTGCCTATAACAGTTATTAAACACCCTGTGCGGCATTCAGCCTCATTTGCGTAGACCATCTTGTTTAGTCAGGTCGAGTACAAGCCCAATCCATCACCGAGATGATACACTTCGTCTTTTCGCATCAAGATCGGGATGAAAGATGTGGAGTTGCATTTGCAAAAGCTTTTCGGGCCGATCTCTGAGGTCGGTCTAGTTCCCTCTTCTTAGACTGTAAATTAATGACGCTGGGATTTAGATATCATTAGTTGCAAGTTACTATCCTGAAATATTTTTGGACATTTCTTCCCCACCGAAATCGATCCTCGGGAGAGGGAAGGCGAAAAGATCCTGACGGAATTGGATTGATTCGCCGGTCGGATCGTAACCCAAACACCTGGAATCGAATCTTTCCTCCGCATTCGATAGTCTTTCGAGTATTGCTTTTGAAAATAATTTTAGTGCATCAAATCATGACCTGTTTTCAACATTGAAAACTGAGAAAGGTTTTAACTATGAAGAAAAAGAAAATGGCATGAATAAACTCCATACCGAACACAGTTTAAAAAATTATGCTATAATTATACCTGCCTAATTATTATTTTAGTTCAATAGAATTAATTTGTTTTATCAATTCCTAATCTACAAATATAACACTAGAAACACCTCAACCTATATTCCTCTATAATGGGTCGAAATAGTTTCGGAAGTTTTGTAGTACTAAAATAACAATTCGTTTACAATATTTTCTACCATAAAACTTATAAGTTATATGAAAACTTTCAACTATTAAAAGAATTTCTATGATACCATATCGTGTATGGAAAACGTCGTATTTATTATATTTTTGGCTAAATATTTTATTATTATTTATAGTTAATAAAAATAAAAAATCTAATGTAAATGTATTTACTTCCTTTTTCTTAGATTTAATACATTGATTATTCCGTTACTTTAATCAGCATCTATCGAATGCGGAGATTTACACATTAGTCTCCCAATATCCCAAAAGAAGACGTGTAAAACACTTAAAGGGTAGACAGGACTTACAAAACAAAGACTATTTAATAGTACTGTCTCCTTAAAGAGGCCCATTTACTAATATCGAAGAGGGTCAACTCTTCAGGATGAGTGTTTTCTTATAGGCAACTTTCTCGTTCACGTCTTCTTTTCATTAACTCTTATTCCCTGATTTCCTTAGTTAATCGAAAGTCAATCTAATCACGACGAGTTGATAACTAAAAATCGAGTGCTTTTAAAATATTCCTCTAAACGTTGCATACTTCGGGAAAATCAAAATATTTTTCCCAGACACCGCGTTGAATGCAAGCATTAACATTATATCTTCTGTTAATGTTGCGATAATGTGCGAAATTGAATTATTTGATGGTGATGAATTTATAAAAGAAGCTTTAAGTTGCTGAGTCCATGTGATTATCTGATGAAAAATCATAACTCGTTTAGCCCCAATGAAATTAGTACAGCACTTAATAGGAAAAGTCAATGTTTCCGGCTTCTCAAGATGCTCTAGAGCTGCTGCTTTTAGTGATGCTCAGTTTTTAGAGTGCATAATGTTATAAAACCTGTCTGCGATTGCTTTGGAATTAGAAAATGGGTTTCGAGATTAAAGATTGGGAAGATTCTGGGCGGATTTGCTTTCTTTATTTCACACAAGCTTTTGAAAAGTTGCTTAAACGGACCTAACACAAGCGATAGGATTATTACGAACAATTTCATTACCCTGTCACATTCAATCAGTGCCAAGAATGTCCATTAGGGGTCATCTATGTATTACATCGTGGGTGACACAATGTGACCTGGGAAGGTTTAAATTCTGGAAACTTATTCAGAAAACTTATTTCTGAGGGTTAGCCTCAGTTTAAAATTAATTAAAACTACCACTTTTCAGAAAATAGGGAGCTCATTGGAATTGGAACACAGGGGCGATCCCTCATTTCCTTATTCACAGATGCCGAAGGATGAACAAATGATAAAATATCATTTTTCCCATCCAGTTCATATGAGGCCGTCCGGATACGAAGAGCAAATTCAACAAAAATGGTAGTATTGAGAAAAACGCTATTGAAAAGTTCCTTCATAAGGTAAACTCAGTATCTTTGTATCATTTACTGATTAATTTTAGAAAGAAGAAGGTGAATCTCAACATGCATACCTGGAGATTCTCAACAAGCTCTAGATTCGTATAGATGGCGGAAAAAAATTCTTAACCCTAAGATTTCTTTCGTATCCGGAAAGCCTCATATTTTGACCTCGAAAATTCGCTTTAGAGGTCCTCTAAATTTACATTTGGTATTAATGTATTTTGCATATTGTTATTAGATAAATAAGAGCTTTTATTAGTAAAAAACTTTTTCGGGACTAAAATTTTAAGCCTTAGATTTCATTAAAGCTATCATTGCCAAATGCAAGATAATACGTAGAAAATGCATGGAACTTGGACTTAGGAGTTAATGTGTAACCATTTAAAATGCTTGATTGTTTTACTATTTCGTAGGTAGACTTCATGTAAATACGAGTCAATATTCTTCAAAACGCTTAATTTGATTAACTCAGATCGATACATAATGAAGTTTATAACTATTAATTATTTGAGCTATAGAATCAAATAATTATCTGAATTAAAACTTTCTGAAAGGTGAACTGCATTGTTTTTCTAGCCTATTTACATTTTTTTAAGTTTCTCATAGACTGTTTACTTGAACCATGTTGCGAACCATTAAATGTACTTGCTTCAAATGTTTTAGAATTACTTGTAACAAAAACAAGAATTCGTTTTCTTTAAATAAATACTGTCGTTTTACTTGGTACTTACAAAAATGTAGCTAGGTATGAAAAGATTAGTTGGAAATCCGTATTTTTAACAGCTTTTTTTTCTCACTGCATTAAATATCGAGTATTGTAGAATTACAAGTTGGTGTTTTATTTTTTCAACTGTTTTATAATATTTGCCTCATGTTTCATAATAAATGCCATTATTTTGTGTTTTCTTAGCATTTTAAATCTTCATTATACCTATACTCGTTAAGGTATTTAAATAATTAAATTTGTATGAGTTAATTATAAGTTTGACACTTCTAAATGCAATTATGTCTATTTAACTTTGAATTTAAAATAAATTATGTGCAAAAAAAAAGTATTTAAATCTTAAAGAATAAAGAATTTATCAAGAACAATAATTCTGACGTAAATCTAATATTTAAGAACTTGAAATCCTCCTGTGCTTCACTCTTCTGACCTAACAATAAACACAGAAATTTAAAAAAAACTCTTAAAGTCTAAGCAACTTACGCTTTTTTATGTTTTCAAGGAAATCTCCCACTATGAAAATTCCTCAGAGTATACGTATGTATTCACATTTTTGTATAGATTTTGTTGAAAAGATTTAAAGTAGCTTAAGTTTTTTATCCAAATTTGTATTGATAGAAACGAAGGAAGGTAAATATCCCTGATACTAATGTACTGTATGAATAGGTATATTCAATTCATACTTCGTAATACCCGTGCATTTATATTTAATTTAACTTTAACTTGTGTTTGAATATGCTGCAAATGGGGAAAAAGTTAATAATTTAGCAAGATTTTTTCATCATTACCCATCTACAGGTTTACTAATTAATGGTTCGCTCTATGGTTATGATGAATTTTAACTGTTTTATGAATTGTTCTGAAGTTATTCACAATGTGCTTCAAGAACTGTATTTTTGGAGCAATCTGTTGCATGGTTGTACTTGCATGTACAATTCACACTCATGTAATGTTCAAAACTAAGAATGTGATTTTCCTATCGTATTAAAGAATACTTTTGGTGTGTTTTTGAACTTTTATACATAGCTTTTTTTTCTGTTTAATACGCCATGGGTTATCAAATGAAGTTTCAAAGGATTAATACTATCGTTACCCCGTTTTTAACACTGAAGTATTTTAATTTCAGTTATTCACTGTTTTATTTCATAATATATATTTTAACTAAAGTATTTAAAACTTTACCTATATAGTATAAGTGAAGGTGTCAGTATATTCACTCAAGAATTATTTTTTTTTGGTGAAACGTATTATTTAAAGAATTTTTAAAAAACTTCTGAATACATTTTTAGATGTTAAAGATTGATTATAGTTTTCGTTTAAAATTTTAATTATTTTAAATCCCATGTTTTTTTTTACAATACCTCAATCAATGTGTTTATTTTGAAAGAAGGATTAAAAGTTATCAAGTTATTTTAAAATTATCTTACCTTTATTTCTTTCTAAACTAGGGATGTCTCTTAATTATTTCTCTCTTAAAATATTCAAAGTGTATATAGTGTTTTGTATTATCAAAGTCGTTCACGTTTTATAAAATTCTAATGAGTAAATTATTGAAAAGACTCTTTTAACCTGTGATTGTGCAATTTAGTAAGCATCAACAAACTAGAAATTTTTACTAAACAAACTAGAAAACTTAAAGTATAGAAACCTACCCGTTGATACGCAGGAAAAAATATTTTTGTGTTATTATATAATTTTTTTCTTTAAATAAAATGACTACACTACTGCCATATCCCCAAAACACCAATAGCAGATCCCTTCTCGAACCATCAATATATTTTCTGGTTAACCCATTAATTAACTTCATATTTAAAAATTGTATAAAGGCTCATTTACACTGTTTCACTTTCAATGTTCAACCTGAATGATTCACTCCTGTGAACCTCTCGTTCGGATAGAAAATTAGAGGCGTGAAGAGTGAACTTTTCACTTTGGATGATTCCTCCAAAATGAATACCGAAGTGATTAGTAAAAATGAATCTTTACTCAACTAAGACAAACCATCCTTCTTTATTCCTAGTTTATTGCTAGTTGTTTCTCATTTTTCCAAATTAAGTGTTGGTCATCTACTTTTTAGAAGTATGAAATTTAAATCTCTCAATTAATATTTCATTATTAGACAAACTGTATTTTATTTATTTTTATAACTTATAAAACTTGCGTATGGTGATTATTTTCTTTTACACAATTAACAAGTTTTACCTTACCCTTTGTTATCAAATCCATTTCCCCCCTTATGGGATTCTTTGATTTATAACGTCTCCCACGAGGTATTAAAACTGAATCCACATTTCTCATCCAGGTGTTTATTTTCATTTTACATGTACATAAATCGATCAATACAAGAGCTTCTGAATTCTTCTTGAAGCCTTAGATACTTTATTCCCAGTATTTTATGAAGGAAAAATTTTATTTTTGACTATGAGTTTGTCTTCAATTTCAGTGAATAATAAAAAGAGTCTGAATCCTAACATGTGAAAATCGAATAAAACCGGCAAATTTTAGTTTTTATCGTTGTGCTGCCCTCTTTTGAGGAAATGGTACTCCAACATTCAACCTAAAACAAAATATTGGAGTATCCTGAATGTATAGGTCATTAATCTAACTTTACTATCTAGATTTAAGAAACAAAATGTTTATCAAAAGGAAGGTATAAATATTTTTTATGGAAAGATATTACAAATTATTAGGTTATCTTTTTTTTAAATCCATACAAAGTGTTGAATAAAAGTCATTTTAACAAACTGAACCTTTAGAGATAGGTTTTCCTTTTTAGCTTATACGAAAGCTAGTTGGAATACCGAATTATATCTCCCTAAAACCGAGGTTTTCAATCGGGGAACGCGTACCCCTAAGGAAAAAGCAAAGGGTTTGTCAGGAGTAAACAATGCGGGGACATATATGATAAACTTTAAATCAAGTTTAATATCAAAGCATTAGTTATTGATCATTGATGAAATAAAGAATCTAGAAAATGCAATTATCTTTTTACCATGAAATTTAAACGAATGTTGCAAGAAACAACTAAATGATTCATTTTGTGAAAACGATGTTTAGAAAGCAAAATCCATCTTGATGACATAAATGTAAGAGAAATTATTTGAAATTGCAGTGAATAGAAATTATGTGGCGAAGCAAGAAGAAAGGAGAGAGGAAGAGAGGAGGCCCAATGTTTCACCTAAGGTTCAAAAACTAGTTAAAACACTATTTTCAAAAGTCAATTTTTCAAAAATATTTCTGGGGGAATAACTTTAGACTCTTCCTATTTCAGTAAGGCAACTCAGAGGTGTCAGCTCCAAAATTTACATATAAAAAGTGACAAGCCTCAAATCTTTTAAACTTTCAGCAGGAAGCTAAACCATTATGTTTGAGTGGAATTAGTGTCTAATAAGAATATTTGGCCAAAACCCTTTTGAACTTGTTACAGGCCAGGCAGTATCCATCTTCGGATCAAATCCTTGATAGCACAAAAATTGAAGAGATAAGAACAGGCCACATTATTTAACTAAGTAGTTAAATGCCCATGCCTAAGTAGTTAAGCATGAGGGGTACTTCTGGACATGCATCTGTTGGAGGTACAGTTGGGAAAAAGATTGAAAACCGATGCCATAGATTCAAATACGATTATTTTTTATCATAGAAATCGACGAAAAACCAAACAAGTCAGAAATCCAATGCATGAAATTTATTCGGTTTATAAAACTGACTTGTACTACTACCAATTTCGAAAAGAAAAACCAGTAATCCCTGATTTGTAAAAAGAAAATCACAATTTCAGGATATTTTTAGACAACCTCTGATGCTTTTAGACAACCTTTATTGGAGATAAATTTGGATTTAAACATAAGAAGTTCATGTAATACAACATAAAAGCAAGTATTCAATATTTTAAAGATACATTTAAAGAGGGGGTTTCCTAACAATTTCCTCTTATTTTCTCATTAATACTATTGCTTTTCCAAATTTAATAAAAAACTAAATTATATAAGAAACTAGAAACATAATGAAATAGTAGTTACACAATTCGAAAAATCTTTTAAACCTTCCGGTAGATCTATGTGTTACTACAACCCCTAATTTCTGTGAAAGGGGAATTGGAATGGAGCCCAGTAAAGTTCCCTTTAAATGAGCTCCTCTAATGAAAAGTATTTGATAAATGAGAGTGTGTTTATTGAAGAAAAATAGTTTATTGCCTTACTTTCTTTTACTAAACATGTTACCCAGAAAATCATAGCCTCACTGAACACTCAGAGAAAGCACGCTACACTTAAGTAAATACAAGTCAAATACAAAAAAAAAAAAAACTTAAAAACATTCATACCACAAAACTTACTACATAGTTTCTTCCCTTGATTTTTTAATGTAATGAACGTAAAGTAGTAAACTTCAGCAGAAATCAGATGCTAGTATAAAAGGATCGGTCTAATCAAGTTGAGTAAAATCCATCCATGCAGATACACAATAAACAAGTGGTCTCAAAAAAAAACGAAAAGGGAGCCATAAATGCAAATAAATTTAATACATTTTAAATAAAAATATCATAAGCAAATAAGATTATAAAAAGGAGAATGTAATCTCTGTCTTTTTTGCTACCGTAAAATGGGGTAACTTTGACCCTTAAAAGAAACTTTGTCCCAACCATCGGAAGGAGATTCTACGTGCTGTATCTATACATAAAAAATGTAATTATCACATATTTTTCAATGCTAGGGTGAACAGGAGAAATGGTTGTCATGCCATTTTCAAAGCGGTGTCTTGAAATTCTTAAAACACGATCACTAGGGGGCTTCGAACTTAAATAGTATCAAAATGTCAATTTTTGTTAACCTTACAACTTTTCTTTGGTTGGTTGTTTGTTTTGGGTTTTATGGCGCAAGGTCCCTGTATCGGACATTCCGCGCCAAACAACTTTTCTTTGGAAAGGCATAAAGAGCATGATTCAAAACTTTTAGGTCATATTTTTAAATCGATTATAAAGTCTTCTAACTATTTTCAATGTCATTACTTTGTTTCACTTAGGAGTTTGTATATTTATCCAATGGTATCTGGTGAAATGAGAGTGAAATATTAATTGAGTTTAAAGATAAGTATAATATGAATGAGAAATTAATTCTTAACACTAAAAGTATTCAAATTATAAGTAAATAAACCTTAAAGATAGTATGTATCATTATTGTGAAATCAATGGTGTTCAAAGAAATATCAGTTTTTTGTTCCAAAAGTTAATTTTTCTTCTCAATTTAGAAAATAAATTCATAAAAATATAGGTATACCAAGGATGTTAAAATACTACTATTTACTGTTCATCTATGTCTTTTCTTTAAAACTTTCCTTTGGTAACTCTAAAATAAAATCAGTTTTGTATAAAAAAACACTTATATTGATTAATTTTCTAATAAATTAAACTTAAAATGAACTTTTAATAAATTATTATTATTGATAGATAATTTACAAACACATTTAAATAGTTTAGCATTGGCAAAAACTAATTCATCGCTTAACAATTTTAGTTTTTGAGGTCTGGGCCAAAGTTACCCCAAAATTTAAAAAAAAAAGACCAAATTAATATTTATAACTTAAATCCACACTTTGAAAACGGTCGATATTACAGTTTGTCGTGTTAAAAATAATATAAACCACTGACCTTGTCGAATTGGTTTTCATTAACAACTTTTATGAAAAAAAAACAATCCATTTCGAAGGGTGAGGTACGATGTTTTGGGTTGTGTTAAGCAGGCAAGTAAAGCCAAAACGAAGAAATGCAAACTGTGGCACACTCAAAGTGTGCGCACGGGAAGCCAAGGGCTGGAAGAATTTTCTTCCCGAACCAGCTCGAGCGCGGCGTTCGCTTTCCTGCCTGCCTGTTTCTCAGTTCCTCGTGCCGTTGAAGGCGAAAAATTCGGAAAGCATTGAAAGCTCACAGAATTTTTGTAACACATTTTTCGTTTTGAAGATTTGAATAGAAGGGAGCATGGAAACACATCCTGAATGAGGTTCAAGTTGAAAAATAGTTTCATTACTTTCATTACTTTCATTTGTTTATTTGTTTTAGATTGACTTATTTTATTTTATTTTCACTGGGGGTTTACGTGCTCTTGTGCTTCTATGGAAGAGCCACCACTACTAGCAGTGCATTCATTTCATATTCCCCTATCTAATCTAAAAGCTTAGATTTTACTTATAAATTAAAGTCGTTATTCTACGCCTTAAAACCGAACAAACACTTTAGTTTTAAATGAAAAATAAGAATTGATAGCTTTTTTTTATTGTAATTCAACCGAAAATCTGTATCAAATTTTTCATCGGTTTGAATCTTCTTTAATCGAAAATTTATGATCCTCCCTTTCATCCATATTGGGATGCACCCTCCGAAGAAAGAATATCAGCGGAACTAATTACTTATTTTCGTCTTTCTAAATATGTAACCCTAATTAGTACTTAAGAAATCGATTGGAGCATTAAAAACAATACCGCTTCATTCAAAGCTGCGTGGAATGCTTTCGAAATGTAGTGATTTTGATGTACTTTTTACGTATTACTAAAGAGTGGGATGGCGAGGGTTTCGGCATATTTCCTTACCAAAACTTTGGTTTTCAGTTTTTATTTATCAAAAAGGGTGATATTTCGGTGTTATTCTGAAAATCCCTATTTTCCTTTGAACGTACTACTTATTTTGACTTATGATTTAAAATACGTAGTTTTCCTCATTCTCTTTTATTAATAAGTTTTTGTTTTAATTACCACTTTATTAAAATCATAAAACATAATTCAAATATTTTAAGTTAAATAGTGTTTCGACCATTTCAACTTTTTCTACGTTTTCAAAATATTGGCCTTTGTTCGATTTGAAGGGTGCCTTTATTAATAGATAAATTTTAATTTAATAAATTTAAGTTAATAAATCAAACCCCAAGCCCACCATCAGATGAAATTATATTAAATGAAAATATTTACAAAAATTTCACTTTTAACACTTTTTAGTTATTTATAATTTATTATAGAATATTATTTTAATTTGAACGAACTTTTTACAAAGAAACTGTTTAAGTTATATGGTATGTACCTATATGTTAAATGTAGTTTTTGTACATAAAACATTACGTATAGTTATATAAAATTTATACTATTTACTGTTTTAGTACTTATTTAAAAAAATGATCGTATGTTAAATAGATAAATGTATTTTAAATTTTTAAATTTAGTATAGGAAACGATACGAATAAACACGCAATTAAAATCTACAAAACTCACTTTGAAATTACTCAAAGAAGTAGAAGAAGAGTAATTTAGCCAATTTCTCATTTCAGAACTTTCAGTCTTTTCCCATTCTTTTTTATGTACTCCTATTGTTTTTTTATAAAGAATCTTATGAGGAATCAACACGTAAAGAAATGATCAATGGTAGGAACATTTGAGATTACCTCTTGTACAGGCCCATATACAACTTATTGTACATTAGTATGAGTAGGTATTTATTTCACGCCCTACCATCTTTTAGCTAACATGGGGCTTCACTTTTCATTTTCTCCCTTGTCTCTCTTGAGAGTTTTTTAGACAGGCGATTTTTACTGAGACGTGACCCCAATCCCGATATTCGAACATTTCGGCTATTGAAAAATGAAGAATCTTTATTGTTTTTCATATTGGTTGTATCGAAGTATTTAACTTCCGTCTTTTGTTGGCTGGGAACGGCCCCAATGGGCACGGAAGCCTTCAAGAAGGATTGTAGCGAAATAGTGTGAAGTGAAAGTTTTCATGATGCCCTTTTTTTATGAAGGAATATTTTTTTCTGAAATTCTGATTACATTTCTTCCATGAAACTCACTACATGCGCTGACAGAAATGTATTCAAAATTCTGTATTTCAGACTTCGTATTTCAAAAAGGTACACATGTACTCTGGAAAGCATATACGAAACGAAACAGAAGAACTCCCTGACACACATTGTTGTTTTTCATACTATTTTAGTATATTTAGCATCTAGGAACTTAAAAATATTCCCTTTACTCAAGAATTTTAATCTTAAATTTAGATAGTTTATCTGAAAATATTTTTACCTTCGTTGATTAAGTTATGTGTAATTACGACTTATCTCGGAGGTTCTAATAAAAAATGTTTTAATGTAAAACAATGGTATAAAATTTTTACATTAAGAGAAGCCAACCAAGAGGGTTCCGTTTAAATATTATAGTGAAAAAAGCCTTTTTTGTATACGGAGAAGGTCATGTACCTTGAACCTATTTATCACTATATGCGCTGTGTATTGTGATCATTTATTTTTACTCTATAATTTTTTATTTAGTGAAAATAAACTAATGAAACAATTTTTTCCTCGATACTTTTGCATTTCATACACAGCATTTATTACTTCGGAATTTTAATTTATGTATTTTAGCACACAATTAGCGAAAGTTTAAATCAATGTTGATAGGTTCAAAGTACACAACTGGTAGTGTACTTTGATTTCAAGGGTAGTGTACCTTGGACCTATTTCAAAACATCTTAGTTTATATCTTATTTAATTTATATAAGCCTTCTTTTGAGAAACTTAGAATTCCCTGATGAGATTTAATTGTGTGAAGGTTAATTGGAATGCTCTCCGAACTGATTCAGTCTCGTCATATTTGGTTACTTTCTTTCAAATGTTTTCGAATGTACTTATTCAATGATTCATAGCACTATTGTAGTTGCCAAATTTTAATACTAGTTTGAAAGCCTCTTTGTCAAAGGTTTGCTCTTCGTAGTTAGTATGGGATGAAATATTACCAGAGTCATCCACTTTCTTCAGCAAAATGAATTGTTTTCGTTTTCACAGAGATATGACTTTTATGGTCATCCATGAGTCATCCAAGGAGATCTGGAAGCTAACTCAATGAATGCAGCACGGGAACTTAGCTTTGGTTCATACACAAGAGTCGATCTCGGGGGGGGGGGCGCGTCTCATCCCCCCTCAATATTTAAGACCATTCTTTTCATTTTTTTCTTGTAACCTGTTAGGTTTTTAACTTCTGTAGAGTCTACAAATTTAAGGGTTCTAAATGGTCAAAAATGAGTTTAAAAACTAAAGGCCGAATTTCAAAATATTTTGCGGACGAGGAACCCACCTTTTCGCGAGAAACTAAAAATTATCACTCAACTTTTAACACTAAGCTCACCATGATTCAAATCATAACCTTTAAGTGTCCCGAAAGGCTCGATTTAACCTATATAGTGTACGCATGAAGTTGGGCCTTAGAAATAACTCTGACCTCAACCATGGCCACCTAAACTAATAAGGCCGTAGAAGCTTGAAATCTTGAGTGATGTCAGCCTTCTATTTCACGTCATCGACGCGTTTAAGACAACAGCGCAACTCCAGTCTGGAATCTTGATCACCCCACCCTTTACAGCCTGATTGGTCTACTCAACTACGGTGAAAACGTCACTTGAATTAGCCACACCGGCACACGTGTCGAATATTTCAGAAGTGAGAAAGTGAATTAGAGATCGTGCGAACCTCAAGTTGATTTATTATAAACAATTTTATGTTGTGTAGTTTCGTTTTGCTGAACGAAAAAGAGGTTTCCCTTAAGACCTGAAAATGGTTTTAAGCAGAGTTAATTTTAATGATCATATTTGATCACTAAAATCTGGTTTAATGATTAAATTTTGGAGTAAAATTGTAAAAATCGGGCCTGGTTTAAAACTCATGATCGGACATATTTTAAGCCTTCAAATTTACGATTACAATGGAGGGGGGTTAAATATTAACTGGTGTTTCCTCTTTTCGATCAGTTTTATGTTATCATCAACAGAAAGATTTTGCTGGTTTTAGGTCCAATCTTAGGTGTCCAATCCAAGGATTGGGTGCAAATTTCAGATCAGGATTTATTCTGCTCTTTAACCCCCTCTGTCATTAAGAGAGTAATTCTTAGCGATCCTAAGTCAAATCAATCCTAATTCAGATCAAACGTTTTTCCCATCTGAAATATTCGGCACGTGTGTCGGTGTGGCTAATTCAAGTGACGTTTTCACAGTAGTTGAGTAGACCAATCAGGCTGTAAAGGGTGGGGTGATCAAGATTCCAGACTGGAGTTGCGCTGTTGTCTTAAACGCGCCGATGACGTGAAATAGAAGGCATGACGTCAGTCAAGATTTCAAGCTTCTACGGCCTTATTAGTTTAGGTGGCCATGCCTCAACCCCCCGAAATGAATGTCTAGTAACGGGGCTGGGCCCCTCATTATTATATTGTTGGTGACGTCTATAGGTGCTTAATATTCCTCGACTATATGAGACACTCGCATTGTTTTAAGACCCATTGTAAATAGTCTTTTACATTTCGACTGGAAAGGGTGTATCCATCCCAGTGGAGAAGTCGCTGCAGGAGCTACCTGCCACGGACTGAAGGGGTGCTCATTCTAAGATTATTGTAAAAAGAGCAGCCCTAATGAATCGCTTCTTTCGAAGCGGTATGATGTATCGATCGAGCCGAACTTAATTGCTCTCCTCCCGCACCCAACATTATCGTTCCAAATCGGTTGCGGAATAACTCACGGGGTAACTCGCTCTTTTCGAGGTGACGGGAGTTAACGAGTTGATCTTAAACAATCACTTGAGCTCTCACTCAGACTGGGAGAGAAATGAAATGGAATAGGGAGTTGTCTTAATGCGGAGAGGGATTATTTCACCATTTAATTTTATCCTACTACGATACTGCATAATTAGAAATTGACTAAAGAGATGGGTTTAATTAAACAATCGCTTGTAGAGTTTGTTGTACTGTTTTCCTGTTAAAGAGTTCAGAAAATGGTCAGAGATCTTAGAGAGAATTAATTTTCCCGGGTTTTTTTAGTAAAACTTTTAGGTAGTTGGTTAAAGGCTGCCGCATAGTAGATTTCTCCAAGTTAACATCGACCTCGTGGGTCCCCCTACCTTCATCACAGGACCTACTGCCTCACCTGTATCGACAGATTTTCCAGAAACTCAAGTGTGGTTTAATTGGCTTGACTTTTTTTAAAATGGCCATTTAAAAAAATAGTTTAAATATTTTACCATCGTATTTAAATTACTATTGTATTTAAAAAGGAAATAGATTTCCCTACATTTAAAAAAAAAAATAAACCTTTTTACTCTAAAAAGAATATTTTATTTACCTTATATCTATCTAATTATATGAATATTTTTCTTCTATTATTCTCTTCCTATGAACTTAAATATTCATATACAATAAATGTTCAGAACTCAAAACCGATCAGGTGTTTTATATTCATTCAATTTCATTCAAATTTGAAGACAACAAAACTGATATATGTTTCAGTAAGTTACTGTTTTTTCCGCAATACAATTTGAGCAATAAGCATAACAATGGATTTACGAAAACTGTTGATACAGCTTTCAAACACTGTTTATTTTCCTTTTGGAAGAGTAAAAAGGGTGTTTATGTTCTTTAATAAAAAGTGTAGTTGCTAAAGAGTTGGATTTTTTCATTTGCATTTAAAATTTTATTTATACTTTTTATTTACGTCAACATATTTAAACTCAAAAGGCCAATTCTTTATTTTATTAAAGGCAATCTCTGTAAAATTAACTGAAAATCTGTTCACACAATAACGAGCTTTAATTAACATTCAGATTTAAAGACAGTATTAGTTTTGATTTATTTAAATTTCTAAGACACGGAATAGTTTTGGAATTATGAATTACTAAATTTAACAGCTGATTTTTAAAACCTTAACCTTTCTTAAGCACTCAGAAAATAAACACTTGCACACAAAAAGTGTAGCCCCTTGCCCCTTTCTGCTATAAATAGTAATAAAATACTCTTTATACCTGCAACTATTCCTAAAAAGAGTGAAGAACCTGCCAGTCTAAAACATTGAATAAAAAAAAAGAAAACACTAATTTTATCAATTTTTTAGATACACTGACTTTGAAATGGGATATTCATTCCCAAAACGTCTCTTTTGGATGAACAGGAATAAGGTAACCACTGTGCATGATCTTCCGCGGACTTTTCAAAATTGCTCACTCTTGGTTTACACTATTCATTTTAATGGCGACTTTTTGAGGTGGAAAAAACCCTCAGTAAATCCTCTGAAAATCAAATCATTATCTTGTAGAGGGAAACTTTTCCCATCAACCTTAATTGAATATATTAGATTAAAAGTGTTCATTTTGTTATCACTCATTATGCACGGAGGTAAAGTATTTTACAACAAAGCAGAGTGATGAATAATTAATCAACTTCTCGCAGGACTGAAGAATTTAATTATTACCTTCTAGACTTTTCTTTTGATGAGTCGCGAGCCCAAGATTATTAAGTTGCATCGCACATATAGTTTCTTTTACATCAGTGAGAAAGTCAAATATTAAAAATCTCATTAAAATTCGGTGGGACATACTAGACCCTTTTAAAAACTCAAGCCTCGTCCTCTAAATACTTTCCTCATATTGAATATGAATAGTACCATATGATAAAAGTGACGCACTGATGTAGTCAGAAATGACTTTTTTGTGGGCGGAATTATCAAGTTATATTTTTTGAGGAGTTGCTAGAATTGTGAATTAATATTTTTCGAATAAAAAATGAATTTGAATCAGAGGCTCTTGTGAGCAAGAAGCTCAAATATGCTGTCTTCAAAGGCCTATAGAAAGAGTGATGAAGAACAAAAACTTTTTAGTTTAATTTTTTTCGAATGCACAGTGAAATAAGTTAAATCTATTTTCTTCTTCAATTTTAGGTATATACTATTACATTTGAAAAAAAAAAACGATTCAAGTTATCAATTTCGGTGCAGTATAGAAGTTATTGATAGCTTAATCAAACGATAATTTTACGTTATAACGAAAAATTAAGTAGGATGTAAATAATTTTTAGCTTATGATTATTATTTTAAAATCTCTCTCTTATGGAAGGAAATCTTTACAAGTAATTATGCTGCTAAATCTCGCTGGTTGTTGATGAAAAGATTGTGGCCAATGTTTAAGGCGATTCGCTGATAGTGAAACTGCGATTCTCGTTGAGGAAGCCCGCTTAGTCAAACACGTTTGATTTGACAACTCCGCATTGTCTCTGTTGTTTCTTTCCGCTCCAAAAAAGGCCGAGGATAAATATTTGAATACGTTTTCCCTCGGAAGAAGTCTTTTCCATTTTCTCTCCTCGCTGTGAAGTTTGCTCTCTTCAGTATAATTGAGTGGACTTTTTCATCATGCAGCAGAACGGGGAAAGTCAAACAACACATTAAAACCTAGCATTCGAAAGGATTCGGGTCCAGCTTCTTTCAAATCGAATTAAGATTGGAGCGAGTTTCGATTAAGGAGGAATGCAAGATGGATATTTTCATTTCAAGCTCGCATGTCAAGACAATTTTTAAGAATCAAACATCTACTATAGTGAAACTCTTTATTCCATCCTCTGGTGACTGAATCTCCAAAAGATGGGTTCTTTATTTTAAGGATGGAAAAGTGTCAAATATTGAACTTACTTTAAAAGGGGCCCGGTACTATTTTTATTTATGGTGATAATGTTTCTTTGTGTAGGGTGTTAAATTTAAGGAAATAGACCTGAAGAAAAAATTTTTCAATATTTTTTTTTTAGTTCTATAGAACAAATTCAAAATTTGCCCGAAATTAAATAAATTTTTAAAACATTTAAAAAAAATAAATAATTTTCTAACATTTAAAAAATTGAAGTTATTTTATGAAACATTCAAAATAATTTTGAACAAATTAACCTAATTTTCCTATTGGAAAAATTTTCCCAGTGTTCCATAAACCAGTATCAAATTATACTGGATCCAGTATAAGTGATACTGGATCCCGTATAAGTGATACTGGATCCCGTATAAGTGATACTGGAACCAGTATAAATGATACTGGATCCAGTATGATTTGATACTGGTTTATGGAACACTGGGAAAATTTTTCCAATAGGGTTACTTCAACCATGAAATTATCTCTCATATAAAAGCCCACGTCACTCACTGACTCACTGATTCTGGAACGCTCGCACACTATGATGCCATCTCGCAATAATAATCATAATCATCAGAAAAATATAAAAGCCCACGTCACTCACTGACTCGATGCCATCTCGCAATAATCAGAAAAATAAATAAATAAAAGTAATTAAAATTTTAAAATAATATAATAGCTTTTAAATAAATATCTTTCAAGAAAGTTGGTTTACTTAATAAAGGTTAAAAAGTTACTTTTAGGGAAGTTGGTTTCTAATTCAACAATAATAAATTATTAAAGTTAAACTTCTTATTTAATGTATAATTAATAGGAACTTGAAGTAGTAACGAGCGAAGCTCGCATAAAAGGCTAGCCTAGCTGTAAGACCCGGCTTTGCCGGGTCGTAACAGCTAGTTTATGTATATTTTAAAATAAAATGCAATCTTAAAACGAAACATCAATGGAGATTATTTGTTTACATCTAGATAGGAAATTTGTAGTTAGTTCTACCTGAATTATTAACAGTTGCTTCCACAAAAAATATTACTCTTAGGTGTATGAATTTCCAACCCTTAGTTGTCTCTGCATTATATTTGTTTTTCCTGCATTAGCTTTTAGCTAAGAAATCCCAGCACAGACAGGACTTGAGAAAATAAGCTGGTTTTGGGAGTAAGTTGAAAGGTCTCACGAGGTGGTGATCCCGCACAATGGCATTCTGCGCGGCTGATGTGCTTCGTTAATCCTCCAATGAAAAGAAAGTCACTCTTGTTTAAAATTCTCTCCCACGGCGTATTAATTGAAAACTGTTATCGCGTTTGATTTCTCAATCGTCTTTTGTCGAAACTTTGGCGGATTTCTGCGAGCGCGCAAAAAAGAGCTTCGATCGATCCCCTTTGTCTTTAATCGTGTTATCCTCCTATCTTAAGGAGCTTAAGGAACGCGCCTTTTCAGACAAAAAACCAAGAAGAAAAGATTGGAGAGAAAGAGTTCACAAACGCCCCCTTTTTATCCCGGATTCAAATTCTTCGGTAATTTTGATTCGTGGTTTATTCAAATAAAGGTAAATGAAAAATGCCTTTTTTCAGCCTCCTTCTCTATGGAATAATAAAAGTTTTTAAGTCTTTTTCAGGAGCTTTTATCCGGTGATCACTCGTGAATGGCTATAAATATTTGGGGGATTTTCTTCGCCCTGTTCTTTATGGAAATTGCTTCATTTCAATTTCAGATCAACCCATCGCAAGCTACTCGGTTAACTTTTTCTTGGGCACTGTGACCTGGACTTCGTTAGAAGAAAACCACTGAGATCGAAGTCGGTGCACTTAATAAGCTAAGAAAGTTTTGTTCAGATATTTTCTCCTCTTCATTTTTTTTTATTTTTGACCAATAATATACTTCCTGGAAATAAGTCAGAAAAGTTTCTCTGTATCAATCGGACGTTCGTGTCCCTTTTAGAAAAATAAACCGATTGTTAGTTTTCTGTGGTAGTTTCATTCAAAACGTCATAATGTTTAAAGTAATTTGATGTAAATTATCAGAACATGTAAGCGGTTACAGGTTTTAAATTTTACATGAAAATTTTTATTGGTCAATATTGTGACATTCGTAAATGTTCACTCTTACATTCGCTTTCATTGGAGTTTTCTTTTGTCAGGCGGGGAGAAACACAATGCAAGAAAATTATGATAGTCATAAACAGGACGATTGAACTCCTCTCTTTGAATGGCAGAACTTCTTCCTTCCGTTCGGAAGGAAATGGAGGTTTTTACAAAGAATGACTACAGGCACAACTGCATAGCATCATTAAAAGATGACACAAATTGGAAGATTTTGAATACTATGTTGAATGCTTAGGTAAGTCGAAAACTTGATTTTCTCCGTTTATTTGCAATCACTCACAATCATTGTGTCAATTAGAGTAAATTTGAATGAGGTTTTTATGCAATGTTTCTTGATTAATATTATACTGTATCAGTTTTAGTGAAAAAAATAAAAATATAAACGTTACGAAAAAAATATTCAAATTATTTCGGTTTTCAACTGAAAATATAGACACTTGTCTCTCCACCTCTTGTTGTAAACTCTTACCTCTCTCTCACCTCTTAAAGACACACCTCTTGTTGTAGACAAGAGGGCTTTACTTTTCCATTAACAAACTGACTGATTAAATTTGAGTCAGTCTCATTCCCTTAAATTAAAACTGTGTGGTGTATGTCTGAAGTCTTATCTTCAAGGCTTAGTTCGGACTTAAGTGTAACGTTCTAGGCTTTCTTCTCTCAATTAAAGATAACTTCAAATATCTCGCCTCATCCCCACTATTATTTTTATTTCTTTTGGTTTTTGTAACAGCAAGCAAATCAGACGTACTAACTACTTAAAACAAGCATCGAGCTTAATTTATCACTATACAACAAAGCAGAAGTAAAATTTCATCCAACAAGCTTAATTTATTCGAAATTGAAAGCAATAGAAAGTGTAATTCGCAAAAACATAATCTGAGGTACTATGAACGAGTTCTTATAGAAGATACGTCTCTCGAAGTTCTATCTGACAGTTGAAATTCCAATGGATGTCTGTGATGAAAAACGCGAGCTTCGTAAAACAGTCCTGGATTGCGCATAGATATTGTTGTCGAGTTCTGAATCGTCCCTTTACGAGTCACCTTATCGTGTCGAGGTGAATCCCCAAACAAAGGCGAACAAAAGCGATCCGTTCAAGGCCAACTGCCTACCGCTGCGGAAAAATAGCCGCATTTGTATAACAAACCGTCCATAAGTTCGCAACAGTGGCTTTCAAACTGGAATCGCAACTTAGAGGTGAGTAAATTTCGAAGAGGTGTGGGTTTCACCCAGATCGGCCTTCCTTAGATGGGAAGAGTAATTAGGAAGTAAGATACTCGCGGATGTTAGCTGCGGGTAGTGTTCCACTAGTAGCCACCTGTTCAACTATAAAAAAGGAGGACAAATAAATTTTTCATCAAAAGCCTGTTACATTTTATGTTTTGCCTATTAAGTAATATTAAATCGGAATTTTATGTGAAGTTAGAAGATAGAGGTACGATATCATATTTAATTGTTTAGTAGTACTTGCGTATTAACTTCCAACCCTTACTCTTACCGTATTTGGATAACAACTCTTTAAAAAATTAATTATTACAATACTTACCCAACTTAAATTTAGCTGAGACAAATACATTTTTACATCAAATGTTTTTATATAAATAATAATTTTACCTTTAATTATAATTTTGGCATGGTAATTTTCTTATTACACAGGCTGTCCATTCTATTCACAATTGTAATTTCTAAACCATTCTTTTTTATTGGTATATTTCCAGTTACAAAAAAAAATTAAAGGTGCGTGTATTTTGGGCTAATAAGATAACTGTTATTGGATAATAATTATTTTAAAAATTAATAATTTTATTACTTTTACTCGGTTTTTCTGGTTCCATCAGTAATTTACAATAAAAAATATGTATAAACTAACAGGTTATACTGAAAGGTTTCATACTTCTACGACAAAAAATGGCAGAGTACTATACCCCTTTAAACCAAAGTTACTTTTGTGCCTTTATATCACTCTAAATTAAATTGTTTTGTTTGAAATTGAAGTTTTACATATAGATGGTGTATCGACTATGCATTTCATTTACATATAGCTTCTGTTTATTAGGGTTTTTTCGCAAACTAAGCAATTTAACATAACCTAATATGCTCGACAGATATTGATTTGATAGAAAACAATCTAACTTCGAAATTGAAAATTTTAGGGAATGGACAAAAAAATCCAGTAAAATAGGTACATCAGTTAAATATATAGAAACAACTAAAATAGAGCAAGACCAATGTCCAATGAAAAAACATCAATAATGAACAAACGTACACAGAAAACTCGATGCGGAAGTTAAGGTAGCGTGTAAAACACTGGGTAAAATACTATTAGATATTTTTTCAAATGAATTTTTTTAAAAATGCATATGCATTTCCAGATTATTGAATCAGTCTTCAGAAGATAAAACAAACACAAAACTAAATTACATTAAACTAATAATCGAAACCTGTATTTGTGATTCTAAAATTGATTTTACAAGTTACACAACTATAAAATGTTTCTTTTATGTCTTGCCTAAAATCGTTCTGGTGGTATTCTGGTTTATGTCATAAGTTCTTATGATTTTCTTAACCTAAACATTTCCATGAAAACCTCTGAGTGTATTTTAATTTATAGTTCTACTTTTGATTTAGCTATCTTTTCTGTTTATCGCTCGCATTCTTTTCCTGTCATTGAATTCAACTTGGAAGAGGAAGGTCTACTTGAGAGACTGAACCATAACAATACTATTCTTATAGGTGACTTGAATATTGATACATTAAGCAACAGTAGAAAATTAAGTAAACAAAACTGCATCTTATCGAAATTAAATAAATTAAAATTTAATTTGCCTTTTTTAAAGGACGAGTTCAACCGGTAGTTGACCAAAGACCCCAAGCATTTTTTATTCCATAATGTTGAAGATAAATCGTATTTCCAGTTTGAACTATATAGACGTGGGTCTTCGGGGTCTTTATGAAGCCCAACCAGTTGAGCTCGTCTATTAAGTTTAAAAGTTTTGTATGCTACCTATGAAAAAGTTCCTCTTGTTTAATCATTCTATAATGAAAACTACTTTTAATCATTAAGTTTATGATAACGTGTTCATAAAAAAATTGATAAAACATAAAAAACAGTGGCATACCCCACTAGATCAGTCTAGATTATTTTAATCCTCCTGACAAGATTAAGATTGCACCTACTGGCTTGATTCAAAACAACTTATGTGTAAATGGCATTCCAACAAACACTCAATCAGTCAATATTGAACGCAGAGCAGATGAAAGCTTACGAGTGCCACTCTAAACATTGTCTGGGGAAGAAAACTGTCACCCCATCCAACAGATAAGGACCTGAGAAATGTTTTGACACGAGAGAAGGCGGTTGTCACAATAGAGAAACACTTGACCTCTTGAGAGAGAGATAGGAGCCTGAACGGAAGGATCGTAATCAATAATAGTGTTAAGATTTGGATAATTGTTGCTTATCGGTCAATCTTTCTTCATTAATTCAAAGATATTTGAGGCAGAGAAATGTAATTTAGCGTTTTATGGAGGCTTTTCAAACATTATTTGATTTTGTTCGTATATATTTTGTTTACATGTGAGAGTGAAAGACGTGAGGTGATTAAAAAATGTTTTTAAACATGTGATTTTAAGAAGATGACGGTGGGGATACATTTCAATTATGATATGGTAATAAGAGTCACCCATGTAGAAATTCACAGGAAGGTCAGAAAACTATCAAATATCTACAATGGTATTAAGTGTCCTTTATGCCGTGATTCTGAAAGTTTCAACCTGAAGAATGGCTAACTCACCATTAAATCTGATTAAATGTTAATAAAATGGCACAGAAACTTAATGAATGACTTAATGAACGCCTAATGGAGCTCTGTCAAGTAATCTTTGCAAATGGGAGTCTTAATGCATCAGCTACGCTATGGAGTAAAGATCGATCAAGAGCTTTGTTCTCCAACCCACGATGCTGAGGATTGAGGGTCATATTGAATGTCATCCTTTCCAAAAATTAGGGGGAAACTATCGAACTTTGAAAACTAACAGTAAAATCTTTGGTCCTACTTTGTGTTCTGTAATCAGTCTCATCTTACATCAAGGGTAAATTCTTGAATAGTTTGAATATGATTTTTAGTTGTATTATAAGTTCTAAGAAGAATATGCAAGTGATTTTAAACTCTGAAATAAATTTTACGCTTTGCGATTGATTGCCTATTCATAGTACACTTCAATAATCAATAGTTAGATGATAATAAACAGTTTTCGTAATTCGTGTATTTTTCCGGAAGTTCAGATAACTTTTCTAGCATTGTGGCTTTTAATTCTTCCGTTTTACTTCATTTCCGGCCTCAAATCATTAAAGCCCAAATATATTATCCTTACGTCATTTCATTTAATCATTTGACCTTATTTATTGTTATAAAACCACAGATACGTATACGGTAGAGATGTCATACTCTAACCATCATATTTTACTCATCTTTACAAAAAAATAAGAAATCCAATAACACTCATTTACTGATGAAGAAGAATATCCAACAAATATAGTTGTCAACTTTAAATCTTCAACACAACAGATTTTCTCGGCAAGTACTTTTTAGATATTTGTAGTAGTAGTATTTTTAATCAATTAAGTAAATTTCATGTTTTTAAAAATTGATACGAAAGGATCATCAGCATTTTATGCCCAAAAGCAGTTGTTGAAGCTTTTTCTGCCGTGAGCATTCCCTGAATATGTTATTTTTTGTTCGCATGATGTACTTTTTTATTAGAAACACAGGTATACACTGCGCTCATGGGGCGCAAGTGCAGATTTAGCAAGTATGCCAAGTTAATAACGTATTTTAAGTGATGAATAACAAATTATGCCCTTATTAAGATGCCTGAGGTTACCTGAAACCGTCTGAAGTGAAGTCGTATAATTAATATTGCCAAATATCTACAAATCTGAACTTACACCGCACACTGAGTCCTCAGAATACTGTATGCAAGAAAATTAACTGTACCAAGTACTCTGTTAGTACTCTGAAAATCTTCTATTAACTAAGCTAAAAGGTTCGTACTCATTATGTAAAATATTCTCCGAGGTGAATACAATTCTCCGAGGTGAATACAATTTACGGCAGAGGTTTGAGTTGTCTATTTCACATTCTTTCGCATAATATGCGTCTATCCGCACCTATATATTTATACTTCTTTACAGAGAACCAGTTATTAGAATTCAATCATATCTTTCTCTTCTCTTCTATTTCTATTCTTCGATTCTATCTCGTTTTCAGCAATTTTTAAAAAAAGTAAATCTAAAGAAACTTCACGGTAACTGGCCATTTTACAGTATTTTGCTATATTATAGAGTCCATGGCAAGTATTATATTATTATATAGATTTAATTTTTTTTAACTTTCTCTTTGCTATTGTTAACATAGCATTATTCTTGGAAAATGTTTTATAAAAACCTAGTACTAATAGTGTTATAGACGTACTATATTACCATGTAGACTATAAAATATCCCTAAGACTATGAACCTCCCTTTTATCAAACCCAGTAGAAATTGTTAAGTTTTGACTTTTTTAAAGAAAATTTATTTAAATGCTCAAAAAGTGATATCTAAGTTCCTTTAGAGAAGGATTTGGAATTTTTGGTTATTTTCCCATGTTATAACTTCAATAAAAAGTGTTTAAGAACCAAAAGATATTAATTTTTAGAAATAACCATACCTAATAAGAATTTCTTAATCAAATCAGAATTAAACGATCAATATGTAGAATCAAATAGAAAATCAAAGCAAATTTTGATTTCATCTTCCGTCTGAATTCGATAAGTTTAAAGCTCTGCTGCGCAAAAATATTTGGTTGCTAAGCATCGAGAGAAGTTTCGAGATGGAAAATTTGTATTATCTTAAAGAAGTAAATCCCATGCTTCAGTTGTTGTCAAAGCTGATGGTCTAAGTAATATCTAAACAAACGGTACAGAACACACATATTGAAAATTGAGATTCCAAACATCAAAAGTGGGGCATATTTTTGAGTTAATTTGTTCAAGGGGAAACGTGTCCTGCAACGAACTGAGTGCATTGCAGTTTACTACACGCCCCGATAGTTTCAAGAACCTATCCATTATTAGAGAAATTTTAATGACTAAAATAATGATAATTCTATAAATCATATCTTCTTTTGTATTTCCTTTATCAATCTGTAATTATTTCTACAACGCATGTTATATTAGTTTCGGGTAAATGTATAAATTTTAAACTATAATATTTTCTATACCTAATATGCTCTGCTCATATAAAGAAATAGGAAAGTATTAAATATATCCTAACTTTATCATAATTAAGTTATTAGTTTGAAGAAGGGAATAAAGACAAAAATGGTAAGAGGACGTTTTGGGGTTTTAAAGCATCTTCTATCTTCACCTCTATATGTAAGTGTTATGGAGAAAAAATAACTGCCCCCAACAGGGTGATATCGCTCCTAGAATTCGGCTCTAGACAACATTTTGACTAGACAACATTTTTTCATATACTTATACTAGGGGTGAACATTTTACTTTAATTTATCTCACTGTCTTTTTATAATCCTTTTCTCCACACATCCTATCCACAGTCTTTTCATGTTTTACATTTGTGCTATAAACTAAGTTGAAATATAATTTAATATACATCCAATGGATTATTAATCAAATTAAATTATCAATAATATACATAAATACGAAGGTTTTCCAACCGGAGTTAATAGGATAAATACTGTCCAGGCTTATAGACAGTTTTTATCCTAAATTTTCAATACTTTTCAAATGGATAATAGGCTACATCGGCATTAATTAATCTGTATTTATGGCCTAGTTTTATTATATTTTTCAATTTAATCTATCTCATTCTTTCTATTGTTTTTTACATTTGTTTTATAAGTAAGGCAAATTTATTTTATGTATCCAATGGATGATTGATTATATTGACATTCATTAAACTACCCTAATGAATCATTTTCATTATGGTTTATAATTTATTTTTGTTGTGTTTCCTATATTTCCCAATTGTGCTTTAACTTATACTACAAAAAAAAATTCAATTTAAAAGTTTTTTTACTATATTTACTCCATATGTTTTCTAAACGGAAAAAATCCTAACCACTTCTTTCATTTCTAAAAATTATTATTTGAACATACGTATAATTTTTCGATTGATACGTCAATTCTATCGATTCGGTTATTTTTCATCAATTTTCTCACATATAAGAAAATATTAAACCCTATCTCCACCTTAGGTGCTTATGTAATACTTAAAATGTCTCCTAAAGTAAGACAAAATAAGGACTGCCTTACTTTGACAATTCGCAAGGGAGTTTGTTCTTAAAAAGGAGACTCTGTTATCTGAATAACAAAACCGAACTTTTTCTTATGTGAAGACAAGTAGTAGGACCTGACCTATTTCTTTAATCAGAAACGCTCTTGACTCTTCTCAATACTTTCAATATTTTCAAAATTAGTTTTAGTTATGTAAGACGTTTATAGGGGGAAGGTAATATTGAAATTTCTTTCTTGATATTTCTTCGATAAGTGCCATCTCTTTTAGGACTCAAAAGCCAAATTTCCTGAAATGCTTTAACCAATCAAAATGGATGTATTCAACAACTTGGTAATAAAAATAAAATGACAAAAATATTGATTTGAATAAATGTCAAGCCTTCGGCACCAATGAATTGAAAAGCAGTGCTTACATGCACTTCTTTTCCAATCTTTTAAAATGAAATATTTTCAATGCTAAAGTATTGCATTGAGTCTCAAAAGGTATCTATCAAAATGAAAATTATTAGTAAGCATACATCGGTATTTGAAAACTTCGGACAGTTTTTTACGATTCAGAAATCAGTCGAATCCCTTTAATCGAAGCTTCAATGCATAAAACTTTTAAAATGCCAATAAATATTTGATTTCCTACTGCGAAAATCGATTCTTGAAGGCATTAGGACCGAGAAATGAAAGGCTATCAAACTCTGATTTGACTTGTGTGGGTAAAAAATGTGAGAACAAATCGATCAGTACCCTAGTTACATAGTTCTTATCAGTATGATATGCTTCGGTCACATTTCATTTTGTAGGGGTTTTTGCAATTAGTTTTTATAGAACATTTTAAAACTTGTTGTCATGCTTCGTGAATTTGAAAGAAAAAACAAAACAAAAAGAATTTATTTGGTGTTTCAATTACCTCTAAAAGAATGTTTTCAAAGTAAGGATGAAAGTAAGTTTATTTTCTTGGGTTTTTTATTTACACTTAACTTCATTTATTAACTCGGTGAATAACATGTTAAGCTATATTTCTTCATTATATACGCATCTATAAAACTGCCTCTCTATCTCTTTCTTCCTTTTGCTCAAGTATAAGATCATGTTTCTTTGTATCTTTCATCCCCAGAATTGAACTGGAATCTCCATTTTTTGTAAATCACTTCCATCTGTTTGTTCTTTTGGTAAAAAAAAAAAAAAACAAATTTGCTATTTATGTTTCTATTCATAGAAATGGATTTATCATGTTAGTTCACTAAGATAGTTTTATTTACTCCAAAAATAACTTTTATATATCAGCATAATAAAATATTCTTATACCCTCACCGTAAAATCCTAGATGTGCGGAAAATCCTAAGTTTAAGACAATTCATATCCAGATGATACTTACTTACCTTCACACTCTTAGCAGTGCGAGAATCCACTGGTCAGTTCTATAAATTTTAATCTCGTATTTTTGTAATAATAGTATATCTATTAGATACTAAAAGAGAAAGTTGATTTGTGTACATAACGTGTTGATGAGAAGTCAAAGGATATCTTAGGCATTTCTCTATAGAAGCATCCCTCAAAACAAAAACTTTGGTGATAAGATAAATTTTTATCAAATGATAACTTTTCTAATCCCTTGTTTTACCTTCCAGAAATTATTTAATGCCGGTAAAATAATGAAAAGTTTTATTTTCACCGCCTTGAGAGAGGAATGAATATGAAAAACTCAATGAGACAACTACTTTTCATTGCGCTGCTGATTGAGACGGTAAATTTTTTTTCTCTTTTATTTCGAGCAATTTAGAGGCTAGTTAAAGCATTTAACTCCGCTTTTAGATAGGTCCATACTAAGCATTTTACATGCTTTTGATATCTCAAACTATGTTGTAAAAGAGGGCCGGAATAATTAACCTGAGAAGAACCCTTTTAGATTTACCATCTAAAATTGTTCTCATTTCTTTAGTTGAGCTAAATCTTCTTTACTTTCTTCAAATCAAACATCATCACAAGCGACTTTTTCATTTCAAATGAACGATGTTATGACAGACCCATTCTTCAGCAGAGACGCTTGGTATTTTAGTGCCTATTTTTATTTAAAATCTTAAGGCCACCACACTTGAGGAATTTTCTAATTTCCTTTTCCATCTTAACCTTTTCTCTGTAATTTCTATAGAGAGTTCTTTCATTCGGCAAGGACTACAGGCGACCGGTATGGAATATAGCCCACATGGTGAATGCCGTGTATCAAATCGACTACTACTTGGGTCAAGGCGCCAACAGCATAGAGTTTGACGTGGCTTTTGACCCTGATGGAACCCCGAGATACACTTTCCACGGGATACCGTGCGATTGTTTCCGGAGCTGCTTAAGATATGAAAATTTCGAGGGTTTTCTCGAGTATATGCAGAAACTAACTTATCCTGGTGAGTAGAATTTGAATATGAAAATAGCTTTGCATAGAAAGAAAGCTTACATGACTTAAGCCAATTACTTAGCTTTGCGGATAACAGGTTGTGGTCCATATGATATAGGTAAAATGTTTATAATACTCATTAGTCAAAATTTTATCCTACTGATGTTCTCCTTAGAGTCGAAGGCGAAATGCTTAGATTTTATTTATCCAGTGGACCACAAAAATTTTTTAAGTACCTAACTTATGTTTTGGCGTAGTAGGTAGTTGTATTATTGGGAGGAGTGACACGTGTTAGATGGAAAATTATGAAATTTGAAATTTTTCAATCATTGTATTTTGACAAATTTACTGGTTTTATCAGGAAGTTTTCTCGGCCCTTCAAAGCCCGACCAAATTTTGGATACCAGGACTGACAAGGGTTTTTTGTTAAAATTATTTGCAACGATTTAGTCAATAATAATGAGTCATATGAAACCCAAACGTTATGAATAAAGGTGTGTGGGAGCAAATATCCAGAGCTTTCAAAGAAAAATGGATTTTGTCCCAAAAGTTTTCTTAAACTTTTTAATAAAATCATTATCTTTGGACAAGTGGTTGGGATACGGCTTTTTCTAAAGATTAAAAACTTTTAAATCGTTGACAGGCGAGTTTTATAAAAAGCAGTTTTGTTAACCTATAAAATGCTATGAAATATGCTTAAATGTATGCCATAGCGATTAAAAAAACTATAAAGAATATCTGTACTTTTTATAAGGTAAAAATGTTATTTTGCATCTAATCGAGTTTTTTACTTACATAGAGACGAAGCTTACTCTCCTTTTTTTTTACTTCACCAAAGTTATTAATGATCTTAACCACAGTTCAGTCATTTTAGGTTTTTTAACGCCTTGTACCATAAATTGGCATGGTTAGGTAAAAAGAAAAATTTTCAAAAAGTTGGATTCAGATTATTTTTTACAAATTTGTTTTTCCTCTAAACATGTATCAAATCAGTTTAGTTTTTTTCAAGATCTGCATAAAATACAGAAAACTAACACATTCCTCTGAACCTCACATCATTACCAAGTTGTACTTAAACATGACTTAAATTACATTAATACTCAAATGCATAATTTATAAACACAGTTTAATAATTCACTTATTTTCTTAAATTTCCCATTGCTTTTGATAGATGCTTAACAATAATTAGATTGTATAAAGTAACCTTTACACTGAACAAAAAATATTTCGTAAAAAGAGAAATTGTATTATTATAAAATTTTTGCAAAACCACTTTTACTCGTACTTATGAAGACACAGCCTGTGGTCAAGGGGCCTGTAATCTCAATTGACACTTGTTTCATGGAATGTTTCGCAAAATTACAAATTACGTCATAACAAATCAAATAAAAATAGACAAAATATACAAAAACTTGAAGAAAACAAATAGAAAAAAATTAAGTTAAATTTTTAAAAGAACAGGTGACTGACACAATTTGATTTCGTATCCCACCAAATTTGTAAAAACTATGTCGACAACTTACTGAAAGTATATTGATCAAAGTAAAAACTGAAAAGATATAGTATTTTTTGTGTTTATAACTAAATTTTAATTTAAGTATTTGATGAAATAGACTCAAATGCAGGAGAGAAATGAGTGAAATCAGCATATTTAGCTAATAACTAAATTACATAAAAGCTTTTACTACTGCATTTGATTCGGGTATAAAAAACAAGCGCTATTTATCATTTAGCAAGAGGGGGTTCTGTTCAAAAAGTTCAAATTCCCAGCCTGGCTTTTCCGGCATTGATGAGTTTTTCCCCTGCGTGTCTCTCCGAAGGATCTCTTTGAGCTCTGCATTAAGCCCATGCCAACCCATCCTCATTGCGCCGCTCACTCTGGGGCCCGATTAGTATTAAGAGCCACTAATTATCGGGCCGGGCTGGAAATACAATTTTTCTGCTCATTCATGCAATTTGGGCAGATAAGCGTCCGCGATAAACCCTCATCATTAGCCTGGCATGAACTTTCGCGCGAAGAGTGGTCGCACTTCGTAATGGAAGAGGTACGTCATTTCACAGATTGGATTATTTTTAACGGCGGGGAACTTTTATGGAATGGATGCTGTTCCGGGCAACTTTGGTCTTTTTGTCGTTCCAGGGGGAACGGATTTTAAAGCAGCTTTTTGTAAATACCTTCAGTTAGAAGCCGGCATCGAGGCTTGAAAATTTTTACTCGCCCTTCATATCAAGAGCTTATGGTATTTTTCTAATGTTTAAGAGCATTATTTTGAATTTGAAGGATGCATTTTTGTATCTTAGAACTTTGGAAAGGGCTGCATATATGGGCAGGGTTATATCCAAGAGGGGTTGCAGTGTTCAGCTCCCCTTCTGAATTTTTGATATAATTTATGTGTATTGATTTTTCCCTCGAAAATTATGTGGCATACAAGGAAGAGACGCTCCACTTCCAAAAAGTCCTAAAATGAGTAAAGTTTTTAATTTTCAATAAATACAAAGTGGGGTTATTAAATAACGAGACTGATACTGTAAATCATATTATTTTTGATTTATCTATATTTAATTATCATCACCTTTAATATATCCCTCCTCTACCCCTAGATCAATTTTTGTGAACTTTCTGTCATATGAAAAATATTTGGAAGCCTACGTATGTGAACTCCTTTATAACTTTTGCCGGATTTTCTTTCACAACTTCAACACTGAAATCCTGTTTAAATTCAGATTTAACTTTGGTAGTTAAGTAAAAGTCCCATTGGGCAAGGTCAGGTGAAAAAGATGGATGATTAAACTCTGGGATGTGGTATTTGGATAGAAACATCGCAGATAGTAAGCTGGCGTGAAGTCTTTATGGAGATCCAATGACTTGACAGAGTTAGAATTGCTATGCAAAATTTGTCTTGTGCATTATTTGTCAATTAAAACAGTTTCAGCAATTGCAAAAATACATAAAAAACTACCACATCAAATCAAATTACCAACATTTTCAGTAATTTCAACTGTTTTTTGACGAGAAAGGGCTTGTTAGTGGTGTAAATAATTTTCTTTGTCTTCGCAGCCATCTTTAAAACACTTAAACCCCTCAATTAAAAATTTTGAAGTTTCGTGTGAAATTTTACCAAAATTCGCTGCCTTATTAGTGTGCACTTACCATTTTTCCGGCAAAATGGAACAATATGCTTTTATATACATATTGTATACATAGTACGTACATACACTACAGCCAGACGAATTGATTTATTAATACGCAAGTTGCTGCATTTAAAATTTAAAACAGAAAGTACCATACTTAACAACTGTCATATGTTCAAATTTTTCACATGTTTAGTTTTTCTGTAGAAGCGTTAGTCTCATTATTTAATAGCCAGACCTTGTAATTTTCAAAAATTTCTGGAATGAGATCCCCAAACTTGCTTTTTTGCTTGAACTTAGTAGGTTTTTCCAACAAAATTTAAATACTAATTACACCAAGAGTCAAATCTTATCTTTATATTTTACAAAAAAGCTACATTCAGCCTATTGTGTAAGCGAGGAGGAATTTCTAAGAAATAATACTTGGTCAACCCCCTGAAAAAATTTATTTAATGTCCTGGATGTAAGATTGTAGTAACTACTGGTAAAATGCAGAACTCAAAGCAGAAACCTTCTCAAGTGTACAACCTTAATTCAGTATTGTATTTTATGAAGGTATTGAAGAGACCATTAAATAAGGTCATTGTCTATTTCCAGGTGATCCTTCTTTTCAGGAAAAGCTCGTCCTACTTATGATGGATTTGAAAGTAAACAGCCTGAGTCCTAGTGCTCAGTACAAAGCTGGTGTAAATGTAGCTAATAAGCTTCTGGAACATTACTGGAAAAAAGGTGAAGCTTGATTAACTCTAAAATAAACTCGTAATATTTATTCCTCCAAAAATCCCATACAATAACCTTTGAAATTCGACAAAGTTTAACTTTCACTGTCTATAAGCAGTTGGTTAAAATTATATTTTTAAACAAACACTATCCAATTTTTTTCCTGTTTTCTTATTCTAAATTTTGATAAAATCCCAAAAAATTGTAACCAAGAAAAATATAACAAATATTTTGAGTGAATTATTTTTTTTATACTCGACAGCAACGTTTCCTGACCCTATGACGTCACTACGCGGAAGCAGAAACTGCGTAAACAGAAAGCCTGTTGGGTTGCTAGAAGTAGTTTCGGTACGCAAATCGTGATAAATAATATACAATCATATCTTTAAATTGACGTTCTTCATTTCACTCAAAATTCAGACACCGAGCTGGGAACTACTTTGTTTGTTAGTGACGTCATAGGGCCAGGAAACGTTGCTGTGGAGTATATTATAACTTATCCTGGGCAAAATAAGGAATATCAACGTTGAAATCCGGATGATATAATTTAAACTTCTGAATTTAGTTATATATAGAAAATAAAGGTTTACTTCACGGAAATCAAAAATGATTTTATATTTCTACATATAGATTTCTGTTCAAAAAAGAGATACATTCAAAAGATATTCGAAAATAGTATTTGAACTGTTGAATGGTAAATCTTTAAATTGTAGTAAGACTAATTTAGTTACTATGGTTCTCTTGAAAGTTTTGTATGAAAGAAATTATTTTCCAAAAATCTAGTTGAAAGACCAATTAAAAATACCCTCATAAGAAGATTCAAACTACTAATGTCATTGACTTTTTTTCTAGGATCAGCAGGAAATGCTTATATCCTTGTTTCCCTTCCGTCTGTAAACAACATTGAATTCATTCGAGGCTTCAAAAGAACGATAAAGCAAGAAAATCTTGAAAAGAAAATAGGTATGGAATTTTATCTCAAACGTAATAATTGTGATAAATATAAAAGATTATTCCGATGCATGGGATCCCCTAACTACTAATTACGTGTGAATAGTGTACATTGGATATTTTATATTTGTTTTATGACAATGAGAAAAGTTTCTTAACGACTACTTTTAAAGTTTTTAAACTGTTTTCCATATGTCTTTTTTATTTTATACCCCTTAGGTAAATAAATATTCTATATCTTGAATATATGTAGTATCGTTGAATGAGTTTTCTTGAAATAAAGAAAGAGGATAACTTTACTTTATTGTTTTATGTTCTTGCCATCATCATTATTTATGTTTAATTCCTTAACCTTTTATTTCTGTTATATTATTTTCTTATAAAATTGTACTGTTTTATTTTTTATTATAAAATCTAGAGTGTTCCTAATTCACTCAAAACCCCCTATAATTAACTCTGTTGTATTTGATAGAGAAGCTAGATTTTCTTATGAAATCTATCCGATAATATGCAGGCTCTATCTAATCCAGTAAAATATTATTAACAATTTTAAAACTACCTCATCAAGCTTTTTTTGCTAATGGAAAGTATAACTTGATTTTAAAAAGTGGCTTGTCTCAAGAAATTTACTACAAGAATTCAAAAATGACAGCTCATTTGAAAATGAGCCATTCAATTTACGGCTGCTGTTTTGTTGTGGTATAAATGTTCCAGCTTTACAATAGCCATTTTAACAGGCTATGATATTTCTGGAAATGAAGAGCTGGACTTGATAAACAGACAACTGGAAGCCGTGGGAGTGCAGGATCGTGTGTGGCAAGGGGATGGCATCACCAACTGTCTCCCCCGAGGCACCAGACGACTCAATGAGGCCCTTAACAGGAGAGACGGAGAATCCTACCTCCAGAAGGTCTATTGGTGGACCGTGGACAAGATGTCTACCATGAGGAAAATTTTGGAGTAAGGCTTTAAAAAATTATGTTTTAGTACAATCTAATAATAATAAATTTATCGGCAAAAGTATTGCTTTAAAGCAGTGTGGTCCAACCTTTAGCTACCCGAGTGCCAATATAACTTTTTACAGGGAGGCGAGTGCCAGAGACTGTAAAAATTACATTTTACTATTTGAAAACAGGCAAATCAAACTTATATTTCAACACTGGAACATTTACTTCAACTGTTAAGATTTACTCTAATACGCATTTTACTTAAGAAATATCTTTCTTAAATTTAAGGTGCAATGCAAAAATATTGACTGGGTCTCATTAATATACTTTTTATTTATTCAAGGGGATTTATTTTGTGCCACAATTTAAACATTATTTTACTTGATGTTCATATTTATAAAATTTAAAAAAATATATTTTTCTTTTCAAATTGAAGATTTGTTGTTAAACGTAAAATAAGTCCATTAGTAAAGAAGAAATCGGTCTTAGAAAAAAGGGGTTTTAAACAAGGTTTTAAAAATGAAAGAGCAAGAAGTGTTTAAGGTTTTAGTGATTTACAGGTAAAAGTGTCATTTTAAATTAGTTCATATCGAAAGAAGATCGATTATTTTCTCAAGAGGTTATAGGAACTTTTAACTATCAAAATTGGGTTCTATAAATACATATATAGACACAACTGCAACCCTGTAATGAAATTTCTGAAACTTCACTTGTAGAGTAGATGTGAATTACAACTCATAGTTTCTACTGATTTCGTAATTCCTTTTACTATACTGGATCTTCTATTGATGCACTCTATATAACCATGGCCACCTAAACTAATAAGGCCGTAGAAGCTTGAAATCTGAGTGATGTCATGCCTTCTCTTCCGCGTCATCGACGCGTTTAAGACAACAGCGCAACTCCAGTCTGGAATCTTGATCGCCCCACCCTTTACAGCCTGATTGGTCTCCACAACTACGGTGAAAACGTCACTTGAATTAGCCACACCGACACACGTGTCGAATATTTCAGAAGTGAGAAAGTGAATTAGAGATCGCGAACCTCAAGTTGATTCCGTGCTCTATTATAAACAATTTTATGTTGTGTAGTTTCGTTTTGCAGAACGAAAAAGAGGTTTCCCTTAAGACCTGAAAATGGTTTTATGCAGATTTAATTTTAATGATCATATTTGATCAGTGATCACTAAAATCTGGTTTAATGATTAAATTTTGAATAAAATTGTAAAAATAGGGCCTGGTTTAAAACTCATGATCGGACATATTTTAAGCCTTCAAATTTACGATTACAATGGAGGGGGGGGTTAAATATTAACTGATGTTTCCTCTGTTCGATCAGTTTTATGTTATCATTAACAGAAAGATTTTGCTGGTTTTAGGTCCAATCTAAGGTGTCCAATCCAAGGATTGTGTGCAAATTTCAGATCAGGATTATTCTGCTCTTTAACCCCCTCTGTCATTAGGAGAGTAATTCTTAGCAATCCTAAGTCAAATCAATCCTAATTCAGATCAAACTTTCTCCCATCTAAAATATTCGGCACGTGTGTCGGTAGTGTTCGGCAACTAGTGGTCAAAAAGTAGTTAACTACCAACTACTAACTAGTCTGAGAAAATCTAGTTGCAACTAGTAGTTAACTATTTTTTCCTGGGACTAGTTGCAACTAGTAGTTAACTATTTCCCAAAGTAGTTAACTACTAGTTAACTAGTCTATTTAATTTCATAACCTATTTTTTGCCCAAATTCTAATACATCTTTCTTATCTATATCACAAAAAACTTTATGCTTCGCTCAAAACGGCGCTTTATTTATGGTTATGATATTTGAGTACTCCACCATGACACTTATTAGGGTGGTCTAAAAAAACAAAAGTCCGATTTTTTTTCGGGGCATCCCCCCCCCAAAATGTGACCCTCGGTATAAAACTAATATTCTGAAAGTTGCAGCTCAAAAAAATAATATTTAGACCCCGCCCCGAGCGTCAAAGTTCCAAAAAAAATCGAAATTTTGCACGTTTTCACCTATAAAATCCGAACCGGTTGTTGTAAAAATACAAGACTGGTATCATTTTGTAGATTATTTATTTAGCTTCAACGTTTTTAATTGAAACTTGTTTGTAGAACTTACAGATCAAACGATACAAGGGGTTTTACTAACTCCCCCCGCAATATCAATTTTTTAAGGAGTGTCAGGAAATTCCTGAAAATGTTTCAGCTATCGTAAAATGGTTCAAAAACATCGAGCTATCGGCTACAATTTAGCCGGACGCTCGTAGCAAGAAATAAGTATAAATGCATAAGGTGTAAAAGTTGACAAACAAGCAAAAAAAGTTCAAATTTATTAATTTTAACCCATTTTCAAAATTTTTCTCTTCACTGAGTTAGGTGTAAGAAGACTGAATGGTGTATTTCCCCACAAGATCGCCCTATTTTAGAAGTTTTGAGAGCGGTATTTGACTTAAAAAATGGGATCAACTACAGGACCTCCACCTGAAGTTTTTAAAAGTTTCAATTTAAAATGGACTAAAATCAATAAAAATAGCTACGGAAAAAGAGTTGATAAAAAGAGGTCAAGTTAAAATCAAAATGGTATCGGAAATGTTGGAAGCTTCATAGCTGGGCTTGATACATCGAACCAAATATCAATTAGAGCCCCAGGTGCCATGCATCTGCATCATGCTAGTGCTAGATAGATGACAAATGCCCTCTATTGAGTGAAAATTATCTTTTTTGGGTACGAATTCCCTCTAACTCTTACAGAGATAGATACATACCATTAGAAGTATTTGTATTACCTTAATAAACATCAAAATTAAAGTTTGGTTAAATGCATCAAAGAAATTTGCAAATATTTACGAAAAATATATGTAGAAGTATCAAGAGTTATAACCACAGTACCATAGTTTAAGAACTTGGTGTCTTAAAACCTGAGACATTTGAATTTTTGACGAAAGTTTTATAAAAGAAATTAAAATTAACATGCCTTTGTCTAATGGGAATACTAGAGGAAGACTATAGTGAGGAAAATAGAATAATAAAAGTGAAAGTGAAAAGTTTCCATTAATCAAAATACTAGCTAATAGTTTCAGAAAATTATCATGCAGTAGAGGGCTTTTGACATCTAGATTCTAGAATGATGCATGGCACCTGGGGGTCTAATTGATATTTGGTTTGATGTATCAAGCCTTATAAATATTTGGCCCTTGGAATACTTCCCTGTAGTCTTGAAAGATATTTCGGGTTTTTCAATTGTCCAGGTATAAGCTTCCAACATTTTCAATGTCATTTAATTTTAACTCTTGACCTCTTTTTATCAACTCTTGCTCCGTAGCTATTTTAATTGATTTCAGTCCATTTTAAATTGAAACTTTTAAAATCTTCAGGTGGAGGTCCTGTAGTTGATCCCATTTTTTAAGTCAAATACCGCTCTCAAAACTTCTTCTAAAATAGGGCGATCTTGTGGGAAAATACACTATTCAGTCTTCTTACACCTAACTCAGTGAAGAGAAAAATTTTGGAAATGGGTTAAAATTAATAAATTTGAACTTTTTTTGCTTATTTGTCAACTTTTACACCTTACGCATTTATTAACTAGTTTAAAAAATTAATTTATGTATTTATTTGAATTATTTTAAGATAGTTAAGAAATTAACAGGTAAGATCAAAAATTATTTTTTTCTTTGTAAATCTCTTAAATTTTATACCTATGCAGTCAATAACCATTATTTATATGTTTTTGAACCATTTTACGGTAGCTGAAACATTTTAAGGAATTTCCTGACACTCCTTAAAAAATTGATATTGCGGGGGGAGTTAGTAAAACCCCTTGTATCGTTTGATCTGTAAGTTCTAAAAACAAGTTTCAATTAGAAAAGTTGAAGCTAAATAAATCATCTACAAAATGAAACCAGTCTTGTATTTTTACAACAACCGGTTCGGATTTTATAGGTGAAAACGTGCAAAATTTCTAGTTTTTTTGGAACTTTGACGCTCGGGGGCGGGGTCTAAATATTATTTTTTTGAGCTGAAACTTTCAGAATATTTGTTTTATACCGAGGGTCCCATTTCTTGGGGGGGGGGTGCCCCGAAACTTTGGACGAAAAAAATTTTCCCCATGTTAACCTGGACCACCCTAGTTATAAATAGCTGTGTAATTTTTGTATATTTTGATAAAAATGTTAAATATTTTTGAAATTTTAAACAAAATTTTTTTTAAAGTAGTTGAAAATTTGAAAGTAGTTTCAACTAGTAGTTATTAAAAAAAGTAGTTCAACTACTAGTTAAACTAGTTTAAACCAAAAGTAGTTAAACTACTAGTTAACTACTAGTTGATCGGTAGTTAACTACTAGTTGCAACTAGTTCTAGTTAACTAGTGCCGAACACTATGTGTCGGTGTGGCTAATTCAAGTGACGTTTTCACCGTAGTTGTGGAGACCAATCAGGCTGTAAAGGGTGGGGCGATCAAGATTCCAGACTGGAGTTGCGCTGTTGTCTTAAACGCGTCGATGACGCAAAAGAGAAGGCATGACATCACTCAGATTTCAAGCTTCTACGGCCTTATTAGTTTAGGTGGCCATGATATAACCCTTTTGAAATTTAAGTCAAGTCAAAAAAAAAAGTTAAAGGGGGTTCCAGGGGTTCTCCCGTGGAAAGTTTTGAAAATTCGACCGATAAAAACAGGTTTTTAACATATTTCTGAAATAAAACTGAAAAGCGAATTACCTTCTATTTTGTTTAATTAAGACATTACATTTTGTGGCCAAGTGTTATGAAAATCTCTTCGAGGGCCGTGGGTTGGACCACACAAGGATTAAAAGAATTTTTTCGGAGAATTCAAATAAGTCGATTGGATAATGTATTATTTGATTTTAATTACTGATTCATATGATTTTACTAAACACCATTGCTTTTTATTATTATTTTCGGTCTATTGTTAAAAAAATCATTCTCTCTCAATATTAGGGTTTATTTCTTTTCTTGTATTTCAAATAACTTCGTAAAGATTAAATTCGCTGCGCAGTTCAATACTTTGGATGTAAAAAACCGCTTCGCGGAAGAATTTTAAATGTATATAGGTACTATTGGAGCTGGGACTGAAACAATTTAGGTTACAGTCGATAAATATGCCTGGTTTTGCTCTATTTTTGACATTTTTATGTGTTTCCTTTTAAATAGTTTTTAAAAAAAAGTCTGAAAATTTCCGGGAGCAGCACTCCCAGTAGTTTTTTAGATACGAGACGCCAATGGGTACTATCGAAAACTTTTTATCCAATTAATACTCTATGAAGTTGCGTATTTTTACATACGTATTTAAACTCTTACTGCTTTGAATCAATTTTAAAATAGATAATTTCTAAAAGCATTTCTTTTAGAATCAACACGTATAAAAGATAAATACTCAACACCTGTAGAGAAAAATCAATAACTCGAAATATTTTGTAAGTTCTGCCATCTACCGACTTAACTTCAAACTGTTCTCCATCTGTCCATCTAAAATATTTAATTTTAAAAAATTTAAAAGTATCGATTCATTAAAATTAGTTATCAGTAATTTAATACATTCATATTTTATTCATTTAAGTAGTATTTTTTGGAATTCTTCGTTTTTTTTAAAAGCCTACGAGTGAAAAATTTCGGTTTCTACAAATTCTAATACTTATGATAAAAGAATTAAAATACTGTTGCTACTTTTTAAGGCAAACATGTGTTCAAAATTGAGGGTCATTTGTTAATTTATTTACGAGTTCTCATGTTTAATTCATAATTCACAAGTCTGGGAAATATAGGATATTTGTTTTTTTTACATAATGTATTTTAAAATGAAAACGTCTTACATAATATTAATTTTTGCTTCATTTTACATCATTTTGCTTTCGAAAAGCATGATGAGGTGTTGCCAAAAGTCGTAAAAATTACACATTGATTTCCCTCACTCGTTTTCATAGTTTATAACTTAGATCGTCTAAGTTTAAAACAGATAAAAATCAATGACTGTTTTGGGAAATCTAAGTGAAATAAAATTAACGTTTTGAAAGAAATGAGAATTTTATTACTTGCTGTAGGTATAAAAAAAATGTTATGGAAAAATTCATTTGAATGAGTTCTTTGACATATTTATAAGGATTTTTAGTTTTATTTTAAAAGTATTTGAGAAATATAGACTAAAATTATGCAGACTGAATTTTTTAAATAAATAATTTATTTTAAATTTTGAAAAATTGAAAATTTGATATTGGTTTTATGTTGTAGTCATAACAGCAAAAAAAAACCCCCAGCAATTTATGAACTTTTATCCTTGTATTTTTCCTTAATAACTTATATCAAAGACACAAAAAGTGGCAATCGGATCAAATTTTTTATCTATGTTGAAATAACGTAGTTTGGAAATTAGAATAATTTTATTTGCAAAGCAAATTTAAAATTAAAAAACAACAGATTTAATGGTAATTAAAATATTTGAAATTAATAAACAGAAAATTATTTCTTAACATACCAAGAAATATTTTTAAATATAAGTATTAATAACTGACTCGAAATAAAAAATGCACTAAAGAGAAAAAAATAAATAAATGAATCAAAATTATAAAAAAAAATATTGAAAAAAAAGCATCACACTAAGCTTTTATGTTTAACGTAAAATATGAACAAATATCTTCCTATATTGCATAATTATTTCATTATTCAAAATCGTATGTTATGGCGCAGCGCATTGATGATGGGAAAATATGTGGGGAAAATATAAGTTTGAGAGTGCTTGGGAAGTTTGTTAGTATAAGAGCAAACACCAAGTGATCGGGCTTCGAATTAATCCACTCAAAGGTTGTTTCCCGTTAATACGTAAAAATAAGATTGTCACATTTGTTTGCTACTAGCCAATAGAACAATTGTGAATGAACATTATTCAGTACATATAAATCCGGTAGAGTGATAAGCCTCCGACGCCTGTAGAACGAGTTTTTCCTTTAAAGGAGGCAGTATGCAGGAAACAAAACTTCGATATGTTTACTAATTTTCGAAAGGAACTGTGCCGGTCAAGGAATTTTGTCTGAAGGTTAAACATGTTGTTTTCTTCTAACAAAATCAATCTTAAGTAAAAGTATTATCACTTCTTATGAAAATGCGATTATTAAATTCGAATTAGTGAATGAATTTTTATCGATCTGAAAAAAGGTATATTAACTGTAGAGGAGCTGCAGTTTTTTGAAACTCCTCCTCCTGGATTCGCCCCTGAAAATACCAATCTCAGTTAAACTGCCTATTAAAGTTGTTATAAATTTGAAATTAAGTTTGCATCACTATAAAATTAATTTGTTATCAAGTTTGAAACTTATTAAATTTGCATTATTAAAAAATTAAATTGGTAAAAAATTATTTTTAATAGTAATTAAATTGTTATTGAATTGTTTACATGATAAAATCAAAAACTATGTTACAGTAAAATTAATTTTTTTATAAATTTTAATATTTGTTACTTGAGATAAGATTATATTTTAGTGATAAACTCTAATAAATAAATCTTGAGTCTGACCCCTAATGTTGTAATAATATAATGATAATATTGACCCTTATAATGGTCAATATTATTCTTATGTCTCCCCTCTAAGCATTCTCTAAGGATCTCATATCCTTAAATTTTCTTTGTTGGTATATTGGCGAATCAGTCTACACATTCTATTTGTCTTTTGAAGGCCGCTATTTTTTCCTTTCTTTGAACATTTCTCTTTTGAGTGGTAGCTTTGAAATCCTGACCGAGTTTAATTGAATTCACTAAAAGTAATGAAATAACAAAAAATATAAATAATATTAAGAAGTTGTAAACTGAACTAAAGTGTATCAAACAAATTGAATTTTGACCTTAAAAAATAATACGGAGATGCCAGTTTGAGAAGAATCTTTTTCCAACTTCCAGACGAGATAGTAAAACTATGGCTTTTTTCTGACTCTTCTTCTAAGGCTATAAATTTTTACTACCTTAAAAATTAATCAATGAAACAATGTTGATTTGGTATTCGTGTCCAGATTGAAGCTTTTGCAATTCAAAATTTGAGAACACTGTCATCGCGCATTGGGATAATTTTATCAAATCTTTGTTACAGTTTCAAAAAGAGGTCGATGGAATTCCAATGGCCAGTTGTTAGGTTTTAAGCTTTACTTAAATTACTACATAATAACCAATCCACAACATTTAATATTTTTATTTAAAACCTTCTTAAACTGTGTACCTTGGTTGGACTGTAAAATCTTAAATTAAATTTAAGGGGTGATTGATTCTCTAATTTTTGAAAATAACGATTTTTTAAGTAAATTTATGTGTTAAACTTTTAGCACTTTAACTACCTAAACTAGAAAGTTTTCCTTATTTACCATAGGACTCAATGCAAAAAAAAATTAAAATTACATTTTTCCAAAGGTGCAAGGTTTCTCACTTTTCTCTTCAATTTCAGTAGTAAAAAAGGTAAAATTTTAACTTTAAATAATAAATAAACTTTTAAAACTTAAGGTGGACATTCAACAGTCTAACATGGTTAACATAACCAAAAAGTATCATAACTAATATTTGGCAACTAAAAAGCTATCGTGCGCACAACTTATAACACTCCCCTTTAAGAAAACTGTAAAAAGGGACTTTTAAATTTTTCTATTTTTAATGTGATTTCTTTAAAGAAAGGAAAAATAAAAATATTTAATTCTTATCTTTTATTTTTCAAAAATCGTAATTTTTGAAGGTTAAATAGTCTTATCTTAATCTCATGTCTCCTTTCTTCCAGCATGGGTGTTGACGGTGTGATTACTAACCACCCCGAGAGATTTGTTGAAGTTTTGAAAGAGTTTTCTTCCTCGATTCGATTGGCGACTTTTGAGGACAATCCGTGGAAGAAGTTCGCCAGTCAAATATCTAGTCGATTACGCATGCTTCCGGCAGGGAACTTCTCAGAGGAAGAAGAAGAAATTCTCTATAACATTTAATAAAATTAACTTTTTAAGTCTGTTCCCTTTTTTTATTTGAACTGTCTTATTTAATGAAGTTATATGATATTAGGTTTTGGAGTCTACAAAATGTAAAATTTAAACCGAGAATTCGTTCTGTCATTCAAATTTGGATCAACAATCCTAATGTGTACCTAAGAGGCATAATGTATAAGAGGTACAAAATTTCGAAAAGTGACACGCATTTGTAAGTGGTAAAATGAGAGGCACAACATATAGTATCTTAAAAAATTTATAAAAGCATGTATAAAAAAAATCTGATTATCCATGAGCGGCACTTTTGAACCAAAAGGTATGCTTAGTTGGCTGGCATAGCTTTTAAGAGTGTGTTAACATGCTCAGTGACTCCGCTTTATTATATTGGCGAAATAATTTTTCGATTATTTTTTTTTTCATCTTGTTTATCTTTTAAAAAATATTGATTCCGAATTCATTTAATCACTCCTTATTTGCAGCTGTATAGGTAAGTTCACTTCGTATTAAAGACAGTAGCGCAAGGGCATATTTATAGATTTATACCTACAGTAAGAAAATTTTTTAATTTACCTAATTACACAGTACAAACCTTTCTTATACCCATAGCAGTAGTGAATACCGAATTTTTGTGTAGAGAGACAAATACTAAGGTACATGATATTTAACCTGACACCTCAAATTCTTTAGTTAAGTTCCCAATTAAACTGTATAAGTCTTAATTAGTGTTCGGCAACTAGTGGTCAAAAAGTAGTTAACTACCAACTACTAACTAGTCTGGGAAAATCTAGTTGCAACTAATAGTTAACTATTTTTTCCTGGGACTAGTTGCAACTAGTAGTTAACTATTTCCCAAAGTAGTTAACTACTAGTTAACTAGTCTATTTAATTTCATAACCTATTTTTGCCCAAATTCTAATACATCTTTCTTATCTAGTATATCACAAAAAACTTTTTATGCTTCGCTCAAAACGGCGCTTTATTTCTGGTTATGGTATTTGAGTACTCTACCATGACATTGTAGTTATAAATAGCAGTGTAATTTTTGTATATTTTGATAAAAATTTTAAATATTTTTGAAATTTTAAACAAAATTTTTTTTAAAGTAGTTGAAAATTTGAAAGTAGTTTCAACTAGTAGTTATTAAAAAAAGTAGTTCAACTACTAGTTAAACTAGTTTGAACCAAAAGTAGTTAAACTACTAGTTAACTACTAGTTGATCGGTAGTTAACTACTAGTTGCAACTAGTTCTAGTTAACTAGTGCCGAACACTAGTCTTAATAGTATTTTCAATAGAATCATTGAAAGCAAAAAAAATATATAATTATTTACAATAACTTAATTTTAAAAAAAAAGTTTAAATTTTAGTTTAAATTTTAAAAATCTTTTAGATTTAATCTACTACCTAACATCTCATAAAATTATAAAAGTACATAAAATTTAAGAAAGTTCAGAATGGTCTTTTTTTATAAATTCTTTACAGCTTGGTATACAAAGGGTTAATGTATTAAGGGGAGTTAGTAAACCAATGTTTAATCACAGTACTCAGACGCCCCTGCTACAATTCACAGTATCTACATTTTAAAGAACGACTACCAAGAAAAATAAAAAAAATCTCAGCTGCCTAATAGATCTGTGAAGAATTTGCATAGATATTAAAATAACTTAAGGGCAAAATGTTGCTGCCATTTTAACCTCCACTATCGTTCTCCATGAAAAATTTTAATCAAGCCCTTCAGGGTGATAAATGATTGAAAGTAGAAGAGTACCTTTCATTAATGCGCTGTAATTAGTTTCGTGGGAAACAATCATTTGCAAGTCAAATTGCGTTTACTTGGCTAAATTCTTTAAAAGTGTGTGCATGAGTAGTCTATAAATCTCTTGAATTCTTGCTCATCAAACATTTCCCTTAGACCTGAGAAACCGTTTAAGGAAGCGAGCATATGTTCGAGTTGTAGAAAGTGTCTCGGGGGGTGATACAAAATTGTTAAGGTATGTAAGGCCCCTTCTAAAAGTCGTCCGATCAAAAAGCTCGGAGTGGCAAAATTTGTATAAGAACAGAAAAATCTCAGAGGAATTTTTCAAGATTCTCATATTATTCTAAATTTCCCGCAAAAGCCTTAAAGTTTTCCGTTTTGGTCATTATTTCGAAAAACAGCCAAAAACACCGGTATAAAACCCTCACACTTTACGGATATTTTTTCTGATTAACTACTATTGTAATAGGTTTGATGTTCCAGGATTCATTTTTTATCACTCCTCTTTTAGAAGTAATCACTTTTTTTATTTTTTTTTAAGAAATTTTTTAAGTGTTTTTTCTTATATTTTTAAACACGAAACACACTAGAACTAATAACCTAAATTGATGTGCACCATAAACACCAACCTTATTTCAAAATAAATTTTAAGTTGTATTTTCTTAAATGCATGCGATTTTTTAATGGTTTATAGTTTAAACATCCTTAAAGGATTTTAAGAACTTTTCAAACTCCAAATTGTTCTTTTACTATGTTTGGTTTGGAGGAAGTGTTAAACACGTCCGTGTTAAGAAGCCAATTAAAATTTTAATATTTTTTTTCTTTGTGATTGAAAATAAATTATTGAAATTTGGTAGAAATGTTTATTTTTGATGGTAAAAACAACTTTTTATATTTTGCCTCACGTTTTTTTTATTTTGAATATTTTTAAGGAAGTTGGTCATGATGAAGAACAATTTAAAAGAAATAAAATTACGAACAAAATAAAGCATATAACGTGTCTTTAGGTTATTAGTTCTAGAGTTTTTAGTGTTTGATGAATGTAAGAAAAACAACTTTACAAAATTCTTTAAACATTAAAATTTTTACTCCTAAAAGAAGGGTGATAAAAAATGCAACCTGTAACATTATACCTATAAAAAAAGTATAGTATATCTTTAGAAAAAAACATCAATATATAATTGTGTTTCTATAAAGTATATTGTTCTGCCTAACCTTTTGTCAATCACAGACATTTGCAGGGCTGCCCTCTATCTCTATCATACGATGGCATTTGAAAATAGCGTCTGTTATGCTTGGCAGTACAATTTGGAAATCACAGCTGTGATTGGCTGTGACGTGCTCATTCAATCTGTCACTGTCCAAGGGGTATTAAAGGATTCGACGATTGAAATTCTATTTCTCTGCCTCTCGCGACGTGATGCGATCCCACCCTCCCGCCAACAAGGCCTCTATCACAAGGGTTACCCAATGCTTTTTCGATTTCCATTATCGCCAATGGCCATGGACGGCCCTGTTGAGGACCCTCTGTTCGGATTTTTCTCTATGGATAAAAAACTGTGGAAGTGTCTATTTGGACGGCAAAACCGGCAGTTGGCGCATGCGCCGTAGGTCTCGCGGTTACGTAGCAGTCCCGGCGCTCCGACCGATCAATCCGCTGCCGGGCAGTTGCCGGGTAAAAAGTAAAAAAGAGTAAAGTTTAGTTGTAGATTTGCCGGCCAAATAGACAATGCCAAATTTCTATCATAAGATAATTTATAACCTTTTTGAAATAAACATAACCAAGGCCTTGCCACCTTGCCATAACAATCAAATAACAACCAGTGATAACAACCCATAATTTCGCAGTTGCCTTTGCGTTGACTTTCTCTGTAATATTCCTCAGTTTGCGGTTTCAAAGTTCACTGCGAATTTAACCGTGTATTTGTTTATATTGGGCAAGCTTGTTGCGTTTATTGTATTGCCGGTTTCTGATCCTCAACAAATTTATATATGCTATGTGAAAAAATTAATGACATGTGTTCTTGAATATGTATTTAAAAAACAAACAGTAAGACTTGCCCGAAGTTCCGTGCATAATACTTATAATCGATTTTAACGTATTAGTAAACACCTACGATGCAGCTATTTTGACATGGTATAGTAGCTGTTATGCACTTATAAATGTGACTTTAGATGGTATTAAATACTGACCATACCCATACAACTAAATTCGTCAAATTAATCGCTTTGTTTCAATAATTATTCTGTTTATTACATTATATTTTAACTTCTACGAATTAAAGGCTTAAATACACTTTTCACCTGTGACATTTATTTATAATATATTAATCAGATTTTATACAAGGTAGGGAGTACAAATATATATTTTTGTGTGTGTCCTGTGATTTCCGTTTATTAATTATTAATCGTACCTAATGTTTCTCATGCAACAATTTAAATTATGTATGGTTCTTATGTATTATCCCGTCGACCATTAGATTCAGCGGCACTGTCCATGATTATTTGGTAATGCTCTTCGGATTGAGTGGCACGGTCGAGACGAGGTAATACGCAAGTACCTTATGTATAATTACAGAACACAATCAGTATTATGTGCCTCCTAAAGAAAGGTGGTTGCTATACTACGATCTGGTGCCACTCTTCTAGGCAACCTTTTTTTACTCTACTCTATACAGTACACTAAATGGGTTGTTAGAAAATAAACTATCGCCCTAGATGGTGGCGCTTGAAAAACAAGTGGTACCTGGTTGTAGCATAAAACCAAAAGGTGATTAATGACCTAAATTTTGATTGGATCAGCTGAATTAAGTCCTCCATTTGGCGATCGCCAACTATATACTATAACTGATCATGATATATACCATCAACTTGGGGACCGCAACGTGAGTCGCCAAATGGAGCACTCCTATTCCAGCTGTGCCTTTTGATTTTAGAAATCTTATTATCTAGGTTAGTGCTTTCTTCACTTTGGTCTGATTGGGGGCTCTTCCTGGAGATCTATAAATGACCTATCATCAACCAATTTTTATCATCTGTGAGAGATATTGGGGTAGTTCCAAAGAAACCAGGCCTGGGCAACCTTTTTGGTGAAATTTGGTGTTGCCAATGCCATTTATTGGAGAGTCAGCAATTCAACTTCCATATAACTGGGTTACCAGAATCCACTATTTAACGCAATTTTTGGTACCAGGCCCAGTTTTTTTGGATTACCTGATATTGGAATGTCACTACCCCTATAAAAATATTACCTTCACTATCAACCTTATCACCAATGGGATACTTTCACCTGTTGAAGATGGCCTCTGCAATTAGGTGATTTGGTATATAACTCAAGTTATATTCACTACTCCTACTTGATAAGATTTAAGGGGCAATCATATGTTTGAAATTATGTATGTCTCTGACAAATTAGGCAGATTTCTCACCAAAATCTTACTTAGCAGAATCTATTTTATTTATTTAGTTATTGGCTAAGGGCAGTGATGTTAACCGTACATCCTGTGACCTTTTTTATGGCAGATGAAAATATCCCATAAATGATGTTGAAGGGTTTATTTTCCATTCATCTATCAACTAAAAATATTTCATTGTCATTTAAGTACCATTTATTTACCAAGAAATTTCAATTTGATGCAAAGCACGCTACTGGCCTTATGCTATATAAGTTGTAAAACCTTCATAAGTGTCAATCCTTAGGAATGGGGGTATCCACTATTGCAGAAATGGATAGAGAATCTGTTTGTCCTATCATTGCCCCCTGCATGCAGTGAATGTCCCCTTTAGACTTGGTTTATAGGTTGAGCAGTTGTGACACTAGTGTGTCTTGCACCTTCTTTTAGGGTTTGTATGATAATTAAAATACTCATTTTGATATTATTGATACAAATTTATTTATTTTTATTCTTTAATATAGGTTATGTGAAGAATTTCTGAAATAGTTGTTCTGGCCTTATCCACAATGGCAGGTGTTGTTGGGAAAGGTAAAAATTTAATGTTTAAATTAGAACAAGTAGCTAATTATATTTGCAATTTTATATCTTATCTATGTAATAAAATTTTTATTTATATTTCAGCTCTAATCTGTACCTATAAATTTATTAATAAATAAATATATAAAACAGCTGTAATCCCATTTTGATCCATCTCAAATAAGGTTTCAAAGTTAAAAAAAAAATAAGCACAAGTTTTTATTAAAATTTTTCTGTATTAATTGGAATCATAATAATGTTGAGAAAAACTGTTTTATAATTTGTGTTTTTTCAGGATCTGGTAAAGGCCGAACAAAACCATGCTGTGCATGGTGTTCAGAAAAAAGAGAGTTGAAATATTGTTTATCAGTTGATCATCAAAAGAAAGATTTTTGTTCGGAAATGTGTCTACATGACTACAAAACAGCATTTTTAAAAGTAAAAAATCTTTTCTTTTATCTATTATTATTACTGAGTTGAGTTGGGGTTAATTCGGACATTTGCTCGCTGATGTCAGCTGCTTTGTCCTCGAATTTAAATATGCTTTCTTTATCTAGTTTTTGTGATAATATATGTTTTTTATGATTTTATTTCTTTATGTTTTATTTCTTTTCCTTTTGTTCTTTTTATTCTGAATCCTGAGCCTCCTGGTCTTCCATATCACTCTCCAATCATTATTACTGTTTTCGGGAGGTCTCTGATGAGCAGGGTATAATTTGGCCATAGTTGGCATAATATCGTCAACTTGGCGAGATTGCTCTTATGTGCCATTTTAAAACAAACCCTAAAAATAACCTTTTTCTGGAGCATTTGCATTCAGCAAAGCATTGAAACAAGGTAAGCACTCAATTAGAAAATAAGATTAAGTAAGATCGATTAAGAATTTTATAACTGTATCTTTGCTTTCAAAGATAGTGAACCAAGTTAACATATTGATATTATTAAGCAATGAGTGCATGGCTACGAAATCTAAAGAAAAACGAGGCCAAAAGAACCTACATACTACAAAGAACCCAACAGCAAACAAAATGAAAAAAATTCCTAATATGCTTTAAAAATGTCTGTTTCATAGATATTTATTCGTAATTTTAATAGGTAATTTTAATAATAACTATCTCAAATTTCGACTACCTCTAGTAAAGATCTCATTTTTAAACTTTTATGAGCACATTCTTTTAGTTAATGATATGCGTAAGTGTTTAATTATGTGTCATGTAAAAAAAGTCCTATACACTTAAATAATTAATTGTACAATAGATGCATTATAAATCCTTATTATGAACTGTTGTGAGAGCAGCCGCCCATAGGGGCGGCAAACCCGACAAATGTCGGGGGCCAGGGCCTATGAGTTACACCTTTTTTAAAACAAATTCTGTACTAGATGTTTTTTTATTTTCCAAATAAAAAAATAGAACACACTGAATTCATTTTATTCAGCATTTTCAGTTCCCCAAACGACTGGGCCCCCATCACAAGCGGTCTCTCTTTTTCAGTGTTTTCATCTCTGGTCAGCTATAAGGATCTCATAAAGAGCCCTGGGGGATCTAAGGTTTTGTCCCCTTCCCTGAAATTCGGACAAGATAGACAAAAATGGTAAAACGTTGTTAAAGGTTGAATTCTCAAAATTTTTCTGGGGAGCATTCAGACCCCTTTTCAGAATGGTGATAATAACATTTTTAAAAGTTTGGCTGGAAAAAATAAACCTTTACAGCATGGAATGAGAAGAGAAGAAATCATTTTGGCTGTGTGTGTGGTCCCCTGGGATGAAAATCTAAATATGTGCTATTTTATTTTAAAGAATATTTGAACCCCTACACAAAAATTTCTAGATACAGGTGTGTATATCGGAGGGAGGCACACAGGAAACTGCCTCCCCTTGAACCTAATAAAAGTACTTAAAATGAGTTATAACCCTACTTTTACAGGTCAAATTTCAAAATTTTTACTGGAGGATGACCCCCCCAATGGCACCGAAAGGGGATCTTGAGTGATACTTTTTAGAAATTCTCCAAAATTTTGGCATTTTTCTCAAATATTAAAGGTGATGGTCTGAAAAAGTGCCCGTTGGAGCTGTGTTGGATCTGCACCTGGTTACTCAAGAAAACAAAATATTTAAGTTTATCAAGATTTAAATTGTGCGTAGAAATGTTTTAAACACTACAATTAGCATATGCGTGTGTTGAAGTTACTTAAGAAAAGTTTTGCCCCCCTCGAAATAAGAACTGGAGGCCCCCTTCTCAACTTTGTCCCCGGGGCCCGGGAAACTTATGGGCGGCCCTGGTTACAAGTGTTAAAAGCTATTGTTTCTTTAAGTCATCCTTTATCTTATGTATAAAGAATTTTTTTCTTTTGTACTCAACCTCATAAATATTGCAGGTTAAGTGTGCCTTCTGTGACATTGAAATCACCAAGAATCCAGTCGTTGTAACTGAACCAACAATCAAAGACTTCTGCAGTCAGTTATGTCTTCATAAACACAATGCAAAGGAACTTAGCTCTCAACTTGATAAGCAAAAAGTAAAACAAGCAACACTACAATATCAATATGAAATAACAGGCAAGTGTTGGAAAAAATATTAACTAAAACAACAATTCATAAAAACTTTTACCTTTTTTAACATGTTGGTTGTTATTTTTTAACATTTGCCATGCCAGAAATTTTTTTAAAATTTTTTGTATTCATAAAAGTATGCTATTTTGAAGAGATTTTTATTGTAGCAATAAAAGGCTTCCACATTATTTACATAATAAAATCATTTTTCATGTAAGGATTTTTTGTCTGTATCATAAATTGTTACTTTTACTGAAATTCCTGTTAACTTTTCTTTATAGGTATTTTTGATTGGGATGTATATTTGAAAGAGTGTAATGCTTCTGCAGCTCCATCAAAATGGTTTAAACAGGTAATTTTTAATTAAAATTTTAACAGTTTCTTGATATTGAAATTATCTATCTTTTACATTATTATTGCATACATACTTTAAGCACCTCCAGTTTTGATTTGCTTGATAGCTTTCTGATGTCATACAGGCCCTTAAAATAGATTGTAAATTTTGATAGGAGTTTTCAAGTTGACATAATAACAGTCTTTGCAAAAAACAAAATTGTTAAAAGGAGGGAAAGTACTAACCTCTCTCCAAAGGCTTGACAACTGGTTTTGAGAAGGGCCCATAAACATCACAGTCTATTTTCTGTGCAGTTATTATCATACTTGGATAATATAGAAGTGCATGCCAAATGTGGGAAAATTTTAGGATTTTGCAGAAAATCCTTTAAATAATTTAAGTTTTTAATAAATAAATTGATTTTATTACTGTTGTAGCTTAAAAAGCATTATCACAGTACCTAGGTAAATAATGTGACTGTAAATGTGCATTAAATAATAATTTAAAGAACTTGGGGTAGTACTTATTTAATCTGCAGAAAATATTAGAAGAAAACTTTGAGTGTGGAAATATTTTTGTTTCATCTAAGTCTGGTTATTATATGTTCCCTTAGGCTAAGATTGTTTTTTAAATGAAGTTTTTTTTATTCATCATTGAATTTAAAAGTTAAATGTATGCATGTAAATATAATTTTCTAAAACTAATTATTTTGGTTATTTTCCCTAGCATCCAGTCCCTCCAAAAAATGAATTCAAAATTGGAATGAAGCTGGAGGCCTTTGATCCTCGAAATGTTACTTCAACTTGTATAGCAACTGTAGTTGGCATTCAAGGTCCTCTATTAAGACTACGTTTGGATGGAGGCGATAACAAAAACGACTTCTGGAGACTAGTGGATTCTTCAGAAATACATCCTATTGGTTATTGCGAAAAACATGGTGGAATGTTACAGCCACCCTTAGGATTCAGAATGAATGCATCGTCCTGGCCAATGTTTTTGTTGAAGACTTTGAATGGTGCTGATATAGCACCCAAAAAGATTTTTATGAAAGTAAGTAAACATCTATCTGACAGAATGAATCTATTGAAAAATTATTAATAAAATTTTTGGCTTTACCACGGACCAAAACCTAAATTTTTGTATAATGTCCATCCTAAATGGTTAATAATAAACTAGTACCCTATCACCTCAATAATAATTAAATATAAATAAATTCTAACCTTATCAGTATAAGTTGAAACTCACAAATAAGTTTTAGTATGCAAAATACCTTTTAAAAGAAAAATTCAACTTTCTTTTTTAAAAAAAAATATTCAAAACTTAATCAATACATACTTAAAAGTTGTATGGCTTGAAAAAAATTGTAATCACTTTTTCTATTTTAGGAACCTGATTCTCCCAGACGTAATTATTTTGAAGTTGGTGTAAAATTAGAAGCTCTAGATAGGAAAAACCCTCATTTAATTTGTCCTGCTACTGTAGGAGCAGTCAAAGAAGATATGATATTTATTACATTTGATGGGTGGAGGGGAGCTTTTGATTATTGGTGCAAATTTGATTCCAGGGATATATTTCCTGTTGGATGGTGCAAAGCGAGTGGACACCCATTACAGTTTCCTGGAAATAAAGGTAAGAAAATAATTACCATCTCATTAGTTCCAACCATGGATATAGGTTTAATCTCTCTCTAGAAATAGGTATTAGCCTTTCTGATTTTGTTTATGGAGAAATGAAAGACCTACTGAAGTATAGTTATCAATGACTGTCACTGTTCAGTTTAATCCTTCATTTGCAAAATCGTTTTCCTTCATTGTTTCTTTCTTGTAATTGTTCTTATAGTTTCTAATTCGGTTAACATTTTCTGCATTGCAATTATTTCATCTAGATTCAAAAAATTATAATTAAATGATTTATATCTTAAAAAGTTTATGTTTGAGATAAGGTTTTGTATTAAATTTTGATTGTTACCTAAAAGGAGTAATGGGTAGATATTGAATTGAAAATAACAAAGCAAATATCAAAGAAATTAAAGTATGTTAATTTTATTTAAGGGATTCTGTTTTTAACAAAAACTGATATCGAAGAATTAATGTATGAAATTGATGTCAAATAAAATATTTTTTTTTTTATTTTATACCAAAAGTACCTCCAGAAAAGCTTGATTCATAGATTTCTTCATTATTGTACTGAAATTAATGTGAAACTTGTGTTTTCCTTCTTCATAATACATTTTTTTTTCAGCCAGTGCAAGTGGTAAATGTAAAATAAAAGTGCCAGTACCATCACTGAATCCAGTCGCACCTCCAGCCATGAAACAGCCACTCGCGCCTGTGGTTGCAAAACCCCCTTCTCCTTCTCCTGCATCTTCTCAAACTCCTAGTACTAGGTCTAGATTGAATGTTTCTAATGGTACACAGTTAAGTTCTGAAAAATTGCAAGTACAATCATCACCTCAACAAGTAGCCTCCAGTTCAGAAAATGAAGCCCTTCCTTTTGAAGAAGAAATTAAGCCTCCATCGCAAGTCCTTATCACTGAGCCTGACACCAGCTCAGTATCTAAATCTTCTACTTCAGGTATTGTTAAATTTTTTTAAAGATCATCTGAACCCTTAAATTTGCTACATAGCTTGAATTTTAGTCCTTTTTTCTATTAAAAACTACTTGCATCTTATCACATATTCTTTTGAATTTCTACTGTAGAGTTCTTTACTGTTTTTTTTTTTTTTTTAAATTTAATTTTATAGTTTTTAATTATCTCTAAAGCAATATTTCATTTATATTGAGGCTTTACAAGATTAATATGCAGTTGAACCCTCTTACAGCAAACTTGGATGTAATGAAAACCTGGCTTTAGAATGTGAATTAGAATCATTTAAGCGGAATACAATTTTAGAAGTTAGCTTTTTACGAGCAAAAACGATATCTAACCTTTGGTTCTAATATTAGTATCTGCTTTAAACTAATGCAATACCAATAAAATATAACTTTTTTACTACATGAAATATAAATAGTATGTGGTTTATATCTTTTATTATCATGTCTTGAAAAGTTAGAAACTTTGTAAATTTTAAAAGGTGTATCATAAACAATAGAATTTTTATTAGAATATTTGGCCCGTTATAGCATTCAAATTTAGTGAGTGAAATGTAGTAATCCCATCGCATATATTATAATTGGGTTCAACTGTAATTAACTTGATTGTTACAAGTTTGCTTGATTGTTACAAGTTTGAATTAAAATAGTTATGTTCTATTTTTCTGTTAAAGTGAAACAATTCCAACTTTTTTTTTTTTTTTACTTTCTAGTTTGTGCATATATAAACCATGGTTGCACTAGCGGTCCTTATCTCAACCAGCAAAGAATCACTGGCTTACCTTTAAAGTATGGGCCAGGTTCATTGAATAGAGTGCTTAGGGAAGCTGTACAAACGTTCATTGACTGTGCAGAAAATGAAAAAAATGTGTTCAGTTTGTTAAAACAAGGAGATGGAAAGGTTATCATAACAGGTAGATATTTCCTTTTTAGTATTTTCTTAGGTGTTTGGTATTGGTCACCTTAAAAGTTCTAATAACTTCATATGTTTTTTGTGTGACTCATGTTTTGTTAATTTTACAGCCAACTTTGATGGAAAAACTCATACGTGTCGTTTACCACCTGTTGACAAAGTAACATCCTTTTGGAATTACCTTGAAGGACTTTTTGAGGACCTCATGTGTTGTGAAAACTTTTACACTAGTCAACCTCTTGAAGGTGGATGCACAAAATGTGCTAATAAAGGACCTTTAAGACGAGGTATTTAATGAATCTCTAAAATATGAAATTAATGAATTGAGTAGTGTGTACTTTTTCTTGTTTATACTAATATTGATTATCTTGTTTCTGTTTTCCGACAAGTAATAGTACTTTGAAACAGTTCTTCACCAACAAATTTGTTGCATTCATAGCACATCTCATTGTAGGCATTCTACATACTTGCCAACTCTCCGGATTTTGGCGGGAGACTCCGGATTTTCGCTCTCTCCTCCCGCCCTCCGGATTTTCCCCGAAAATCTCCCGCTTTCTCGGTTTTCTCCCGCTTTTTTTCGGAATTCCTGGTTTTTTCGAATTATGCATAAGGAAAATGTGAAATGTGTGGAAAATAACCATAAGATTTCTGTAGTACAGAATGATCAGACGGTAATTAATGCTGAATGCCTTTTTACAGCATTCTTATTGGAGCATAATTTACCGATCAGTGTGGCGGACCATTCCGGAGCTCTCTTCAGAAAAATGTTCCCGGACAGTGCGATTGCGAAAACGTATGGTTGTGTGGTTTTAAAACGGTTAAATTTTTATTTTGAGCACATATTATCTTTTAATAATTGGATTGCGATGGGCTATACATCGATAAAAATTTCTCCCGATTTCTATGGAAAATCTCCTGATTTTTGACTTTCAGAGGTTGGCAAGTCTGCATTCTATGTAAGGACTGAACACCAAATTTCTGCATTGTGTACATTACATTCACCAATGGGATGAAAATTGTATAAAAACTTCCTTTAAGCTCCCAATATTTAAAATGAATGATAACTAAACTTTCATGTATGAATCTCCTGAAAGTTAGATGGAAAGAAAAGTTAATGGGAAAAGTAAAACAGCTAATATTGAACTAAGTTACTCTAAGTTGAAGAATGCTGTTGCAATGCTAAAGGAATTTATTTACTGTTTGATTTTAATCTAAAGCATACTTAATTGGGAAAATGAATACTCTATCCAGATTAATAATGAGAAATTTTCATAGCCGGTTAAATACATTGTTTATTAATTAAACTTTCGAGCTTTTAAGCTATGGTCAAAAAAGATTAAAAATTAAAAAGTTAAAAATCAATTAAAATCTAGACGTTTCATCCGAGCTTCGCCGGACATCATCAGTAGAAGGCGTCGATGAAATGGAAGATCGTGAGGAAAGCGTCCTGCATCTACGCAGTATACCAAACCAAGTCTTATCGATTTTCGTTGTTTCTTCTTTGCGGTTGAAATTATTTTCATGTTTGTAAATCTCAATGGCTTCGTGGCAGAGGCGGGTGTAATAATGCCTAGTGGTGTTTAGCGCCGCTGTGTCTTCAAACCTAATGTTGTGGCCAGTCAAGTTCACTACTTTTTAATTTTTAATCTTTTTTGACCATAGCTTAAAAGCTCGAAAGTTTAATTAATAAACAATGTACTCTATCCAGAGATTTGAATTCTCTTGATCTAAGAACTAATTAGTAGAAAAATTAATTAATTGTTACCTGTCCTTATTCCATCTTGTTTTTCTAGCTTCAGATGATTGCTCTCCATCTCCATCACAGTCTGAAATGTCTGGATTTGAGAAACGAAGATGTGATTCATCTGAAAATAATTCTAGAAATTCATCATTAAAACCAATGAAAAAAATAAAGTTGTTTAATTCTACAGATAATGAAGGTTAGAATAAACATTTAATGGTTTATGTATTCAAATGTTCTAAAAATATCAATATCATAAGATACGGTTTGATTCACATTTTTAAAATTCCTTTGTTAAAAATGTGCACACCATTCAACCTGATATTGAATTCTTATTAACCATTAATTGATAATCCCTTCTCACAACATTTATTTCATTTTCCTTGTTAGACACATCTCATTTAGTGACTACATTTTTATATTTAAATGCTGCTTGAGCACATCTTTTTCTTTTCCTGGCTACTTGTGATTCATGAACCATTTGTCAGTGAACCAACTCTCAAAAAAGAGTTAATTTAAAGTTTTTAAAAAGCACACCTTTAATAGCTTTTTAAGTGTGCCCTACTCTAAATCTAGACAGTACAAGATGCAGTTATCTTTTATAATAAAATAATTAACAAAAGATTTAGCTCTCTGCATTCATTAAACAATCATCTGGGTTTATTCCTATTTTAAGGTAGTTAAATCTTTAGATTAAAATTGTCTGAACCTCTCTCTTTGCACTCTAACAATTTCAGATTCAATTTATTGGTTCTCATATTAAAAGAAAAAAAAACTATTGTTTTATTTATATTTTCAGAGTGCCTTGTTTCCTCAATGGTTGAGGAAAAAAGTTGTGTTCTCAAGCCTGTGGAATGGACTATTGATGAAGTCATTAATCATATTTGTTCTGTTGATCAAAATTTGATTGCACATGCTGATCTGTTTCGAAAACATGTTAGTATTATCAGTATTTCTACAAATGCATTTTTTATGAGAGTAAAAATGACATATGAGAGTAATAATCATAACTTTGTTTTCCTTGTTTTCAGGAGATCGATGGAAAAGCTCTCCTTTTACTGAACAGTGATATGATGATGAAGTATATGGGTTTGAAACTCGGCCCAGCGCTTAAAATTTGTAATTTAATTGAAAAACTCAAAATGAAAAGGTTTTACTGATTTACCATAACTTCAATTTAATTAGTAATGATTATGTATAAATTAATAATTTAACTTTTTGGTTAAAATTACTGTAAAAACAAATGTTTTTAATATTCTTTTCCTTCTGTTAATCTTTCTGACTTTATTAAGTTACTTTTTATGTATGATATGGTAGGTTAGTGAAAATATTTAATAAAGATGATTAACTCTAAATAGATAAAGCCAACTAGATAATACCTAGCTTGGTAAACACAGTCTGAATCACTCTCAAAAGTCGTAAATCTCCCATTAATGATGACAATTCCATTCAGTTCCCTTTTTATAAGCTGCCATAATTCCTGTATAAAAATTCTCAGGCAGAGCAGAGTAGTATTGAAACCTAACTACGAGCATTCGAGAAATCAGATTATTGTGTTCCATCCTTTACACGTGAAGTTGTTGACATTTTGCAATGTTAACTAATACAAAGTTCTTCTTGAAACCAGAACATTGATCCTTTAAAATACAGAATTCCTAAAAAACACAACCCGTTTTAAAAAACAGGACGTGTCCTTGATAATTTTCTCAAACTTATTGATGATACAGTAGAACCTCTTTATAACGGCTCATTCATTTCAACAACAGGTAGATAACTTATAATGCCGTAAATCCGTTTTTTTTAACAGTATAAATCCCGAAATTCTGTGTTTCATCGAAATTTTTGAAAATATCGAGCTATACAATAAAGTGCGAAATTGGTCCAATTAAAAAATCAGTGTAGAGCTGCACTATTCACAATGAATTATGAAGAATCTGGACCCAACATTGGTTCAAAGTGCGAGTTCATAGTAGCTACGTCAGTCTGAAAGAAAATTTTTGCCCCTATTGCTTCGATCAAGGCGCATTTACATGCAGCTGTAGTTAATACATTCCCATCCTGTCACATCGGACGCGACCCTATGTTGTTGGTCTTGTAAGGGATATATCGATGTTCTACTGTATTACTCATCGCCTTGTTGATTAAGTTAATATAAAATACCAAAATCACCCCCCCCCCAAAAAAAAAAAAAAAAATATAACTGTAACTAAATTTAAATACTAGCTAGTCTAAAAAGAAGAAAAAACACACTAGACATAATATGAAAGCTTATCTAATTTATAAACACTTGAAAAAAAATTTTGTGAAACTTTTCTTTGGATTCATTTAATTGCTCTCTACCCAGTAACTGTCTTCAAATTAAAACAAGTTTTAATTATTCTTAGAAGAAACTACAGCGGATTTTCCAGTAAACTAACTTTTGAATAAACTGTTAATGTAAATACAGTGTACTTAAAATATTCTGAAAGCATAGAAAGATAGTTTTTGTGAGTTTTCAAGATAACAAGGAACTCCTAAAATGTTAATAGATGTATAAATATATATTCTTAGTTTCATAGCATATCTTTCATTGTGTTTTTATTAAAATTTCCTATTTTGTATACTTCTTTTAAATGTTGTTTACAAAATTGAGGCTGCAATGTTAAAATCATAGAAATTTAATGTTTTTTTTTCTCCCAACTGCTTTTAAATTCCCCATCCTCTTTCAACCTGCAGTGAGTTCAGCTTTTGCATTAATGCACTGTTCTCATTTCAGAAGTTTTCGTTAAAACCAAAGATTTTAAGATTTTTAATGGCTGATTTCTTTAATTTCCTAAATGCACTGTTCTTTCTGTCCATAAAGTCAATTTTATTTTTGTGAAAAAATTTATATTTTGGCACAATTTTTCTTCATATTCAATTGTTAATTAAATTATTGCCAAAGATGCACATTAAATGATATTTTTAAAATATTTTAAATTAACTTGCTACTTTTTTTCCAGATTGGATCATGAATTACAAGATAATTGAAATTCATTTAGATCCAAAATAATACATAGAAAGTGATCCTAAATATATTTTTGGATGGAATCCTAGTCATCAACCTAAGATAGCTTTCAATCTCATCAACTTAAGATAATTTTGCTGATATTGGCACTGGTATGTATAGCAATTATTGAATGAAACAATTGATAATGAATTGATACGGAACTTTATCCCTCCAAACCATAAAATGCATTTTACTCTTATTTTTGTTATACCTTGTTTTGTGTAGTTACGTTCCTTTTTGTTTGTTTAAAAGTCAGTTTTGTCATAGGTATAAACATTATTCTTGTGATGTAAGACAGTATTTGTGATGGTTCTTATGAAGACTATATAAATATGTATATATATCATGAATATATTGGTGATGTGCTCTGGGGAGAAAGAACATAATTGTTTTGCTTCATTGGCCATTGAACAACTGTTTAACCATTGGCTCATAGAAATATATTTATACACATTATTACAGCATCCACATGTATCTGTCATACGTTCATTAATAGCATTATATAATATGTAGCTTTTCGTTTGATGGATAAGCAGTTAAGAACTAATTGGTCAAATATTTTTCTCTGAGCATATTTTTGAAACAACTGGTACAATATTTTTAATACATATGTATATATATTGACTTTATTTAAGTACTTCACTCCTATAAGTATTAAATACTTTTTCTGCTATAAGTAGAATGATTAACATCTATATTTAAAAGATCTGAATCTTCATCATTATTTAAAATAGTTAATTATACATTTTGTTTCAAATAAAAATAAAGCTCCTCTAATATAGTTAATATTACCACCTGTATGGATATATTTGTCTGAACTTAACTCGGATACTTTATCATAGTTACTGCTTCTTTTGTAAACGAAAGATATTTAGAAAGGTATTAGGTTTCTTATTTATGTTTGACTTGTTTTTTTTTTACATCTGTGCCATTTTACATTATTGAAAATTTTGTTAATATATTTTCAAAAACATTAGATAAACTATTTCCTCATTAATGTATAAGTAATATTGAGATTTCTCTTTCTTACTTAACTGTTTAACATTTATAGACTAGTATGCTGAAGAAATATGACAAGCTTTCTATGTTTTCAATTAGTGAGTTCATAATACTCTAGAACCTCTTTACAATGACCCACCGATATAGCGACCCCTACTTTACAATTACCAATAACTATATATATATATGTTTACAATGACCTACTTTACAAAAGCATATTGATTGTTTTATCCCATAATTATTTTATTTGTTATTATGTCCTTTTACATTTTGTCCTTTTAATGATAATGAGCAACAACCCTATTGTTGCTCCAGGGGTCACTATTGAGGTTCTTTTGTATTTCAATTAAGTGAAAAGTCAAAAGTCCTCATCATTCCCACTTAGACTAATTTTATGGAGGTTTTAGTTACATCTTGCTGTCTCTTCCACATACTAAGATCAGGATTTAAGCACCCTGGAAAAACTCCTGAATTTAGCTTTCATTTTTATCAGCTTTCATTCAAAGCCCTTTAAAGCTCCTGAAAATGATGGTTTCTTTAACAGCATAATATTTGAGCAATGAATATCCTTTTTCTTTGCATATCAACTGAGAGTGCAGAGCATATGTGTGAAGTCACCACAGAAGCTCTTTTAAAAAGTGTTTGAAATGAATAACATTTTAAAATTCTATTTGGTTTCATTCTCTTTTTGGGTTGTAAATTTAATTAATTTTATCAAGTAGATAGATAAAATCTGTCCCCATGACTTTCTGAAAATATTGAATTGTACTCTGGAAAAACTCCTGAATTTTACTATCTTAAAAAGTGTATAAACCCTGAAGGATAAATTAATGCAAGCTTTGCCACTATTGGAAGTATGTCTCTATTAGTATTTTAAAAAGACAGAAGGACATGATTAAAAACCCATAAAATTTTAAGCTTAAATGTGGATTCAACAATGGGAACCTTTGATGCCTCACGTATAAAACATTCTAGGTATTTACCAGTTATTAGCTCTTCGAAGTTCTCTTCGTTTTCAATATTGAATGTTTATCTTAAATGGAGTACTGAATACACTTTTGCTTGTTGTGACATCAAGAAGATTGGGATAGTGTGTTCAAAGCCAACTTTATTTCTGTGATTATGCATAGCAACATGGTTAATTCATTGAAAATACAGCCTTTTGGGAGACAAGAATATTAGCAATGAGTATTGTCTTTATAAGCATATCTATAACATTGATATAGCCTGCAATATCTAGTGAAAGGGCTTTCAAGGGTTGCCAACTTATGCTTCCACCCCTTGTAGCTTAAGTTCATCTGCTGTACCCTTAAGCATTTTATGCAGGACTAGATGGTTGAATTTAGATCTGTGGGTGCACCAGATGTAGTCTGGGTTTGGGGAAAAGCATGGGGTGCCAATCCCTAACAACACATCTTTCAAAACCTATTTCACTCCATTCCACATGTGTTGCAGCAATTATTTACAACCATTGTGGTATTCATTACAGATTTTCTTGTCTTTTATAATACACAGAAGGTAGTGCTTTCAATGAATTAACCATGGAAATAAATTGGGATTTCTTGTCCCTTTTTTTCTTGTTGCATTTTGAATAACCAGCAGTGTAGTATCTGCTCAATTCAGGGCAGAATGAAATAGTACAATAAAGAGCAATATGTGAGGTAGATTCAAGGATCAAAAAGTATTTTCCCATTATTGGTCATCTGAAAAACAGGCAAGTTTTTTAGAAAGCCTTGCATTTTTTTAATATTTTTTAAACTAATTTTTACTGCACAGTAATTGAATTTTCTAAAACTTAACCGTGTTTTAAAATATTTATGCAAAGGAATTATTTTTCCATTACCTAGTACAGCAGGAATGAAAACTTTAATTATACAATGTATACTTTTTGTCAAGATTCTTTATTCATTCTTTTCATAGAATTTGTAAACATCACCTCATATATTGCATATATGTTTGTTTCTTTACTTCAATTTTTACCCTATTTTCTGTATATAACTCTACATGATTGTCTAGTTTCGATATTTAACTAGTTAGTTGACTTCTGAATTCGAGACTTAAAATTTACTCTGTTATAGTAACTAAGTTACAGGGCTGGAGCCTTGAGTGTTCTTTTGTAAATTCTATAAATAAGACATTTTTTTTGTTTAAGTAGCTATGATTTATCCATTTTACAGACTACTGTGTTGATAAGAATGAATATTTGCTATCTGATGTGGTCAATTTTATTTATAATTTTCAATAATAAGTCATCCAAGGGCATGCATATTAGGGTGTATCGAAAAAAACATTTTTTTAGATTTTGATGATGTGCTAGTGCAGAAAAATTGTCTAAGGTGGCAGAAGGCACATGTGATTTTTTTTTCAGAATTTCCGAATGACATCTTTAGGTGCCAAATTGGCTCTGAATGTTTTAAATTCTATCCTATGGAGCGTGCAACACACGTAAGCCTGAAAAGAGGCTTTTCGCCCCTTATTCCCATTCTAATCGCACTGCAAATGTCTTCACCCTACTTATAGACCTTATATGATGTATGCTATCCAAAAAAAACTTAAATATAACAGCCTAAATATATATATATATATATTATGTTGATTATGGGAGTAAGATAATTGTGTCTTGTTCAAGTTTGATCCCATAATTAACATAATATATAGATTAAAGCTGTGACATGCCGATGTGGCACCTAAAGACATCATCCAAAAATTATGAAAAAATCACAGGTGCCTTCTCCTACCTTTGACAACTTTTCTGCACCAGTGCATCATCAAAATTCCATAAAAGGCTGACCAAGATCCTTATGAAATAAAATGTTTAAGAAAGTTTATTTTCGTAGTGTAAAATTTTATCAAAATTCTTTATCTTTGAATTTGGGGTTTCTTCATAAAAAATGAATCAGTGTAATTGAAAATTAAAGTATATAACCAACTATTTTTTTTTCTATTTGTTATTCAGTTCTATTCTAATTCTGTTGCTTTTTCTAGAAAACACTTCTTAACTAATAACATTATTCAAAGTCTAATTTATTATCTTATCTTAAAATATATGAAAATATTCATTAGGCCCTGGTGATGACCCATGACTTATTTTATATATCATCACTTGACTGTTCTTAGGAAGTCCCATTCACTTTCTGGTGTAAATTAAATGTTCATTACTCGCAAAACTCTGCATCATCAAGAATTAATAGTGTTTTAAGTTAATTTATTCCCTTGTATATCCAGCTGCTGCTTTATGTTTGACAAATGGTTTGTTTTTAATTGTAATGTATAAACTTTTACAATTTGTTTATTTTGAATTATGTTTACTTAATAAACTATTTTTCCTTAAAATGTATTGTGATTTATATCACCTTTTCCTCCAACATTTTTGTCCAATTTTTTAAGTTGCTATTTTTTATGAAAGTAGAGCTATACACCAATAGGAAAATCCAGGATTTATGAAAAATCTGATAACATTGAGAAAAGATGAAGTCATTCAATCCAGTGTATGTTTACCCTTATTAACTAGGCTAGGCATGTGCTCTCAACCCCTTCCTTCATTTGCTACTGTATGCACAGTTTAACATTGGCACTAAAATACTTCATTTGTCATAAGTTTTTATGATAAACTGGTTTTAGCACAAAAAAATGCACTCTTACAGCTGTATTCAGTCGATGTTAAATCCTTGGTCAAAGAAGGATTCCACCAATCAGAATCAGTAAAAATCTAATTTTTCATTCTTTAGATGCTGGTTAACACTGACTGATGGCTGTGAATATGACTGTTAGTGTCTTAGCCATAGTCTAATTTGAGAAGATTTTAGGACAGAAAAATCTTTACATTTCTCGAGTATTTTAAGTTTAAATTACTTAAATTAAACCTTAGTTACTGGCACTGGGGAATTTTGTTCAATATTAAAGCCTTTAAAGATGCTGTTTTATTTATGTTTTACCCTTAAACTTTTTCTTCCAGCAAACCTATGGTTATAAAGGTTTTTGTTCTTCTCTTGTGAAATTAGGAGTTTGAATTAAATTTTTGAAAAGTTTTATTTTTAAAGTTAACGTTTTTGTTCTTCTCTTGTGAAATTAGGAGTTTGAATTAAATTTTTATGTTAAGTAGTCTGGTGAACGGAAGGCACAAGAAATTGTCTTTGTGATGCATTTCAAACCTTTAAAATATAGTTTTTTTAACCTTTGTCACATGGGCGTCATTTAAGGGGGCAGGGGGGGGGGCAACTTCCCCCCAAGGTTTTCACTACTATGTGAATAATAGTTGCAAGTCCCTTGGAAATTCTATAACTCCCATACCCTATTCGCACTGCACCTAAAGGGCCCTTTATAGCATTGAGCACTTTACCGGATAGGGCCCTTTCGTGCAAACGGCGTTCGCACTGGTAAGGGGCAAATGACCGAGATTGGATTCGCTTTTACACTTTTTATCGTCCGTTAAATAGTTCCAAAAATTCTAGAACAGATACTCATTTTTAAAAAACACTTTCATTATTTAAAATATCATGAAAGAAATAGACATCTAGTGCCAGAAACATTTTGTAAAATCAAGTGTATAATTATTTATTGGTGCGTGTGACAGATGGCAGCACAAGCACACACTTCCAAATAATTATACATTACACTTTCTATTTCTAATACTTTCACAAAAAAATAATGACCGGAGACTTTTTTGATAATAAGTAGCTGTTCTAGTGTTTGTGGAACTATTTAAAGGACCGCAAAAATGCAAAAGCAATCAGCATAGATTCGAATCTCGCCGCCATCTTTGTTGCGTTAAGGGCCCTTTGGAGTGGATGGGGTGATTTTCGACCACCCTTTAGGATGGGACGCTTCTGGCTCCGCTAAAGGGTGGTTCGACGCCGATAGAGGGCGGAGCGGAAAATAAAGGGCCCCTTATCCAGGGTTGGCAAAAACCCGGGTTTTTTTGAAAAAACCCAAGTGGGTTGGGTTTTTTCGGGTTTTTTCAATAAAACCCTGAAAAAACCCATATAAAACTGGGTTTTTTCAGAAAAAGTGTGGGTTTTTTCAAAATTAAGTGGTTTTCTTCTATATCGTAAGTGGGTTTTTTCAAATTTTAGTGAGTTCTTTCTATGTTAAATGTTTTCTGTCAAAATAGTATCAGTTTTTCCATAGTTAAGTGGGTTTTTTCAAAGTTCGTCAGTTTTCTAAAAAATAATGTTTTTATTTTTATTTTAAAGTGTTCATTTACCAATGCTATGAGATCAAATGTAACAATAAGCTTAGGAGTAATTTTTTCTCAAATTTTTCTTATTATGTTAAGTTTCACTTTTATTAAAGTTTCTCTATTAATTATGATTTATATTCTTTACATATGTTAATAAAAAGAGTATAAATAGTAAAATTAAGATTTATAATTTTTAAATTTAATTACATACTATTCAATTTAACTGGATGATAATTGTAATATAAATTATAAATATCACCCTACCTGATCACATTTGGGTCCTCGTAGTTGAAGAAACTAGCATTGATATTTAGTTACTTTACTACGAACTTAAACGATTGAAAACCATATCAAAATTTAAGAAAAAGAGCGAACCTCATCTGCCCTTGAGGCATCTGATATCCTTCCTTCCCTACTTCTACGAAACTGGTCACATGGTCACCCCACCCTCTATGACTCAGACCAATCACAAACTTTTAAAAGATTGGAAAGAAAAGAAATAAGAAACAGCAGATGTTTACCCGCTTTTATTTCAATAATAGCAAAGCCAAATCACAACTCTTTTTTTCTGGTAGACTGCATTTTTTAAAATCTCGTGTTTCTCGTGGATAAATAATTTCAAAATTCAACCAAAAATAAATTTCTCAAAGAAAAACTGAACTAGGAAAAAAATTAAAAGCATCATTTTTCACAAGGAAAGTTTCAATGATAGGTTAGTGTTCATGGAGAACAATGAATTACAGAAATCTAAGCATTACTAAAGATTTCATACAAAAAAAGAACAAAGGGGGAGGGTCTGACAGGTTTCTTATGTAATTCTGAGAGGGGGTTTGCGGTTTGCTTATTTTTGCTGACAAGGGGGAGGGGGTAAAAAATAACCAAAAACTTGCTTACGTAATATTTGAACAGCCCCACAGTAAAAATATTTCCTGAAAACTTAACTTTATCTGAGTAATCGATTTGAACTGGCTAAATTTTTAGTGCTAATGTTAAATTTAAGGCCAATTTTGCAACAATTTTTTTAATTATTTCGACGTTGCATTCTAATAGGAAACTAGTGTCACCAGAACCAGAACCCTATAAAAATTTTAGTCTCGAATGCCGTATGGGATCTGCAGGGCTTTTATTGACCTCGCGTGTGTATTAGGGGGGGATTGCGCATTGGGTAGCTTTAAGCAAAAAGGTTGGATTTAAACGATTTTCACCGGGTAAATGACCTTTTCCTTAAAGTGTGTCTTTTCATATTATAGAATATGGAATTTGAAGATGGTTGAAGAATAATTAAGGGGTCTATAGCCGTGCGTAATATGTCCGTATTTTTCATTTTAGACCCATTTACCTCAATTAAATAATTTTTTCGGTGACATATTCTTAAAGAGGATTTAAAAATATACATCCTTAAGAATTTCCGTGCCATTTCATGCATATGAAGTGGGTTATTCGAGTTGTGGAAAAAAGTTTGGATATCGAGTCAAAAACACAAGTCTAATAAAAGCATGTTAACTGATATTAATTATTCAAGTAAATTTTTTCTGAAATTTTTATATTGTATTTGACCAATAGGGTAAGCTTTTTCCTGAAATTCTGGTAGCCATGGTGATTCTTACGTCTTCCAGGAATTTATAAACACAAAAGAAGCCTACTGGTTCTTTATGAGAATAACTCTGCTTTTTGGCTAAGTTGGGCAGACAAAGAAGAAAGGGAATTTCTTTTATTTCTACCAAAGTTTTGATATCACTTTCGTGATTTTTCACTATGTTTGCCTCTTATAGGTGCGTTACAAAAAGACATTAATATTGGAGGGGGCGTTTGAAATTTATTTTTCCCGCCCAAAATAAATTATTTTCCGGTTCAGAAAAATCATGTTTTCTAATACATAAGTACGAGTAGTTTACGGATATAGTTTGCATTAAGCAATGCGACGATGCGTTCGGGAGATATCTTTAAAAAAAGTCTTGGAAAAACAAAACATTGGATTTTCTGGATCGCGCAATTTTTATACCATCCACTACCTTTTTATACCATCCACTCCTTTTCAAAATAATTCTGAAAATATAAATTACTAATTATAGTAATTTATATTTAAGCTTTTCTCCAAACAGAACAGACAAAAATTCATTTTAATTTAGTTATGTTAATTTTTAGCTGCAAGGAGTTTTTTTTTTGTAAATGGAGGTTCATAAACCTTATATCGGTCAACCTTGATTTAATGACTCTATTTTATAGTTTTTATTTTCCTTTCGTGTTCTGACGGTACGTTAGAAAATAATTCAATTTCATTCAGAACATTAATCATTACATAACGATAAAAATTAATTAATGGGTATATTTATTTGATAAAATCAAACACCATCTATATCATTGTGAGTAAAAAAAGAATGGAAAGTCTTCACAGTTCGCATTTCAAATGGGAAAGAACGGCGCCAAAAGCTGTTAATATTTTTACAAAGACTGAAAGAAAGGTTTAATGGATTAACAACTGCTTGTATTTTTTCCCTTAAAATGAAGTAGTATAATAGATCAAGGTTGATCGGTAGTCAATGAGCTGAATATTTAATTTACAGTCACAAAGAAGAAAAAAAGAAATTGACAGTAAAAAAAAAATCACACATGTCTTGTCTAACATTACTAAAATCATCTGCATAAAAATCAAAATTTCCATAATCTCAAACCGTTGAACATAGAAATGTTCGGTAAAGGTTATGGAAACATTCCAGCTGTCAATCCAGATGGCCCAAACTGAAATTTGTTGGTTAATTAAGGCATTTCCGTTCTAAAATATTGTCATTTATGCAGTTCGCTGGCATCATCCAATAACCTATCTTTGATTTGAGGAATATACAGTACGAGACGACCATTAACATTGCATTTTAATAAGCTGTTAGAGAAAAAGCAGGTGTTCCGAAGACTACTCACAAGAAGACCTATATGTATTTTTTTATTATTTTACTCTAATGCTATCAACATCAAGAGAAACTTGAGAAGTGCTCCACTCGCTCTACCCTTAGCTCACAGCCAATGCAGCAGGTGTGGTTGTAACAGAATATTTTCTCTCAGTAATGAAAATAATTTTTATTTTGATAACATGAGAGTAAAAGGATTACTACTCGCAGTGTCATTGATGTTCCCAGGGAAACCTCAACAAAATGTACTATATAATTAAACAATTTGGATTTCATCCTATAAAACCGTTCCTTCATTTTGGGAAAAATCCGTTTAATTTTTAAACGCACTTAATTAAAAGAAAACGTTCTAAACCAAGAAAAAAATATTCAATCATGAAAGAACCTATTTAACTTTGAAAAAAACCACTCATATTTTTAAAATCCACCTTATTATTTGGGGGAAAAACATTCAATAATGAAAAAACCCTCTGAATTATAAAAGAATATATTTACTTTGAAAAAAAAAATCCACTTAAATTTTAAAAATATCCTAAGTTTTGAAAAAACCCATTCAATATTGAAAGCAATTTATCTAACTTTGAAAAAACCCACTGAAATTTTAAAAACTTCCTAAGCTTTGAAAAAACCCACTTAAATTTTAAAAATATCCTCAGCTTTGAAAAACCCCACTGAAATTTTAAAAATATCCTAAGCTTTGAAAAAACCCATTCAATATTAAAAGAAATCTATTTAACTTAAAAAAAACACTGTGAAATTTTAAAAAAAGGCCTCCTTAATTTTTTATAACTAACTATAAGTTTAAACTTTAAACGTCCTAAATTTTGAAAAAAACCCATTCAATAATGAAAAAAATACCCATAATTTTTTAAACATGGTTTAAATTTTGGAAAAACCCACTCAACTGTAGCTCTGGGTATGTTATTTCGTAAAACTGCCAAAATCTTGATTTTTCTTGAAAAAACCCAAAAATGGGTCCAAAATGAGGGTTTTTTCAGGTGGGTTTTTTTGAAAAAACCCATTGGGTCCAACCCAATTGGGTCCAATCAAGCCAACCCTGCCCTTATCCGTGCAGTGCGAATAGGGAGCATCGAGTGTAACCCGAAAAGTCTCAAAAACACTACTTTAGAGGGTCGGATTTAAAAAAAATTCTGGGTGAGAACCCCCAGCTCCCCTCGAAATTTTGAAGTCTGTTATACTGTGTTTTTCCCTTGAAAATTCTGCTGCTTACCAGTTCCCTTTGGGTGTTCCTAAAGTGTTCGAAAAGGAGATAAAACACTAGTTTAAAAGACTATTTTTAAAACATTTTCAGGGGGAGGACCTCCAGCCCCCATTGAAACTTTGACGTTTATTTATAAATTGTTTACCTAGAAAATTTTATGGTTTACAAGGAACTGTTCTTATCGTTAAAAATAAGTTCACTGTTAAAAATAAGTTTTTGTCCATTTTGAAGATGACCTCTTCAGGACAAAAACTTAACTCAGTTTTTATTAGTAAGGAAGAACATAATATTGGGGCACTGGGATTCTATTTCTACCCCCAACCGTTTGTTCACAGTAATGGTAACCTATCTTTCATTGCTCTTGACAACTTTTGTCCGACACAACCGCCTCAGGATTGCTTAGGAGCGCCCCCCTTTCCATCTGAATTGTCTTTGGGTACTCTACAACGTCTAGCATTTTTGCCCATAAGTTTTGAGCCACCCTGGACCCTGTATAATTAATGATAGTAAAGTTAGTGAAATAAAATTAAAATATATTTAGAATAGATTAAAAAACTGATTAAATTTCTTCTGCCCAAAGTATTACCGTGTTTTCAGTACAATATCTCTATCAGTATTTAGACCAAAATGCGCAAGCTATGAAGAATAAAATCGGTTGCAGGAACGGATGATGTAGTTGGTTGATGCATTGGTATTCCGTTGCAGGTTCACAGTTCGATCCTCTGAGTTTTTTTAAATGGTGAAGTATCAACTTCAAATTAATTAGAACAACATATCTGTTGCAGGAACCGATTTTTTGGGTAGTTTATAAAATTCTCAGTAGCATGTGATCGATTGGCCTAGTGTTCGGGAGCGTATTGCATCGAGTCGGAAGGTCCTGGGATCAAACCCCGCCTTTTACCGTGCGGTATTTTTGTAATTTTTTAAACTAAATATTAACTTTAAATTGATGAGGTAAAGTGGTGGGTGCAGGAACGAATGGCAAGGTTGGTTAATGCACTGTAATCCCGTTCTTCGGGTTCACGGATCTGTCCTATGGATTTTTTTTTACATGGTGAAGTATCCAACTTCAAATTATTTAAAAGAACCTGCCGGTGGTACTACCGGATGGCCCGGTTGGTTGATACACTGGTATTCAGTACTGTATGTTCACGGTTCGGTCCTCTAGAATATTTTTTTAAATGGTGAAATATCAACTTTAAATTGCGTAGAAGAACTAAGCAGTATTAACTTATGTGCAATAGACGCTGCGCAGCAGCTTAACTATCCATCACACGATGCTGGCGCCATCTATACTATTGAAAGTAAAATAAAATATTAAACAACATGGTGGAATATCAACTTTAAATTAATTAGAAGAACTGACTAGTTGCAGGAACGGATGGCTTGGTGGGTTCGCCCGCCAGTATCCCATCCAAAAGGCCCTCAGATCGAATCTGAGCCTTCTCAGCGGGTATAGCACTCGGAAATAAATACAGTTGGGTATTTATAAATTTAGTTCCTGCCTATTCAAGGGGGGTCTTAACGATTTTTTTTTAAACTCTTAACTGTAACCGTAACGGTCAGATTCTTTAAAAATAATACTATTTTTCTAAGATTTTTATGTTTATTTGACATAATTCAAGACTTTCCCCTTTTGCTTCGACGGAAACTAATGAATTTAATTAATGAATCCTTAAAAAATCTTGATTGTTATATTAGGGTTTTCCATCCCGAACCCCACCAACCAGCCCCGGGGCTTCAATTTACCTTGATAATTTTTTCTTAATTTTTTAAGTGGTAACTTCAGCGCAGGTACGTTAGATGAAATAGAAGGATGCTTGACTTAATAATTTTTTCCTAATTCTTTAAGTGGTGACTGTAAACTTTAAAAATAAAATTTGTGTGAGTACTCATTTCTGGGGTAACAACCCTATCCTGAACTTTTTTCAACGATTAGATGAAATAGAAAGATGCTTCACTTTAATATTTTTCATTTGAAACTTACAATTGCTGTACTAATATATAGGCCTTAGTTAACTATAGTTAACTACTCGTACACGGATGGTAGCAAATTTGATGTCTGCAGAATTGGAGGTGGTTAGTTCTTCCGCGTTCCCTAACACTGGCCCTTAGGGTTCAATTTTACTTCATATATTTTTCTTAATTTTTTGAGTGGTGACTGTAAAATTTCTCAAAACAAGTAATCTTCAGAATAGTTGACTGCGCAGGTACTATTAGGTAGGAGAGAAACATGCTAAACTCTTAATTTTCTTTTTATAATGTTTTCAAGTTGTGACTTGGAAATTCTTTGAAAAACATCTTTTATCACGATTTGCGTACCGAAACTCCTCCTAGCAACCCAACATGCTTTCTGTTTACGCAGTTTCTGCTTCCGCGTAGTGACATCATAGAGTCAAGAAACGTTGCAGTCGAGTATAAATAAATTTAGAAGTAGAATTGTTGACAGCGAAGAGAAAGCAAGTCGGGTAAAAATAGATGCTGAACTTGAAATCTTTTTCATAATTCTGAAAGTTGTGAATACAAATTTCTTCACAAAGCTGATCCACTGATAATAATCACGGTAGATGTTGACGAGCGGAAGAAAAACTGAGTTAACAGATCGTCTGTGAGTTCTTATTGAGCTAGCGCGTTCAATTCTAAATAAATGTACTACACCGTAAAATCGAAAATATATAATATTTTACGATAATTATGATACAAAAACACACAATATATGCATGGATTTAACCAACTAATCACATTCATGGGCGTAGCCAGGGGGAGGCAGGGAGGGGCAGCTGCCCCCCCCTAAGTTCTCAGTTTGTTAATTTTTTTAAAAAACTTTATTAAAGCAATAGTGTATATAAAGTATAATATATAGTGTATATAAGTGTATATAAAGCAATAGTAAATAATTTTCCTTGAAAATTGTGTGGCTTACAAGAAGTGGTTCTGTTCGGCCCAAAGAGTCTCAAAATGAGCTAAAACACTACTTTAGGGGCGAATTTTAGAAAAATTTCTGGAGGAGGACCCCGAGACCCTCCATTTTCTAGCTCACATTCATTACCCGTATTTTTACTTTAGGTGTGCTAAAGTTCAAATCCTTTGTTTAAGTACCCTAAAATTTAGCATGTAAAAGTACTCACCATGGGGTATGGGGGTACCTGCAGTGCTGAAATTGGAGGGGGACGCGGGGGGACGCCGTCCCCCGAAATGATTGGGCCGTCCCCCGAAATATTTTTACCGTCCCCTTTCCCTAAAATATTTGTTTCCACTAAAAAAAATTATAAATTTTAGGGTAGATTCAAATACGAAAGCAAATTTATTTTTCGGACCTAAATTCCCATTCGAATGAGTGTTCGGATTCGCCTGTCAGCGTGCCAGCAGTCTCCCCGTATTCCGATTCGCAAATACATTCGTATTCGGATTTTTAGGGTTAAATTTCCAAAAACTTTCTGGGGAGGACCCCCAGACCCCCTTTAAATAATTTAATCTCTATTACTCACGATTTGCTGTACAAAAAAGGAGTTCCCTGTTTTTAGAGTCTAATTTCCAAAAATTTTCTGGGGGAGAACCCCCAGACCCCCCTTTTCATACTTGGAACTCGATTATTCACATTTTTTTTTAACATTAGATTGAGCAAGATGATTCAATTCGATTCACAAATTTTTAGCCTCCCAAACCAAATCCTGGATCCGCCAATGCACAATGGTAACATTCGCAATGGAAATTCGGCGAATGGTAATGCACAATGAATAATGTTTTTTTTTTACTTTCCATCAAAGGTTATAAAAGTTATAATAACAGCATTTGTGCTTTTATTCTAGCATTTAAAAAAAATGTTACATTAGCCCCCACTTTCCCCTAACTATGTATTATGCAATTTTATGTAATCTAGAATTTGATTATCAATTCGAGTAGGAACCAAAAATTAGTCATATTTTATCCTCCCATCAATCATCTACTCTGTAAAAAGGTGAGTCCCCCCAAATATTTTTCTCCAATTTCAGCACTGGGTACCTGGGAAATAATGTTGAGTCAACCCCTAGTCACTAGTATTCGCAAGATCAAGAGCAAAGGTAAGTATCCTTGCCCCCCCCCCCTAAAATAAAACCTGGCTACGCCCATGATCACATTACTAAAGTAAAGTGCATAACATCACGCTGGAAACTACTTTCTTCGTTGTAGTTAGCTGGGATGAACAGAAGCTACAGTAGATGGGATGGCCCAACCTGCTCTCTTACTGTTTAATTTTACTTCAGAATTTTTTCTTAATTTTTTAAGTGGTGAGTGAAATCTAGTACCATTAGACTAGACCAGGGGTTTTCAAACATTTTTTCACTGTGGCCTCCTTTTTTTCATACTCTGTGCGGTCCCCCTAGCCTTTGTGAACCCCCAAAACCAGCCAAAAAGTTTAATATCTTTACCAAATACGCTTATATTTTGGAATTTAATGTATTTTTTTAACCTTTATATATTTTTGAAGGTCAACGCGTGCTATGATTATTTATGCGTCTAACATAGAAAAGCATTTAATCATACATGTTGATACCCTTTGGGTTATTATTAAAGATAGAAAACACTCACACACAAGTTTTAGAAATTCTTATCATTTTTAATAACTGTGATATTGAGTCTTGCAGACCCCTGAAACCGTCTGGACATATGCCCAATTTTCAATTCCATTCACAGAAAGTCTCTGTGGACAACAGGGTTCCATCGCTTTGGGAATCAATGAATTACACATTTTGTAAAATGCTTGACTTAAAATCTTTTTCCTATTTCCTTGAGTGGTGAATGTGAAACACTTCAAAAAGTATTTGCGCAAAATCCTTTAGTACAGCGGTTCTCAAACTTTTGAACATCGCATCCCACTTTTTATAAACAAAATCTAACACGACCCCCCTCATCCCTCATCTTCTGTTAATTTTCCCATCCCCTCCTACAAGACTTTAGCTTCGTGCGTGTGGGGTTTGATCACAAACTATTTTGTTACAATAATAAATTACATGCATGCATTAGAGGTTGAATTAACTTTTTAGAAAATTAAGAGGATAGATTTGAATCTTTGAAGGATATTGCACCTAATTGTCTAACTAGGGGAGCAACAGTGAGGAGTGAGCTCCACAGTAAAAAGGGGGTTTTGGGGGGTCTTCTCCACCCAGAGAGGGTGTTGAAGTTTGACTCTTAACACAGACTTTCTGATCAACACAGAACACACACCGTTCATTTACTGGAAAGGCGCAATGAGCAATTCCCGCATTTTTTATTTTATTTGTTTATTGAAAAAAGATATCCAATTTTATATTAATTTTAGTGATGTTAATTTCAAAATTTATTAACAGTGTGAATTCCAAATAAAATTGGAGGGTCTGGGTGTCTTCCCCCAGAAAATGTCAAATGTCAAAAAAAATCTTCCCCCTAAGAGCACGGCTACTTGTAAGCGGCAGAATTTTCAAAGAAACCCAGTATAATATAATAAACGCAAAATTTTGAGGGGGTTAGGGGACCTACTTCAGAATTAGTGTTTTAATTCATTTTTTAGACTCTTTATGTTACACAAAACGAGGATCACTCCTCTTTAAAACTTTGAGGCGGGGGGGGGTTTGGGGATCATAACCCCAGAAAATGTTTGGAATTCTTCCCCTTAGAAATTGCGTTTTCACTCATTTTGAGACCCTTTGAGTTACGCCATTCCTTGTGAGTCACATATAATTTTATGAAAAAAAAAAAATATACAGCAATTGATGTCCAAATTTCGGGAGGGGTTTGAACTCCTAACCCCCCCCCCTTGGATACGGCCCTGAAGAGAGGAATATACGCGCAAATTTTTTTTTAACTGCGAAGCTTATTTACTACTTTTAAATTCAATTTCAATGTTTTTCTTTTTAAAAGGGCGCGAAAACAACATGTGACGTCATTCAATCCGAAACATTGATTTTAAAGAATGGTTTAGGATTCAAAGCGATTGCTGAGTTTTACTTTAAAGTAGAGTCAAAACAGAATGTCATTCACTTCAAAATAAGTGCAAAGCGATTATCGATTTTTATTTTAAAATATTTAAGTAACAAAAAGGTTTCTTTTGAACATTTTCGTGTCGATTTTTGAACTTAAACCATTTTTTTACTTGAAAAATGGTATGTTTCTGTTTTAAAAAATGCGATAATTGCTCATTCTAAGCATTGGGCATCATTACAAAAAGAATAAGCTTAAAACCATGAATTTACGAGGTAGGCCTTTACCCCAGTGAATGAACGACCGTTCATTTGGAAAATGTCAGTGTCAGTTTACCGTTCCACTAAATTATCACCCCCTTTATCTCCCCCAGTTTGTGTAGAAAATTGTTTTGTTTTGAAAATGTAGTGTTCTACATTTTCATTTAACAAAGAAAAAAATTTATAAAATATATGATTAAAACAAGAAAAAGCATAAGCTGCACGATTAAAAGTCAGAAAAATATGACTGTGAAAGATGTCAATTCTTACCTACAGGTCTCTTTTTCGTTCACATGCAGCTGGTTTTTAATTGAAAAAACATTTTCACAGTTACAAACCAAAGATTATACTTAAATGAACGATTTTCTCACATTTATGAAATCTTCTTACTACAACTGAATTTGATTGGGAACCTAGCAATAAAATTCCTTATTATATGAGATTATGGAGTCACCTTTTCATTACCTGTACAGTTCACCCTACAAATAGTTGACAGCTGACAATTCTGAACTTGAAAACTTTTAAAGTGGTGACTATGAATTAATTAAAAAAAAACACCTTTGACCCTCTATATCTCTGTTGGAACATCTGGAAAAATCTGAAATTTTTACAGGTTAAACCTCTCTAAAGTATCATCCTTCAGTAAAAATTTTATCTAGGTATTATTTTCTTCCAAGTTGAGTCATGGACCTTCAAAATCTCATCATTTAAAAATAAATCCAGATTTTTAAACTATGTCCCAAAAGAGATATAGAGGGTCGAAGTTGTTTTTTCAGGATATAATCGAGTAGGGTGGCTACACGTTGTCTACAAAAAACATTTGGAAAATGCAGATCTTTTGGGAATACTACGCCTTTGAAAATTGAAAAATCATCATTTTAAAGTTCAACTTTTAGTCGGATTTTTGATATTTGGGACACAAATCTCCTGAAATGTGTACTATACATTATGAAGGCTGAATCTTTCTGAGTAAAATGACTTTTGTTTAATAAATTTAAGTTAAACTAGTTAGGAGTAGCGCAAGTTAACGTAAACCCTTACTAACGCAAAAACAGCATTTTTCGTAGAACATCGATGGCTGCTATAAAAATTCAAATAAAGATAAAAAAATTAAAGCTTGTGTTTTTGGACTCTATAATAAAATAAGAATCAACACACAAAAAATAATTCGATTTTAAAATGGTTGAGCGACCACCTTTGGATCACTTGACATGGATTGACCCTCTATGTAAACCCGCCCTTATGCCAGGCGCGGATCCAAGAGGGGGGGGGGGCAGCACTGCGGAAAGTGCCCCTCTTGAGCCCAAAAAAAGAGGGAAAGAGGAGAGAAAAGGTGAAAAAAGAAATGAGGGGAGAGTAAAAAAGAAAATTTTTTCGATAATTCAAAATGATGGGGGATATTCTCTTCAATTAATCCGCCATTAATTTAATGTTAACAGCGTCATTCCTGTTTACAATTGCTTAATTGTGCAGGCACTCTTTACACGTCTTCTCCATGGGAATGCTTGATAATTTTTATAAAAACACATTTCACTTGAGACCAAGTGCGGATCCAGCACGGCTCCAAGAGGGGGGGGGGCATTTTTCCAGACCTTTACCTTTTGAGAAAAATGTCAAAATGTTGGGGATTTTCTAACTAGTATCACTCAAGATCCCCTTTTGGTACCGCTGGGGGGTCTTCCTCCAGAAAATTTTTTCGGAATTTGACCTGTAAAAGTAGGGTTTTAACTCATTTAGCAACTTTTTTTCGTACTTATGAGTGATTTTTTGGCTCTAAGGGGGGCACTGTCCGGTGTGCAGGGGGCCGTATGCAAGGGGGTGGTTTTAGGGGTTCAAACCACTCCCGAAATTTGGACATCAATTTTTATACTATATTTTTTTCCTTTAAAAATTATCCGACTCTCAAGGAGCGTGTAACCGAAAGAGTCTCACCCCCAACCCCCCTCCCTCAAAATTTTTAAACCTATTATCATATTATGTACTATTTTTCCTTGAAACTTCTGTGACTAATGAGGAGCGATCCTCATTTTGTGTAACATAGTCTAAAAAACGAATTCCTTTAGCGGCAAATTTCCATAATTTTTCTGGGGGAGGACCCTCCAAATTTATTTGGAATTCACATTGTTTAAATTTTGAAATTAAGTTCACCAAAATTAATGTAAAATGTGCAAGTCATCTGAAACTTGACGTAAAAAAGTACTAGTAAGGAGGTACCTCAGAAAAAAGGTTTGGTCCAAACCCCCCCCCCCCCGAAACAAAATTCTAGTTACGGCCCAGCCGGACTCCATACGAATGATAAAAATTTGTATGATTGGATATTTTCCGATAAATGTCTATTTTAATTAATTACTGCATGTACTGGTACTCGTATGTTAAAAATGGGAGGAAAAACACTATTTTTAAAGGAAAAGAGCTTTTAATTATTGAAATGAAAATGGAACATTCGGATGAATCGGAGTTCTACTGTATTACCTTTTTCAAACTGACGATTCAATCCTGGTATTTAGGATAAGGAGACATTTTTAAAATAGGCTAAATTGTTGGGACATCGTAAAGCACTCAATTAATAAAAATCATCCTCATAAATTCTAAAAATGTTGAGGTTATTAATAAGTTTCACTAAAGCTGCAACTAACGATAAATCGGACAATCCTTTTTCTTAACTTTTTTACTGGTGATTACAGTTTTATAGATCTTGAGGTGTTGGGTAGCATTTAAAACAATTACGTATATTCCGATTCCATTTCGTAAAATTTCCTCCTCCATTTAAGAATGTGGCTACATGAATCAAGGTCAGTCTTGATTGGGAACTCATGGGAGCGAAGGTGTTAAAATTTATCTCGATTTATACGCGGGTTTTGAATTTTTGGGCAATTTTTTGAATACAAAGCGTACCATCGGCTTATACGCGGAAATATACGCTACAGTAGAACTCCAACTATCCGAATCAATTGGGACCGGACTGTGTTGGATAATTTTAAAAAGGTACAAAAGCAAATGACCCTAAAATCTGTAGGAAATAGGGGAAGTAAAAAACTCTGGTCACCATTTTTTAAACACAGAAATTAAGCTGAAAGTTATAAAATGGAAGCATTGCTTTAACTTGTAAATGCATTTCTACAGGTTTCAAATTCAGTATTTGTACAATATAGAAAGAAGAGCCCTACACAATTTTCTTAAAAAACTAGTTACATCGTGACTAAGAAGCACTATGTCTACATTTTGGCAAGTGTTCCTGTAGCTTTTATTCTTCAAAATGATACCCTGAGTCCTTCATGAGGCCAAGCCATCTCCTTTATTCTAATATTTACTTCCATAACACTACTTGTTCCAAAGATCATTTTAAGGGTGTAGGAACTGCTGCAAGAAATATGAATAGCCAGTCTCCACAGATCTCAACTAACACTCAAATGTGATGAATGAATCCAAATTTCACCATTTATTGTTAGGAGGCCAATTCAATCACGTTGCAGATTCCTGAAAAAGTCGGAGGATCATACTTTAAGAAAGTAGTTAAAAACATCCATAACAGATTTTAATTTATTAGATTTTAAAATTATTCATAGCTATTTTCATGCAGTTCTAACTTGGAGATAAACTGATAAATAATCTAAGTAAGTTAAAACACTTTAGAACAGATATAGAACATTTGAATCGCCTTTTGTGGAACTATCTACACTACATTAACCATTCAACTAGTTCTTGAGTCTCCCGTTTAGCATAAATTTCCACTGCAGCAGATTTAAAGCACCTACAGAAAGATAGAACAATCTGAGACATCCAAGGGAAAAATCTTATCAAAAGATACTCTCAATATTAAAGAAATCAGCCTTTAGCTATCAGTTTAGTCAGCAATGTTTTTAAACACACTTTAAGTAGTACTATGAGCAAATAACTTTACGTTCATCTTGTTCATAAAGTTTTTTCTGAATTCACGGTATAATTTTCTAAGAGGGGTAATCAAAATTGCACAGAAAAGACGCTAGCAGTGTTTCCACTTACCCAATCTGTTGCGCTACGGCTATCCGACAGATGAAGCACAGAAAGAGACAAAAGTGGCGCTATTTTGAACAGCCTCACCATTGATTCATTGAATTTATGAACTATGGTATGTTCCACAGATGCGTTATTATTTAATAAAGTTGTTCCAGAAGTCCTGTCTCATTTCCTTAACTTCAAATGAGTTATAATCATAAAATATGTATCTGGGTAGAGTAAAGGGAATAAGTGCCAATCGGTGAGACCGTTTACCCCGTAGCTTCCAAATTTCGAAAACTTTTAGATACGGTTTTTAACTAGAAATACACCTCAACATTTAGCCTCAGGCATCCTGATGGCTAAATAAATTTGAATTACTACTTTTAATTGCAGATATTTTCCCTTTGCTCCATTAAACAAAAAAAAATATATACATAATTTTAACCTATTTAAGTTCAAACAGGGTAACTTTTTTTTAACCTTTATAAATTAAAAAATATCCACACAGTAACATTCATAGGTCATGCATGAAAATACAAGATTATATACATGCATAGCTATGAAATTAAATGGATATATAACTAGAACCAACTGAATCTGAAGAGGAAAGATCATCTCGTCTTATAAGCCAAAATATGTGTATAACGTTAGTATAGATTAGATTAGTCCATAACAATCTTTCCCAGTTGGTTTTGAAAATGGTTTTTGCAACAGATTTTACTACGTAAGAATTACAGATAATTTATGTTTAGGATAGTATTAAACTATGATATGTTCAGTACTATAAACTTTGAAATGTAAAAATTCATTTTCACAAGCAAACTACAGGCTCTTTCAGACAGATTAACAAAGCAAGTGCTTCAATTATGTTTGTACATTTTCCAATATAATGTTTAATAAACTTTTCAGCATTCATTTCATTCCTATTTATTTAAATCACAATAGTTTTATTCAATCTCTAGCAATTTTGGAGCACCTAACTAAAGCAAGATGATAAATTATCAAATCTCTAGACTTTAAAATCAGATAAAATAACAAACAAACAAACACAAAAAAAGGAACCAATAAAAACAGAAAAAGTGAAATGAGTAGTTTTATTTACTACACATAAAGGTAGCAACAAAAATAAAAAATTTGATGCAAATGCAAACAAACAAAAAAATAATCAAAATTAATAAATCATAATAAACTTTGATGCAATGCACATTAATTTGTTACAAGAAATTCCACATGCAGCAGTTTTGAAAGGTTAAAATGAGAATGGAAATTCAAATAAAATTTGAAATAATTTTAAAAAGGCAGTTTAACAAAACTAATAATACATGAAAGAAAAGAGTGCTCTATTGAAGAAAAAATATTTAAAACCCAATTGAAGACCTTGAGGCAGCAACAAGCTAAACCTAAATTAAAACAGCTGCACTTAGAATCCACTTAGGTGACTACTGTCAAGGCAGTGAAGGTTTACAGCATATAAATAAAACTTGATTGATAAGAAAAGAGTGCCACCTTGGCATTAGCTAGGGGTGGTTTCCAAAGCGGATAGTCCAGTGAGTTTGAATTTAGAGTTATTTTATTACTGCCCAGGTCTTCAATTGAAATATTTTTCCTATAATATAGTAATTTTAAATACTAATATACTATTATTGATTTACTTTTTTTATAGCTATGCATGTAGTAGTAAGATGGTCAAATGGCCATACAAAACTTTCCCATGCAGTAAAACACAAAACAGAATCAGGCAATTATAACACAACTGGATATACCTTTCATCTGGTAATTATTGTAATTTATTGCTAGACTATTATTTCTATGTTATTTATCACAAGTGTGCATTATACTTTTAATATATCAGAGTACTTATTTTTATATTCCAATATCCAGCAAAATGAAAAACCTTAAGATAGAGTTAAAGATATGAGAGTCCACATGTTTTTACTTTATGCTTATAAATGTTGAACCACAAAAAAACTACAAGCTGAATATTCAAAATTTAAACTGGAGAAAAAAGGTATAGATAAATAGCTATAAAAAATAATTGTATGTATCTATCCTTATAAGAAGACTATAAAAGCAAAAAAAAAAGAACTTTTATATCTAGTTTAGTAAAAACAGCTGCTCATTTATCAATACTTTTTTTAAAATATAAAAATATTCTCCACCTAATTTTGAGAACTCTTAACATAAAAATTATTTTAATGTAAAAGAAGAGTTCCACAGATTTTTATATAAAAATAAATTTGTTAAAAACTTGATCAGATTTTAGTAAAATATATATTTATCAATAAAAAGAAAATTGTTCTAAGAACCATTGAATCTAAAATTATAATAACAGATTAATACAAAGAGCTAAGATGAGACCTGTTTCATAAAGTTTAAAATAATGAATCTTTTGAACAAAGTGTAAATCACTACAAAAACCAACTAATTAGGTTACTTCTCCGGGGAAAAAATGAATACTTATGTAAAAGTTAATGAGACCATCACAACTTCTTAATGAATAAAACAAATAAAATTAACTTTCCAATCAACATAGAAACTATGTTTTATATAACAAATTAAAGATAACTATTTGGAGGAAATGATTGATGGCTCATATGTAAGTACTGAAACATCAATAGAAATCAAGGTCAATCATATATGGAAAGGTTTAATTCCATAATTATTGAATAGCCTAATTCTTCAATCCTAAAAATTTAAGAGAATGAAAGAAAATAATTTCATTAAAAAAGCATGCTGATTATTAATTTGAACACAACTTTACACATGCACAAAATTGCTCACATGTTCATAACATAAAATTTAACAAACTAGTTTATAACAAAGCATGCAAATCAAAATTACTAAATAAAGCAACTAAAACATAACAATAGTTCCATTGCTTATACAGTAATGAAAAACATACAAATAATTTAGTTAAAATTATATGAAAAAATATAGTCTTTTAAAATTTGTTTTATCTGAATATACTTTTAAAACTTTATAATGAGATTTATTGGTCATTCTGCAAAATGTGTGGCAATATAAGTCCCAGAGCATTTCTCAATCCTCAATCTAATAACTCTTTACTATTCACTGAATTTAATTTTCTTTTCAATGGAATTTAACCAGATTCTAGAACTTTCTCTGTTTGAGGTTCAACAGTGAAAATCATGCAGTTTTTATAGATGTCATTAGGTTTTTTTCTTATGAAATTTCGAAAACTGCATAACTTTGAATTTGTGTAATTTGGGGAATGTTGAGAAATTACTGTATAGTATAATTCATATTGAAAATTGAAACTTAATAAGAAAATTTACCCTCCATAAAACATATGCTATAATTACCCTTATGCTAAAAATATTGTTTCATAATTTCTTAACAGAGCTTTATACCTAATCTCAGCTTCCTCCATCTTTTTTTTATTAAAACTAAAAGAGTAACTAAACTTTAAAGAATAGTATAAGGAAATGCATACTAATAAACTCAGTCAGAAAAGAAAATGCTATAACTGATTTTGAAATTTATATTAATCTCTCTATTACAAAAGGGTGAAATGTAGTCCAAAAAATATTTTAAATGCTAAGTTGGATAACTTTTTACTTTTAACCCATTAACACCCAGATGCATATTATTATACTGCAAAACTAAGTACTTTAAAGTACCTAAAATTCACTCCATATGAGAGAGAAATTGCACATAAGATTAGAAAAAACATTCACAAGTTCCAATTGGGATTTAAAATATGGTGGCTTTTTCAAAAAATGCGAAAAAGAACCTCCTGAATATGCAAGGAACTTTCATCCTTTCCCAAAAATGCTTTTTAGTTACATATTTCTGAATAAATGTATGTTGTTTTAAAGAAATACTTTTGTTTTTGATTATTTTCATACATCTTATAGAAGTACTAAAATTTTTCAGTGTTTGTTTAAAACTATCATGCCAATATATTCATAACCTTTTTTTTGTTGAGGAAACTAATGTGTTTTTCCATAAAATCCAATTATAAGATGCATAAAAAAAAGATTTGGGCTTTAATGGGTTAATAACTTATTCGGAAACTGCTGTAGCAGAAGACTTGTTAGATGCCATGGAAACAAGAATTTGCTGGAAGTCAGCTAGTTCTTGAACTAGAACTTCAGTCCCTATGTTGTTAACAGATGGGACGGAATTTACTACAGAGGAAGTACTCTCACTCACTGAACCCACCTGAAAGTCATCTTTTTCTGCAGGACCTGGTACTTCATCTACAGCTGCCTTGCTATGACCCATCACCCGACTGGCTCTCTTATCTGGGACATTTTCTTGCATGACATCAGACCGGGGAGGCACAGGAGGCTTTGATCCGGTATCTTTTCTGTGCAATGCTTGTGGGGGTAACACTGGTTTGTTTGGTGGGATTGGAGGGGGAGCCCCCCTCCCTATGGACAACTTTTTGGCATTTGCAACATTTGGTGCAACAGCCATACTAGGTTTATGTACAGGTACAGCAGTTGAGACCTTGATGTCACCATAAACTTTAGCATTTGTGTCCCCAATAATCTTTTCTCCTTCAGGGGGTGATAGAGGACTTTCTGCATACTGAGGGGTGGGAGAAACAGCTTGAAGTAAGGAGCCTTCTGGGGTTGACGGAGAAGCTAGCGGAGCAGGAGACCCAGGCTTAGTGGGCTTAGGACTGGCTTTCAGAGTTGGTGTAGAAAGAGGAGGACTACATACAGGCGATACAGCAGGCCCTGACACAGGCTTTCCTGATATTTTAGTAGGATTTTGAGGAATCAAGCCAGGAGGTTTGGCGGGAGTAGCTGGAGCAGGTCCCACTTTAGGGCAAAGGGCTCGTGCTATCCCACGAGGAGGACTGACAGTAGGAGAAATAGTGGGAACAGCTCGAATAGTTGGAGTTGAGATCATTGTTACAATAGTACTTCTGACTCCCTCTCCTAGCTGTGATTGCGAACTAAGGTTACTAGCAGATTGCTTTTGCAATTCAAGTTCTTCCTGAAGTTTTTGCACTTCATTAGCTAGTTCATTGTTTCTTGTTTCCAATGTTTTAATATCAGCTTTAAATTGATCCTTTTCGATTTCAAATTCACAGAGTTGCCTTTCAAGTTCAGCTTCCATTTGAAGGGATTTCTTACTTTCTTCTTCTAGGCCATCTACCATGTCAGCTATTCTTCCTTTCTCATCACAAAGGATCTGCAGATATAAAAATAAAGGAAAAAGGATAAAATTAAGTTTTAAAAAATATAAAACTAAAGAATCAAGATTAATTCCTATCACTCAACATAAATAGTTTTACCTAGTATTAAACTGAGAATTCTTAAATTTAAATAGAAGTAATACCTAGAGAATCCCTCACAAATTATTTGTTCTGAACACATTTCCACTTTTAACACTGCCAGATGCTTTCCTATAAATTATTAGTTTATATGGCAAAACATTTAGATTTAGATCTTTAAGTTGAATGATCTTTATTAAAAAAAAAGAAGAAATATTAGTTACTAAAATTTGATAAAACATAAACGGATATTGAATTATGTAGAAGAACCTTCCTTATGGTATATTTTACCTATATGTAATTTAAAATTAAAATGGAAGTTATTGAATACATAAATAAAAAATACAAGGCTTGATACTGAACCTGAGATAATCTATCACACTTTTGTTTTTCTTCAGCATATCGAAAAATTAATCTTTTTCTTTCAGCCAACAACAAAAGGACCATTTGTTTTTGTCTCAGTCGTTCTTGTTCAAGAGTTTCAGTCAAACACTTAATGTCTTTTTCCATGCAACGATTCTGTTGTCGTTCAAATTCATTTTCTTGATGTAGTCTTTCTCTTTCTTTTTCTAATAAATATGTAACATCATCACCTTGAGCAGTATCTTGAGCATGTTTGCGTTTTTCTTCCTCGAGTTCTTGAAGAAGCTGCAAAGATAAAATAAAAATTTAGTTAATTAATCATTTAGCAATGTATAACAGGATATATAAAATTCCAAACATTCTTTCCAGAAAAAATTTTAAGACGAAATTGTTTCACTTAGGCCAAACTTGTATTTTTAAAAAAATTAACATTTAATTTTTCATAAAACAGGTTTTAGATCTTGAAACAATTGCAAAATATAATCTATTAGGTCAATTCTAACAGGTCTACAGATTTTTAAGGTGAATAAAAAATTGTTTTTAGTATACATATCAAGCCAACTTATCAGAAACTTGACTGAACTGATCTAAAACCACTGCTTTCAAAGCTAGCAACAGATTTCTCAGGAATGAATATAAATGTTCACTTAAAAGCATTATCATAATACAGTAGAACCTCATAAGAGCAACTTCTTCCGAGACCAAAAATATAAATACTGTTTTAGCAAAAGGACGTTATAACAAATTGTATAATAAAATTCAATATGTATATGTAAGTGTGTTTGTCTTTTATACAAATAAACAGTTTTCTTCCAATCTGTATCAAACTTGTTATATACGTAAAAAATTCAAGGGAAAAACATAGGGTAAGTTTCAAAAAATTTTAAAGATCCCTTGACCCTCTTTTGAGAATTTTTATGGTAATTTTTCTAAAGTAGCTTTAATTCTTCTCAAGAAGAGATTTACTCACCCCATTCTTACAAAGAAAATATAATGCAAAATAACAAGTTTTTAAAAGAAAAACTAGATATGTCTATTTAAAAATAATATTAATAATCTAAAAATATATTTCAACAGAATTTAAAATTTTAAACTGGTAATTATAGTTTAAAATATTTCAATTTGATGGTTCAATTTTTAAATAAAAATTTTCATGCTATTACATATTTGTTAAAATAGTCTCCATGGAAATGAGGATGGGAAATCCATAGATGATCATATTGTAGCTTTTAAGAAAGTTGGTTAACAAATCAAACACTATTGAAAACTCCTTTCAACTAGAAAAGATTGATTGTTCTTTAATAGCAAAATAGAATATGCTTTAATTATTAAATAATTTCACCAAAAAAGGCAATTAAAATTCTGAAGATATGGGTTATCAATGGCTCTAAATGAGCATTTTAAATAATTTTTTTGGGAATACTTTTTCTAATATATACACATTTTGCCTGGTTGCATCACATGGTAAGTGTAAATAGCGTTCAAAAATTATAATGCTTGACAACTGAATGGAATTTAATACTTTCATCCAACAAAATAAGGTACGAAATGTATTAAAAATATAAAATATCTTACAATTCACGAACAAGCTCGGGCATATCAGCTAGCATAAGATAAAATAAAATAAATTACTGTTGTCATAAAACAATCAGTACTTTAATTACTGGTCATAGTAACAAAGGGGTTGCTTATTGGGAGGTCATTGTAATTAGGTTTTACTGTACTTTGGAGCACATGAGTTTGATGAAGGTAATTCTTGTTATTGTAAACTAAATGCCTTTAAAATAATGCAAGTACAAATGTTTACTTGAACAATAGCTGAAGTAATGAACATTTTTATATAAACCACTAAATATCTGTTAGTTTTCATATTCAGGAATTCTGTACAATTACCAAGGTACTTTATACAGAATAGATGTCAAGTCAATATTTTTTTAAATGTGTAGGTTTTTGGAAGAAATCCTACATTAATGAATTGCTTTAAATAATTACCTTTTCACACCGTTGTTCAGCTTCTTGTAATTGTTGCTTTAATTTAGTTTGAGCCACTTTATGTTGTTTTAAAAAATGTTCTAACTGTGAAAGCTGCATTCCATACAAGTTTTTAATAGTTGCTTCATCAAATGTGGCATCAAAAGCCCCCAAACAATCTCGCTGAAGAGCTGCCCATGGATCACAAGAGGATGCTGATTTTCGTTTAGGGTAAAGCAGCTGTTTAACTTGTTCAGCCTATTAAGAAAACACACAAATTACAAATTAAGGAACTTAAAATCTAATTTTCAATCCAAAACATTTTTAAAATTCTAGAAAATAAATTGCATCACTAGCAATTAATTTTTTTTTATGCATGTAGAACAGTGGTTCCTAAAGGGGGCGGTGATGAGTTAATAGGAAAGTGGGGGCGTCGGCTACATTATAACTATTGCAAAACGTAAAAGTAGCTTAAAATCTCTTCTTAACATGCTAAAATTAAAAAACTTCCTGGGGTAGAGTTAAAAGACTCAACACATCCAATCGAATAATAAATGTTCATTTTATAATATAAGAGGGAGTTTAACTGAAATTATGACGAATCTAATTGAATAAAGCTTGTGAAACTCGATTGTACTATGCGTAAGATTTTTTAAAATCCCTATCCATCAAAATTTTTAAGGATATAGTATGAACTTTTATACTCAAAATCATTTGTCTGCACTTTTTCTAGCTAGGCAATATCAATGAAGTAGTCATTTGTGATTTGTAAAAATTTAATGAGGTTTTGTTAAATTCTTTTTATTAAAAAAACAGAAACACTTTTTACCTCCCTTTTTAGAGAGATTGATTTCATTGATTATATACTTAAACATAGCTGCCAACTGAGTATGTTAAAAAACAGAATATTTTAGATAACAAACGGAAGATTTTTAATGTTCATACATCACATAGATATTACATAACAAATCAGTCTTCTATGAAATAGGGAAAATTTTTATTTTTTAACAATTGTTTTTAATTATTGTATTTTTTTTTCATTTGTGGATAACAAGATTTTACTCCATCTCCAGTGAAAGTTCTTAAACTGAATAAAAAGTAGGGAAAACCTTTAAAAAATTAGGGATTATCCAGAAAAATGCAAAAAAAAGAGAAACTAATTTCCAATCATAAAACTCCCGGATTAACCGAGAGGATTGGCAGCTATACTTAACACACAGAAACTTACAAGTCATTAAGACTTAAGGATAAAAACATACAAACCTTTAAAACAGCAATAACTATTTCTCTAGCCTGCAGCTCTCCTTCTAATACTCCAAGTAATTGGAGGAGGTCTGGTTTACTGAGCTCCATTTTAGGATGCCTCTTTAAAATATAAAAATCCATTTTGTAAAAAATGTACTTAATTACAGGCAATTCAAAGATTTAAGTCACAGAAGAGCCAGCTAAGTTTACATGATATATAATTTTATTCTAAAATATTTACCAATATAATTTTAGGTTCAAAAACACTTATTTATTATTGATTCTGAAGCCTTCAGTAATTTAAAACAACTTCTGAACATCATTAAAAATGAAAGAATCTAATGGATTAAGAAACAATTAACAAATATCTAGTAAGACTTTAAAAAATCAAAACTTTAACAAATAAAAAATAACTTTAGATAACTGTATACATAATGAGGAATTCTATAGATACCTTAAGTGTACTGCTTGTTTTTTCTATTGTTTCAAATTGCCCACCAATAGATGAAGTTTGCTTTTGAATATTTCTTGCAGCCATAGCACACACTATCTTTCTCTTCTGCTTGCATTTGATGATAATTTAAGTTTTCTACGGGAACAACATTGCTTTAACATGTAAATTTGAAAATCTTGAAATTACTTGTAACTTAAAAAAGAGTCATAAATCATATCCTTTAACTGTGATAGATTTTCTATCAGTCAACAACCTTATCACCTAACTTCTGTCAGATGAGGTTTAGAAACAAAAACAGTCATAAATTAATTTGTGAAAACTAACAATCTACATGAGCTAGCTTTCAAAGGAACAAAGGATTCATTACTAGCAAGTTGTTGCAATAAAAATAAATAATCAATTGCCAGACAGGGGCAAAGCTTAGGGGATGGTGAATTTATGGATATATCTCCCAACACGCATAAATTTTCCTCATTTGATCAAACAAAATGAAATTGGCTGAAATAAGCTGCAAAATTTTATACTTTAAAATAATAAAACAAAATTTATAGAAATTTACATCTGGAAAACTAAACATTACTAGGTATACTGCCAAGAAGGGAAAGAAATTTATTGTATTTTTATACCTTTATTTTTGCAAAGAGCTGTGTTAATGTTCTTAGTGACAGCTCAGATAAATAGTAAAACTATACCCGATCATAAATTTGGAAGATTGTACTTTAAAACACAAGCTATTTCAGTAAATATAGTAGTCATGTTCACTATTACTCCAGTGAAAATAACGAACTAAATACTTAGAAAGACCGGATCTATTATATCTTTCAAAAAGAGGTCAGTTTATTTATATTTGAGTCAAATATATTTTGTTGGAAAACTAAAAAAAAAGAAACAATCCACAAAAGACTTTACTCACTGAGAAAACGTAAACATCGGACCGATCAACATCGGTTTAAACAATAAAAAAGGAGAAAGAGAGAGATCAGTATTATAACAGGTACAAAAAAGATGGATAAGTAATTCTAGATAACGTGTGAGTTGTAATATTTTAAATAATTAAAACTTTAAAAAATCACAGAAATAAGTTAACGAAGTAGTAAATGACCATTGATGCATTTTTTGCAATCATTCAATGAAGCTATTCAATTTCATAAACATTCAAATACACATGAAAATAATTTTAATAGGAGATTCCTTAGAAATCATTTTTTTCATGGCAAATTTAATATACCAACTTTTATGATACACGCCGAGCTTCCCGCAACTTCATTAATAATAACAAACAAAAACAATGAAAAATTTAGAAAGCACAGTGAAAGATGAAGGCTGCTTTTGGAGCAGATGGATGAAGGATGCCGAAGCTATTTGGTTATCCAAAACAGTATTCACTACTTCGATACCGCACACATAGATGGCTCTGCTAACAAATACACAAACCACAAGCAGTCCATCAATGCATTTAATTGATAACAAATAAACTTTTCAAATGAAATAGTCATGAAATATCTAAAGCATTTAATTAATAACATTTAGCGTAATGATTTTAAAGTTAAAGTTTTATATTTTAGCAAGGGGGGAATCCAAGGGGAGGGGCTATGGGCCTGCAGCGCCCCCTAGAAATAATAATAGACGACATTAGTGTGACGTCACTTGCTTGTTTGGAAACGTTGATTCTATCCGTGATTGGTTCCGTGATTGGAAGTAAATCCGTACGGATGCGTACGGAACCAATCACGGATGGAATCAACGTTTCCAAACAAGCAAGTGACGTAATGACTAATGTCGTCTATTCTTCCAATTTCAATTCAAAATCCTTCCCCAATAACTTGAATTTTTCCACTTTTTCATGAAAACAGGTATAAATATGGAATTTATGATGTTAATTCCTTTAGAATATGAAAATTAAATCTTTTTAAAAGAGGAAGTCATGGTAATATACTATATACTCAATTTAGGTACCTCCGCCCCCCCCAGACAAAAATCCTGGATTCGCTAGTGTATTTTATAAATAGAATGGTTAAATTATCCCAGAACAAAAAAAAAATGTAAAAAAACCCCTCTACCATGACAACTCTGTGCATATGCTGTATTTGGTTGCCACGTTTTTTTTTAACTTGGTTGAATCGCGTCGCACAAAAACGTTGCATGATGTCATTCAGCGTAGGAGGAATGGGTGTAGTAGTGTATGGGATTATGGGACGCGTGTGTCAGACCGAAATCGCTCATTGAGAGGGGGAAGCCACAATGCGTTCCGAGTTCATTTTAAAACGACCATGATGTGAAAAACGGATTGCGACACTTTTTCAAATGGCTACAAAGCATTCTGGATTTTTTCTAAAATTGCCGCTATGGCCGTTTTTATTAGTGCTTTGACGAGGAATTCGGGCTTCTGTCACGGAAACCCTTTTCTGATACATACAATAAGTAGGATCTCTCATTTCCTTTATTTACCCTTTACGCCCAATTCCCATCCCACCCACTAGATGCGGTTCTTCCTCTTTATAAACTCAGCGCTACCCTCTTCCTTCAGGTTTGAATGGTTCAAGAGGTTTATGAAGAAACCCTCGAAACTATTCCCCCCGCCCCAATGTGTTTCGATAGTTTTTTTTTTTATTAATTTCTCGGCAACGTGAATATTAAAAACCAACTTAATAATATACTTTACTCACCTTTATTTAACTTAAAACGTAAATTTGATATAAAATTTCAATAAATTACTTATAAATTTTTCAATAAATAATAAAATGGTGAGCAAAAGTGTTTCTTTTTACCCCTCGGTTTTCAGGAAAATGGGGTAATAAGAAACTTAATTCAATTCAATTTTTTAACTTGAAAAATAAATTATATACAATAAAATAACAACAAAATAAAGTCGAAAATATTCCAATGATATTTTTCTGTATAAAATACCAATGTTTCTTATTACCCCTTAGTTTTGTTTAAATGGGGTAATAAGAAACGGGCATGTTTAAGAATGATCCTCAATCCTAAATTGAAAAGCAAAAAGTGCATTATATAGCTCTTTGAACCCCTAAAAGAGTTGACTAAAAAAATCGGAAGATAATATAATATAATATAAAAACAAGATAACTTGAAATAGTCGAAAAGACGTGACTTTGTATTTTCGGTTTTGTTGACAGAACCAACTTTCAACGACTATATTTCCCTGAAAAATTATCGTAAAGCGATAAAATTTTTATGTGATGTAGGGGAGGATTGAAAAATATTGTGTGATTTTTTTCAGATTTTTAGGCTCACACACAAAGCAGTAAAATAAGAAAATCCTTATTACCCCAGATTCTTATTACCCTACTCTCCCCTAATGTAGAAAAGATTTATAAAACTTAACAACTTTTCTATTAAACTAAAACTGGTGAATAGCTTCATGTTCCATGAAGCCTTTGGAAGTTTTTTTCGCACTCTTCAAAATACCTCTTACCTCTGAATAAAACATGATTAAGTAGAGTGAATTTTAAGGCAATAATTTAAAAGGGATGCAAATATTTTATTTGAAAATTTAGTGCAGTAATTTTATATTTTAATCTAAAATAAAAAGTTTTATGAAAGATAGTGGATAATCACCGGTAAAAGTTTTTTCTTCTTTTTAAAATATTGGTTAGCTACACAACGCTTTCCTCAAGATGATGGCTAAACTTCACGATTTCTTCAACTGTATTATTGAATTCCTATTGAAAATGCTCCACGGAGCTTTTATAGCTGAGAGAGGCGACTTTAGGACAAACACGCCATGTGAACTTCAATCAAAGACTCGCTACACAGAAACATTTCAAAAACGGCAAATATAGTAGCTAGAAATCCTAAATAAATTTAACATTTTCTTCCATTTAGACATGGAATTTTTCATTTTCAAGTTCGGTTTTTCCAGTATAATTTCCCTAAAGAACTAATTCCAGGTTTTTTCAAAAATTCCCTGGCTTTCCAGGTTTTTCCTGACATTTTACTAAATCCTCTGACTTTTCCCGGTTTCCACGTTGAGTGGCCACCCTGATATTTTAGCACTGTTTACGAATGTAAGGCCAATTTTTAACAAAATTTTGAAAAAGTGTGGAGAAATTGAAACATTTATCTTATTTCTTGTTTTAAAAATGCATCAACTTTTCCTTCCTTTTCCTAAATTTTATTGAAATATTGACTTGATATTCCTAAATATAGCACTACAATATAGTCCATAATCATGTATCACATGATTATAAACTATATTTTATGTCATTAACTGACATAATTATGTATCACATGTGATACATGATGATTTGTGATACATGTGATACAAAACAAAATAAACTCTTGAAGTTTATTTATGTACAATACAATTTCAAGAGTATTTTTTTTTAATTTTAAATTTTTAAATTTGTTACAAAATTTGATTTTTGTCTTTTTAAATTTATTTTTTTAATAAAATTTTTTTAGAAGACACAGTATATTGTTAAAATATAATACGTTTCAACTTGATGAAAGATTTTACCTGTATTTTCAATATTCATTTTAATAAATAAATTAATTAACTAATATCAATATAAATATGACCTTGGAAAGTACCTCAAAAGTTTTTAACAAGAATTTAAAAAAGAGTCGATTTTGGAGGCAAAAAAATTGAAAACTAAAAAAAAACATATTGTTTAAATTTTGTCTTAGGTAATATCTAAAAGGAAAACGTTTGAATTACTTCATTTGCAGTTTGTGGTTTTGAGCGATGTTTTATTTTTTAGCTTACATAATATTTGAAGTTAATTTTTTATTGATAAACTAAATTTATTTTAATTTAAATGGAATCTTCATTTTCAGCACTGATAAATAGCGTATAAATATGTATCGTAAATCTCAATTACTATTATTATTTTGAAATTTTTTTCGGTAACATTTTCAAAAGTTTAAAAAAATAACTTCTCGCTGACCGATTTTGTCCGATTTCGAGTATGCTATTATTGAGGTCATTCCCAAGCGAAAACCGTTGGCAAGTTGCAAACCAAGTATCGTAAATTTTTCAGGTTTGACCCTCTTTCTGAGTAGATTCACTGGACTTAAAGATCTTCGATGCGATGCATTTGTGAAAACAAATACAACTCATTCAATTCAATTTCCAATTTTCAATTCAAAATTTAGATTTCAAATTTCAATTTAAAATTTCCATTTTGAATTGTTGGCTGGTGGCTACTAGAGTTGGTGCGCTGGGTAGTCTCGAGCGTTCCGGCGTGCTAGTTGTTTTTTCGTGCGAAAAAACCCCTAGCACACCCCCTACCCTTAATAAGAAAACACAAAAATCGTTGGTCAGAAGACGGCATGGAAAGTACAAAGAAATACAAATACGGTGTACAATATTAGTTTTAGTGACTAAAACAACGCTGTTCACGTTTTCTAAAATTTCTCCTGCGTATAGAAGAACAAAGAACAAATTTATTTATTGACAAAGAAAGAAGGATTTTACAGTTGAACATACATAACCTGGAGGAAATAATCCTGTGCAGGTATAAAAGAAATACAATGTGATATAATAAACAAACATAAAATTACTGGCAAAATTAATACTTAGAATTGAAATACGAAATAATGAAAAAGTGAAAGGAAAACAAAAGAAACCCGAATAAATATGTATTAAAAAAAAGGTGTACTAAGCGTTGGCGAAACGGTACGGTGTCGGGGAGTTATCAATTAATTTCAGTCAGTTTAAAAAAGTTGTTCAATATCAGTAATTGTTAGTAAATATAATTTTAGATGTTTTTTGAAGGTTTTACTGGTTACACTATTTTGTATATTTAGTGGTAGGCTATTGAAAAACTTTGGGCCAAGATACGAAAATATTTTGCGCATGATTTCTTTAGTGGGATATGGAATTTTGTAGATTTCATTACTTCTTCTTGCGTTTATTAGTATTTTTCTTTCACAAAAGTTAGGATTTTTGTAGATGAATAAACAAGTTTTGTAAAAATAAAAATATCGTAATGGTAGAATAGATAAAGTTTGGTACATTAAAAGATTTGTGTGGTCTGAAGAGTTTAATATCACTTTAATGAATTTATTTTGGAGTGAAATTAAAGCTGAATAATTACTAACGTATCCACCACCCCATGTAGTTAAACCATATGAAAAAATTGGGTAAACCCAAGCATAGTATAACTGAAGTAAAAATTTATTGTCAATTGAATAACGTAAATGTTTGAATCTAAAGAGCAGAAATCTTAGCTTCTTAATGACATACATTATATGGGTTTTCCATTTTAGGTTTGAGTCAATAAAAATGCCAAGGTATTTCATTGATTTTACCTTTTCGAGACTTGCACATCGACAATTGGAGTTATTAGGACACGTATCTAAGTGATAGACCAAAGATAAGTTTAAATCCGTGTCTCTATGTAAATTGAAAGTTAAAAATTTGGTTTTATCTATATTTAACTTGAGGCTATTATTTAAAAACCAGGATCGGATAGTAATTTGATCATCATTAATTAGTTGGTGATAATTCTGGGATTTTTTGAAACTATACAATAAGGTCGTATCGTCGGCGAAAGTCAATATTTGCCCATTTAGTTTCAAGTTACATAGGTCGTTAATAAATATTAAAAATAATAGTGGTCCAAGAACTGATCCTTGAAAAACTCCACAGTTAATAGGTAGTATGTCACTAAAACTATTATTGATCTTTACGATTGTTTACGATTAGACAAATAGGATTTAAGTAAGTCATAATAGGTCCCACGAATACCGATTGTATATAGTTTATGTAATAAGATTTTATGGTTATAGTCTGTGTAAATAGAATTGGCGGTTGACCTTGAGTTTTTTCTCCATGTATTTCTTTTGCGTTGCCATGGTAAAGCATGACGTGAAACCGCCGATTTTATTTACACAGACTATAACACTGTCAAAAGCCTTACGTATATCCAAAAATATAGCAATTGTTATTTTACTACTATCAACACTACGGTAAATAAAATCAGTAAACTTCAACAAAACCAATTCAGTACTTTTATTTAAAATTATTATATTATTATAAAATTATTAAATATATTATAAAATTATATTATATAAAATATAATTATATAATTATATACAATTATTATATTATTATTATATCTAAATAGATTAGTTATAATCTATTTAGATGACATTTTTATTTAAATGTAAAATAAGCATTGACATTTTTCTTCAAACGATTTGAATAATGGGTAATTTGGATAGTTAAGATTTTGCACAATTACTGTTCTTCAAAAGATTCTATTGTATTTTTTGTTATGCAAAGATATTTAGATTTACAGTTCTTACGAATTGTAAATATACCATTTAAGATCGGACATTAACTCATCTTTTGTCTCAAGAATTCCCTCCTCGCCTATTTCCCATTCCATTTTCTTGGTTTTATTTATCATTCTTTTAATATGGAAGCCTTTCATCATATCGAATAGGCCTTTTTTGTAATTATTTTAAAAATCTGAGTTCGTAGAAAAAAAATGGAGGTTTTTTTGGGGGGGCGGGAGGGGTAATAACTTTTTAGTCTCACAAGATTAAATAAGAGAAACACCATTTTATTTGTTTTGTCATGATTTTCAAGTGTTATATCAAAAAATATAGCGTTGTTAAAAACATTCATTTGTAACTTTGTTAGCCTAATTTTTAACTGAACATATATCTCTAAAGATTTTCAATGAAAATTTTTGAAAATTACTATGGTTATAAAATACACTTTAGAGATTATATTACTACTTTCATTTGATTTTTAATTGTTTTTTATTAGTAAAATAACTGGCTTGTTTCTTATTACCCCTCGTGGGGTAATAAGGTTACAGTCGCTTGGGGTAATAAGACACACGTAAAAAAATCCCTTTCGCCTTTACTTAGCAGGTTCATTATTTTTTCAAAGAAAGCTGATAATGATATAAACATTCTGTAAAAAAATCAGCTTCATAACCCTAAGGGAAAATCCTGTGGAATTTTGCATTTTCCTTACTACCCCATTTTATCCTTATTACCCCACTCTCCCCTACTCAAGTCATTACCACATACCAAAGTTTAGTTAAGCAATCTTTGGCTTCAGGGATATTTGAACATGTTACCTCCACGTACTCTTGGCTCCTAGGGTGGAACGAAAAAAAAAACGGATTTTGTCTAATCGCTTAGTAATAGCGCGTAAAAATTCCTTTTAGCCATCAGTATCAATATGTGATAACCGGAAATTGATCAAAAAATATCTTGAGGTGCCGAAAAGGCCTTGAAGTTTTGAAAATCTGGTTATTTTTATACAAAACAACTAAAAACTACAGATTAAATCCACACATTTTTTCACATATTTTTTTTATAAAGAACTACTAATGTTATAGATCCCGGTTTGGCTTTTTATCACCCCTTTTTGGTAGTGATAATTTTTTAATATCGAAGAAATTTGTAAAGTTGTTTTTCCTGCATTTATAAATAGCTATAACTTAAGAACTGTACAACTTAAAAACATGAAATCTAGTTCCTTTTGTTAGTAATTGTATTCCCTTTCATTTGGTGTGAAACATAACAACCTTTCTTCAAAGTATTTTGTCAAAATTTAAAAATCTGAAAAACAAATAATAATTTTTCTACAATTCCGTGGAGGACTCCCGGATTGTTATCTTACCTATGGATTGAGATAATAGATGATATATGGATGAGTAATTTTTATGATAAAATTTTATGCAGCACAAATGCCAGTCAGTTACCATGTGGTTTAAATTTTAAAAAAATAATAAAAATATGTTTGAAAATTTAATTATGCCATTAGATTTAGCTAACAAGACAGCAATAAACTGGGCGAAAAATATTTTTTGAAATTTGTTTATGGGAAATAAATTACAAAATACTTATTTTCCTTTAAAAATGTCAGTCAGTTACTCGTGGAATTGCCTGTAAATAAATAAAAGGGGGGGGGTAAAAATTTCAGGTGGCTATTGCCGCACCTTAAAAATGCCGCCTGTTGCGTCCACCTGATGTCTGCATCATAGCACCACACTGTCCTGAGGTAAGTCTATTGATGATTAACTTTATTTTAAAACATTCTTCTTATTATCTAATAGCGTCCTAGATAAACCTAAATCTTCTCATGGAATTTTTGTTTTAATTTGTTTAAAATAATCTAAAGAGAGCGGTAAAAGAACCAGCAATACAATAATAAATGATACCACTGCATCGCGAGCTCTCCGAACTTCTCGAGTCTACAGAAATTCGATCAGAGAAAAGTAGTCATGAAAACTGTTCTGGCGAACATGTCTGGGCATGATTTTCATTTTACACACCGAAAAAACGTGCTCCCGAAGCATTACGTGTCCCAAGTGCCATTGCCTCGGTTACCAAGCAACGAAGACTCGAATTGCACACGTGCCCCACGTCGGGCATTACGTGCCCTTCTAATGGCTTTTGGTACGGTGTTTGGGACGGTTTGTCTCTCAACTCAAATAAAAACAACCGCTCTCAAGAGTTAGTTATAGGGTTTCCTTCGGAGCACTGACTTATGTAGCTGATTTATGGACCTCTCGAAAAGTAAAGGAACTCATATGAAAAACTCCTACCTTTTATCAAGGTAAGTCATTTACCCTGCATAACTTGTTTGGTTCAAGTTATCCTTAGGCTGGAATACTCTCAGGAAAGAGCTTTGTACTACAAGGTTTAAAGCACAAATCTTATTTATATCATTTTATTTCCTTAAACCAGTTGTTTTAAGCTTGAAGAAAGCGTTTTAAAACGTTGAATGTTCAATAAGCTTAGTTCTAAAAGAAGCTAAACTGGCATTTTAAAAACTTTTTCAAATCAGAACTCCACCTTTTTTTGCGAGTCTCCCTAGTTCGGTTGAAAAATTTCTGCACCTTTTTTTTCTTTTAATATGTATAATAATTTGCTGTTTAGTATTTACTACTGTAATTTGATTTTTACGTAGTAATAATTGTTAAATTGATTACATACTTTCCCTAAGTGTAAAACACATTTTCATATTTATGTGTCTTATAAATTTAAAATACTTAGAAATTTAAGTATTTTTCAAAGAAAATTGCATAAAATTTTCTTATACAAACCTCTCCAAATGGTTTTATTTATTTTTCACAAGTTCTTGCTTTTCTAAAAAACCGAAGAAAATATTTCTTCATTTTTAGAACCAAAAGTGGAATAACACAAGGATTTGGGGTGATAATGTCTGAATATTTTGTTATTACTATTAGGAAAACAAAAAAAAATATAAAATTTTAAAGTTTTTAAAAATTGTGTTAACATATCAATTAACGAAGAATTCGAGGATAACGAAGATTCTACGAGGAATTCGAAGGTGATTCAGTGAGCAGTATTTAAAATATTCATACAGGAAATCGTTCCTAGATTTGATCTATTCATAGTTTGAGTACACATAAATATCTTGCTTAAGGAGCATCTTGATGTAAATCAATTATACATCAACTTTTCAGGAGATGGAAAATAATTATCTTTAAACTTCTATACAAGCAGTAATAGCAGAGATAGAAAATTTTCGATCTGAGGTATACAGAGTTTATATTAGTTTTATTGCAACATCATGTGTGAAAAAAACCCGTAAAGGTAATTTTAAGTTAATATTACACAGTTAAAAAAGCAACACCTACCTATGGTTTCTGTTTCATAAGAACAGTATTTTACATCACTCACTTAAAAATTTCAACAAAACTAGATATTCGATTATTTCTTAATATTTTCTTTCTTTTCTGAACATAACTATTTAAAATGTGACATTTTTTTATTATTAGTTTTACCCATGAAGGTTTTCAATCTTTCCAAATTATTTATTAACGATGCATTAATTAATGCAATTAAAAAGAAATAATTTTCGATCATTTCTCTCTACTTTGCATTTCAACCAACTTTTCTCAAATAACATGGCGGCTATCTAAAATCGGATGCTAAATAGATAATTTATTCCTGCAAAACCTTCGAAACATGCACATTCTTATGCCTCGAAATGATTAAAACATAACTTATTCAGTTCGACTGGAATAGCGCTAGAAAATACACGAAAAGGAAGGGGGAAAATCCACCAGGTAGAGAGTTCCGAAATTGTCTTCGTGACTTTTCTTTTATGGATCTTAGTGTTTGGAAAGTTTAGTAAATGAAAAATATGAACAATATAAAACTTCAACGAAAGGTGAGAAACAGGATTAGTAGCAAGAAAAAAAAGATACTTTCGCTTTCAGAAACGCGGTTAAAATAACCACACCACCTCAACTAGTCCCATTTTAAACTCGGGGTGATGTAAAAGTATCGAATAATTTAACTCACAGTTCAAAAGATTCTACTTTTTTCGCAAAATATCCAGAGAGAAATTAACGCTCCCGTTTTCCCCTTGAATTCGCACTGAATGCACCCCCCGTATCTCATAAAACAGGAAATGAAGCGGAAGGAAGTCCAAAACTTTCGTTTAAACATGAGCCCCGAGAAACGTTTGGGAAGCAGATTCCTATGCGTGTGTATCATTTGTGCTTCAGGAAGCAATTTTCGGAGAGAAGTTGGGGTGATTGGAAGCTTAAAATCACTGAATCTAAATTTAAGTGTTCCCGAAAAGCGTTTACACATTCGCTCCATGTTTTATTTCGTGGATTAGCTATCTTTAAATTTGAACGAAAAAGGTTGTTTTAAAATATCATTTCAGAAAATAACGTAACTTCACATAAAAGTAAACCAATATTTTTCAAGATATAAAAATTAAATTTATTAAATTCTCCCATTATAATTTGAAAAGATGTTATAATTTAAATTTGTTATAACAGCATTTTAAAAAGTAAAGATATCATAATCATTATTTTTGTTGACCATAAAATTAATAAAAGACAACTGAAACGTTATGATATTTTTTTTTAAATTTAACATAACCTTTCTTTTAAAAGATACTTGTTTAATTTTTATTCATCACTTATAATATCTGGAAATAATATTTATATTAAAGAAATATATTTATACATTAAAAATAAAATTTATATTGAAATATAAAAGAAGAATTAGGTATTTAAATAAAATTAAGTTTCGGGATTGGTTTAAGTATGAAAGAGTTAAAATATAAAATAAATAAAGTGAAAAAATAATAAAGTGAACACACTATAAAATTACCACGAGCTTTGAATATCCAGTCCACCAAGTTTTGTTATCTAATAAACCAAACTTTTGTGTGAGTGTAGAACCGCCAAAACCAAATTAATCTTGAATAATTCTAAAAATTTAAAAGACTGAGGAAATTTAATAAAAAAAGGCATTTTTTGCAATATTTGAGGATTTAAAAGCGTTGAACTGTAGTATATTTCAACGATTAAAAACGCAAGTTATTTAAGACGCACCTTTCAAAAATTTACTGTCAAAATCGTCAAAAATGTAGCAGTTTTATTGTAATTAAATACACAAACTTTTAGAATAGTTTTAATATAGTACATAATATGGAATTCTATTTCTTTATTACTAAAATATATTATTTAATTATTTATAACAATAGTAATTCTCAATTTCAAAAGCAAACTACAGCGAGATCAGCTACGACAGATTTTCTTTTGGCTCGTCGGAACAATTTGGCCTGTATCATTGATCAGTGTCAATATTAGATTAAAGTAGATTTGCATGGGAGATCATATAGCCAGGCATGTCAATAAAATATCCATTTTAGTACCAACTTTCTGATTACAAGTTCCTGCCTGCAAACTCATAAGAAATCATTCGGTAGAGGTCACTCAAGATTTAAACAGAACCACAAAGATAAATATTAAAAATGAACGAGCTTCAAGTCATGTCAATTTATTCTAATTTCAAATAATTGACACGAGGCGAAAAGCTTTTCTTCTTTAAATGAAGAAACATAAATTTTCCACTTTTCCTAACTCTCTTTTTTTAAATCTGAAAATGAGTTTTTTGCGTTCATTTCTATAACTTATAACGAAGGGAAAAGCTATCTATGTTTTAAGAAAATTGAAATGAAGTGTTCTTTCACATTAAAATGCTACCTGCCCCGAGAAAAGCTTTTAAAATTGATAGTAAGGTAGGGGGAAAATTAATTTTACAGTTCTTTTTTGAACTTTTTATCACAGTTTGAAACAGCGAAAGATTTTTTAAAAAGATTGGAGTATACCTATTATAAAAGAGTATTAACTCACATTATTGTGAAATTTTCCGCGATACGGACGAATATAAATATTTTTATAGGTGCATACTACGAAAAATTAAAAACACCTTTAGGTTAGTCTCCGAAGTTCCTTTCATCTACATAACTGGTCTAATGTTTTCTCATGTTTCTATGGTTAATATATACTAGTTTTGAAACAAAGAATTAAGTTTTGTGACTTTTAAGGAGTTAGTAAAGATTTTTGAAATTCAAAGAGTTTCACTACATTCAAGAAGCAAAAAATTGTCAACCCTCTTATTCAGGATCTCAATAGTAATTTCTGGACACAAAATAACTTAAAATAAAAATCCATGTTTATTCAATTCAAACTTAAATTATTTGCTTTAAAGTTTGCAATGCTTGATAGAATTGTTTTATACAATATTAGTCCACTGGGGGGATAGCGAAAAAAGGGGCCGAAAATAGGACAAATCGCAATAAAAGGTTTCTCTACGATTTTCACTTAGGTTTGACCCCAACAATAACTAAAAATCGGACCATGGCAATTTTTTTTTATTTTTTAAAAATTAATGAATTTAAAAAAAAAAACGAAACAATGATACAGACATGGATTATAAGTTACTTTTGAGATCTAAAATCCAATATGGCATTTAGTTGGGACATAAAATTGAAATTTCAATTATTTAAAATTAAAATGAATAATTAGCTGTATGAAAAAATTAAACACCCCCTCAATACTTTACAAAAACATCAGAAAATAGAAATCCAGAGGTTTTAATTTAAAAATGACATAAGAAATACACGAGTTTTTTTTCCGAGAGAAATTAGTGTCCCAAACTTTTGAGGCTTTTGAAAAGAACATTTTTCAATGGATCATGTCCACAGATAGTTTTTAGTTTGTTGTTATTTAGGCCATGTCTAAGGAAAAACCGTTCAAAAAGCTTTTACTGCAATTTGTTCCAGGAGTAGGGACTTGTTTTACAAAATTAAGATTTTTTTAAATATTTAAAATTTTTCAACTCTATTTAAAATTGTGTTGTAAAATTATTAAATATTTCTGGCATAACAACCAAAAATTAACCTATAAACATGCATTAGAAATTTATATCGTAATATTAAATTTTTTTTTTAAATAATTGATTTTTTTTTTGAAAATTTTGTGTTTTAAATAGAATATACTTGTTATATGAAAATATTCTGATAGAAGTATGCCAAGATATTACCTTTTGTTACTTTTTTGAAAGTTAGTAGTCCTACATTTTACCAATTTCAATTTATGAAATTAATTAACCAAGCGTAAATTTCACTGTTTTTCCATTATTTAGCTATCTGTGTAGTAGTACAATATCCATTGAAAAATTACTTTTCAAAAGCCTCAAAAGTTTGGGACATTAATTGGAACGAAAAATTTAATTTTTCGTAAAAAAAAAATGGAAATTTAAAACAAAATTGAACTTTTGTAACTCATTTCTAAATGAAAACCTTTGATTTCTATCTTTTGATGACCCTTTAAAACTGATTCTTCCCAACTTCAAACATTTGAAACTTAAGGTTATGATACATGCATGGATCCGTAGTAAACCCCTATTTCGAAAACTGTCATAAGCTATACTTTAATTCAATCTACGAGTTCACCAGATAAAAAAACTAAAGTTGAAAAAGTTTACTCATCAGTGAGAAAAACAGTTAATCAGGGGCGTTTCCTTCGTAAAGCTTCGAAACAGACGGAGATTTTGGTGGTTATCGTATTTTTATGCAGTATCTACCATCGAAATTCCAGTGCTCTGGCTCCTTTGAGGAAAAAAATAAAGGCAGAATTCCCCGATAGCCCCGAGTTCCCGATAATTCCCGATAGCCCCGAGTTCCAACTAAGCCCGGTCTCCCCTATAACTTTATAACTATTAAATCTTTAAAAATCTTAAATTATATTTCTGTAAAAATGAGCTTTGACTGTAATTAAATTGTATTTTGAATTCAAAGAAAATCAGATAAAAGTATTTGACTATTCAGCTGAATGCGTCGACATTAACAAAAGTAAAATATATCTTTGGCATGAATAAGAGTAGCGGTTCCCAAACCTATTCCTCACGACCTTTTAAAATGTTCTACAAGGATATTTAAGTCTTAAAATTTTACTTCTGAAAAGTCTTCAATCTAATTTTTTTCTTTTCCCCTGAATGGAGAACCTACTTCGAAAAATAAATGACGTCCGACCTACATACTACCTTCCACATCTGGTGTCTTCAAAATCTACAATGACTTTTAGACCTATGAAGTTTGTATTGAGGAACGTTTACAGATGACTCCAAAACGCATCGTGGTTTACTAGTCAACGGAAAGAACTTTTATAAAATCTACAAAAAGTGCCAACTCCGAAGAATAAGCAACGTCCAACCTACCATACATTAAACGTCTAGTGACTTCAGAACCAACAGAGACTTTTGGTCACAAGAAGTTAGTGTTGACGGACATGGTCAGACGGCCACAAAACGCAACGTAGCTCACAACTTCTCTGAACAGTAATGAAAAAATCCACGAAGATGAGCCAACTCCGAAGAAAAACAACTTCCAACCTACCATGCATTATTGTACCTATACAGACTCCAACGTTTCTTGACAATGGAGAAATAAGCTGAGAGCAAACGAAGGAAGTAGTTCCCAAGCGCATGTCCGAATGCCGAGTGAAATTAGGCGCGCTTTTTTTACTTTAGATGATTAGTTTGTTAAATCCGTGCAAATATTGCGTTTTTGGGTCATAATTTGTGTAAAATGTTAAGTATTTTCGATTTCTCGACGTAGTACATTAATTTAGAATTGAACGCGCCAGCGGCCAGCCAATGAGAGTGAGCTCACAAACCAATCTGTTTACTCAATTTTTCTTCCGCTAGTCGTGACGTAATTGTCAAGAAAAGTTGTAATGTAGCATAGTGACCTGAGAATCAACAGTGACTTTTAGCCACATGGAATTTGAATTGAAAAATAAACAACGTCCAATCTCCCATACATCACACGTTTTGTGACTTCAGAACAAACAGCGACTTTTAGCCACCAGGAGTTTGTATCGGGTGGCATAATCAGACATCCCCCAAAAACGCAACGTGGTTCACCAATTTACGGGACGGACTTTTTACATTTTAACTACACATTCCACATCTCGAGAACCCACATTGAATGTAGCGCTTGGATCGAGCCGAGTCGTTTCGAAGAGGCCGCGTGCGCAGGCGGCCAGTGCGGCTGCGCGCGTTTGCGAAGCCTGCCGCAGTGCAACCGGGATGGGAGGCCTCTAGCCATGCCGAGACCCCAGCTCCTGGAGGGATTCTGCGTCTGCCTGGCCGTGCTACACTGGGGCGTCCACGCGTTGCCCAGCGTCATACGGATAGGTGAGATCGATGTCCCGTTTGTTTCTTCATTACCATCCCCGACATGCCATCCCTCCTCCGCGATCCCCGCCGCTTTGTTTTGGAGCGCGAGATTACCCGCCGCCACTCGTGTACCTAATAATCGATAGGTGGGGGAGCTTTTCCTCACCTGAACCCTTCCTTCTCTTGCAACTTTTACCGCTAATTATCGGTAACTGTTATAACCCCCCCCCCCCTGAGTGCTTACATAGATTCGAATGAGTTGGTTTGTTTCTGTTGGATGTTCTCGTGATTTCCCGTGCACCGTGGAAAATCCCCTAAATAAACACCTTTTAGTATTGATATTCCGCATGGAGATCCTACAAACCCTTTCATGTCGTTATATTGATAATATTTTGTATCGTTGTCCGTTATTAGGGTCAAAATTTGTGTGATTTGGTTCAATTCAGTTCTACATTCTTGTTATTATCGTGATTCTCTGAATTCTCCATGCACCTATTAAATAAAACTAAGTAGAAACTTGTATATAGACTTTTATCTTCACACACCATTTGTTTTTACATCGCTATGCTGATTATCATCTTCATTTGGTGTCACCGTAGAAGTGTAAACATTACACTTGTCTATAATTGATTGATTTGTTTTGGCTTTAATATGTAAATGAAATGATTATACATGTAAGTGTTTATATAACTAAACATAAAAAGACTATAAGAAACTATAAAAACACACCATTAAACAAATAATTTAAAATAGAACATGTTCTGAAAAATACAAAGCAATGCATCTTTTATCGATGCACTGACACACCGCACGTATTGACCAAAATAACTCTGTGTATAAATTACCTAATGACTAATTACAGTTATCTTTCTCCACACGGCTCCATTAGTTCAAAACTTGTTACTTAGAAGCTTCTATAATTGAAATCGATGATAAAAACACTAGTCTCGTAAACCCTTTCATTTTAATGTGTCTCGGTACCATTTATTAGTATTAAAATAAACAAATATGTGAAACAACTTCGCCTATTCATTTATTTTTTTAAATATTACCTATACATAGTGTCACGTGTAGAAAAGGTGCACAATACATTTAATACAGAAACAGTATAATTTTATATAATAGTATTGTTAATATGACATTGTTTAACATAAATTAAGTTTCATTTGGAGTAATTGAAACAATTTTTTCATTACATCATAACAAATTTAGAGATACTCATAACCATACAGCCCCTTCAATTTATCATTCAAACTGATACATTTTTTTACAAATATGCTATGATCAATACTCTAAATGTAAACCATATTATATCTTTAAAAGATAGTTTTGATTTTAGTTAATTTGAAAAGAGTTAATTATTCTATAAATTCAAAGTAATTTCTTTAAGCATAATTATTAAGCTTTTCTCCCACAACTAAAAACTATGATTACTGATAAGTAAAATTAATACACCTAATTTCATTTTCCCCATACAAAAATAATTTTAATTATTTTTGAAAGCTGGTTACCTATAATATCTTCAACAAGCCATAAGATATTATGATGGACTAAATGATAATCAAACATTTTTTTATGTATATTGAGTCAAATATTATGTTTAAATATTGGGTAACATAATAATTGTAATTTCTAAACAATTCTTATTAAACTTTTGTGTAACAAATTGCTGTTATAAAAATTATTAAAATATTATAGAATAAATTAATAAGTTTGAAGTTTCAAAAGAATGTCCATTTTGATTAAAAAAGACATTTCCTTAAACACAAAACAAACACAGAAGATACCACACTATTACCTAAAAAATTTCATCTATCCTAAAAAACAACAAAACTAGTATCTGGTTACACAATTCAGAAGTCAATTAACTTCCCAGCATGTTAAAATTCTTTAGTTGCAAATATTTTTGGTAAGTCAAGTTCGTATCTAAATTTCATAAAACAAGCTTTTAAGTAAAGTTAAGAGTTCTTAAAATATATTAGTATTTACATACTTTTTACCCTTTCCTTAAGCAGCCCAGTCTCTTCCCCAAAAAGGTAGAGATGCAGCAGTATTTTAAATGGTTTTAAAACGCTTTCAATAACAAAACATGTGTTTTACAAAATATATTGTATATCGACCGTTTAATGAGTGACTTTAAAAAGTAGTTATCAAGTATAAATTATTCATGAATTCGGGGGAGGGAAATTCTATCATATTAAATGAACTTTTAGAAAAAGGTAAACCTTTTAAGAGGAAAACAAATAGTTGTTTGTGAAAATCTCTTACTCACACCACTCAAAAGGGTCAGAATATTCAATAGGGGCATAAATACCAACCGAAGCCGGAAGTATAAATACGGAATACTATAGTTTTTGAGTCGTAGGACCTTCGGATCCGTATCTTCACGTGGATCGCATCTGCCACATTGGTGACCCGGACGTGATTTAAACACACAACCGTCTTAAATTTTAGTTTTTTAAAAATCATTTAAATATCTCCTTAATATAAAATCTTAATCATTAATCTTAAATATTAGTATTAATCATTAACCTTAATTCTTAGTATTAATCCTTTATCTTAATTCTTAGTATTAGTCATTAATCTTAATTCTTAGTATTAATCATTAATCTTAATTCTTAGTATTAATCATTAATCTTAAATCTTATTAAAGATTTGCCACATCGGGTAATAGTAGTTTTTATTTTATTAAATTCCAGCTGTGAAGAAAGTTTCTAAGTAACTTGCTTATCAAAACAACACATAAACACATGTTTCCATAAAATCTAAAGACAAACTTCTTTTAAGATACCAATATTTACTTAAAATGCTTTTAAAATAAAAAGTACACCTGCACGGTTTTTTTAAGCTTAAAAGTTTTCTTTTAACTCAAGAAAAATCATTTAGTTTCTAAAGTAACTAATTGATTAGTTTTATTTATACAAGCTTCATAATGTCATAAATATTTGATTAACAGGAAATGAAACCACTGTTAAATATAAAAAAAGATAAGTGCTTATCAATGCATACAATAAAGAGAATGTGCTTCAAGTGTAAGAAATTCATACTTAAACACATAAAATGGTTATAAGTAAAATATTATACAAACCTGCTGCTAAATAATATACGAGTACAAATGAATTGAATTAGCTAAAATTAAAAAGTAGAAGCATGTATCTTTCATATCGCTGGGAAAAAGATTATAAATAACTAGAAAAATTAATTCTTAAATTTACTTACTCTCTTGTTGATACCTTGATAAAAATGATAGATGCTCTATACTTTATTCTCGTCTCCACTACCATTTCCAATTTCTGTCAAAGTTTTTCTTTCAACAGAATCGCAAACTACTTATAAGGTGTAATTTCTCCTAAGCGAAAAACATCATTAAGTTGTAATAAAAAAAATATAATTTTACTAAATTATACACATATTATATCTAAATTAAACTAAAAGGAAATAAATTACAAACAAAACAACTAAAATAACGGTTAAATTTAATTTTAAACAATAGGTTTTGAAAGGTATAAAACATCAATCTATTGGTATTCAACGTGGATAAGAAATTTATTATAGATTATTTATAGGTTGGAAATTTTTTGATGTTAAATGTTTCAAATTTTCCCAATTGTATAAAAACTTTAACTAGTTCTTAAGATAAAAAGAATAATAAAAGGACCTCTCATAATAAAAAAAAGTTACTGAAACGAAAACGACAGAAAATAATATCAATAGAAACAAAAAGTATATTTTAAGAATAATTTTATATTACAGGTTATAAGAAGACACATCATACTTAACAAAAAAATTTACCCATTTTTCAAAGATGTTTTACGACAAAAGTGTGTTATGACTTATATAATAACTAACTAAATTTCTAATATTTGAAGGCATTCAACTTTCAGTAATTCATAAATCTTCGAGATAAAAAACAATACTTAGTATTTTATTTATAAAATTCTAAGAAAAAATAATACATAACCTTAAACTCAATTTCAAGCTTCTAAATTACCTAAAGTAATGGTATGCCCCTTTTTAACTGTAAAATGTGATTTTAATTCAATATTTAAAATAATTATTTGTATAGTAAACTTTATAAAGTTTTGCATTAAAATTAAAACACTTAAATTATTGGCATTGATAAAAAAGATGCATACGATATTACTTAGCTAAACTTTTGAAACAATTCAATACATAAATAAAAATATTCTTTAATTGATAATTAACTTCATTCATAAATGAAATTGTGTGTATATGTTACAAGCAAAGTGATAAACCGGGCATTAATAATAATGCCCGAAGTGGAGGCGGGTAATGTGATAAATTCAATGGCATTTATCAATGAGTATTTATCACATTGCCCGTAACATATGTACCGTAAATGCTCCACACGAAAAATAATCACTTTATTTACACAATTTAAAACACTTTTTGTCCTCAAATTAAGAATACTTTAGTTGCGTTGTATCACTTTAACACCTAATTGTGTTGTGATAGTGTTCTGAATATGTTTTTAAAGTTTTAGAAATGTGTTCTAAAAATTGTGTTGTGAAATATATTTAGAATCTGAAAGTATTCTTAAATTTGGATTGAAAAACGCTATAAGAACACATTTTCTCTCTTCGTAATTTTTAGCAAAACTTTTACAGCATTGTATTTTACTCACGCAACACAATAGCAATGCAATCAGAACACTTTTGATAAGTAGTGTTCATTAGTTTACTTAATGTTTCAAAAGCGTTTCTCGCATTTTCAGTTACAGTGTATAATTTGCGTAAATAAATGTGTTTTGATCAATTGCTCCTTTACTGTACGTTTGAGATGAAATGTAAAAGAATCAATATTACAAGCATTAAAAATTTAATAAATGTTGAAGGTTAATGAATCCTTTTCATGAAAACGATAAAAATGGAATTGGAGGTTTTTTTTAAGTTTGATGAACTTAATATTTTAAAAGTTATAGATAAATTTTGTAAATAGTTAGTGTAATGCATTCTACACTCGTATTTGTAGCCCTAAATAGTAGGTACTTTACTCGTGAGGTTGCACACCGGGTCTGACAGGCTTCAGAAACCCGGCGCATGACTTATTGACTTGGAGATATACTTTTTAGGCTTTTTTATTAAATGTGCAGTCCAAAATTCGCTTTATTATTTGCGAGTACAATTATTCCCTTTTAAAAAATAACTCTTAATATTGTTTCTAAAGCATCTTCAAATTATCAATTGATAAATAAATTCCTTGTTTTTGTGAAACTTTTAATTTTAACATTTTAAATGCACTGAACGTTTAGAAAGAAAAATGTTAAGACGAACCATTACATTCAGGAGAGTTCAGACGCATGTTCTTGATAACAGGAAGTAGTGCATGACAACACGGGCTAATATAAAGCATCAACTCTCTTAAAACATCCATTCTTATAGCGTCAGGTACAGTAAAAATGTTCTTACTCGCTCCCCTTTATAATGTTGTCAACAGGGAAAAACCAGCTGCGTACTTTTACCCGACTGCGTACTCTTACCCTCCTTTCCCCTATAGCTTATATATATAACGTATATCCAGTTAATCTCTCGTTAACATGTTTAACAAAAAGCATGATAGAAACTACATAAAAAATAATATCTTAAGGGAATGAAACGTATTTAATTTCTTAATACCTTTTATGAAAAACATTCCTTTTTATTTATTTCTTCTAAAATAGTAATAATTTTTTCGATAATAATTCATGTCAACAACCAATTACTTTTTTCTCATTATTACTGCAATTTAATTATTAACATGCTCACTCTTTCATTGAAATTTACAATGCACCACAGACTTTTATCTGTGCAAACTAACTTAACAAGGAATAATAAAGTATTTCAATCATTTGAATTAAAATTTTTAAAAGTTAAGTTCTAAGTAATTAAAAACAAATATCTTCTAAAAGTTAACATTTAGGTTTAAAAAATAATAAAATAAACAAAATTGTATAATTTCTTTTTTTACACGCTAGAAATATTTCCATACAAAAAGTTAAATTACTTTAAACTCAAAATGTACACTATTTTTTATAAATAGAACTATAAACGTAACCTCTATAAATTTGTGAAATTAACAGAAAAAAATAAACTTGGAAACCATATAAAAGGGGTTTATCTATTAAGTATTCTTTTTAAAATGTATAAAGTGCTAATAGATTTATAACTAAAAAATCGAAAAATAGTTTTCGGATTGATTGAATAAAGTGCGCGTTTTGTGCAAAACACGAAAGCGAATGCTACCGTATTTTGACGCGAATATATAAGGTTCCCTTTCCGTATCTCAAACCTTCCATCCAACTCAATCTGTGATAATTGAGATCCGAACATTGTCCGTATCCAAGTCTTTCGGCCGAATCCAAGTGACGGGTTGCTATGGAGATAGATTGGTGATCCAAGGGATTGTGTGTGGAAGAAGGCAATGTCTGGATGCTTTCTTTCCTTTAGGACTTTCTTTTTAGAGTGTAAGAGTTCAGTTGGAAAGACTGAGAAACATCAATTTTGAAATTAAATACCTATACTTAATTAAAAGCTTTTACTAAGTGCACTACATCCACTACAGAAGTTGAATGCTTGCATTAACATTTTCACCCTCATTACTTATAATTAAAACATGATCATCATTGAGGATTTTTATTTTGCAATAATTGGAAACATACCTCTCTAATCATTAAAAACTACTTATAATTGAAATTCAATAATTAAACTAGCTACTTATCAATTTCTAATAAAGTTAAATTCTGTTACCTATAATGATTGGATAGTTATTACTTGCAAAAAATAACTGATAAGCGATATTTAAAACAATGAAAGATATTTTAAAAACTTTAAGAGCGTTTTTTGAAGTAAAATCTACTTTGAAAATTATCTTATAAATCAGATTATCCTTTAACTACTGAGTTCATTGTTTGAAAGTTTAAAGATTAGGTAATATTTTTAATTGAAAGATTTAAATTACGAGCATAATATCAAATTCATGGTGCAGATTTTCCGGCAAAACCTTTATATTACTGTAAAACCCGTTTTTCCTTCATAGTAGACAGTATGCAGAAAAAACAACTTCTAGAGACACCAGGAGAAGATGCTTTCGATTTTTTTTAATCTTTAATTAAAAAACATTTAACATTTTATAAAAGAATGGCTGTTGTTGAAAATAAGAATTAGAGATATTCATGATTTTGTCACACACAAACGATATTGTTAGTTATATTGGAAATCCAACATATTTGAAAATGCTAGAATCAGTTCTAAATTTTACAGGATAACCCTTTTTTTTTAATTTTTCTTAATGAATAGCTAATGCTAAGTTCATACAGTAGCTTAGAATCTTGAAATAAATCAACTATAGCTACTCTTTAGGTCAGAAACATATTTTAAATATCCCCGTTTGGGCTGCACTGTACCTCTAATCTACGTATAGTATTGTTTGCGCAGACAATATACTTTGAGTGTGACAAAATCAAGAGTACTTTTAATTCTAATTAAACTAAACAATCAAAGGCAAGTTCTCCTGAAACGCGTTCTGTAGACGTTGTTTTTCCGCGTACTATGTATTATGAAGGAAAAACTAGTTTTACAGGAATACGAAGCTATGCGGAAAAACATGAACCATAAAATGCGATCAATGAGCAGAGCATGTTGCTTCTGATTAAAATCCTTCGTTTAAAACAGTGGTTCCCAACTGAGAAACGTCCGCGGACCACTAAGCTTAAAATTGGAACTTTCACGGACTCCCATTTTATATAGCTTAAAATCCTACACCCTGACAAAATTGCACTACAAAAGTTTATTTTCCCTATTTAAGCGTTAAAATTTAAATGTTGCGCTGATTTATAATAATATAATGTAAGAAAATTTTAATTATATCCCACAAGAGTTAAGAATTTTTGTTATGATTTTAATTTAATCTTCGCGGGACCTACAGAAACGTAGCCGAGTTTATTTCAGAGCTCACTTGTTAGAAATATTTATCGTACACAGAAGTAGTGCAACAATTTAGTGGTGACTATTATCCCCACAAACTACTCAGCCGAAAATCATCGTCACGAGTATAATTCAATCTTATCTAGTTCAATTTGCTCAAATTTGTATTTTTTTTTTCTGCTTCGCCGGGCCCCTCCACGGACCACTTTCAAGACTCTCACGGACCACCTATGGTCCGCGGACCACCGGTTGGGAACCACTGGTTTAAAAACATTACCCAATCTTCAAACGTTCAAACAGTGAACTAAATAGTTAGAAGGTAGATTATTTTTATTTTTAAGATTAAATTTAATTTAAGATTAATTTTTTTTTTTTAAATATTTAAAGGATATCTTTCATCGGTCAGCAAATATTTTTATATAAATTAAACATCCTCCGTCGGGACTGCACTGTAGACACTAATTCTTTAATTGATGTCATCATTGATTATAATTATTCGTAAGTCATTTTTAACCGAATATATGTTTTCATAGTAACTAAGAGAATTTGTTTGAATAGCAATTGATTTATAAATACTTACTATTGTGATTTGTGTTTTAATCATATAAATAAAAGTAAAACTTTAAATCATTAATATCAACCGCCGGTTCTTTCATAGTATTTTAAAGTTAGATTATTTGAAAATAACATTATCAACAGTATGATAAATGTACTAGTTTACGACTATTCAGGAGGAACATATCTATAGTCAAACCACATAATACATCTAACTGATAAAAAATCGAGGGTTGAATTTCGTATGAATTTCGGAACAGTAAAAAAGAGTCAAATTGTACTTAACTTTAAATCAATTAACATACATATTGTATTCAGTTTATATTGTCTATCACTGTACTATCCTAAACATTAGTAATTCGAAAAATATTATTGACCGTGATATAAAGTATGGTTTTTTTTACCTTTCCTACCTAAATTTGAAATTTTTTTAAATGCGCTTGTTGTTTTGACTTTAATAAATTGAAAGGAAAGCATTGGTTACAAAGCAGACTTTATTTAAGTCCTATTTAGAAGGAAACCGAAAGTAAAGTTAATCGACGAAAAAATAGTTTTATTAAGATCTAAATAATAAATAATGTAATAAGCCTTAAAATCCATAGAAGACAGCATTTATTTGGATATGAATCTATAATAAAATTTAATACTAAACTATCTAAAATGTTATTTATATTTGGTTGAAAGGCTATTCCTACATGCCTTTAGAAGGTCCCCTCTCATTAAGAAGTAGGGTAAGAGGCGGTAAGGTAATTTACAACTCAATTAGAGTCTGTCGCAGGCTAATCCATTTAACTCACATTGTTGTCGTACATAAACCTACAGATAGTAATAAACTATCCGAAACAATGCCCCAAATTCAATCAAAATATCTCGGAGATCTTTACAACCCCACTCATTGAGAAACATTTTGAAGGCAATAGTCCCATTCATAAAGTAGATTGGGCCTGACATCAGCCAATCGATTCAAGTCTCAGCATTGTAGCAAAAGAGGTGTCAGGCTAAAAATAGAGCGCACAAAACGAGGAACAGGGGAAGAAGTTTCCACTTAACGTCCCGTCACGTATAAAGAGAGGGAATAATGTGTTTCGATATCCACTCATAAATCATCTTAATAAGTGTCTGAGGATAAAACAACTAGGATAAAGGCTTAGATTTTGGAAACTCGCATGCATTATATGCCTCTATTTATCAAGACCAAATTTTTACAAAATTACACAATAACCGCCTAACACCATGAAGCCTCATGTAAATTGTTTGCCCTTTAAGTTTACTTCTTAATATTATTCCAAAATCAAACTAAAACCTTTTTAAATGAGGCTGGAAGGAATTCCATTTTGTATGGGAGTATCAAAACATTGTTATCGATTACATTAAAGAAACAAATACTCTTGTTTCCGGTACTTTTATGTTTCCAATACAATTAGATATATCATTATAAGGTATTAAACCATGGAGGTAAAAAAATAAACACTGCAACTGAGATAACTCCAACGCCTTTAGTTTGTAATCATGGATAATACGTCAACTACTTGGTCCCTAGAACTTCCTATCATATGAGCTGCTGATAAGAAAAGTGGTCTAACTCATGAAAGACAATTTCAGGAAACTTAATGTTTTATGTTTGAGGTGACTGGTCGTTCTATATCTATCGGATACAATAGATATATCGGAAAATAGAGGTTAGTCCCACCGCCACGAAAAAAAAAACTTTGAGAGACAAATCAAAACTTTGAAAAGAAGTTCAAATCTAAATTATAGTCACACAGATTTAGCACAAAACGTTTTTTTTTTCAGCGTTTATGAATTACCATCCCCATCCCCAAATTGAAGTGGAATAGCACGTTTCCGTAAAATTCGACACAATATAGTACGACGTCGGATGTTTTCTGGTGGCGGTCGGACTGTATAAACCAATTTTCCTCTGAATGGAGAAAAATCTTACTATCCAACAAAGGTCAAATTTAAAATAAGAAAATTTTGAGTTAGACCAATTTACCTCTCCGAGGCTCATAGACTCATACCAATTGTTTTATTCTATGTTTTGGAAAATTCGAATTTTTGTGGTACTTCATATTTGATTTAATTATCCAAGTTTCACTCAAAACACAGAGATGAGCAAATTTTTAGATTTTAAGGAGATATAGTTGATACGGCGCGTTTCGGACGCTCATGAAGAATAACTTGTTTTATATAGGTACTTTTATAATGAATTTTACATTTACTTCTTGTAGTATGTACTTGAACTTGATATGATTGATTTTGTTCTAGCATACATTTAATTCAGTTATTTCCAAATTTTTTGGGTTTATTTCCCCTGGAGTCAAATTTGTATCAAGTTTTTGTCTGACATTGTTAATTTGGTATTCTTAAATTTCTTATAGATGGTTAGGTTAAAAGATTACCTCAAAGAAATTGTTTAAAAACATTTCAGGGTAATTCCATGCGTGAGTCCCTACTATAAGACATAGTTTGTGCCGTGCCTACCAGCGTCCTGAAGCTAAAGGGCTCCTCTAGCCGGGTTAGGAAAAAAAGCCAGACGCGCCGACAGCAACCCAACGCAGGCCGACATGGGAACCACAACTTAGGCTACAATGGCCTGCACAGGTCAAACGTACGGCAAGAAGCCGCACGAGATCCCCGCCCCCGCACCCCAGAGACTACAAAGCCACGAGCGGGTGGGACGTGGCAAGTTAATTTAAAACCTAGTTCTGGTTAATCCTACATAGGAAGAACCATCCCCTGGTTTTCGAGTCCCTACTAAAAATGAGCTAAATTTGAATATTAAAATCACAACTCCAGGATGATTCACTGAATATCCGTCTGAAAACCTTAAAAGTTAATTCACTCATCAATATCTTGACTCTCGAGTAACCACAGCATGATTGGCGCAGATTTGTCATCTGTAGAGAGAAAAAATGGACAATAATTACCTTCTAAAAGCAGGCGAAAATAAAGAAACGTGGTTCTTTATAGTAGCCTATCAATAAAAATCATCATGGTTGTCAAATGAATAAATTAAAATGTTATTTTTTAAATACATTAGTTACCCTTGAGATCAGTTACTAAGCACTCAGAAGCAATATTTAAAAAATGTAATTGTGCAAAAACTGTGGGGGATGGAAAAAAATTTCATAGTAGATTTGAACTCAGCGTAAAAAGTTACCTTAGAAATATAATAAAGTTCCTTGGGCCAAAAACCTTGTTAATCAGTGTTATAGTCGACTCCGCTTAATGTGATCACATTTGCACAAGATCAGAATGATAAAAATATCCGTTTGATAATAATAAGCGGTTCTATAATGAAAAGTACCAAACAGTGTAACTCGAGTGTTAGCATTAAAATCACGACTGAAGTTTTAATTTAAGTATTTAAAACGATTTTCTAGTATGTATTTTGCAACTTAACTTAAACATTCTTAAAGAAAAATATAAGAGTGGATCATAAAACACTACAACATTAATAACTCTTTTGTATGTTTATGTATTAAAATTGGCCATCAAACTGGGGAAAAAAAGGAGTTTCACCAAATTTTGATAACATTAAACGATATACTGATCACATAAAACGATACATTTTGCGTTCATTTAATATGGGGTGATCAGGAACAGTCAATTTTGATAACATTATCCGATTGATAAGTTTTGTAGTACTAGAATGAAAGTTGGATGTTGGTTGCAGGGGGCCTGTTCGACAGCGAGGATGACGAGCAGGAGCTGGCCTTCCGCATCGCCGTCGACCGCATCAACGCCGACACGAGCGTGCTGCCCCGGTCGCGGCTGGTGGCGCAGGTCGAGCAGGTCGCCGTCGATGACAGTTTTAGGGCCACAAAGAAAGGTATGCACATCATGCAAAATTATTCAAACGTTTCTCATTTATGGTAGTACCTTAGGGAACGTACCCATATTACGTAACCCATTTTTTACTATTTTTGACCCCTCTTATTATATGCTAAGACCCCCCTCTAGTTTTCACGTATTAATTCGTAAATACGTTTTCAATCAATTTTTGCAAACAGAAAGTTAAAAATAATTAATTTGGCTTAATTTGTCTTTATTAATACAGCGCTTGCCACGTGACGCCAAGAGTGCGTGCATACTTATTATAGTAACAAGTGGAAAATATATTATCAAGAAGAAAAAACTTATGTAAAAGATATTGTAACAGGAACTTAATTTACAAAGACAAGTATTTTTTTTCTTTTATTCACGTTTATTTTTGACTACGTGACGAAACCCTAAGCCCCCACCCCTCCCCCTGTGACCAGGCGTGGTATTTTGAAGACCTCCCTCCCCCACTGAACGGGTCACGTAGTATGGGTACGTTCCCTTACTTAGGAACTAAACTTTTGCCGGTCAGCCTTTGCAAAGCGGTTGCGTTAATTAATGACGAGGCGACAAGAAAAATTGGTGAATCGTCTGATCTTCTAATTTCCTATCACAAGAAGGTTTGTTTAGAAATTCAATACCTATAATTTGTAGAGAAATGTATAATAAAATAACTTTATTATAAGCCCAAACTCATTGGACATAGCTTAAAAAGTGTGTGATAAATGTGACTTCAAAGTTTTCGTGCTTTTTTCCGCTTTCTATAGTAAAATCTTATTCTTACGCAAAAAGGAAAGGTTCTTTCTGGAAAAGTGACAAAAATAGGCAATAACATTGAATTAACATTGCATACCAGTAATAATTTAAAATATGTAAACTGAATCTGGGCTTAAAATACAGTATTCTCATTTCTTGAGAAATTACCTTACCACATGTAGTAGGGTCTTTCCATATATCATATCAACCAAAAAATTTCAATTCTCAACCTAGCCCTTTTGTATTTCAATGAAACTTTCAGAAATTATTATTTTCTATGTTATAAATGAGAAAATGCTTTTGTACTTAAATTTTCTCTGCAATTTTTTCATATTTGTTTTTTTTTAAAGTGAAATAAAATCCAACTTTTGGATTTCTTTCATGGATCAGGAGTTATAATAAAAAGAGTTGTTTTACACAACACTTCATAGATTAAAAAAAGCCATATATGGAGTGCTACTAACCAAAATGTAGCAGCATTATCAGTAATTATACCAAATTATAAACAGCATTTATCAGTGAGTAAACTATCTGGTAATCAAAATTAAAAGAAAAGAAAAAAATATGAAGTTATTAAAACAAATACAAAAATAATTATTGAATGTTTTTTTTTCTAATTTGTTTGTAAATAAAAACATTTTCGGAGAAACCCAAATATATATTGGTTAGTAGTACCTCATATTTGGCCACTTCAACCTACAAAAGTGGTATTTAAAACAACTCTTTTTGTTATTATTACTGATCCCATGGCTGTCCTATTTTATAATTTTCATAATTTATACCTTAAAATATTACAAAAAATATGTGCAATTTTCAAAAAATTCAAAGACACCAACATTGTATTTTTTTAAAAAAAATATGAACAAAATCATGTAAAAAATTTCGTGGACATAGTCAAAAGGTATATCAAATTAAACCTTGTAAAATTCCTGTTAAAACGAGGGGTGATACATTTTTCTCGGTCAAAAAGAACTAGAGTTATGTAACATTAAAGAGCCAAAAGTTGGATTTTCTTTCAATTTTAAAAAAAACATTTACAGAGAAAATTGAAATATAAAAGCATTTTCTCATTTATAACATAAAAGAGAACAATTCCTGAAAATTTCATTGAAATCCGAGAGTCCTATGTCAAAGTCCTGTTGATTTGACATAGAATGAATGACCCAGTAGTAAAAAATATCATCGTTTGGTTGTCCTTTAGCGATTTATCAGGAAAGGAAGAAAATTGGCTACGATTAATTAAAACAACCGCTTTGACGGGCAGAATTTTATTTTCTAAAAAAACGCACTAGAAAATAAAATGGTTTTCAGCACTTCGTCTTTCCTGTTAAATTTGGATCTAGCGAGAGCTGTCAGACTTGGGCGCCCATACATAAGGGCAAGAGGGGGCCTGAGCCCCTCCTAAAATCGGAAAAATTTTAGTTAAATCTCTATCTGACCAAAATAAATAATTTCTTATTGAACGTTCTATTTTAAAATTTTAAATTTTGTACTATATTAATCTTTTTATTATGATTTTAAGTTAATTCAAAAGCAAAATGTAAATTGTTTCCAATAATTCCATACACCGAACCCCCACACCAGTAACAGAAAAGAACATCCCTCCGTTTTTATTTATTTTGTTGGAAATCGTGGATTCGTGTCTCCGTCCCCTAATTTTTAAGTATTTTACCCAGAATACCTCTTTCTTTGGAGGAGATGAAAATTTGGTTTGGTACATTTGTTAGTAGTGATAACTAGAGTAGCAGCCATGCTGCCAGTAAGAAGAAAAGAGCTTTCAAGGGCTTAGTAGTAATAAAAGTTTTGAGAAGCTATGCTTCGTTGTTCGGTGAGTTAAGAAAACTTTATTTCCAAATTTAATAGACTTAGTTTCTTTATATGTTCGTTTTCTTTGAAAATTCTTCTATTTTTGTAAACAATTCAAATAAGCTAGTAGGTTTTACTTCTTTCTACTTTATTTTCTAATTTTCGAGAAAGTAAAATATATGTTGATCAGGAGCTCTTTTTTTCTGAGTTTGAAAGTTTTTCTGGGATATGTCCTAAGAAAAGGTTTCCTAATTATTCAAGTAAACATCTCTGAAATTTAATTGACATTCTAATACAAAAAATTGACATCATTTTTAATTGTTAAAAAATTTTAATTTTTTTATTAATTTATACTATTTATAATTTTATTCATTAAATTAATTTATTATTTAATTTTATTTATTAATTTAATTATAATATAATTATTTTATATTATAATTTATTAATTTTTTTAAAAGAGAGGTTTAATTTTTTAAAGTTTATTTCTTTTCTAGAAAGGATCAAAAATATTTTTTTTATTCAAAAATAAAAAAAGTTATGGGAAATCGTTACCTTTGCTAAAAAAAACTAGCAACAATTATTAAAACTGTTTTAAATCTTTAATTTACACTTCAAGTTTAAAATTTTTAAATATTACTTTGAGTCTAAAAATAAGACAAACATTTTTTTTAATTTTTGTATTTTATCGTTGTTTTTATTTCTTTGAATAAATTAAAAATAAATTCATTGTCTGTAAAGACCTTGTTTTGCACAGTTATAGTCTATCAAACATAATTATCAGCTATTTTATCTCTTGCTTTTTTTATCTAATTTTAAAAGTGATAAATAACCGAATCAAATAAACATATTACTTCAAATCTTTTTTAAAAAAAAATGAAAACATAATTGTACTTTACGGGCTTCAGGACAATGCTAAACACTATATTCCGGTTTCTTCCTCGAAAATTATGCGTCTTAGAAGCAGAAATCCGATTTGCATGTTACCCTAAAGGGTCCCAAATGAGTTAAAATTCTACTTTTAAAAGACAAATTTCAAGCATTTTCTGGGGGAAAACCCCCAGTACTGTACAAAAAAATTTCTACAATAAGTGAACAAAGATTCAAGATTATAATTAGATAGTGATAAAAATACTGTACTCAATCTAAAAGTCAAGTCAAAGAATACCCCGTTCTGCCCATTTGATTAGGGCTTACTCAATCTATAAAGTAAAACATGAGGAGCTCCTATTTTTTTTAATCCAAAACCACAAAGAAACAAAAGTCTAGTTATGGGCTTAACTGGCTAATTTGCAAAAAAAAAAAAAAAATCTAGGCCCTCCCTGAATTCAAACATATGGGCGCCCATGCTGTCAGACTAGTAGAATAGTGTCATTGTCATCATTGTAATCGTATAAATGTCTTTCTGTTACCAGTGTGCTCCCTCCTCGAGACGGGGATCGCGGGCATATTCGGTCCCCAATCCGATGTCACCAGCATGCACGTGCAGAGCATCTGCGACGCCATCGACATTCCCCACGTGGAGACGCGCTGGGACTTTCAGCTGCAGCGGGCCGACATGTCCATCAACCTCTTCCCCAGGCCCTCGGTGCTCAGCCAGGCCTACGTGGACCTCGTCAAGATCTGGGGCTGGAGGAGCTTTTCGCTTGTCTACGATGAGCACGAAGGTACGAGACAGATCCTCGATCGCTCATCTGATTCATCGAAATCAACGTTGGGTTGCCGATGGAAGTGAATCTTAAGCTAGTTCCACATTTCAACCCACTTCAGAAGTGGAAGGAGACGATAAGATCAATCCCTGTCAAAACGGGCTCATATACGGACTAGTGGCAACGAGGAGTGTGGTTTTTAAAAGCGAGTGTGTTTAGGGAACGACCGCTGTATCCCTGAGATCGTAAATCAGATTGGCTTCCCAGCCCCAAACCATTCACATTATGTCTGATTTGGAATTGACGGGATTCGGAGGTAGACTGGATGCATCACTAGGTGCGGTACAGACCTGCAATAGTTGAGGCACGGTATCACAGATGCGTCCTTTCCACGTTGGAATAGGCGCTTCCACTGTGCGCCGCAAGAAATGGAGAACGAGGAAAAAGGCGGAAAGAGAACCATGTAAAACTCTCTACCGCTCCATAGTGTGTAGCCACCATAAGGCTCAGACTTGCAATAGTTGATATGTGACAACACAGAGGGTTGAGAGGTAAATGGGATTTTTGAGGGGGCGTCCACTGTATGACGGGGACAGTGAACGGAGAAACCTGTTCCCTCTCAGTTTCATGCGGTGTGCAGTGGAACCTCTTCTGCCACGCCTGTCTTATCTACACCAGGTCAGCGCTATGACTAAGATTCACTTCCGTAGGCAATGTGACATAAACTTCGACGATTCAGAGGAGCCCTCAATTATAATTAACTTCATTACCTCTTGATCAATGTAGTTTTTGATCGCTAATTTTATTCACCGAAGTCAACGTCGCCAATATGGGTTAAAGGCTCATTTGGACTTTCACTTTCAATGTTCATTTTGGAGGAATCCTCCAAAATGAAGAGTGTAAATTGTCTTTCCATTCTTTCGCTTCCCTGAAGTGAACAACGGAAGATGGACCGTGAACTGAATTCGATTTAAACAAGGAAGAGTTTCCTCTTTGTTTTCCTAAAGATCTGTCTGAGATTTAAAATATTAGTCAAGATGATCAGATAGCCTATTTTTTAGTCGTACGTTAATTAGCTTGATAAAGTATTTTGATTACTTATACTTACTTTCGTTTGGTGGCTCCCTCAGCTAGAAGTTCAAAATATAGTATATTTCGAAGGAGAAAAAGTTAAGTTCGATCATACTTAATCGAGTTGTATGGGAGACGCTATACAAATTCAGCCATCGCAGTTTTTTAGTACATATTGTATGAAATTTCGTTCTTAATACTCGTGTTATACGGGAGTCTACTTATAGTTAAACTCGCTAATGGAAAGCTTGGAAAAACGAGAGTTCGTTTTTATTGAATAGATAAAAATTATTTGGTTGGAGTACAATGCGAAACGTACGGACCAAAGAACGTTTTTTACGAGCAAAGCCCGGATATAACGAGCAGTAATTTCTGAAATAACTCTTTTTCTGAATTTCTCTTCTAAATTCTTTTTTGCTTCCCACCCTCAAAACAAGGCAGCTAACTATTTTCTGTATCAGATTAAAAACAGTGTTTCTATTTCTTTAATTATAATTATAATTAGCGAATAACAGGTAGTGATCACATTGTTATTAACGAGCTTCCGTATGAAATGTTTTTAAGGATAGCTTTTTTGTAGCCAAATTCTTTATGGTATTAAGTACCGAAAAATTGTGCTACTTAGTTCAGTAAGTCACTCAACAGAGTGAGTGTTTTTATACTTATCCTTATTTCTCTTCAATAAAAAGAAAAACGTGATATGCAGGAAATTTCACCATCTTCATTTAAAAAGTTTTCACAACAGAAAATATTTCTCTTAATCATTACATCTTTCGCCTTTTTCCGCAACACACCACAAAATGAGGATACAGCAAGTAAATTAAAAATTAATTTGAGATCCTAGCTTGAAAAATTTAATTGGAAATTAATTTGAAATCATCCAAATATTTAAAATTTTCTCCCTTGAGTGTTTTTATTACAATCAAACTTCATTATTCTATTTCATTAAAGTATAAATGGATTTTATAGTAAGAGGCTTTCACAATCTGAATATTGCGCAACTGAAAAACTAAACTAAGTATTCATTAATTTACGAATTTATACAGAACCTATCATAGAAAAAAATCCGGGTTTCATATTTTGTTATTCTAAAGGAAATTGAATTTCTCGAAAATTGAATTAAATATTTTCTATACTATGAAGATTAATACCAAAAGATTTCAAAATGATGAAAAAAAACTGCTTATTAATCAGGATTTTTTTATCTTGATTAAATTGAATTGTAGAGAAAAAGAACAGCTTTAAGTATTTTTTATAAACTTAAGCAGCTTACAAAAATCAATCAGAATATTTCCCTCCCTATTAAAAAAAAGAGGAACATGGTTTTAAGAGGTACGAAAAGCTTTTGCTTGGTTCAAAAGTTATTCAAATATCTTAGGAAAAATTTCCTTTTTCTAAATGTTATTTAAAAAGTAATGAGAAAAACAAAAACAAAAAAAAAATGGAGCAATACCTACTTTTACTAGGTGACCCACCCAAAAATATAATAATCCGCTTACCAAACCCTTTTTTGTAAGAAATTTAAAATAACCTCATCCTCAATGAATAAGTTCCATCGTTAAATTCAATAAGAGTAAACCTCTGCATTTTACTATACATCAGGACTGCAAATGATTTTAAAGTTAATAAAAGCAAGGAATAATTCTTACGTTAGCATCTATGAATATGATTCTATCGCTTTTGATAACTTCAAGTCTCGAGGGGTCAAATAGAGACCGAGTAAACAAGAAAATGGTTACGATTAAAATTTTCTTCCACTTCAACTTTAATTGCAAATGGTGTATTGCTGGGGTTTCCAAAGTTTTAGTCCCTAGGCAAGGGCCATATTTATTATTCCGTGAAGACCCACGGGTCACACTGAACTACGCAAGGGCAATGACCAGTAGTTCTAAATTTATTATATACGAGTTTTCTAAACTCATGAGTAACGCGTCCATTTTCGCCTTCGTACTTTTTTTATTGAGCTTCATTATGGGGGTTCTTTATTTTAGAACTTAACTTTTAACCTCAACTTTTATTTTACTTTCTCCAGCAACATTAGTTAAAATTCAGGGAAAGATTTTAATGCAGCGAATAATAAAAATAAAAGCTGATAAACAAAGCGTTTTTAAATTTTACTTTTCCATGGCTATTATTTTATAGCTCAATAAGACCAAGACGGATACCAAATAAATACCTCGGGGCATATCCAAGGCGCTAGCGGACGTTGCTTTGGAGACCCCTGGTTTATTGTGACTCACGAATTTGCAGATGATGTTGAGGAGCAGTGGCGAACGTTGTTTGCTTTCAGGTGTGATTCGTTTGCAAGATTTTCTAAAAGAGGCCCAGCTAAACGAGTGGCGAGTGCAGCTCTACCAGTTTCGCCCTACCCAAGCTTACAGAGACATCTTTTGGAGGATCAAATCGGCGGGCGAGTCGCGAATAGTGCTGGACGTCAAGAGAGACACCCTACGCACAGTCCTTAAACACGTACGTATTACCCTCTAATTCTTGGGTTGGGATCAGGGTGGCCGCCCCATTTGCTTCTCGAAGTTCCCCGACTTTAACATTATTTTCTTGAAGTAATCATGATTTTGCAGTGCTAAAACAATTTTACGTATCCATTATAAAAGCAAGCATATGTGGTTTAACTTTTTTTGGTGAATACTTGATCCATGAGATTACTTTACTCAGCGGGCATTTGTGAACCGAAGGAACGGAGGTGAAGTACTGCTAACTGCGTCGCTCACACGTTCATTCTTGCACAACCCCTTGTTAATAGTAAATAGGGGCGAACAAAAAAAAACGAACATGCATAGCAGTCATTTACTCTTTCAGGAAATTAGATGCTAAAAAAATTGAATAAAATAACTTGACACGAAGAGAGAACTATTAAACTCATTAATTATGCAACTTATTTTGTAACTTATAATTTATATTTATAATGGGTCGTTTTAAACCAAATTATTCGAAAAGCATATCGGACAAAGTAAATATGACAAATATTTTTAACAACGTTTCAGAAGAAATAATTTTTTTTTGTCAAAAAATATCAGAAATTTTCATATTTTTCTTGAAATTTCCTCAGATTTCCCCCAGAACATTTTTTCAGTGACCGCTGCTGCCGCCTTTGATTCTGAAAATTTTATTTTTGATCGTTTCGAACTCTCACTATGCAAAAACTATTCGATGGAATGTTATGAAATTTTAAAAACTCGCAGAAAAATGTGTAAGGGTCATTTTCGATCCAAAATTTAATTGATGAAATAATTAAATTAGTTGTGGAGTTATTAAAATAATGACAAAGTGCTGCTAACTTTTTCTGCTGCGAGGTCGCTCCCCAGCAAAAACTATTCGCAGCAGAATCGTGATTTTTGCAGCAACATACTCTTGGATATGGAATTTTGCACCTTTTCACCCTTTTTCGAATTAGTTTTGGAGTACCTAATTAAATTTTAAAATTTCAAAATTTTTGACGCTGATTGATTTTGAAGGCTTTTGAAACAAAATGGTTTTACTGTTCACAAAATTACATCTAAACGCTATCTAATTGACCACAAAGATTTCTATACTAACATTTTGAATTCGTAGATCCTGAATGTAGAGTTAAAGTTATTATAAAAGCAAGTACGTTGTTATACATCTAATAACAAAAGGAGAAAAAAAACAATATTTAATTTTATCGATTAGTATTTAATAAATAAATATATTATTCTTAACCAACAGACGCAGTTTTATTACCAAATCCTTTAAAAAAAAGAGTTAGGCTATAGAAATAGGTTTGAACACACTGTTTATTGCAGAAACTTGTCAAGCACAAACATTTCAATATTTTTTTTTCCAAGAATGAAAATGTTGAACTAAAAAGTTTTTCTCAAAACAAGAAATAAGGTCGTTGACATGTTTCTGAAATAAACGCAATTCAATTAATAAAACATTACAAAAACTATGTGTGATAATAATATAAAAAATATTATTTAATTCTCAAGTTAACGTTGAACAATAACTCTAATAACACTGGAGAAAAATGCATGTTTGAAATTGAACGAATCATTGATAAAAACTACTGGAGGCGGCCAGATAGTGCCTTGATTCATGCATTAGACTTTTTTTTGGTGGTGTTTTTTGTTAGACATAAAGAAATAAAGAGAGTTTAAATTAACATTTCTTTGGATTGGCTCTTAATTTGGATACATCTGTCTCTTTGCAGGCTCAACAAGTGGGGATGATGACAGAAAGTCATAATTACCTCATTACCTCACTTGTAAGTAATTTTGTCTTTTATTTTGAGATGCGATGATTTTTTTTTTTGAATATTTCTGTGTATATGATTGTTTTTATTAATTTATTTTTAGTACTACTTTACACACTTTGTGAGTTAGTTTTGTACCGTATTTTGAGAAGTAGTTATTTTGTACGGCATTTTACAAGTGCTATGATTGCGCATGTTTGAAACATTTAGTAGTTCAAGCAAGCTAAAAAAACTGAGGATAACGTATCCTTGAAAAAGAGCAGATAGCTGATGGGAAAGATGTTCGTTTTTGAATTTTATAAGAAACTCCTTTAACACGAAGTTCAGAAGAAATTATAGAGGTTTTATATGTGAAAAGGAACCACCATAAAACTTAGGTTTTGTCTCTTTTGACCTAATACTTGAAACTGTGATTTTAACTATCAGAATGGGATTTAGAAACCGATATTTCATGAACAGAAATACTTTTAAACTAAAAACACCTAATTTCTGCTAAAATGACAGTGTTTACAAGTAGTTAGCTTCCTGTTTAACCAATTAGTTTTATCTTGCATGGATATAAAAAATCTCTTAGGCAATTTTTAAAACCCTTTGTGTAAAGATAAAAAGTTTATTCTTCTCCCTACACCCAAGAATTATTTATTTTTCACCCCTGGTTTCAAGGATCTTTTGATTAAATTTTTTTTTGGATTAAATTAAAGGAAATTAAATATTTCACAGGTTTTCTGTGGACTAACTGGTGCGGTTTTAATCTTTTCAGGACCTTCATACGATAGATATGGAGGATTTCAAGTACGGGAAAACAAACATAACCGGGTTTCGGCTAGTAGATGAGAATAACGCAGATCTTCAAAGCCTAGTTGTAGAACTTAATACTAAATGGTCGGGAGCCATTAGAAATCTGGAATTCCCGATTAAAACTATTCGAGTAAGTACCTTTGAAACGGTATTTCTTTTATTTCTTTATTTTACGATTTTATTTGGTAAAAAAATGGGTTATTAATTACTTTAAGCTACGCATTTATCATTATGTTTTATCATTTCTCTTTTTTGGCACAGAACCAACTTGTAACATTGAAAGTACAAAAGATGAGTGGGTGGATTTTCCCCCATCGCAAATACGAAAAAATATGTTCCTTTACTTTTTTTCTCTCTTTCCAAATCACCGTTCTAACATTTTTTAAACGTATTAACTTAATCTACTGTAAAAAACCTGTTGGCCTATTTTTAAACTTATACGTATATTGTGTCTTATAAACAATATTCGGAGTGGCCATAAGTGTTTTAAGTACTACTTTCTTTGCTGCAAAATACACATTATTTACAGGTTTACAATTAAAAAAGCGAAACATGGGGAACTTTTTTGATTCATAATTAAAAATTAGCCATAAGTCGAAAAATGGTCAACAGTTCTCTTTTTAATAACATAACTCCTCTAACAACAAGAATTTCACAAACATAAATTGCTTACTCTAAATATTTGTATTATTTTCAAATATTTGGCATCGAATGAAATGTCTCACTATTTCCAGCCCTACAAACATTTTTGATCTCGTATCTCATTGTAAAATTCAGTAAAACTTTGAATGAAGTTGACATCCATTCCCACGCAAACATACGATATTTGAGTGTGCCATTGCATGTCGCTTTCTTTCAGACAGAGACTGCGCTTATATACGACGCTGTGCAACTGTTCGCCAAAGCACTGCAGGACTTGGATGGTAGCAAATCCATAGACTTTCCTGCGATATCATGTGATAAAGGATTGCGCGGCTTAGATGGCAGCAGCATTATCAATTTTATGAAACCCGTGAGTAAAACTAAATATCTTTGAATTATTTTTGCAGTTTTTCTACTAGGAAGACGATTCCATCACTGTCAAAAATTAAAAGCCTCATTTTCATCCTCATATTTACAGAATAATCGTTAAAATTTTCTGTTATGAAAATATAAAAGCATCCAAAAAAATCATCCCTAAAAAATTTAGCCGAGCATCTATAAAACTTTACAAGACCCTTAATTTAACTGACCTTAATAGCTTCTTAGATTACCCGTCCCTTATAGCTCTCATGATTGATTCCCTGCTGGTTTATATCAAAATTGTGTATGTGTGCCTTTAATTCATCTAAACTTTAAAAATTCGTTGAAAAATATAATGTTCGAAAAAATTTCGAAACGAACATTGCACAACTGCGAACTTGCAGAGGGAATTTTTAAGCATAAAAATTTACTCCAAAAGTAACTATAAAAGAGGTCCCTCACTCGTCTTACTAAGACGTTTTATGCAAATCAGGCAAAAAGAAAACATTCAATAAAATAGCAAGTTTTTTCCGGGGGGAGGACCTCTGTGCGAAGCTTTGACAATGCAATACTTGTCGATCCTTTATTCTGATAGTAAATTTTAAACGCACTATTAACAACTTTCGATTTTATAACGATAGTATGCTGCCGTTATAGAATGACGAATTACTTTTAGGTTACTTTGAAAAATTTTTATGCATAAAAATCCAAAACCCTTTCTCGCAAACCTAAATTTTGAGAGCATTTTTATATGAAATTTTGGCGCACCCTGCATATCTGAGACCAGGACCAGGGGACTTTGTAAGAAAATAACTTTGTTCTTTTACCCAAGGCTTGAGTTACGTATATTTAGAAACATCGATTGATGATAATTGAGGGCTAAATCGGGTTCGACGCTGGAGGCAGAGAATTTATAAATAAAGATAATGGCTTAATGTAGCATTTAGCATCCATAATTTAACTCAATCCCCTTGGACCCGCAATGAAAAATAAAATAAATCGCTTGGTTTTATTTTACTTCTTCGATACTTACAGGTTTTATGTTTCCCCTTAATATCTATTATTGGAAATTTAATCATCGTAGTGCTACATAACTAGAGAAGCCAAGAAGCCCAAACAATATCATCGCTTAAAGGGCAATTCACAAATTACCTCACATGTTTACGTTATGAGAAAGTCTTGTATGATGTAAATAATATAGTTAGGGGTTTTCTGACGCACATATCAAAAACTTTAATATAAAAATTTCCTTATTCTATGCAGTATTTCCGCGCGCGCGTATAGGGACATTGCATTGCTCCATAAACCCAAACCCTTTTTCTATGTAGACCAAATGGATTTCTCCAAATAATAAACCTAATTTATAGCCCAAGGTCCTACTAACATGCTTTAGTTGTTTTCGTTTAATTTCCATAAGATTAGCATGGCTGGCTAGATTGCTGGTTTTTATTTTCTAACACGTTCTTTAAAATTCTATATTTTATTCGTAAAAGAATTTTTTAGCCATGGTTTCATTCCAGGCGTATTTTTTCAAGTTATCTGCTCTCATGGTGCCACAATTTTTTTAAAAATAAGTTTGGTAAGTGATGAAACCAAGAAGCTGGAAACTAACAATTTCTTAATATAATTTTTTTTTGTAATTCTGTCCGTCACTTTTAAATCATTTAATCATAAAAGTACCATTATGTTTATCAAGGGGGTTAATATTTTTTTATAAATTACCAAATCCAGTTAAACTAATCACCTTAAAATATCGTCTAAAATATCTGATTCGCTAAAAATACAAATTAAATTATGATCTGTGACACTTTGGAACAAACTACTTCGAAAAACCTGGGATGAACTCTCTATTTGAAGTATATACGCAAATCTAGGATTTATTAGGGTGGCCCTTATTTTTCAGTCTTAATTTTTGAGCATATAAAATGACACACAAAAGATAGTATATATTTTTCTCAGTTGTGAAATTGGGCTTTTCGTTTAAGGGGACGAGAATTCAAATAGTTTTTATCACTGTGATTTATTAAACTTTAAAAGATTAACACAGTTTTTTATATCAGTATTCTTTATTGCAAATGTTTTATATGAAAATTATGAGATTCAACATTTATTGGTGAAGAAATTCTTTAAAATACATTAAAATATAGAAAATGGTTTTACCCTGTGGCTGAAACTCCATAGCCCCTGGATTTGCCCCTGATATTTCCAATGTTTAACGTAATCAAGTTCCGCATTAAGTTTTTAGCGAAACTTCTACTTCCTTGCTTCCACCTCCGTACGGTAAGAAAGGGATTATGAAGGGAAGGAGATGGGCCCAAGCTTTTGATAATGGATTTTTATTCAGGGATTTGTAAGAAACTGGGGAAAGTAAGAATGATAGAAAATTGAGGTGAGGTTTTATTATTCGTAGATTTATCGCGAAAACCAAAATTAATATTTTTTTTAAATTTCCAAATTTGAAAATGTTAACTTATCTTCAAATTTATTAAGATTGTATCCAACTGCTATCAAACAAGCAAGGTTCATCCCTTTGATACTCTATGGCCGTGGAAGTGAGTAAAAAGGCTCATCCCTTAACAAGACGAAGTGTTGCGAAACGCTACAGGATTCGCACTTCAATCACAATGTTCACACTTTGCTATTTAAAAACGTTACATTTTTGACAATGGTCAATATAAAAATTTGAGGGATCGAAAAAAACATTATTAAAATAAGGGCTACCTCTGATATCTTTGTGTTACTTTAACTCAGCATCTAATTAATGAGAAAGATGCAACCCCGAACTTAGCCTTAAAGGATGAGTCTTCCTATGTGTGTTCTGTTGCCTATATTGCATGTATACATAGACCCTCTGTGGTGTGTTCTATTTGTAGACATCTAGGATCCATTGAGTGTGACAGCAGCTTTGCTCAAGTGGGGAAGTTCTTCAGCAATATTGGGATCTCCTTAAGATGTCCCCTTTACTGGAATTACCCTTTACCAAGAATTCAAAATATTATTCAAATTTTTTTCCCAAAAATCTGAGCTTTTAAAATCTGCCCTTACGTTTTCGTATATAAGCCCCCATTAAATCCCTAAAGCCACAATCGATATCCTTTAAAATGTTTTTTATTTGTAAAGATTTTCATGTATTTGACTCATTTATCTCATGACAAAATTTTACCACGAATTTAAACAATCTTTTTCTAAGATTTATAAAAAAATGCGGATGTTTCTCTAAAGAAATAACCTGCAACTGATGTGGTTAATTTTTTTAGATATACCCATCAGATAAGGGGGTACTATTTATTAATCCTCATAAAAACATGAAAGAAAAACTTTTTAACCTCATTAGAGGAAAATAAAAATTGATCACTTAAATTTTGGAGATTTATGTATTGGTGATGGAATAATTTCATACCTTAAAGTAGATCATAACAAATTTTAAAAGACGCAAGATAGATTATAGGTCATTTAGTCTTTAAGCGCAAATTTTTGTAAATAGACGTAGTTCTGGCATACCTTTAAAATTTATCAGTGATGCATTATTCTGTCAGTAAAGACCGTGAATCATAACAACTGAAGACACTACTAGCTTTTCATCACTACTTCTTTATCCCTTTTCAATTCTAGCAAGAATCTAGCTGATATTTCTGTACTTGAAAGATAAGCTATCGTATATTCGTGTTACACAATTACGGTATTTTGACAGGTAAAACAGCAGTGTCGTAAAAACGTATACTTTGAAGGAAGCCGATCATTAAAAAATTTAGAGCAATGCTGAAATTTTTAGTTTTGTTTTAATGGAAAAAGTTCTACTCAAGAAATATAAATATCACTTTGACAGTATAGTTTCTGTACCTAGTCCCTATACATCATTGTTGGTTACGACCGAGGTATAATATTGATCTTGGAGGGGGGCTCTTTTATGTGAGTTTGCATCTAAATTCTTCAAATTCATCTTCAAAGTCAAATTGAATTTGCAGACTGGACGTAATTCCTTTGGTATTGTGACCATAAGCAGCTTAACTCCAAATGTCTATCACCAATTCTACCAAAATTTAAACGATCAAATCTGAATTCTCCATTCATTCCTGCCCATTTATTCGCTAATAGTTATTTGAGTAAACAAAAGTTATTTTTAGAGTCCATCGAAAAAGGAGTGGGATATCTTAATGAGCAATGTTTTGATTGTTTGATTTGTTCATTTGATATATTCGCATTCCAGGCGAACTTTCGAGCTAGTAGGGCCGTTCCTTCCTGCAGCTGTATCGCTAATGTCACTGTTGCCAATGTGAGTGCCATCAAAACGCCCAATTATAATCCCTTTTCTTTAAGTTTACTAGAAAAAGAATGCCTTAAATGCTAGTCTTTGCTTTCGTAGTCACATCCTCTCTTTTGCCTATTCTTTCAAGTCTTTCATATAATAATGATGATAAAAGAACCAAAATGTCTCTAAAAGACAGAAACGGTGGCCACACTCATTACTAGATAAGGTTCCACATTCATTATACAAGAACGAACTCCAAGGATGGTTCTGAAGTAGTACTACTTTTCAATCAAATTAATTGAGCATTGCTTTCAACAAACCTCTCTAAACAGATGGTTGAGAAGTTTGCTTCTCCCTCTGCTTCTACTCATCTAGTGATAGCTGTGACCACCGCAATGCCTAAAGGATATATTACATCAGTTGAACAGCTTTTTTACCACTAGAATTTAAAAATCAACTAATAAGTTACTACTAATAAGTTGCTGTTATTAAGTTATGTTATTAACTAAAACTATAACTTTTTAAATTATCCAAAGAATTATTTTTGATACAATGAAATATTATATTATTTCACTAAATCTAGCAACAATAATCTAGTAAAATTGATTCTAAAAATTTGCACATGAAATATAAAGTAAGATATCACACATATCACAAATATTAAACAACCATTAGTGATTTTTTTAATACAATCAACACGGGGGTGACTAAGGTTTTCACTCATTTCAAAAAGTTTTTCTTTTTAAATAATCTAAATCAGATGAAACAATAAAATACTATATAGATCGTCTACTCTACTTTCTACTCTGGTACACTAAGTATTGTTATTCAAACGAAGTGACATATGAATATAGGACCTACAATTTTAAATCTAATTATTTTATTTAATTTTTACACTAAAATTTAAGAAGTATGAATACTCCATGAAAAAGCTAGCTATATTTTCAACAAAAAGTGGTTTTTCTAACTTTTCAAATGCAATACCATATCAAACAATAGTTTTCTTCAATATCGCACTTTCTCCATTCTGCTGGCATTTTGTTGCAGAATACTATTTTCTGTGCCAGCAATTCTGAGTATTTGGATGATAAAGTTTTCCCAGCATTATGTTTAGTTTAGAAAAAAAAATACAATTGAGTAAAGGCAATAGTGGATTGGTAAATGTGATTATAAACGATTTAAAGTATCAAATTTTAAGCCCTTTTTTCTGTCAAATCATCAAGTTTTTGTAATCAATGAAAATAGTTCTATTCAATGTAGTAGTATCCAGTAAACGATTTGCGGGTAATAATATTTAATACATAGACTAATCTTTTCAACTGAGTGTTGGTGTAGTGATTTAAAACTAAAAATTTATAAATATACATACTTTCTATAATATAAAACGCTTTTGCTATTTGGATAAATTCTTTGAAAAAAAAAGGCTATTTCGTATCTCCAATCAAAGCTCTAACAACCTTGAATTCCTTTAGGCACACGCCAAAACATTGATCCATTTTTAAAACTTTAAATCATTGCATATAACATCCTTTCAGGCTGCAAAAGCTCGAATTTTGCACACTATTTAAAACTTGAAAAATATTTACAACATCATTTCTCAATTCAAGATTTTTTGCCCTTTGAATAAGTACACTTAAGTAATAAAAATTAATCAAACGTTTATCGGGTAACACAATGTGTGATAAAATTTCGATAATAGTTTAATGAAATCTCATATGCACACAACCATCGTCATCAGTGCATGCGTTTTTGCATGTGCAGCATGCACTTCAATTCAACGATATAAATTACTTTATCCTTTAGTGAAAATTGGCACAATAAAATAACATAATTTCGGTCACTTAATACTTTTTGCCATATCTATAAATTAGCGTAGGTACTTACTTAGAAATGAATGGAATTTATTTACTCAAGGTATCTTCTACTTTTTATTTTATTTATTTTTCTGTAAGTAATACGAAATGTAAATATATTTTTATTCATTTCGTTATTGCCTTAAAATATTGATACAGTGCAACTTGGATAATTCAAAACTGAAAGTAACCACCAATACGGTTCAAACTATCCAAAACTTGAAATTAAATTTATATTATATTAATTTAATTAGAATTTCACGGGTCAAGATAAACCTTCGAATTTACCACTATTTTGAATTAAAAGTCGTACGAGTTATTTAAGTTGCATTGAATTATATAAGTTAAAATATTGAATACAAAAGCTCGTGAGAAGATTCTACGTTAATAGCATTTTTGCCGAATAATTTTTTATTTGGGATTAACTTTAATTTCGCTTGTTTTTCATAAAAAGATAAATTAAACCCTTATTTCCGCATTTGTTAGGTTTTTCACTTGTATATTAATTGTTGGCCATTTGAAAAAAGCAATTTCATAACCTAACTCGTACTATTTGTGTAAAATTATAAGACGGTAAATACCTCATTTTGGTCGAAATACTAATTATATATTTTAAGTAAAAAGGTTAATTAAGGTTAAAGGTTAATTTTATATCAAGTTTCTCGGAAGAGAAACTTGAATTTTAAACTTTTTTATCTGATCGAACTTTTATAATTTTGCTATTTAATTTTCCTGACAATTTTGGAATTTACATCCTATACATCATAGAAAGTACCCTTGCTATTTTTCCCCGGAACAGTTTTTTGAAAGTCTCGTTTTCACTTCAGTGAATTAAGTTCATTTTACTGAATATTGAAACTTGTACATTTATTCTATTATTACATCTTAATTAAGATATCAAGGAAACTCTTTCTCTCATGAAGACAAACTCACCATTCAATATTGAAAACTCAAGAAAAACAAATTGTGGAACTTAAGTGAGCGTTTCCACAAAATTTGTTGCGGTTACGGCAATCTGGAATGACCAATGGAAGCAGTGGCTTAGCCAGAAAAAAACTCGGAGGAGGGTATTGGAATTTTGAGGGGATATGGAGTGAATTTATTTCTTTTCTATGGTAAAACAAGGAAATTTTCTGATTTTCGCGGGGGGATTCCCGGGGGATAATTGGGGGATACACCCCAAATCCCTCCTATGGCCACTTTCTAAATGGAAGAATCAGAAATGACGTAGTTTTGAGTTGTCACGATGTGATTCCTCCACATGGGAAGATTTATGGGGGTCATATGGGGAAATACCCCCCAAATTTTGAGAAAAATTTTATTTTCTCAATGGGAATTTATGTTTCCATAGTCATCCTGGATAACTTGCCCCCATGGTTTCCAATGTACTCCCACCTAGATCCGCCCCTGTTCGTCCAGTCGGTTTTCCCAGATTGTAGTACCGCCAGGAATCGGATAAATAGAAACGATACTGAAGCAATTGTACTGATCCATTGTGTTAGTGATAAAAGAATATACTTTTAGGCCGAATTTGTCAAGTTTGGAAAAATATTTCTTCAGATGTTCTTTCAGTTAATATTGGTAAAAAACAAGGAGGTAAAAAGTCATTAACCCCAATTACAGAGACTTGTTACATTTTTGGCCTAAATTATTCACAACTTTAAGCTTTTCTAAAATTATAATAAAAGCAAAAGGCTATTAAGCTGGTAAAATTAAAAAATTCTGTTCAGCCAACAAAACCTAAATTAAAAGAGATATATTAATCTCAATACGATATTAGTTAATACACATTTAAAGCTGTTTAAAAACTTAACCAAATTTTTTCTTGTAAATAGAGCAAGTTTATATAAGAAGGACCCTGACCTTTTTATCACTAAAAATTATTTTAGAATGAAATGAAAGGAAAGGATTTTACAATATTAAATTAATTATTCCAAAAGAAAATTACCCCTAGATGCAGTATTTTTGAGCATTAGTGTTATTTTTTTAACATTTACATTTTTCAAGTATTAAACTTTTAAGTAGAGTGTGTGGATGGTTTTATGTGCTGTAGCTTGATATGTAGTTCAATGTGACTTCAAGGTGTTTTTAAAAAGAATTTGTATTTTAAGACATTTTGTAAATCTTTTATATTTTAAAAAGAATGGCATTTAAGGCATCTTATATCAGCTCCCGGAAGATATTTTTGACCTCATTTTTAGTTTTGCTTTGCAGGATTGATTTTTGTTGCTCAATACTTCTCTTCAGATATCCGGCCAAAGTGAGTCAAAAGCCTCTGAAGTCTTATATGACTGAATAACATCCTATATGATATCAAATCAAACTTTTTTCAAATGGCTTTCGCAGCTTTGAAAAAAAAACTAATAGGAACAATTTGTTAGCTCTTTAAACTTGGGATCTGAGGAAACCGCTGATGAAAATACCGATTCTAGTTTGAAAAGAAAAATAGGATTCTATATAACTTTCCGAAGATGTAGATTTCCCTACCTGCATGACTGTAGATCCCGCTTTCGCCTTGTGGTTTGATTCTTATGCATGTGGAACGAAAACACAATCAAATGGATGCATTTGACTGTCCTGCAGAAAACTCCCTATCCAATTAATTAATCATTAATATACTCCTTGTAAATAGAATAGGCGTATAAAGGTCTAGCGATTTCTCTATTTTCCCCATCTCCCTCTTTTATTATACAGCATAGTTAAGGCCCTCGTAATGCCTTCGTCACCAAGACAACGATGTAAAAAAAACTTGACTTTGATACGCCTATTCTAAATACAAGAAGTATAAATGCATACTATACTTACCAAGCTTACAATATCAATTTTTCGTAAATTAAAAAATTAAATAGGCTATTAAAAATTTGATGAACAAAAATACTTAAACCATACTTTTCACAAACAATAATTGGTGACAAATTGTCATCACATTAACATGCACATCTAAAGTGGTGACATTAAATTTGTTTCTTTCAAAGAGGTTGGTAAGAATCTATTGTACTAGAGAGTTTCACACTTTTAACAGTAGAAGGTAGAAGAAATCACGGAGTCAGACCCTACAGTCAAAAACGATTTATGGCATGATTAAACAAACCAATTGCTTAAATATTTACACAACGATGGAGAGTTTTCTGCTTTATAAAATTAAACATACACAAATGAGAAATTTCAATCCTTACACGTACATAATTTTAATTTTTTCAGAGTAGTATCCAAGGCCTTACGGGAAAAGTGAAGTTTGACGAACAAGGATTTAGATCCGAATTTGTGTTAGACCTCATATATTTAACTAAAGATGGATTGGAAAAGGTTGGTCAGTTTCATCATTTATGTATCCACATCACAAAGTTTAAAAATCAGTTTCCTTAAAAAAATTTCTATCTCTAAATGTGAAATTTCTTGTTTATAATCAAACCATTTCGTAGTTTTGTCTTAAAATAAACTTGCTCTGACAAATATTTTTCCTCTTCAGATAGGAGGATGGGCTCCAGGAAAAGGAATCAATATTACAAAGAACATGTCGAATGAATACAACGCACTCCTATTGCAAAACAGAACGCTCATAGTCACAACTTATGTGGTAAATCCATTGTTTAATCATGCTTAAAAAACAATACACTACATATTAACTTAAAATAACTAAAACTTATAATATGCAATAATAAAACTTCGTGTTTATTTATATAGCAGGTGTCTTCCCCGGATACATAGGATAAACTCGACACCGGGTTTAAAAAATTTTTTACGAATGGGATCTAGACTTCCTTTAATCCTTATGGATATTTTTTTTATGTAGAGACCATCCTCCATTCCCTTTCAAAATACGCAGAAAATAATAAGCCAAACTGTTCAGCTTCACTTAATATAGGGAAACGTTTCAGAACCGTTTTCTCAAAATTACTTTCGTCGAGTTCGCCCTACTGTATTCGGAAGACTTCCTATTAAAAAAAATTAAATTATCATTGCCATGCCGTACGAATAAAAACCACGCCGTTGGTTGATACTCGAGAGAAGGCCGATCTTTGAAAGAGTAGGTACGCTAATTTCAACGTGTCTTTTCCAGAACTCCCCCTACGCCATGCTCAAAGACTCGGCTGCCAAACTGACGGGGAACGCCAGGTACGAGGGCTTCTGCATCGATCTCATCGAGGAATTAGCAAATCACTTGGGCTTCAAGTACGTCATCAAAGAAGTGGGAGACCGCGCGTACGGCATCCGGAACGAAAAGGGGGAGTGGAACGGCATGATCGGAGAATTGATCCGAGGGGTAAGACTCCATCCCACTGGATTGCTTCAATGGATTTGGGAAATTCTCTCGGTTTGACAATCTATTAGTACATTTCCATTAAGCTGTCAGACTCCCAACTTATAAATATTTGGAGTTACAGTTGCAGAATTGCAGCTTATTTGCCCTCATGTGGTCTTTGCGCCATAAAAATGCAACCAACATCTCGGGGAGATTCGTTTACCCAGGGCCACCTTTTTTCAATCCCCAATATTTAAGACAAAAACTTGTTTTATGCTGCGCCCTTTTTATTATTAAAAATATATTAATTGAAATATAAGGTTTTTTAAAAAGTTTGCAAATGGTTTCAGTCATAAAAGTTTAAAATAACTCTAAAATTAATAGCAAAAAAAGTGACACACTGCAATTATAATATGCAGTAATTTATTTTAAGTAATTTTAATGTAAAGGATCACAAACTTTTGGTAAATTTCCAACATTGTCTGAGGGCTATAAGTGTAGTGTATAATATATCGTCAGCTTACAGGATAAAGGCACTAAGTCACTTTTGGAGAATCTTTTGATAACGACAGAACAACACCAAAGAACGAGCGGATTTCTAAAATCTCGTCAAACTGAAAACGGTCAGTGTGTGTAAAATTGCATGGCACAAAGCTTATCCTCGTACAGACGTGTAGTTAAGTCTGAAGTGACCTTTCTCCTGTAAGCCAATGATAAAGTGTATATGACTTGTCCAGGAGATAATGTAGTAAAGTGTGTATAATGAAGAGTGATTAATTTGTGTGCTTAGGAAGCCGACATCGCCATCGTGGACCTGACCATCACGTCCTCGCGCGAGGAGGCGGTCGACTTCACCATGCCCTTCATGAACACCGGCATCAGCATTCTCTTCAAGAAACCGACGACCAAGGTGACCACGCTGTTCTCCTTTCTATCGCCCTTCTCGATGGAGGTGTGGATCTACGTTATGGGCGCGCACATCGGGGTGAGCATCACGCTCTTCCTGGTGGGCCGCCTCTCCCCCTACGAGTGGGACAACCCGCACCCCTGCCGCCAGGACGAGCAGGTGCTCGAGAACACCTTCAGCCTCATGAACAGCTTGTGGTTCACCATAGGTTCCCTCATGCAGCAGGGCTCCGACCTCGCACCCAGGTACTCCACCCTCACTACTTGCTTTTATTTTCATACACCAGTGAAGGCAGGGCAAGAAATTTCTCTGCTTGCTGATTATCACCGATAAAATAACCCCTTAACGATTAAAATTAGGATCTTCCGAAACCATGGTAACGGAGAGAAGACAAGTGTGGAGGGTGGGAAATTCGCGTGACCTTGAACAGCCTATCTAAATGCAAGGAGTACTATATTAGAACAATATTTAAATACACTAACATGTTAATCTGTAATATAGGTATAGGGTGTTTGGTGTTTCATCAGGTCCATTCACCAGATTCTTTGCTTGGATTATCTGTACTCATATTTTTTTTTAATGTGACGTCATAACAGTTGTAGGACTCTGGTTAAACAGAGTTTGAGCGTACTTACTAAAACACCCTATATACTTTTAATGTTAAGGCAGTTTAAAAATAAGACATTGAGAGACATTTTATGAGAGAGTTGACCATGACCAAGTGTCCTAATGTCCTAATCAGGGATAGAACACAGAAACTCCCGCATGCTAAGCAACCATCCTACCACTGCTCCAGCGGGATTCAGTAATTTTAAAACTTATTAGTATAATATCTTCTTTATTGGGTTAACTTTTGACGCAGGTCACTATTCTTTAAAAATCTCTAAAACTTGTAAAACGTTAGTGTACCTTCTATTATATTTATAATTATATTTACTTAGGCGAATGGAGGGTAAGAGTGCGCAGTCAAGTAAAAGTACGAAGCGGTTTTTCTTCTTTTGGCAGCAGTGTAAACGGAAGCAAGTATGATCACATGAACACATGCATCCTAAGCTGTCCTAAAAGACTGTCATTATTATTTTTACACATTTTGTATTTTATTTTCATCTGGTAAAATACGCTTTGTTTGAGTTAGCATCTAATTTTTCTGTAAACGAATCTCAATTTTTTGTAAATAAAAAAACTAATTACATTGCTTTTAAAGTAAATACCAATGTGAGGTAATACTTCTTTCTGAACAGCTTAGCATCGTTAGATTTTAACTGCAAAGAATTTTAAGATTGATCCAAGGACGACTTAGAGAATTAATACATCAGTGGTTTAAGAGTCGCATAGACAAGATGGTTGAAATTTTGATAGAGACGAGAATCATGTAACTCATCTTATTCTTCACCACATGAGAGTTAGTGCAACAGGTTTTGAATAAACGTCTAATTTTCCCTTTGAAAGCTTAAAATCCCTCTGAAACTGAAAATTATGTCATGTAAAATGAATTTTCCAAGAAGATTGAATCCTGTATTAAAGAGTGGTGACATAAGGGAGTAATCTCCCAATTGCAAAGTCAGAAGTTAATTTTTTTTCTGCGTTTCGCGCCACGTTTTCAGGGCATGTACTTTTGGCCTCACACATCCTGCGTACTTTTACGCGTACCTGCGTATGTACGCAATTTTTGTGCGTACTCTTACCCTTCTTACCTTAAAATTCGAAGCTTGAAATAACTCAAACACGTTACAAAAAATTCCTTTTTTCCATCATTCCTCTCCCAACTAGTTTACTCTTAAACTTTTCACTTTTTTAAACACTTGTCAATTTCTTGTGTACTGTATTTCAGAGCCATGTCGACACGAACGATAGCAGGCATCTGGTATTTTTTTACTCTCATTATGATTTCATCTTACACAGCCAACTTAGCTGCATTTTTAACCGTAGAGAAAGTCATATATCCTGTTGAAAATGCTGAAGACTTAGCCAAGCAAACAAAAATCAGATACGGATGTTTAGGTAGTGGTTCCACCAAAGCCTTTTTCAAGGTAAGTTTGTTAAGGGTGTCTCAAAATTCACGTTGAGAAGTCATTTTGAGATAATTTTTTCAATTAATATATATATTCAGAATAGTGCATGTAAAGCCTATCAGGTAAATGGCCTTCTCGGCATTTATTGCCCATACCCGCTCTATTTTGTTGAAAATTTCTAATTACTATATTCGTTTACCATTAATGTGACACAAAACGTCTAGTTTTCTTTTTGATCGTTGGCTAGATGGTCTCGACTTAAAATTTAAAAGACCTCGATGAGACAACTCCAACGAAGTTAAATTGCATGATATGGGTGGCCAATCCTGGGTCAACAAATCTAGAAATTAAGAAAAGAAACTGATAAAAAATACTTAAGAATAAAAAAAAAACATGGTTTTTTCGAGAAGGTGTCGCTTTATTTTTAATAACTCCATATTGTACTGGCAGCTGCTACGCAATATTTTATTTTCGTTAAAAACACTTTATGGTATTAAATGACGTAAAATTTGGAACATTCTTTCTTTCTTGACTTTTCCAAATTTTCAATTTTAAAGCACAACATGTAATAGTTCCGATCTTGTTGATGATATTGTTTTATTCTGCTTACAATAAATAGATTGATCTGAGTATCAGCCGATTTCATGACATTTCATTTCACTGACTTATTTAAAGATGTTTGACTTTTGATATTATAGCTATTTTAAGACACCAAGAAGGGTATTTTTTTCTTATTACTCTCTTCTTATTCTTTTTACAATTTGGTAATTTGATAAATTTCAAAAGCCAATAACACACTCGTAAAAATTATAAAAAAGATAATGTTCAGGCAAATTCAAATTAAAATTGTGACCCACCAAAAACTGACTGGTGACCCACCAGTGGGTCGCGACCCACAGTTTGAGAACCTCTGCATTAAGAATAGAAAATTAAATGAAAATCTGCGGTAGGTGGGTTGACAACCCTGAATGATTTGGCATGAAATGACCCGTGTTCTCTAAAAATAATGACATCTTAGTTGAAACTGTTATCTTTATATATTGAGGCTCCCAATTAACTATTTTCAGTAAGCAATTTATTAGTGCCGCTTGCATGTTTCCTCATAAAGTGTTTCAACTTTTGAAGGAATCCAAAATTCCAACCTATCAAAAGATGTGGAACTTCATGAACTCCAACCCAGACGTGTTCATGACGAGTAACAAGAGGGGAGTGGATCGCGTCAAGCAAGGTGACTATGCATATCTCATGGAATCAGCCTCCATCGAATACATCACAGAAAGAAACTGCAACCTCACCCAAATCGGGGGTCTCTTAGACTCGAAAGGCTATGGAATAGCCACGAGAAAAGGTATGATATCATTTAATAATTCCGTATCTGGATGTGAAATACAAAAAGGTTCAGTGCAGATCACTTTGATCTATAATTTCAGTAGTCCGGGTTGAGATTGGAACAGGCTTTTAGCCATTTAATATCCCGTATTACTCTAACCGTACTAATCGGAGAAAATTATTGGGTCACATTTAGGCAAGTGCAACAAGGTAAAAATTTTGGGGCAGATAATTACAGTAAATCTAAACAATGATTTTCCAATTTTTATATATTTTATTAATCATTTTATTAAAACGCTCATGGATATAGTTTAGTACACGACCGTCGAAATATATTCATAAGTTCCAGTTTTGTTAGTAAAAGACAATGCATTAGGGCATGGGCAGGGGTTTCAAAAGTTTTTAAGTCAATGGCTACATTTACTCTTCCATAATGTCCCGCGGGCCAGACTGAAACTCTATTCCAAAATTTGATGGCAAAACATTGTCATACGAGAATGTTTATAGGGCAAAGAAGGGTAAGAAAGAGTACGCATAGAAATTATTTGGGCTGTAAATTTGATAATTTAAAAGCCAGAGCTTCAAAAATTTACTGAACGTAAGTTTATTGACTCGCAAATCAACCTATACAAAGAATGAAAAGTCTTAGCTTTAATAAAAATATATTAAAAATAAAAAATGAATGCGTACTCCCGACGGGAAGGCCCCCCCCCAAAAAAAATCGACCAAAATGTACCAAAACGAGTTAAAACCCTGTATTTTAGGGTCAAATTCCCAAATATTTTTTTGGGAAAGACAACTCTATTATTCACCTTGTCCACCTTGGTCTATTCGGGTCTATTATGAAGTACTCTTAGTTCACAAAGATTTGCATAGATAGCGCTACGAATGTTTGCTTTTTGTTTACACGTCACAGGTTACACGTTTAAATATCAATCATAAATGCTATGAATTTCTTGCCTTGCTATTTTGCTGGACCGTGGCGGGGAAGACTTTACTTTTTCAATGTTAAATTAACTCTGAATTTGTGCCTAATTTTTAATTGTTCATACTGAATCTTAGGATGTTATTCAGGGGCGCCATCTAGCAAAATTCTCATGAACTAGTTTTGTACTTTCAGTTTTGGTTTCAAAAAGGAGTAACATTTTGAGGTTCAAAGAATGAAGTATTTAGTTAGTTATAAAAAGAATTTTCTCATATTAATTTGACGTTAAATAAAAGTATTATAAGTAAAAAAAAACCTATAAATTATGTAATCCTCGACAATCCTATTCTTTAAATAGGAGAATAGTGAAAAGCAGAATATACTTAGTTGTAAAAAAAGTTGAATGAAATAAAATTCATTCCTTGACCCTGATCTAAGATCCAAGTAATAGGTATCCAACCACATGATTGAATAAGTTTTCCAAGTAACTGGTTTTTGTTTTCATGAATATTTTTTTATTATATTTAGGGGCAAGTTATTTGTTTTAAATATTCTTTACCCTAGAATTTTGTATCATCCTTGATTCTCAATTCAATAAAGTATATACATATAAAGGCACTTACCCCAGTCATTTTAAAAATCTTCTGTCTGATGGACCTGTGTAAAAATAAATACATTATATGTAGTGATAAGTATTTCATTAAATCAATAGGATTCATTATATTTTATAATTAACAAAATAAAATTTGTGCTTTTCTCAAGAATTGCACATAGACAAAATATGTTTCTGCTTTGATACAATATCTACATTTCTCTTAATAGCTTGTCTGAAAACTTTTAATGTATTGTGCTAACTGTGGAAGAGTTTTCATCAACTTATTTATAAAATGCTTAGGTTTCTATCTGATCTATTAAAAATACAAATTCAGTTTAGCTCTTTGAAAACCCCATTTAATTCTACAGGATCCAAATACAGAACTCCATTATCAAGTGGCATTTTAAAATTGCAAGAAGATGGTGTTCTTCACATCCTCAAAGAGAAGTGGTGGAAGCAGAAAAAAGGTGGTGGCAAATGTACGGACGATTCTAAAAAGTCATCCAGTGGGGTGACAGAACTTGGCCTTGGCAATGTTGGAGGAGTGTTTGTTGTGCTCCTCACAGGCCTAGGCCTTGCTGCCTTTGTGGCAGTCATAGAGTTCTTTTGGAAAGCTAGGAAGCTTGCTCATGCGGACAGAGTAAGTAATAAGAGAAAAATATTTTCAATATTTATTAATAGAGGATTTTTTCAAGACTGTTTCATCAACTAGAGATGAATATTTTTAAATTGTCTAAATTAAATATATTATTTTTAATGAATTAATTTCCCTTGATTTATCCTTGATAAACTAAATATCTAAATAAGAATAATTAAGTTTAAAAACGCAAGTGATCTGTATAATTATGAGTAATTATTTCAATTTTCTTTTCAGGAACCACTTTGCAAAGAAATGTTTAGGGAGTTAAAATTTGCTTTATCATGCAGAAGTTCCACCAAGCCTGTTATTGGCAGGAAACAGGACAATTGTGGGGAGTTTAGGGTATCAACAATACCAGGATACAGTACCCAATATTGATATGAAATAATGAATTTTAGGTGCTTTTAGACACTACAAATTTAACCAAATTGCTTAAAGCAATCTTTTCAAGAGAAATGTGTTTGCAGTTATAGCATACCATTCAGAGACACAGAAAGTATGGAGAATTTTATAATCATGAAACATAGTAGTATTTTTTACCCTTGAAGAAATGAATTCAGCCTCTTTCAAGTAGGTTAAACTCATTTAAGCCTGAAAAACAACTGTTGGGCTAGTTCTATTTTATTGATCTCATAGATCTAATTCAGAAATTACTTAGATGCTTGTGTGCTTTTTATGTAAAGTGATCTAATTAAAAAAACATGGGAAATGAATCAAATTCATTAGCTGCTGTAATGCATATACTCTTAGATTTTAGTTAGAAAATTCTTTTATGCTTGAGCCTATCAGTGAATAGTTGTGTTTAGTGATGAATGTTTTATGGGTGATAAATGCAAATTATTTCTTTGAGAAGAAGGAACATGGGAAAGATACTCAAAAATACAAAACATCTTTTTTGCCTTATTTTTTAACAGCAGCAACACTTGTTAAACTTACCCTTAAATCATATAGAGTGAGAATAGTACCCTGTTAGTTTTTGCTACTAATTTCTTTTGAAACATAATAAACTTTTAGATATTGTTTTTTTTGTGTGTAATAATTTTTACAATAAACATTTTTATTGCATATCTCTCTCAAGTAAGATGTTAAAAGCTCAAACAAAACACTCTAACTAAATAATTTGTCTAGTGCCAAATAAAAAAGTGAACAAATCATCAATTTAATGCCAAAGTTTGACTTGTTAGCACATTCCATTTGTAAACAAGCACTTCATTATATTTACTTAACTGAGTATAATTTAAATGTGAGGAAAGGATTTTGGAAAAAAGTTTGAATTACTAAAACTCATTGTTTACCTCATGAAATGAATTTAAATTTTCAAATACTAACTAGAACTTTCTGATGCATGCAAGTAGATAACTTGTTAACAGTTACTTTAGTGATAAAATCAAAATTTCAAAATAATGTTACTTAGATTTCATGCATATTCATTAAAATCATGAAGCTTCCAAAAAAAAGTCTTACCATGTCATTTTAACATTCATAAGGTCTATAGAATTTGTCATAAACATAAGTAGCAATATTACTTTATTATACATGAAAATAAACTCTTTTAAAGCTGAAATGACCAACACCTTATATTCTGGAGAAAATTCATATATCAATTCAAAAGTTATGTATTAAGCTGAACCTATATCACTATACCTAGGTTTCATAAAATCAGTATGAGGTTAACAGATTCTACCACTTCTACAAGATATCCTATTAGCAGATATAATCATACTTTTAATGATTGGAATAGGAAAAATAATTATCTAATATAGCTAGAATTATACAAAATATTTAATAATTAGGATTTTAATATTAAATAAGATGAATATGTGTTAAGTTTATTGGTATGAAAAATAATTTGCTTAATGTAAGTATGCTGGTTAGTACATTCATTGTTTTTTCTAAAGAAGCATCAAAATGTAATGAACGTTAAGTGAGTGATACGATCATTTGAAACTGTTGAAATCAAAACTAAAAATTTTTTCTATGCATCTATGGTTAATTAGATGGTGTTTAAAACATTTTGAAAATCTAATATTTCTGTATCATGTTTGTACATAAATTTAGGAGATAGAGATTCTGTATGTCAAACTACTTATTTTATAACATAAAAAATGTTTAAAAATTTTCATGGTACAATTTTATTTTACAAACAAAATTCTAATTCAAGCAATTAAGAATTATACTCGACACCCTGAAATAAAAGTTTAGTTAAAGTAATTACGAGGTTTTTATTTACCTGTAATTAAAATTATTTACATACCACGCTATATTTTTAAAATGTGTGGTACTACATGTGTACTACTGTATATGCTTTTTAAGTTTTACTGATGACTAATGTTCTACAGTTGTCTTGCAATGGATAGAAAATAATATTTTATTACATTTAATTGGTGTGTTTTTTTAGGTAAAATTAGGTTTCTCCTTTATTTGTTACATGTTACATTATAAATGAGGTAGTAAACTAATGGGTTTGAAGTGCATTACAGTTTTTATTAAGCTGGATATTTGCTGAGGTAATTGTTATCATTCCAGTAAAACTCCTGTTCTATAATGTTGTAATACAAATACATATTTATATGAATTGTTCAAAAACATGTAAAAAAATTGTTATCTAATATATTTGTATCCGTATGTTGTTGCAGTTAATACACAATTAGGCATACATTTTTCTCAGCTGAAATTTTTAAAATTACTAGAACCATCTATAGAGCCCAGTGCTCAAGCTATGTTGTAAAAAATACTACTACAAGACATTACTTAGGGTATAAGTATGCCTTGAATATTTTAGTGTTGATTTTATCATATATTGTTTTCATCTTTCAAGAGTGTACCTATTATTAAGCTGAAAATAGAGATATAAATTATCTTATTAGCTTAATACCTGTCCCATCAGAGAAATGGAGGAATGAGATTTTGAACCAAATAACTATTTAATAACTCATTACTATGAACTAATTTTTTGATACAATAAATTTTTATTTAAAAAGTTATCTGTCTTTCTTATTTTTATATCTACTATTCTATTAAGTAGTAACACAGTAACAGATCGGGAATTTATAAAATAAATATAATTTTCAGTAGGTTTCTGAAGTTTTATTTATTGTCAATACACGGGAGCATTATAATTTTTCTTTTTGACTGTATGGGAATTTTCCGACTAACTGCGGGAAAAGAATTTTCTCTCGTTTCTAAATTAGGAAAGAAATCTTTTGCAAATTGCAACTGCAAAACCCCTATTTAGTATAGATTTGTTATCTGTTCTGACAGATCAGCAAATATTTATTTTTGATAAAGTTATGAGTATCATATAAACTCACTCAAATCTTAGCCTCACGCACCAAGCCATTTTCTTAAGAAATATGAAGTTTCCCAATAGTCTGGGTATTAGGTCTATTTCACATAGTTTTCACTTTTTTTTTAAGACTTACATCCTGAAACTTTATGTATAAACTAATTTTTCTAAAACGAAGCATCAAGTTCTTTTTAATACATCTAAAAAAATTTCAATGCCCCTTGGCCGTGAGACTATCGGGGTTAGCCGATGACAAACTACGCCGTTGTTCCTTGCGGTTGAGAATATGCAAAAGATCAATAAAAGATCCTGTATGGAACGATCTCTACGGTCCTTAGAGAGGATACAGAAGACGAAGAGAAGTCCCTGGGAGGATGCAGAAAAGTTTCCGGATGAAGCGCTCCCTACAACGGTCATGGAAAAGAGCAAAAGAGAAGCTAAATGGAGCGCTTCCTTCGGTCTTAGGGAGTATGCAAGATAAGTCTCGTTAGAATACAGAAGGAAGTCGACCTATGTTTATAACATATTATGAAAATTGCATTTTCTTGCTGATCACAAAAGTTTTTCCAAAATACCGCGTATCAGGTTATTAAAATACCTTTATAAATCCCTTTATAAGGTCATAACATTTGTTTTTAGATGTTATTATAGTTGTTTCATTTTAAAAGTTTTTGCGAGGCTCCTTCGATATGAATCAGTGGTTGTGATCTTATTTCTTATTTGGAATTTCCACATCTTAACTTAGTATTACGGAAAATAGCTTTACATTTTATACATTGTTTTGATAGTGTTTAGCTTGGTGTAATATGATCTCACTTGATTTTTGCACCATAAAAGAACCAAACGGATAATCGCTCATAATTACGTTCTGAACTGGTCATGGTCAGTGCACGCACACGGTTTTAGCCCTCTTTCAAAGTTTTGTTCAAAGAGAAATAATTTGAAGCTAAAGCCAGAAAAAAATATTTTGGAAGGGAATATGGGGTAGTAAAAGACGTTGACTATGTTTAAAATACGAAAAATTTTGATTTTAAGAGGGGATATTTTCCAAACCTTGACTACTCGGTTATAGGAACCCAGTACCAAAAAAATTACCCAGAGCTTGTGCATGCGTATAAAATGGTTAAAAGTCTTCGGTCTAAAATAGGGGAAATATCGATTTTCTTCGAGATGGAACGGGGCGGAAAAATTTACGAGCAGGTAATTTGATAGTAATAAAAACATTAATTGTTAAGAAAAGGTATAATTCATTTCTGGCCGACGAGGTTTTTTAGCTTTGGCACTCATTTGCCATATGCCGCCATAAAAAGGTGAATAACCAAGCTTTCACTTTTAACCACGTATGTAACTAAAAATAAGGATGCGGGTGAATTGAAGGTGATTTGAAGGTAGTTAGTAATTTAAACTAGAGTTTCTCAAACTGTGAGGCCCTAGGGGGAAGACGAAGGAATTTTGAAAAGAAACTTTTCCCGAGGTACCTACTTTAAGTATTGAAAACATTTAGTTACGGATAGCTTCGTGGACACCATATCTCAAAAAGCAAGGGTCCATTGCATAGCAAAATATTGAAAGTGTTTCGGTCAATCAATTTAAGCTTTGCTCATAGCCCATTAGTTGAATTGAAAATTAGATATTTTTTATTCGCACTGAAAGAATTCCTCGATCTACTTCTGTTTTGTAAATACTGTCGAACTCGCTTATAACGAGCACTCCCTTTTGCTCCATAAATCCTCGTTATAAGCGAGTTCGACTGCTTGTCTTAATTAAGTTATAGCTTTGCTCAGTTCCTCACTGATTGTGTGCCTCAGTAATTTTATTGTCCGTTAACTACTTGAATGTAGTAGTGGTTTAGAGAAGCGTTTTCTTGGAATACAACCATTATAATCAATATCTGTCAACTTTTTGTATTGAATAAAAAAGTAGGATTTCCGCGAAAAGTTCATACCTGCGGTCAGCTTTTTTCATGTTAACACTGTTTTCTTTTTTATTTCTAATAACCAACTATATTTATTAGAGATTTAAATTTTTTTCTTTTATTTACATCTTCTTTTATCCGTATGACTTTAGAATGACTAAATGCGTTTGTAGTGCTTTTAACGGAAAAATTACTTTAATTGTCCTCCAAAATAGAAGTAGAAGATAATAGTTTGGGGCAAATTAAATCAAGAAGAATATATTTGTATTTGAAAGTAAAAGATAAGGCTTGGACTGCAACAATTTAGTAAAATGTTTGATTTTGTAAGTATGTTTTTATTTACTTGTTCGTTTTCTCCTACCCAATTTAGAAATAAAGTTAAAAAAATTTCTTGGTATCCATAATCATTTAGGCAAAGAGTCTCCATTATTTAAATATTTACTTTAGGCAAAACACTTTATTAATAAATTTTCCTATAAACTACCAATACTTATTAAATTATTTAAAAAATATTTAATGGATAGAAATGCTATTTTTAAAGTATACTAAGTACAAATTATTTAAATACATATGTCAATATTTTATAAAAGTTTTACATAGTTAAGGATTCAGTAATTTTTATTAAGTTAAATAATTCAATAATTTTTTATTACTGTAAGCTTGAAATTCGACTTAATTCTGTATAATATTTTGACATATATTTTACACGTTTTTAAAAATCAAATATGGCTTTTGAGATCCTGGTAATGGGACGGAGCGGTTAAGAGGTATTTACTCAGAAATACAAAATTTCTAGTTTTTCTAATTAAAAGAAATATTAATTTTTAGGGTGGGCCTCTTAATTTTATACACTTACGGCCATATTCATAGCCATCAGCGTCAGTGTTAAATCCTAGATCAAAGAAGGATTCCACCAATCAGAGTCAGCCAAAAGCTCATTTTCCTTTCTTTAAATGTTGGTTAACACTGACTCTGATGGCTGTGAATATGGTTGTTAATGGGTAAACGCGGGGTTAAACCAAACGATGTTAACCAACTTTCCTAAAATATTTTTCAGATAAATAGGAAATATTGTTGTCCAAACAATGTGCTTTTTAAGAGTTGCAAGCAATAGGTAACTATTGCTCATTTCTACAATAAAAGCTACAGTGACCTAAACTTGGCATAAGGCGTTTCCGCTAAGTAGTTGTCTTTTACCAGTTACGTTTCTTCTTACGTAGCGATTGTACTACTGCACAGTATAACGTAATCAAATACTCCAGTTGACGTCTGATACGCCTCTTCAGCAGCTGCTCACAATTTCATGTTTATTGACTGACTTTATTCAATACTGATAAAGCTATTCTGTCTATTCTGAGCCGAAACAACCTATTTTGCAGCTTAAAAGCAGATTTAAATACCTATTTGGGAGCAGGGGAGACGGCGAATTTAGGGGGTCATGGAGGACAATGGCCCACAAATTCTTGGCATATTTCATTTTTTTTTCGTTAGTGAATGTGAGTGATATTTTCAGAGGGGTGACAAATAGGGTGCCGTGGTGGAAAAAAGTTTTGAGAACCTCTGTCATTCGTGCTGCATGTATAAAATGGTTCCTCGCTTATTTATGTAGAAGATCTTATATTATGTGATCAGATTGGAAGAATTTTTTTTACCTAACCCTTATAAAATTTTAAGACTTTTTAAGGGTTTAGGTTGATGACAGAAGGTATCAGAAGTTTTACCACTTATTTTTGTTTACCTATACTTAAATGTTTTCCAAACTACGAGTCAATAGAACATGTCGGATCAAAAGAGATAAATTAGTAATAAGTTCAATTTTTTTTTCTGTGTTCAATACTTTAAACTTCCACTTAGCATTCGTATTTTTTATTTTCCTTTCTACTTTTTATACTTTTATAATTTCCTTTTTGGAGTTAAATCTAGTGATTAAATCCATCTCAATACAAACGTTTTTTTTTCAACTAGAACCCATATAGTGAGCACGAACTGTTAAAAGAGATTTTAAATAGCATATAAACTATATCAGTTTAAGTTTTTTTAATGAAATTTTCGATACGTCAGATTTAGGATTAAAATTAACATGATTATGATAAGTATCGATTATTTTATCACAGGAATAATGTTATTTTTAATTCGTTACAGCGGCCCCAAAGGCATGAATTTTTTGTTATAGCAACCCAAAATTTCAGTCAGAATTCGTAAAATTTGGCTTATTAAGAGGCTAGGACAGAGAAGAGATATTGGGAGAATTTCTGATAGCCAAATTATTCCAAATGATCGCGTTCGTAATGTTTCGGAATTTTCCAACTAATTGCTTTACATTTTGCACCTGTGGAGAATGTGTTATTCGAGGTAGTATATCCATAATTTATTTATTGATTTGTTGTTCTGATTGGTTTTATTTCTTAAATTCGTTGTAACGTCCCTCTTTATCTCTTGTACTTAACGTCCTCTTATCGTTGACCTCTTTAGAAAAATTTTGTCTATTTGCGTCCAAAGGTAGAGGTGATCCTGAAAAAGTTCGCTCCCCTTGGAGACCTGCTGGATCCGCGCCTAGGGGGTCCTCCCCCAGAAAAAGTTTAGAAATTTGACGCTCAAAGTAGTGTTTTAGTGTCCAATAATTTTAAACCCTTTGGGTTACAATATAAGTCTAAGTGAACCGCTTCATGTAAGTCACATAATTTACAAGGGAAAATAGTGCAAATATAGGCTTCAAAATTTCGGGGGTCATCCTCCAGAAGATGCAATTAATTGTTCGTTTGAAAAAGGGATAAGCCCAATAGCCTTGCTTTGAGAAAATCATAAAAAAGTTAAAATAATTTTTTTTCTGTTCAATTCAATTTTACTGAATATTTAGAATTCTCCTCAGAGTACAGAACATCTATTAAATAAAAGCTATTACGAATTTTCATTAGATTTAAAGGAAGTTTATGGATTTATTTCCTTTTAGTTGTGAAGTTTTAACTAGGTAAATATTCTTCAAAATATTTCAAATTAAAATTTAGAGTATTTATAATTAGTTTAATGCATAAATGTGGAAAAATAGAAAGCATAAGGCAATTAAATTATAAAAGGGAATGAAATTGATTCATTTATGTAGTTTAATGACTTAATGCAGTCAGTCAATCATTTAGTTAGACATAAAATAAAAATTTCACATTCGTTCATTAATAGAGAACAAATGTGAACAGACTGAATGAAATGGTGATAGAGTAGCTGCATATTCTTCAATGAACTCTTGACTTTTTCCAAATGGACTTAATAAGAACCCCTGAGGGAGGGGCCAAGTGTTTAACTTAGGAGGTTGCTTCCCTAGATGGGATCACGAATGGGATTGAAAAAAGTATCCTGCATCTGTATCAGGAGAAAGTAAACTGACTAACAGCTAGTTAGCATTACTATCAGAAACAATTTTAGGTAGCGTTATTAAAAAGAAAGTGTCGGTAGTATTTTCCCATTTTTTGAAACTTAATATTGAGATTTTTACTTCAAAATTCTGGAGGGGCAAAATACAATATTGAAAAATTCTGAGGGGGCAGCTTCCCCCCCCCCCTTGCCCCCCTTAATTACGCCACTGGTAAGGAATCGCTATATCGTGGTTCTACTAGTTCAAAAACTTAGTATTAATTAAAAACGAGTTTACTTAATTTCATTGTCCGAATGGATTACTGCAAGGTAGCTGAAGTCGAGCAAGCGTGACCGCCGTCATTGGGGAGTGTCCTCCCAGCTTTTCTTCTCCGCGAAACGTGACTGGAACGACAATTATAGAAAGCGGATTGTGCATGTGGCAAACAATGCTTGATCAATGAGCATGAGAATGAGGTGGAAATGGACATTCGGTCGGTGGAAAATTGGCTTCGAAGGTTTGTTTAAATCTGCGGATTAATCTTTAAGGAAAGGTAATTAAATAGCATTATAGGTATAGTTAAGGATAAGAAGGGATAAAATTCGAAATTCAATATATTTTTTTCTTTAAATTTATTTTTTCTTTAAATTTAAGATCAAATTTCAGAAAATGTTAGGCGGGAGGGACCCTTTGACCCCATCTTTGCTTGGGGTTCAGTGTTAGTCCCAAAACTTTAGCATTAAGTGCATCAATATTCTAAAAAACCTATTTAGGTCAAAACCCCTTCAGAAAAAAAATTACTATATAAGGCCTGTCAGTTATTACATAGTATTACGGCAGCTTGAAAACTTGAATTTTTTAAGTTAATGTAAGTAAATTTGTATATTTCTTTTAATTTCGAAGTTTTCTTTCTTTCGATTTCAACACCTGTAAAGTTTTTTTTTTGCATTGTGGTCATTGTTAAGCATGATTAATAACTATTTTTCTTCTAAATATTTTTCTTCTCCAATCGTAAAAGTGATAAATAAGCCTTTTACCAAAGCAAGATGATAAATTTCAAGTCATTTAATAATTTATGAATGAAAGTTTAGTACTTTACTAGCTACCATGAGAGAAAATTTTTACTGCCCCTCCCCTGAATTCAAACATATATGGGGTGCCCGAACATCATGCTCCTTCCCCAAAAATTGTCTTAATCCTAAATTCCCCAATTCTTTCGATTGACCAGAATCGGATTATCTGGAACAGCTCCGAAAAATAGGAATTGCCTGGAATGCGGGTGCGGAAGCCTGCACTCTTAATTACTTATAGCAAAAAGGTTAAAACACACCTGCGGGAAGAAATAATGTTTAGAAATTTGAGTAGTAAAATTCGTAGAAGAGTAAACCTAAATCAAAACAGACTTTGATTACTCTTCAAAAAGCAGAAAGGTAACCTATTACATCTAATTATTATAGTATTAATTGTAAATCCAAAAATTATTAAAAATTATGTTCAATCTCTTTTGCTTGTTTAGTTTAATTTATTGAAATATTTATGTCTGCTTGCACAATAGTTTTGCATTTTCCGTTAATTTTTATTCAAAATTTGCCTAAATTTGATTATTCCGGATTATTCCTTATCTAAGACGACGTTTTTCCGGACCATCCCTGTTATTCGAGAGACTCCTGAAATATCAAGTATCCCACTTTGAACATTTTGAGAAAAAGATTACTTGGTAATCTTATTGGTAGCTGCGTGGACTAAATCTTATCTGTGGAAACTTGCATCCATGCATTTGGTTTAAAGTCTTAAGACTTCAGATGAGGGTATAGCCATTCGGAAACAAATAATAAAAGCGAATGTGTACTTTTTACATTTATCTATAGTTTGGTCAATTTATGAAAAAAATTGTTATCTAAAATATGTTAGTTTTGTTTGCAACACAAATGGGAAAAATAGAAAAATAAGACAAATGGAACTACAAAATAGAAATAAGTTAAAAATTGAGTCAGTTTAATGAATTCTAATGGTTTATATTAATGATTATAATGTTTATAAGCTACTGGATATAAACTTAAAATTAAATATTCGTATCTTCGGTTAACTAAAGCACAAAAATGAAAAATTTAAAGACTAAAATATATTAAATTAAACAATGAAATTGAACTTAATAATGATGCAATGCATGTAGAAAGCGTCAATCCTTCCGCTGTTTACAAATTAGGAATTAAAATGTATTTTCACTTATTTTACAGCTCAAATGGGAAAATAGTTAAACAAAGATAAATTTAAAGACTAAAACAAATTAAATTAGTGTTTGTTTACCTCTTACTTAGCATGGGCGGACTTCGGTGGGACCATAGAGTTGGGACACCCTAGAGGGACACATACAACTAGAGAAATTCAGGGGGCAAACTGTCCTTCCTTGATGCCTCTAGAAATTTCATTTACCAATAGGAAAATGGAACTTCCAGAAAGGGTTTGGAGGATGGAGGGGCATTGTCCCCTATGACCCCCTTACATCCTCCCATCCCTCTTAGTACAAGCACTTTGGTGAAAAATTGTTAATTCAAGAGGCTATTTCTCCCTATAGGGGATAGATATTTTTTCATCAGGAACGTAGTCAAGGGGAGGATTTGAAGATATCTCCCCGAAATTCAGAAAGTTTCTCTTTTTGACCCTAGAGAAAAGGACTAAATTTATCTAGTATCCCTCAATACCCTCCTCTAAATTTTTTTCTGGTTATGCTCCATCACAAACAAAGAATTGACTATGATTCACATTATATTTTCCCCTGATACACCCCAATATCGTCAACCCTTGATCCTTACTGTGTCCCCATGCTGCCCCTGCTTAAATAATCCTCAAGAAACCGTTTTCCACAACTAACGGGAAAGAAACGGTTCTGACAAAGAGAGGCTCGAAAAGAGGTTCAAGGTAAATGATTTCTTTACGCAACTGATGCCGCTCGCTCGCAGTCAGTACACAAATCCCTGTTTACTTCGAAGGGTCAATTCCAGGGCATAACACCGCTTTCCAAACCGGTTCGCCTTGTTTGTTTGCAACGCCAGCACGTTCCATTTCAACCTGATGCTGGTGAGGTCCTGATGCAATGCAGTCACCTCCCTTCCTCTTTTGTACTTCTAGCAGAAAGCTTAAAATGAACTCGGTTCATCAAATATATAATGTTACATATTGTCAAAAAGGACTGATATATTGTCAAAAAGGACTGATGATCAGAAAAAAATTTGTTGGTCATTCAAAATGTCCCTTTTTCTTTTTACCCTCCTTTCTCTCTCCTTTTTAATCCCATTCCCTCTTCTCTCTCCTTTCCGATCTATATTAAAAAAAGGTAATGTAAAACTGCTGACGATCTCCCTCAATACAAAAATATTCATTATTTTCCCCAAATATTTACCATTAATTACTATAATTGAAAAAATTAATTACTGTATCAATGTGCCCCAAGCAATGAGGTTAGTAACTGCCCTATCTTAGGGCCCAGGGCTGTAGCTAGACTTTTGTTTCGGTAGGGTTTACTCAACCCTATTTCTGAGTAAATAAGTAAAAAAATTCCCAGAAATCCAGTTCCCAGAAATATTTTTAAATTTACCCCCTTAAAATAGTGCTTTAGCTCATTTTGAGACCCTTTAGATTATACATTAAGAACACTGCTCAATGAGCAGTGCTCAGCTCATTGTAAGTAGAAGTGAGTTAGTCTTTCCTAAATGTCCTACCCCCAAAATGTGCATAAAAAGAAAAATAAAGGGGAAACTTACCAAATATATAGTTACTACAAGTTAAATTATAACATAAATTATAAGACTTATAAGATTAGAAAAATGTCATTTTTAAACTTTTCAAAGCATGAAAATAATTTCTTGAGCGAGCGTGCGCCAGAGAGTCTTCCGAACCCTTCCGCGGGTGCTTCGGGGACGCTTAACACCTCAACCGCTTTTGGTAAAAATCATTGCTGCCTATTTTCATTAAATTTGGGTCCTTGGGAAAGGGTTAAGACCTATTAAAGAGGAATTGCGAAAAATAAAAGAAAACAAAAAGCGTAAAATAACCTCTATCATTTTTAACGGCTTTTTTTTTTTTGCATTTTAGGGGGGGGGGGTAATTACCCCTTAAACCTATCCATTTACTACAAATTTTCATATATTAGAAACTTTAACCTTTCTTGTCCTCTCGGGTATAATTTAAAGACTAATGTAATGGTTTTTGACCCTGAAAATCGAATTTAAAGTAATTTATTTTGCTTTTTATGCACATTTTGGGGGTACCCTGTATCTTAAAAAGGTGCCGTGGTAGGAGAAAACTAACAACAGTTCTGTAATCAGTGTGCCCATTCCTTTTCCCAGAAAGGTAAGGAGTCTCAACATGATTCTTAAAGGCCTCAAAGAGTTTTTCAAGAATATGGTTACTGCAAAGCTCTCCAATAATTATGTCGAGAGAAATGTATAAAAAAAACCCGTCTTGGAAAACCAAACAATGAATTTTCTAGATTGAGCAATTTTTACACCACCTCTTAGTGAAACCTAACGTTTGAAAATCCCCTTTTAAATGCTTTCAGACTATATAAATCACTAAAATGGGCTCTTAATTGATCCGGAGCTATTCCAGCGTCGAAGTCAGCACGTGCCACATGGATGTTCCTGGCGAAAATGGTGGTTACATATATTTTCCGGTCTGTGTGCTTGATCTCTAGTTTATAAACCTTCGTCAAATAACACAGACTCATTGGACGAAGGTTTATAAGCGGATCCTAGAGTAGAGATCAAGCACACAGACCGGAAAATATATGTACCAAAAAACCAAACCAAACCATAACACAGACACAACAGATATTTTTTACTGACACGAGAAGAGAGAAAATACACCCAGGGCAAGGCCGGAATCGAACCGACAGCCGGTATAGCGCCCAGGCCGCAGACTGCTAGCGTGGTTGCTGCACGTAACCCAACCAAGCCACCAGGCCCCCTTTAAAACTTTTAAAACAGGAATTAGAACACTGGATTTTGTAACAGAATTAAGCGTTGGCATTGAAACTCTGACTTGAACTAAACTACAAAGTTTTATCCACAGAGAAATATCCTAACAGAGGGTCCACGAGGCTATTTTCAAATGCGTTACTGATGTGAGGGCGCCACTCTAGAGTTTGGAACGTATGCCGGCCGCTTAAATCTCTCGCCAAATTAGAACTCAGCGCATGCGCAAAATGGTGTTTTCGATCTCCCATTGGCAGCCGGCGAACGATTCAGACTGGATCCAGACGCTAGTGAGTTTAGTGCGATCCCAGCGCCACAATTCTCCCAACCTGTAACAAGATGTCATGATTTTCGATTTCCATTATGTCCTATGGCCGTGGACTCTCTGTTCTAGTACTCTGTGGTTTTATCCTTTATTTGTATACGTTCCCCTAATAGCAAGGAAGGTTTGAAAATTTTATGATGTAAAAGACAATGCATCTGTATGACATACTATTCAAACTCTGGCCTGTATATTCCTCGTAGTTTTGAAAATCAAAATCTGAACATTTAAAAAAATACAAAAATCAATATACAGGGTGTTTAAGATAAATGTTTCAGAACATCTAGGAGGGGTAGGGCTAGAGCACACCTAGTAGACTCAGAACACAACATAGGAATGGGGAGGTCGGAAATGCACCCCTAAAGACCTAGGGGGTATAAGCGGGCATGGGAGGTTGAATAATCCTCAGGGGAAATGGAAATTGATACGTAACCTTTTAAGATTGGATTAAAAGCAGCAAAATCTTTCGATACAGGCATTTATTACATAAAACCAATTAAAGAGATAAAACTTAAGTCTTAATTTCTCAGTTCTTAGGCTTAAAATAAGTCATGACCTAATACAAGCTTTTAAGATTGATAAATTACGATAGGTCTGGTTAAGCATTTACTGAAATTTCTGCTCTTAATTTGGTTTTTATGTAATAAATCCCATGGCAGCTTATGAAAAAAACCCTTGGTCTTAAGGGGTGCATTTCCGACCCCCTTTCCTACGTGGTTCTGAGTCGTCTAGGTGTGCCCTACCCCTCCTAAAAGTTATTTCAGGCTGATTTCATGTAAAGAATAGGATTTAAAATTGAAAAGCAAAAAAATATTATTCCTAAAAAAAATAAGAGCAATTCTATTTGTCCTCCAAATTACAAATATGTCCATGATATATTCTTCAATTTAAAGCAAAAAAAAAAAAATAAGCTTAGTGAGGTTTAGGTTGGTCGCTTGTCACTCGCAATTTTTCACAGAAAAGTTTCGTAACTCACGCAATTTTAATTATTCGTTATAAACCCTTGCGGCGGAAGGTGTATAAGCGGATCCTTGAGATCAAGCACACATACCGGAAAATATATGTAACCAAAAAACCAAACCAAACCAACCAACCCTTGCGGACCATTTGGCAATCTATCGTGGCATTGAGGTTGAGAAACATTGCATTATAGAGAAGCTGATAACAGTTATTGCGAATTAAGTACCTATATTTATTATCAGTGGCGTAACTGGCCTGGGTGATGTCATCCGGGCGGAAGCTGACGTGATGTCACTCCTTATTTAACTCTTTTTATAAATCATTTTAAAATACCTTTTTGATTCTGTTTTTCTGGAAAATTTTATCCATCCCCGCATGGGGCTCTATATGCCCTACTGTGCACTTTGCACCATTAAAACCAAAATAACCAAATAAATTTATAACAAAATAACTAATAAATTTAAAAAAAAAATTGTATCCAAATTTCAGAAACTTAAAGCTAATGCAGATAACTCCATAATCCTGTTTCTAACTAGTTCTATATACTACTATAACTATGATAAATGTAAAACACGATATAATTCGTATATATCCGAAACGCAGAATTTTTCTTTCTTCGACCTTGACCTCCAACTCGGTCTCGGACGTGTCACCCAACCAAGAGGTAAACGCCAATGGTCCAAATGTTATTTTTCTAAAAAGTGTTTTTCAAAATCCCCCCCCCCGAGGTATTTAGTTTTGCCCCCAATATTCATCAAGAATATAATTCACGGAAGCAATATTTTTCTTAAATTATCATCGCTATCAGAACTTTGAAAATATCACTACTGTCCAATGTTAAGTACAGAACATTTTTAGGAATTTGACTTTGAATAACTCATTTTTGTTCAACTCAAGCGCTAGATTAACATACTATAACCGAAGTCAAATGTTGGTTCTTTTTTTTTTGATAAAATTGTGCCTTACTTACACCCATTTAATCTTGATTTTTTCACTCTTACTGTTATTACAAGGAGTGGGTTATCCGATGGTCCTTCCTCAGTGACAAAACATCACTTAGGAATTCTGGATAAATATCTGTATCCCAAATTTAAAAAATCAGATAAATTATTGCAATTTTTAAACATAAATTTCTGTAGTGCAATTTTCAGGGTGGGAAAATTCTGTTAAACTGCCACTTTTTATGCCCCTAATTATGCATATATTAAATGTCTATGGAGTTTAATTTCAAAGCTTTTATATTAGTATTTTAAGATGATTTGAAATCAAAGAGAAGTGACGCAAAATTCTAAATTTATTAAGTAAAATTATTTAATTTACTTACAAACTAATTAGTTTTTCATGAGTATACAGCTATTATACCAATAAGGTTGTGGATAATAGCAATATATAAAATTATTTTTCTACTGTTTTGGGACTGAAATTGTAGCACTTTTCATGCCAGCAAATTAATTTTAATACTTTAGTTTTTACTCATTTAATTAAAAAGCATAGCGATAAATATAACAATTAAGGTATCCAGACATCTTTGAAGCTAATTTTTTCGAATTATTTTTTTAAAAATGAAGGGTTTTTTTTGGGGGCACCTTTGGACACTTTTTACAAAATTATTTTCTAATTTACTTATACCGTTAATTACATAAGTTAATAATGTTAAGTTACATAATTATAATAATATTAGTAAACCTCTTTTATTAAAAACTTTCTTTTGAAACTACAAGTAATTGTAACTTTGCATCACGCACGACAAGAAAACTGATGTAAATAATGACCTAGACGGACCAAAGATTTCATAACACGTTGAATAGTATATTTTATGATCATTTATTAGTAGTTATAAGCGCGAGTTCATAACTATAAAATTGCGTCTAAAAAGTGGAGTGTCCCAAGGTGGGCCATGGCCCAAGGTGCCTTCCCTCTCCCCTATTTTAATGTACTTTAAATTTAATTAGTTCAATTATTTCTTGTATTAAACTTAAAATGCAAAGCTTTTAGGATTTTTCCAGTTTTAACTTATATGATAGAAGTTGGATAAATTTTAAAACACATGGTTTTCTGTATAAAATAAGTTTTTATTTAATATTCTTTAATGTATTAGTCAGGTTTTTAAGCATTTATTTTTTGTAAGCCCTTTTAAAGCCAGTTGAAAAATATTTTGTTTAATATTATTTGAAAAATTTCTCACTAAGCTTAGGTACTCCCCTAGAAATTTTTTCGGGAATTAGACCATAAATAACTCATTATTATATAAGGGTTTGCATTAGAGAAAATTTCAGAATTTACATTATTTATGTAAAATTTAAAAACACATAGTAAATTTACATTCAAAATTGACCAAAGATGTTTAGTAAAAGTTAAAGTAAACTGGGAAAAGTGGCCACCCCCTGGACTAAAAGAGGCGTCACGAAGGGAAAAAAGCGAAAAAGAACATTTTTTGGATGACTGAAGAAAAATTTTGTTTCTTACAAAATCATTATTTTTCACTTACAAAATGTTTAACTTCTTTTTCTTCCCTTTCCCCCTTTTTTTAAGCCCCCCCCCCTCCCCTTGAATATGCGCCTGCATCCGTACGGATTTTTAAATTTGTAGAACCAAATTTTGAACATAAAACAAATTTTAAAAAAAGCACGTGGTAAAATAAAAATATTTCAGACTAAAATAAAAATTTCTTATTTTAAAAATCAAATCTTATAATGTCACACTAATTTTACACGCTTATTCAATTTTATGCTAAAAAATATAGAAAATAAATAACGGACTGTAGAGCAAAAAGTAAAAATTCATTTTTCTATCACCAACAGACATGTGTTCTGCTAGATCGTACACAATGATATTGAGGAGAGACCTTTTATGAGGAAAAGTTGATCTTCAACTTCAAATATCTAGTCCGGAGGAGCGGAGATAATAAGTATGAATTCGAATTTACTATAGATAATTATTTCTATAGATGGAGCCACGATAATAGGATTGGACTAATTTTCCTACTAGGATTGTATTTGTGCGTGCACGTTTTCCAGGGAATAAACATCCACAGACTAATTACACTCTCATAAACACCAAGTGATTGGGAACTTTGTCAAATTCTCGCCGTAGTTGATAACTAACTTTAAGCGCATAAAAAGGTTTTTTCGTGAGAACTCTCTAACGCACGGAGCATGCGCTGTGCAGCTGCCGAGGCACTCACAGCAGCGACACCGTTTGGGCAGATCGTCATTCTCGATTTGGTTGGAAACGAACGTAGCGTAGTCTTTTCCCCGCTCTCCCATGGCTCCGGCAGAGGAAACGAAGCGGGCCGCGCGGCTCCGCCGCAGGCACGGGCGCTTTCGCCGGAAGCCTCCGGTGCGTCGGCTGGGGCACTTCCAGCCCTTGCGGAGAAATCGCCTCTGGAAGTTCGGGAGGAGACATCGCGGCTGGCCACATCTCTCCCGCTACGGATTCGCCAAGGCTCCCAGAAACACCACATCCTTCTTGATTAAGGACTCTGAAGACAGAAGGGACCCCATACGGCCCCCTCCTTGCAGCGATTCAGATGATGACGACTTGCAACTCCCACCTTCCGTGAAAGAGTCCAAATACTTAGATAGAGAATTTGTGCAAATCTATGAGGACCATCAGGAGGAGCGACTGCAAAGCATGTCTAATATGCAGTTGGCGGAAGAGATCCTCAATTTGGAGGACAAGATCGACGAACTCAAAACGATTCTCAGCAAATTACACACCCAACCAACTGGAACACTCGTCCGACCCCCAGGGTTCGACCCCTATGCAGAGAAGAGGATGATCGCGGCCTACAAGAAGAAGATTGAGAAACTGAGTGCAAAAAACTCGCAACTGGAAGCAGAAAACGAAGCCCTCGAACTCCTAATGTCGCGAGGGCTCCAAAGCTCTCGCTTTTAGTGTTCCGTCCGGTTTTGTTTTGTTTTTGTTGTACATCAAACCTGCCATCGCTGTAAATATTCGCATTTACATGAGCTTGTCGTGATATGTGTATAAAAAATGAAAACTCATTTGTGCTGTCTTCTTGTTCTGTTTGGCTTCCTTTATATCTTTACGTTCTCACCGTGAAAAGGTAAGGTTCAAATTTTCTTATGGTTTATTGTAGTTCTTCCCCTTCCCCAAGAACCTTAAAGTTATTGGTTATCTAAAAAAACATCCAAAAACTAAGATAAAATCTTGATCTCTCTTTTGGGAGTAATATTTGTGAGTGTTAAAAAAGTTTTGTTAATTTGTTTTTCTGAATTTTTTAAACAGCTAAAACTCTCTAACTATTAAACTTTAAAAAGATAAAATTAAGTTAGTTTTGTTTGTAATGTTATTCTCATTGAAGGGAAGATATTTTCGTTGTAGTATTTTTTGTGTTAAGGAAACTTGTTTTCCCTTCAATCTTCAAACATCGAATATTTAAGCTAGAATTAGAGAGCTATTAAAACTAATGTGATCTTGTTGGTTATATTATTCTCTTTGTATTATTAAAAATGGAAAATAGTATTTCTTAAAAAAAATTTGGTGAAGTTGTTTTTCCTGCATTTTAAACAACTAATATTTTTAAACTATGTAAAATTACATTATTAATTTTTAAATCTTGTAATTAAATGTTATTAAAAAATTTAATTATAATAATTTTGTAAGATTATAATTATTTTTTTAATTTAAAAGGGATATCCTTCATAAAGTTAAATATTTTTTTAATGTTAAAAAATATTTTTAAAGTTGTTTTTTGGATTCTTAAAACAGCTAAAACTTGAGAAAGATTAAATCATAAGAGATGAAATTAGGTTTACAATATTATTCTCATTGAAGGGGGGGGGATCTTTTGGGAGAGTAATATTTTTTATGTTAAAGAACCTCGGTAAAGTTGTTTTTCCTGCATTCTACAAACTACTACACTACATCAGCTAGTACTGGCATGGCCATGGTACTGGGGAGTTATTAGACCTAATATGTTGAACCTAAGGTCATATTGCTTGTAATATTATCTTTGCATAGAGGAGGAAATATTTTTAAAAAATAATTAAAGATAAAAAAATTTGGCAGTTTTTTTCTGCATTTTTCAATTGCTAAATTTTAAAATTATTAAACTTAAAGAAAACGTACTGAAAGGAAAACATGTAGTATTTTTTATAAAAAATTTGGTAAAGTTTCTTTTCCTGCATTTATAACAATTAATATTTTATAACTATTAAATGTTACATAACTCATTATTTAATTTTGTAATTAGATATTTTTTATAAAGATTGAATTAGGATAATTTTATTATATTTTTAACTTAAGAGGCATATCATTTAAAAAGTTAAATATTTTTGTAATGTTAAAAAAAATTTTTAAAGTTGTGTTTTGGATTCTTAAAACAGCTAAAACTTGAGAAATATTAAACCATTAGAGATAAAATTATATTTTAATTTTGTTTATAATATCTTTCTTTATAATATCTTGTTATATAATTATTTATAACATGTTTCTTTTTTTCATAACATAAAATCTTTTGGGAGAGATTTGTCATGTAAACAACTTTGGTAAAGTTGTTTTTCCAGCATTCTTCAAATAACTACTACATCAGCTAGTACTAATTAAACTTAATATGATGAACCTAGGATCATCTTGTTTGTAATGTTATTATCATTACATTAAAGAGGAAAATATTAAAAAAATATTTTTTATAATAAAGAAATTGGAAAAGTTGTTTTTTCTGATTTTAAACAGCCAATATTTTAAAACTATTAAATACAACGAAAATAAATTAGTATCATATTATTTGTAACATTATTATCTTTAAATTTTAGAGGAAATCTTTTGGAAATTATATATTTTTTAATGTTAAAGAAATTTTTAAGGTTGTTTTTCCCTTTTACAAACAGCTAAAACAGCTATTAAGTAAATATAAAGAGAGAACATTAAATTAATTTTGTTTGAAACATTTTCACTGTATTGAAGAAGAAATATTTTTAATGCATGTATGTAAAAAAGTTTGGTAAAGTTTTTTTCTGCATTTTTAATTGCTAAATTTTTAAACTATTAAACCTAATGATATGGGATAAAGCTAATTTTGTTGGTAATATCATTCTCTTTGAAGAGAGAAATCTTATGGAATAGATCTTAATGTTGAAAAACTTTGGTAACGTTGTTTTTCCTTCATTTTTTAAGCAGTTATTACTACTGTCATGAGTTACTAAACATGAAGACTAGTCATGTTTGTTTTAATTTTATTCTTTTAAAAGTAATTTGCATCATGACGTTCAGTACCTTCTTTTTAGTAGCTACCTTTAAAAATTTTAAAAAGTTCAATAAATTTTAAAAAGTTGGAAAAAAGAATATTTTTTTAAAATGTGGAACTTAAATAAATGTTTAATACTTTTTAAAAACATTAAAAGTTTTTAAAAAGAAAAAATAATGAATTAAAACCGTTGGAATTACGTTTGTTGAAATTTGTTTCAGGTTTTGACCTTTTTTTTCAGTAGATTAAATGGACTGTTATTCTATTATTCTATCTACTGCATTCACCCCTCGTTTTTCATTTTACAATAGGTTAGAAAATTTTTGTATATATTAAGTCCGTTTTGAAAATTAATTTAATTTAATATTTTCGGCTTTTTATTTTTAGGTGTGCGAAGTTTCCCAATCGATTTAAAATTATCAATTCCGTTAGGTTAGGGAATTTTTAACTCCGAAATTTAATAAAATAAAAGTCGACTTATGTCGATGAATGCCCGAAGAATTAATGAATGCTAAAAATAATTACTATCTATTTATTTTTACTGAGCGATTAGTTTATTCGCCAAATGGCAAAAAGCGTTTCGAGTGACTTTCTCATAAACCTAACTCAACCTGGTTAGGATTAGTTTATATACAAATAAAGACAATCCATTTAGTTAAAGAAAGAAAATGTTGGTACTGGTTTAGTGGTAACTTTTGATCATAGGAAAAAGTTGCGCCAAAATCGATTGCGACAATTGCAGTTTAAAACTACTATTTGTGTAAAAAAGTTTCCGAGTCAAATATATCTGTGTTGAAAGTTAAAGAGAGGTGGTCAGACTTGGTAAATATGAAAAAAATATTCCTTACAAATAGATTCGCCAAATATTAGAAGAGCGGAAAAAAAATTACAGACATGATTAAATATAATGAGTTTCTCTTGAAATTGATAGTGATTTTTTTTATTTTTATTAAAGTTATTGGAAAGAATGGAAAACCTAAATCGCGATGGAACATGTTAGTAATTATAATTTTGTTTAACTATTGATTAATAAATTATTTCAAAAGGGAATATAATTTCAATAATATAAATCCATTTTAAAATAAAAATTCAAACGAAATGAACAAACAATTTTAGAAATACAATTTGATTTCCCTTTTATCTTAAAACTTTCAAATTGAAAAATAATAAAAATAAGTTAACCAGACTTGAATTGAATTCGGGTCAATAAAAAATGTTGGAGTTTTTGGGGAGGTGGGGTAAATTTAATCCATTTCTATGGTCAACAAATAAATATTTCTGACTTTCGGGGGATATATCCCCTAATTCCTTCTCGGTCTTAGGCTACAGCTGATACCCTGTGGTAAGCCAAAAACAAATTAAAATCGCTATTTTTTACGTAAGTCTTTTATAAGAACATAGCTAAAATTTCCTGCATATAGGACTACTACTACTATGAACTGATTTAACAAACTCAGGTAAAAAATATCAAACCATTTTTGAGTAAAACAACTATTCGAACCTGGGTACCAATTTCGACGGGTAATTCCAAGTAAATTCTATCAATCCACGATGACTTTGGAAACAAGAACTTTTCCCTCATGGCCCCCCTAAATCCGCCCAATGTATCAAAGTAAAACAAGATAGGAAAGATACACTACAAGTAGTATACACGTAGTGTGTTTATAATTGAATTCTCATACCAAGGTAAATTATTGTCCATGCCCCCTATTCCATTGCTAAAACACTTACAAGTTTCTCCATCATACTAAACGTACAGGATCTGATTCTAGCACAAATGCCACGTCCTGCCCTTTTCCTTAATTAGTCCAGTCAATCTGTAATTTAACTGGTAAAAAAATTGCAATATTTGGTTTTCCAACGGTTTTCACTTGGGAATGACCTCAATAATAACATGCTAAAAATTGGACAAAATCGATCCACGATAAGTTTACTTTTTTTTTTTTTTTTAAATTTTAAAAAATGGTCGAAATGTTTTTTAAAAAATCAAATAATAGTAATCGAGACTTAATGATGCATTTTTATAGGCTATTTTTCAGTGCCAAATATGAATATTCCATTTAAATTGAAAAAAATAAATTTAAAAAATTAACCTTAATAATTTGATTATCGAAAATATTAAAACATCGCTCAAAACCACAAAATAACTGCAAAAGAAATAACTCAAACGGTTTTCCCTTAGAAATTACCAAATTAATTTTTTTTTGTCTTAAAAATCGACCTTTTTAAAAATTTATGTTAAAAACGTTTGAAGCATTTGCCAAGGTAATTTTTCCATTGATATTGTCTTTATAGCTATATAATATAAAAAACACACAATTTATGAATTAATGATTAGCTATATAATAATATATTAAAACGAACATTGCGAAATTACAGTTAAAATCTTTCAATCAAGTGAAGTAGATAATTTTTTAACAATAATTTAGATAAATTATCTAAAAATAATTAAATTTAAAAAAAGGGAATTTTTTTTTTTTAATTTTGTAGTATGAGCATGTGTCATGTATCAGGTATGTAGGCCATATTTTGATGCTGTTTACGAATAACAGGTCAATTTTTCAATAAAACTTCGAATAACTGTGGAAACATTGAAACTTCTATCTTATATAACTTTTGTTTTAAATGTTTCAATTTTTCCACACTTATTCTAAATTCTATTGAAAATTGCTTATAGACATGTATCACGTGAATATACTACAAAATTTAAATTTTTTTAATTTGTTAAAAATTTAAATTTTTAAAAATATTTTTTGTGTTTTTTAAATTTATTTATTTTAAGATTATTTATTATCTTTCTGTTTCACTTGATTGAAAGATCTTACCTGTAATTAAATTTCAATGTTCATTTTAATAAATTAATAAACTAATGATGTTATCATCAACTGTGGTTTTTTCATGTGAGTTATAATATAGCGATAATATCTATGGAAAAATTACCTTGGCAAATGCTTCAAACATTTTTAACAGGATTTTTAAAAGGGTCGATTTTTGAGGTAAAAAAAAATGATAATTTGAAAAATAAATAAAACTTTTTGTTGCTCGATTTTTTTCCAATTTAGTATGTCATTATTTAAGTAATTTCTAAGAGAAAACCGTTTGAGTTACTTCTTTTGGAGTTACTCGTATTTTGTGGGTTTGAGCGATGTTTTAATTTTTTCAATTATCAAACTTTGAAATTATTTTTTTAATTGATATTTTAATTTTTTAAAATTTAAATGGAATTTTCCTATTCAGCTTATAAAAATACCCTATAAACATGTACCAGAAGTCTCGATTACTATTATTTGATTTTGTGAAATTTTTTTCGACCATTTTCTTTTTAATTCAAAATATTAACATCCCGCTGACCGATTTTGTCCGATTTTAGTATGTTGATATTGAGATTATTCCCAAGTAAAAATCGTTGAATAACCAAATGTTACAGTTTTTATACTGGTTTGACCCTTTATTCGGTAGATTTACTGGACTAAATCAAGAAATGGAAGAAATTAAGGGCATTGGGGTTTTTTTTATCATCCCAAATCAGCCACACAAAAGTTTACTATCCACCCTCATCGTTTCTAATTCCGTTATTTGGATGCTTTAAGATGAATGTACGCACGTGTATGGTCTTTGCGTTTATTGCAATCAATAAGGGGGTATTAACAAATAACATCCCACAATCATCAGATGTTTTTATACCGCTCGTCAGGTTTCAGTCACCTCTTCATTGTACTGTCGCACTATTAAAACTTTGAGATCGTTACTTAGGAACTGATAACATTCTTATTTTACTTTTAATTAAAAATTAGAAACCCCCAGGACTGAAAGCTAATGAAACAGAGATGGGCCTGATAGGGTTGGGCACAATTTGATTTGATTTTGAATTAAAGACTAGGTTGGTGGAGAAAATACTTCCCCTAACATTGTGACTGAAGTTTTTAAAAATGTTTTTAATGTGAACTCCTCTTAGCTTTAAATATACCCACTAAACTACACCGTTTAATGGTTCCGAAAATGTACGCTGAGGTCCTGAAAAGGGCACCGCTAACTATTTAAAATTTTCCTTTAAAGTCCAAAAATCCCTTTTTAATGTTTAATTAGTTAATTTTTTTCGTGGGAGAAGAGAACCACCGCTTTTTAGGAGATAACTTATTGGGAATGTTTAGGAGGTATCGATTTTATGCTGAAAAACATATCACAATGTTTCATTGAATTTCCCTATGGTCCCCTAGTTTCCATTTCTAAGTTGGAAACCCCTGTATATAAACAATCATTTTGAAAACAAATATTTATTTGGAGCTACCAAATCACTCTTGGTGTGATTATTCTATACTATTCAAAACACTGTGATTAAAAAAATTTAAAAGCCATGGTGTGCTGCTAGTATTCATATCAAGAGAAGCAATCGTTTTAGCGTAAGGTTGTCCCCAAAATTAAGAATAGTAAATAGCTTATTTTAATAAAGTCGAAATCCTTTTACCTTGATTCTCAAAGCACTTAAACAGATACGTCAATCAACAGCTGTCTTTCCTATCTCCTTTGTCTCAAAGAGTATTTATAAAGAGTTTATTTTATTACTTAAAAAATTGGTGCGAATAAGTATATAATAACTTTGTGTTTGTGTGTAAAATATAGGCGAGCATTAATTGCTATAAAAAGTAATGTTTGTAATAATACACATAATATAAGTAATTTTTTCAGTTTGAGCGAACATAATCAAAGGGACATTGAATTTTTACCTTATAAAAAATTAAAAACGTTAGGGTCGTTATTATGTTCATACCTTTTGTATTTTATACCTTTTATGTAACATACCTTTTGTATTATCATGTAAAATGTGGTTTCCTAGAGTAAGCATTTAATTTTCTGAGAAGGAATCATAATTTTTTGCACAAATAAAGAACTAATGATTGTTTTCAAAGTAAATGCCAATGATTTGTATACTTCCTTCTGAACAACTTGGAAACGTTAGAATTTTATTGCAGTGAATTTTAGAATTTATTCAAGAGAGTTCATACATCGACGTCTAAAAGTACGCATAGACAAGACACGTAGTTGAGATTTTTGTAGAGAAAATCGTATAACCCATCTTATTATTCACCACATGAGAGTTATGTACGAAAGGTGTCGAATAAATTTTTATTTTTCTCTTTGAAAGCTCAAAATCCATCTGAAGTTGAAAACTAACTCATGCAAAATCCTGAGAAAATAGCATAATGCGATTTTTCATGGATTTTTAAAGCAGTTTGAATCGTATTTGGATTATATTTAAAGAGAGGTGACAGGAGGGAGGAATTTTCCAATTACGAAGGCAGGGTGCATTTTTTTTTCGCTTGTAAATCCACAACCATAGCGAAAGTTTCACATCGAGAGACAACTGAAATCGCAAATAATTAATGAAATTAAAAAAATAAACCATGCTTTTAAAAATTTTCGGAGAAAATGCTTTGAGCCCCTACCCCGTTGGTTCAGGAAATTTTATGCATGGAAACATTTCCAAGACAACAAGATAAACCGTTTCTTCAAATTTAACAAATTTGTGAAGTATGCATAAATTTATGGCACACAACTAAATTTCCTGTTTCGAGGGAAAATTGTACGTTATGGATTGTTTTGCAATATTTCTAAAAATATCGAGTAGTTGAGTAATGTATAGACTATTGATTTCATCCTGCCAATTCTTAGTAGATTGGCAGAGAGATAGTGGAATGTTACGAAAGAATTTCTTTAATTTTTTATTCATACGTATTTATTTACGTGTTCAAATCCACAACCACAAATCGTTTAAAAACTGAATGAAGTAGACAAGAAATGCTATACCTGGTTTTGCGCCATAAAACCCAGCTTCCGTCAGACTATAAGGGCAGCTACACGGTTGAACACACCGACTGCAAAAAAAGTAGAAAATATTTTTAAAAATATTGTTATTAAATAATTATTAAGTTTTAATTAAATATTGAAAAAAGCAGAAAACACCCATCACTTAACATTGTTTAAGTGATGGGTGTTTTTCTTCTAAGCTTGTAATAAAACGTTTCTTAAGTATTGAAATACTCGTTATCTTTGTTATTTGCTTTTTCTAAAAACAACCTTCTTTTATTTTGTATGTATACAATAAGGGGTTTCACATAGATGCGATTGTTATAGTCTGTGTTTTTGTTCTGTTTAACTATTTTGAACCACCAATTGGAAAATAAATCTGAAACTTAATCAGCATGAACTTTGAAGTTAAAAGTTTCAGAAATTATTTAACAAATAAAAAAGAGTTTGGATTTAAAATTTAAACATTAAATACTATTTTTTTTGCTAACAATTAATTAACGCAACCTCTGTCCGGATAAGATATGACCGGAAGAATCTAAATCCTTGGAAGAAGAACTAAAAAAATTTAGTTTCTTAGATAAAATTTTTTATATGTAGTATTTTTCTTGTTTTGTAATTTTGTGGGGGGGGGTTCATGTAATCTCATCCGGTTCGTTTTCTTTTTCTAGAATTACAGGGTGTTTCAACAAGTCCGCCCAACTCTGCACGTGCACAGCCAGATTCTTTTCGTAGAGTACATAAAAATGCCCAAAGAATTAATTATACCTCTACGGCCTATAGTTTTCTAATAAGTTATGACGTTACATCCGTTTATGTAAAAAAAAGTTTCTGGAAAACGTGATTATGATTATTTGAATGTGGTTTGCACACTGAGCTGTTAAAAAATATATCCGCTATTTATATCCACTAAACAAAACATGCATGCGTGCACCGTAGAATGAAATAAATAAGTTTTTATCTGATATGACGTCACATTTTTCGAGTCGTCGTAGAGGTATGGTTCTTTTAGCAAATTTTTATACTGCATGCAAGGAATCTTTTCTGTACAGAGTTTGGGCGGACTTCTTCAAACACCCTGCGCCATCAGAGTCCATGTCTCCTTGGTATCTTATATACTAGCTTGATTTTTTCTTTCTTTACTTTTTCTCTTTTTCATTTTATTTTGTCCTTTTATTTGCATTAATTTGGAAAAAAGTTTTCTGAAAGTCATGATGATTTTTGAAAAGATGTAGAAGTAGTTATCAAGCTAAACTTATTACAAGTAATCAAGCATGATTAATCAAAATTTAGGCTTAAAATCCAATCGGGATCATGCTTTGACTTCATCAGCTGTCAAGGTTGAACTAAACTGAAATTCCAGTGCAAATGAGTCAAATTCAAGCATGAAATTAAGTTTGAATAATTTACTGTGCTTTATTGGAAGATACATCCATCAGTTTAAACCAGTGGTTCTCAACGCGGCGAGAGGATGCTGTCTTTAAGTCTTATCCACGGGATTTTCTTCTGGGGGTGGGGATTCAATCCCCTCCCGAAGTTTTGGAGATTATTTTTGAACAGTTTTTTTTTCTTGAAAAATCTGTTTCTTAGCAAAAAAGTGGTCTGTCCCAAGTGTTTAAAAATGAGTTAAAACGCTATATTAAATAATCAAACTTTTGGGCATGATACTTTTGGTAATACCCTAAAATTTTGAAACTAAACACAAATTTGAATTCTCTTTTTTAAATCCAAAACGCTAATTTTACCTTATTATGTGTGAATAGGACCAGTGTTTAAAAAAGGATTTGGGGTAACCTTGACTCCGAAATAGGAGTTTTGTAATGGGTCTGGTGTGTTTTATGCAAAAGTATATCGCGTGTTAGAAAATCTTTCGTTTAAAAAACTGTGCTTGAACGTCCAAAAAAAATATTTTTTTACCTTGATAGTGAAATGTCATGATTTTAAGTAAAAAAAAAACAGGTCACATTACCTTTGATTAAAAACAAATTTACTGTGGTAATCACCTTAGCTTTTTCTAAGAGAGGCGTTGAAAAAATTTCAACCCTCTGGGGGCGGCAGCTTTAAAAAGGTTGAGAAGTGTACTGGATTACGTTAAACGGAAGAAAATTTAGATTTTTATGAAAGTGTAAGAATTGTTCATAAAAATTGTTAAGAATTTAACATTTTACATTTAGATCAAAATTTTGAATAAAGAAGCGTTTATTGTCAATTTTATAGCTTATTTGACGAATTAGAGGTCATGTCACAAAAAGTTGGTATTAGGAGTGACTTAACAAATTTTAAAAGGGTTAACAATGTTGTTTTGTTTAATTAATATTATCATAAATATTCCTTATTATTACTTCTTTCGTAAAAGAAAACATTCTAATAACGTAAAACCGTTCGGCCCCAAACTCTCTCCTGTGAATTTGTATGGTTTCAATTCTTCAATTTCAGTGTTGTAAAGCGTACCAATTTTTGAAGAGGAAAATAAAACACACGCATAGAATGATACAGTTCAGTTCAGGCTTCACCTAAAGTTGGAATTTGATAAAAATTTGCTATGTACTAAAACGTAAAATACACAATTAGCTATAAATCTAATAGTGTTTTGGTAATTGTAGTTAATTTATAACGTTATTTTGTTATAGAATGTCAAAAAAATAACTTTTATACTTACTTGTATTTAACAAATATTTTTAATAAGAAAAAAAGAATGGTCAACATTTTTATAAATAACTTTTACTTTTAAATTTTTTTAAGGGATGAGTTGAGTTGAGTTAATAATTTTTAAAAATTCTACAATCCAATCCAATCAATCATTATTATTTTAAGTATTAAATATGCTTAAAAAGGAAAAATTAATTATTTTTTAGTTTAATAGCGTAATTTTCATTTGGAAGTTTGTTTTAATTATTACAAGTAATTTAATTTTTAAACCTTCAATTTGAATTTCAGCGTGTAATTAGTGCTGCCATCTATCAAATGTTTTAGCAACGTTTCTTCCTCTGTGGTTTCTTCTCTTCTAACAATCTCTGGAATTTATTGAAAAGTAAGGTAAATCGAAGTAATCTCTCTATATATAATGAAGGTGTCCGTGCCTGGGTTCCTGCCTGGGTTTGTCCGGAACAGATTTGGCTCAATTTCTCCAAAACTACCCGTCCGAATCGAACCAAACTTGGTACACATACGTATGGGGACGGGGGAAAGACAATGACATCATTTCCAAATTTCTAAAACCACCCCTTCACCCCCTAAAAGGCCTTTTTGTAAAATTCACCTTACTTCTCCGCTAAAGAAGATCTGTTTAACTCGCATTGTTGCAAATAATACAACAAAAACAATTTTAAACATAAAACAAAGTATTTAAAGATAAAACTTGGCTAAAATTGTTTTAAAAAGGTTATTAATTAATCTCTCTATATATAATGAAGGTGTCCGTGCCTGGGTTCCTGCCTGGGTTTGTCCGGAACAGATTTGGCTCAATTTCTCCAAAACTACCCGTCCGAATCGAACCAAACTTGGTACACATACGTATGGGGACGGGGGAAAGACAATGACATCATTTCCAAATTTCTAAAACCACCCCTTCACCCCCTAAAAGGCCTTTTTGTAAAATTCACCTTACTTCTCCGCTAAAGAAGATCTGTTTAACTCGCATTGTTGCAAATAATACAACAAAAACAATTTTAAACATAAAACAAAGTATTTAAAGATAAAACTTGGCTAAAATTGTTTTAAAAAGGTTATTAATAATTTAAAAAATTAAAAACGGCCCTTATAAAAAACTTTATAACAGTATTTTCTTATTAAAAACTTCATTTTCCATGAAACTTTAAGTTGAAATAGAAAGTTTTAAGAATTAGACTGGTTAAAGTAAAGATTACATCATGCAGTTTTTTTAGAAAGTTGATGATAGAAACACTAGATCAATTTGTTATTTAACCTTATAATTTGTTTCTTTGGTGTAGTTTAACGGGATTTTTTTTTTCAATTTAAACAGGGGGTATTTACAAATTTTGGGATTTCAAAAGTCTGTAATAATTATAATGGATTTTTTTCACTTAGAATGGATAATTGGGTAACTGTCGTAATTAAATGTGCAACACCGGAACTGGATGGTTAGGTTAGATTTACACAGTTGGAACCGGGAGGGAAAAGGCACAGGGAGCACGGTGATGAAAATGCAACGGGAACACCGAGATGAAAAGGCACCGGGGACACCAAGATGAAAAAGGCACCGGGATATGAAAAAATACTGGGAACACCGGGATATGAAAAAATACTGGGAACACCAGGATATGAAAAACTACCAAGATGATTGGTAATTATGGTTACAGAAAATTAGGCATGTAACTTGAGAAAATTTTAATAAATTGATACACTCCACCCGTGCAAGGCCGGGCATATCAGCTAGTCACTAATAAAAGCGCAAAAAATTCTTTCAATATTTTTTTTTCAAAATTGCATGATTTGAGTTTCATCCATGGATCAGGTATTAAAAGACAGGTCAGGGACCAAATTACAAATTTGGGGGCCCAGGGCAAAAGACACATTTTGGGGCTCCGAGATGTCTTGTTAAAATATACTTTAAACTTATTTGACTTAAAATAACAAAAACAATCACCTTTGTGCTTTAGTCCAACTGCAAACACAATGTAAAAATTATATATTTGAAATATTGATTGAATATTGATTTTAAATTCATTAATTAATAAATTTATTTTACACTCTTTCGCATTTTCATGATATATTATCATATCCTATCCAACATAATTCACAAAATTAGAAAAAACCTGTCATTGCGAAAATTAAACAACATTTTTTTTGTTACTATGCTGGGGGATTCAGGAAAAGGAAATTTAATTCAATAAAATATTAAATGATTTACAAAAAATGTACATCAAGTATATTCCAATAAATTTGACTTTTGACCCGATAAGGTAAAAATATCTATCACTTGTTTGTAATCCCAAAAATGTTTAACTATTTTAACCGATTAAACCTAAACCTAAAAACGTATAAACCTTTAAAGTACTAAGAAAAATAGAATTTTAAAATTAAATTAATTAAATTTGAATTTTTAAGAATATTTTTTAAATGAGTATTGTTCTAATTTTTTACAGTATTTATAAAAAAAACTGTATTTATTAAATATAATATTTATACTCTATAATTCTGAATCATGGAAAATTAAATCAATTTTCTTCATCAAGGTCAATGCAAAACATTGTTGTTTAAATTCTTAAGTAAAAAGTGTTCTAAAGAGAGCTTATTATATTGTTTTAAAATAAGAAAAACAATGATCGTGAAAATTTGCTGTGGGATTTACATAAAAGTATATACTCGGAGATAGCGTTTCTTAATTTGTATATCTCATCAAGAATTTCGTCATCCTGGAAACAATTCACCCTTTGACCCTATCAAATGTGGCTAACCTTATCTCGTCACTGACAAGCTTTTTTTTTTGGAATAGAAGAGAAGAGAAGGTCCGTAAATTATTTTCCTTTTGACTCACTCAACTTATTCAGTTTAATGACGCAAATGAAATCTGAGTTCTCTTCTATTCTCGCATCTCAACCGAACAGTGCTTCCTATATAAAACATAGATACTGATACTGAAACTAACTTCATTCAGAACGGAGCTTGAAAGTCTGAGGCTTCCATTTTAAAAACATTCTCTGGTAATACCAGGAAAGTAATAAAAAGAAAAACTTATTTTTCTAAAATGAAACGGTTATGAATTCGAAAAAAATTACTCTTATTCTCTAACTAAACAACATCAATATTTAAATGGTGTTCGAGACAAAGCAACAAAAATACATGGGTTGTTTATATAATACCATATATTTCCGTATGTAAGCCGAATTTCCAAAAATTATCGGTTTATTATTTAATATATTAACTTTATTATAATAAGAAGTAATGAACAAAAAAAAGAAGAAAAACGCCGCAGCAATGAAAAATTAGGTTAAGTTACAATATGCAAATAAATTGTAGAGGTGGCCAGCTGACATAAGACTAACAATGCTCACCCAAAACAGTGTTAGTTCCTTATTTTTGCAACACTTACATTTACAACTTTAAATGTGAAAAGAAAGCTTAGGAATAGTGCACCTATTAAACTTTATACCCATAGAATCTTATTGCAAATTATTAACCATAAATATATTGCAAAATTTATTTCCGTTAAATAAAACTCAGTGAATACATGGTGCCTTTTTAAAAGCACATTAACGGTTTTTTCTATCATCAAAGGTTGTATCTTTAAGCGCAAATGGGAAACATTTTGCTTTATTCTAGTGTCCCTTGAAAGACCCTTCCGTTAGATATTTTGTTTTGCTTCCCCTTTTTGATAAAAAAAAATAATCCAGCGGAACAATAAATATATTTTTTTAGTTATAATAACGAATAGAGCTTTGGAGTGTAGTAATTTTTTCCCGGATGATATGCAGCACTATGTTAAAAATGGGGGTCTAGTGGTCCTCCTCAAGTATCCTACTACTAATTAGTAATTATACCCTATACTACTAATTTCCCGTCAGTCCAAGGGGGGCACTTCCCTCAATGCCCTCCCCTTGGATCCGGGCCTGATGGAGTATCATGCAATGATGACCGAATGAAAATGAAACGCAATAGAACTTCGATACAGCGGGACCAACAACATAGGGTCTTTATAACCATGGGCGGATTTAGGTGGGGAACCCTGGGGGGCACGCTGGAAACCTTAAGGTGGGGGGGGAAACTGTCCCTAATGACTTTAAAAGCATGATTTACAATAACAAAATGAAATTTTCTCAAAATGTTGTGGGGCATTTCCCCTCCCCTCTATGAGCCTCCCCCCTTAAATCCGCCCAAGTTTATAATGAAAAGGAAAGGACGTTGTAAAGAATTTGGAAAATACGAAAAGAAAAATCAGAACAACATAGAAATATGAATTAGGATAGGATAGAAATATGTATAATCTGAAATGAGACATTTTCGCCAGGGGTACTAAATGTAAGAAAACCAATGCGAACATCTGAAACATTCAGAACGCGATCATTCGGAATAATTAGGGTTTATAAATTCTACCTCTAACCCCTTTTATCTGTTCTAACCTCTTAACTAGCCGATTTTAAAGAATTCTGACTAAAATTCTTCGGTCGCTACAACGAAAAACTCATATGTTTGGGGTCGCTATAACGAATTAAAAATAACATCATTCCCATGATAAAATAATCGGTACTTTAACTACCGGTCATTGTATCGAAAGGGTCGTTATAAGGAGTTTCTACTGTAGTATCTAAATTTATAAACCAAGATCAAGCTGACTTTTCCCGATATTGGGAGATATGTTAAGTTTTGCGTTTAATAAATTGATTTCGTTAAAATTCGAACAAGAAATAATTCAATGAGAAAAATAGTGTGTTTTCTCAAAATCGCATCAAATTATTTTAAGTTAATACGCTAAATCAAAACGGCTGATGAAATACATGGAGAAGTCCATTTTATTAATAATGGAAAATTAAGACCACAGACATCCACAATTTAATCCTAGAAACTGAGTTGAGAGAGAGAGAAGAAAATAAAAAAAAAAAACATGTGGAGAACAACTGATCGTGGCCTCCTTATCTATCCACCGTATTTGTTGGGATTGAAAAAATGCAGCTTTCAAAGCCCTCAAAACATTTTTCCGAAATCAAAGACACACCTTCCTAACCTTCATATTGCATTTCAGGGTTTCACGTGGGCCCTGGTGGGCAGTACAGCGAAGCAACTTGGAAAATGTCTTTCAAAACTTATTCGCCCACCACTGACACACTGAGGGAACGTAAGTTAAAAAGACACCGTTTGTCGCAACGATGGACCGGAAATTACACATTTTCTAAAGAAACCTGTTCTGAATAATACACGGTTTGGTTCACAAAAGAAGTAATCTTATAGAAAACTACCCGTGTAAAATTACCTGCATTACCTCTATAAAACACTTTCTGTACAGATTTCAATAAAAAAAAGAAGGGTTTTTTTTCAAGTTTTAATAAATAAATGGGATGGATAAATACTTTGCAGTCTATTTTTTAAAGATTTTTCCGATAACTATTGACTTGATCTTTTTGTTTGCTTTTTACAAGAGAAAACTAAATCTGAGTTCCGTTTTGTCTTCTTATTTGGTGTTTGATTACGCTGTACCAAAGCAACATATTTGCGCTTTAAGATGCTGAAACAATGCTTTAATGTTAAAATGAGATAAAAAATAAATTATCCAATTTTATAACGTCGCTCTGACTTTTTTTTATTACTTATGAATTTTTAAAAGACATTTAGTATAATTTCACATAGAAGTGTATTGACCGCTTTAAATGAAGGATTAATCAGAGAAAGAGAGAATGATATCATACACTCCACAATCATCTATTTTTTTTTTCCGAATTTTACATTCCCCCATCCTCATTTTATCCGCCTACGTATCTACATTCACTTAGGAATAATTCCTTTTTATTCCTTTCAAACTCGTGACACATGAGCCTAGTAGTAAGAAAAATGAAACTGGTTCTATTCTTTTAACGCAAGGCCCCACAAAACTTTTGAGAGAATTTCCCTAGACCATTTTGAAAATCTACCCACAAAAGGTGGGCCGATCCACCTCCGAAAAAATCTATCTAGATATAAATATTATAGATATTGATTATAAATCCTTTAAAATACATAGTAAAAGAGATTTTTCTTTAATTTAAAGTGCTGTAGCTGTATCGTATGTTTTAGTAGAATATAATACTGAATCATCCTCTTTCTCTCGAGAATACTCTCTACTCTCGAGTTTTCTCCGAAAGAAATTATTATTTCCTACACTATTCCATAATCCCACAGGAAAAAATAGTGTTTTATCTAGTGTGTTAGTGTTTTTATCTATACTATATAGAGAGGAAAGATAAATTGCTTAATCAGACTTTCTTTATAAAAAAAATAATTTTCCACCGTCCCCGACACCAAGAAATCCAGACAGATCCCTTGCAGGGAGGGGGCTTGTAAGTAACCGGTTTTTAATGAAGTAGGTACGTTTTGGGCCCCCGACCCAGCGTGGGCTCTGGAGCTTCTTAATCGGGCCTCACATACCCCAAGGCCGTCCTTAGTAAATTCCTTGAGAGGTGACAAAAACTTTTTATAAACAACCTTATTATACAGGGTGCCCCAAGATACTATATAAGTGGCCACCCCTTTAATTTTTGAATCCCTACAGATATAGTCATAAAAAAGGTATCTAGGTATAGTAAATTAACCATGCCCTATCCAATGCAACAACTTTTAACGTCCCCTAGGGGTAATGTTAGGAGTTATAATTTTTATTTAAAAAATTTTTAGAGATTTGCTAAATTATTCAATTACAAAGTTGTAGGGTAACATCGATTTAGTACAAAAAGACTCCTTGTGCAGAAAAATGACTTGAATAGAACCCCTAAAACGCACGCTCAATTAGGTAGAATTTCCCAGGTTTTTACCTCCAAAATAAAACGGTCCACATAACGTGAAAATGAAAAATTTTCATTTTGATGACTTAGATAAATTGCTTAAAGTATTCTTAGATCATAAAAAAGGAAAATTTCTCATTTTTGCGTTCTGAGGAGCGTTTTAGGAGGTAGCAATTGGGAAATTCTACCTAATTGAGTTAGTCCACTGAAAATAGCGAAAAAAAGGGGACCGAACCTCGAACAAATTGCAACAAAAGGTTTCTCAACGGTTTTCATTTAGGAAAGACCCCAATAAATAACATACTAAAAAGCGGACAAAATAGGACTATGGGAAATTTATTTTTTTTTAACTTGTAAAAAATGCCCGAAAAAAAAAACAATAATATGTACAGGTGATACACGTTTATAGGTTATTTTTGAGTGCTGAAACCAAATATTGCCTTTAGTTTGGAAAAAATTGAAATTTCAATTCTTAAAATTAATTTGAATAATTAGCTATATGAAAAAATTACCCCCCTATAAAAACCTAACAAAAAGGTCAAAAGAGATAAATCCAACGGTTTTCATTCAGAATTGACCTAAGTATTAACATAATAAAATTTGAAAATAAGAAATTTTAAACTTTTTTTTTTTTTAAATTTCCAGGTTTTTTTTTTTTTTTTTTTTTTTTTTTTTTTTTTTTTTTTTTGCGAAAAAGGCAATTTTTTTTTTCAAATTGGTGCCCAAAACTTTTGAGGCTTTCTAAAAGGTAATTTTTTAGTGGATATTGTCCACGGATAGTTATGTAATGGAAAACCGGTAGACTTTACTCTTAACTAATTAGTTAATTAATTAATTTAATAAATTGAAATTGGTAAAATGTAGGACGGACTTCCAAACAAATTAAAACAGGTAGGTAATTAATAATTTGGCATCCTTCTATCAGAAATTTTTGAATTGAAAGTAAATAATATTAAGAACACAAATTTAAAAAAAAAAATTTAAAATTAAAAATTTTAATAAATTTTTATATTATACTATATAGACTTGTATTTCATGGTTATAAGTCAATTTTTAAATGTAATCCCGAAAAATGTAATATTTCTCCAATAAAAATTGAAATAGAGTTAAATTTAAAAAAAAACCTTAATTATACTAAAAAAAGTCCCTACACCTGAACAAATTGCAATAAACGCTTTTTCAACGGTTTTCACTTACAAATAGAGTAGCCTAAATAACAACATAAATTCGGACAAAATCGGACTATGGGAAATTTAATTTAAAAAAAAAACATGTACCTATTATGAGGCAAAAAGTGTAATTTTTTTCGTAATTTAATTTTAATCGTAATTTTCAGGTGAGCCAAATAAGCTTATTTTATTTTGCAGCAAATTAGGCTATTCTGAACTTGTCCCGAAAAAAAGTATATTCCCTACTGCAACTCAAAATTTCCAAGCATGAAAAACTTTTCATATGAAGTTTCAATTTTACTTTCTGATAATTTGATTAATTTGAATGGTAAATTGATAGATGCAAGGAAGGAATACTCAAGGTTTGAGGAATACTTAACAATGAAACCGAAACCAAATCTACGAAATCTCTTCAATTATTGGCAGTCACTTGAAATTTACAATACAATATAATATCATAATAAAACTTCTTTTTAAATTATCTTTTTTTTGAAATCTCCTCGTTAGTTTACATTTTCACTTCAATGAGTGAGTATTTTTTAACTCTGATAAATATTTATCTAGGCTTTTTCCATTGAACAACGGGGAATTCCGCAGAATTTCGAACGAAGCGGTTGGATGTTTTGAGTGCTGATGTGATACGTTGTTTTCAGTGATTTTATAAGTTAGAATTCCGTTTAGGAGAAGACTAGGGTTGGAAGTAGATTGAGTTGGAAGTATTTTGTTTCTGGCAAGAGAGCTAAAAGAAGTTTTAATTTTCCTTAAAGTTTGTGTTTACCGACAATCCAAGTCGGATGTGTCGACTAGGGCTTTACCCCTCAAAGAATGGCGGGAAAGCACTCTCTAGATGAGGAGACAGATTTACAAAATGATCAAAGACAATCTAAGATAAAGAAAACAGAAAGAGTTTATATTAATCAAGAACCTACTGAAGACCAAATCAAGACAGCGAAGGAAAACGGAAGCAAGACCATAAAATTCGGAATATCAGGGATCGAAACTGAAATACCAACTAAACACACGATACTGAAAAATGCGTTTTGTAATATACTAAAAAAAGAAGATGAAATAATAGTCACAAGGGCAAAACGTTTAATCATTACTACCCAATGCGAAGAAACAACAAGAAAGATATTAAAATTGGAAAAAATCAACGAAGTCAGAGTCAAAGTAACTACTTTTGAGGACTCCTTCACATCCCAATATGTAATTCACGACGTGGACCAAGATATATCACTCGAAGAGATAGCAGAAAGCCTGAAACACCAAGGAATACGAGTAAGGAAAATCATAAGATTTAACAACAAAAAAGGGGATCTATCACCAACAATATTAGTTAAAGAATTGGGAGTGGCAGAAAGAAAAAAGATAAAGATAGACAACATATACCACAATGTAAACACCTTTGAAGAAAAACCTAAGATCTGTCATAAATGCCTGAGACTAGGACATTTTGAGAAAACCTGCAGAGACACTCAACAAAAATGCTACAAATGTGGCGGAAAACACGCGCCTAGTGAATGCACGGAAGAAAATCCAGCTTGTTTTAGATGCGGAATAAAAGGACATACAGCAATCGAAACAACCTGCACTAAAATACAAACGGAAAGAAAAATACTCAATAAAGTGAGAAATGAAAACATAACATTTACAGAGGCCAGGAAAGCGATTGAGGGAAATACCTATGCGAAAGTAGTTGCAGGAAACACGACCCCCAAAACAGTGGGATCAACCGAAAAATCCCAAACGAATGAGCTGACTGAAATAGTCAAGGAACTAAAAGAGGTAGTTAAAAATCTCAAAGAATTGACAGAACTCAAAGAGGTAGTAAAGGATCTTAAGGAAGTAACAGAACAAATCCTAAGCCACACAAAAGAAGAAAGATTGAAACACCACGAAAGTGGAAGTAAACAAACAGGAGACCAGAGATTTACCATTAGGGAATTCGAAAAGGAGAAAGCAAAAAAAGACTTGGGACAAGTTATTAAGTCAGCAGCACAACCGATCTTGGAATTAACGTCAAAAATAGAAAAGTTAGCCCAAACAGTAGATAATCTAGAATCAAGAGTTGGAAACCTTCAGGTTGAAAAAATGGATGACACATATGATCTCTCACCTGGAGGGAGCCCTGATCACTTATTTAACGTATAGCGAAGAACTAACAGAAACGGACAATAAATAAACAAATACCAACAAAAGCAAACAAAAAAATGAACCTTAATAAAAGTGACAACAATGTGTATTTTATACAATGGAATGCTAGAAGCATAAAAAATAAAGGCTTCTGGTTAAATCAATCTATTTTCGAAAATGCAGATATTTTGTTAATACAGGAAACCTTCTTAACTCCTGAAGACAATTTGAATATAAAAAACAAAGTTACGTATAGAGAGGACAGACCTTCTAGAGGTGGAGGTCTACTAACAGCAATCAACAAAAAGTTACCTTCTCAAAAGGTAAATTTAAATCCACCAACCTCAGAAAATGAAATTTTATGTGTTAAGGTATACATAGGATCGAAATGGACAACATTTGTAAATATATACTCCCCTAAAGGCCGATTTACAAAGAACTGGCTTAACTATGTTACCAAACAAATACATGATCACACCTACCTAGTGGGTGATTTCAACATCCATCACCCCCATTTGGGAAGCCCCAACAAATCCCAAGATGGGGATAAGGTAATGGACTGGATTATGGATAACGAATTAGTCTTGTTGAATACTAAACAACCAACCCACTTCTCAAGAAACTCCCAAGCCTTATTGGACCTGACCTTGGGCTCAAAAGATCTGGGGCTACATACAGATCTAATGGTTCTAGAAGAGTTATATGACAGTGATCATTACCCAATTCAAATCAAACCGCAGCTAAGATTATTCAAGAAGACAGAATGCTTAGAGGTTAAAAGAATCCATTGGAAAAGATTTCAAGAAAACATTAATACCTCCTTGAACAACAAAGACAATCTGACATCCATGGAAGATTTAACCAAAACGATCAGAGAAGCCAAAGATGAAAGCCTACAATCAAAAACTAAAGTTTACGAAAAAGCTCCCCCATATTGGACACTCAAATGTAACGCATTGTTACAAAAAAAAAGATATTTATTTAAAGAAGCTAAGAGAAATATAAATAACACAACATGGAATAACTACAAAAAAGTAGCAGCTCAACTAAGAAAACTAATAAAAGACTTGAAGGAAAAGTATTGGGATAACATATGTAAAGAGGCTGGAGAGAACGGAAGAATATACAAGATCCTGAAAACAATAAAAGAGAAAAATCTAAACACTGGTTCCAGCAATCATGTAATAAAAATAAAAAATATAGAACTATTTACACCCCTAGCACAAGCAAACGCGTTTGTGATGAAATATACAAGAAGTAGTGATCTTCCCGAAGGCCTACTAAACTATAACAAGACTGGAGAAAACCTGAAAGAAAAGTTCAAATTAACCGAACTACAAGAAGTAATAAGAAAAATGAAAAACCGATCCCCGGGTCCGGACAACATATCAACAAAAATGATAAAGCAGTTGTCAGAAGATAACTTAAAAAAACTACTAGATCTCTACAACAACCTATGGGAAAAAGGTGAAGTACCGGATGAATTCAAAAGAACCACGGTAGTGCCAATCAGGAAACCAAATAAAAACCGGGAAGATATTGATTCATACAGACCCATTGCATTGACGTCAATCCTGAGCAAAACCTTTGAAAAAATAATTGTGACAAGAATCACTAAACACATAACTAAAAATAACCTACTAAACCCATACCACTATGGGTTTTTAAGAAATCGAGGTTGTGAAGAAGCACAGGTCACCATATTCACTAAAATTCTAAACACCAGAATAAATAAAAAAAAAGTAGTGCTAATCTCTTTAGACCTCAAAGAGGCTTACGACTCTGTGTGGCCTTCGGGCCTTATGATGAAAATGATAAAAATGGGTTTACCCACAGAAATCACACAATGGACTCATGAGTTCATCAAAAAAAGGAAAATAAAAGTGAGATGGAGAGGAACTCTTTCAGAAGAAAGAATACAGAATAGAGGTGTACCTCAGGGTAGTGTCATTAGCCCTATCCTATTCACGATATTCATGCACGACGTATTCGAAAATATACCTGAAAACACCCAGATTGTAGTCTTTGCAGATGATATAAATATGATAGTATCGGGAAATACCACAGAAGAGATAAAAGCAAATTGCCAGGAAGCAATAGATTCAATAAGCAAATGGTGCGACAAATGGAAACTAACTTTGCAAACAAAAAAATCGGTCATAATCAACATGTCGAAAGGTTCAAACAACCCCAGATTTGACACGATATTAAAAGGAGAGACAATCCCCTGGAGCTCCGAGGTAAAGATTTTAGGAATATGGTTTACCCCCAATCTTTTGTTCAATCACCACATCAAGAAAACATGCGAAAAAGCAAGCAAGCAAATAAATCTACTAAGAGCTATTGGAGGGGTTGGATGGGGAGTCCGCAGTGACCACTTGCTGACAATTGCGAACTCCTGCATAAGAAGCAACCTGGAATATGCACCACAGATCATCATGAATGCATCAAAAACAAGCAGGAAAAAACTAAAAACAATATACAACAACATGCTCAGACAAGCATTGGGGTTACCAAAATGGACTCCAATACCTGTTTTATATGCGGAATCAGGCCAACCAAATCTTACAGAAAGAATAAAACAAAGAAACCTAACTGCCCATATAAATCTCATCAAGAATAGATCGCCAATTGTGGAAGAAATGGAACAAATAAAGGACCATTGCACAAATAACGTTTTCCAAAAAACGTCTTTCTGTCTGGAAATAGAACAAAAACTAAGGGAATTAAAAGTGGAGAAAAGAAATATTCTACAAGCAAGCACTACAAAAAACCTAGAATCAATAAAAAATCTCAACATATATACGGACAACCTACAATTTCAAGTACCAAAGAGTAATCCCCATGAGGGAATCCAACATTTACTGAACGATTATCTAAATACAATGCCTAAGACTGCGACAGTAATAGCAACAGATGCATCAAAATCAAAAGAAAACTGTGCTGTAGCCATAATAAATTTTAGGACACAAACCAAACTAAGTGGGACAATTCACCAAATTAATTCAATTTTCTCAGGAGAAGCCATAGCCATAATAATTGCTATAGAAAAGTATGCTAAAAGACAAGAAGAACTTTATATATTCACTGATAGCTTATCGGTGTTGTCGGCGTTGAAAAGCGGTCAAGAGAGGAAAAGCACAGTAATAGAAAGATTAAGCTGGGCAATAGAAAAATCTAGTCAGATCTGTAACCAAATAAACCTAATATGGATTCCGGGACATTCAAATTTAAAAATCAATGAAATAGCAGACAAGGTGGCAAAGGAAGCACGAAACAAAGGAACAATCCTAAGATGGATTGTCCCAGAAGACATAGCACAAGAAATTAAAAGAAGAACAAGAAATGCAATGATAGAAGAATGGGAGAAAAGCAAATACACTATGACCCACCCAAACCTAACAAAATTAGATAAAGGAACAAAGAAAAAGATAGGAAGTAACAGAAAACAGGATGTCCTATTAACCAGAATACGAACAAAAACCTTGCCTACAAATGGAATATTGAAAAAAATTGGACTAGCAGAAAAGGATGAATGTACATGTGGAAGAGAAATAGAAAATTTAGAACACATTCTATTATCATGCCCATTATATGAAAACGAAAGAAACCAACTGAGGAAAAGTATAGGAATAACGCCATTATCTTTCGGATGGCTAGCATCCTTCGAAGATGAAGGGGAAACAAAAGCAAGAGCATTAAAAAATTTCTTCAAAGAAATAAATAAGTTTTAAGAGGAAAATAAAAAGAGACACAGAAAGTCGAAATTTTAACTCAATGAAAAAAAAAAAAGGATACCTGGTATAAGCGCATAGCAAAAACCAGAGCAACTAAACCAAACCAACCAACAATCCATTGAACAACGGCCCTCTCCGAGCCATGCTCAAACGTAGGTGCTCAGTGAAGTTGGCCAATCAGGGCACTTGTTGTGGTTCTTGGGAACACGAGGTGTTGTTTCCATTTAAGGCTTGACGTTACTATATAGCGGACGGATGGGGTGAGAGTCGGCCACACCTGTTTCTGCAGTTCAATTTCTTTTCATTTTCAGTTTGATTTTGTACTATTTCTCTTTATTATATGATTTTTGTAAATTTTGGTTAGTGTTCAATTGAAAAGATGTCTGTTTTTCACACGAAGACGATCGAGAGCATCTTAGAACCAGTTGCACAACAAGTATGTAACACATAAAAATTCAAGATTTCTATGTCATTTTCTGTACCGGTTTTTTGAAATCTCTCAAAAGTGCTGGGAAATATTTTAACCTATGACTAATCTTTGGATATTGTTATTGTTTTCATGATTGTTTCTAGAAAATCCCTGTTTGATTCGTGATTCACTCGATGGAGACTTTGTTTATTTACTGTAATGTTTTTTGGTTATTGAAAATATTTACTTCATATTTAAAAATGCTAAACAACCTTCAAACCCATGAAATCGTAGATACATAAATTCATCAAACCATAGTAAAAATTCAATATTTTTACCTCAAAATGCTATGTTTTCTTTGTATTTAGACAAAACTACTTTGTAGTGGAGATTGGGGTGGGGTGGGACACCTTCAATAATTCTTAAAAATAAATTATATTTTGTTTATGAGTCTTCCACTCGTTAGTGGCATCATACTTGTTTATCATTGTACATCAGTTTATCATTTTAGCTCCACGTACCTATAAGTTTCTGAATGACAAAGATTGTTTTACTTAGTCAAAAATAAATAACTACTCAGACATTTGAAGTAAATTTTCAATCTCATTCTTCTTTTTAACTTAATTATTTTTTGTGTTTTCTTAACTCAATAATATATCCTTTATGAATGAACAGTTGAGTTAAACATAAAAGTCATGTGTTTTCTGTAAGAATCTATTTTTGAAAAGCTTTACTTTTGGGGTAGGATGAGACTCTGTTTCTTTGGGTGGAAAAAAAGAAAACTTTTTCCCACAGGAAATGGGCTGTTCACTATCGATGAACAGAATATAATTGCAAAGTTACCTCCACCAGAATTGATGGTGGTTAGTCGGGCACAGTCATATTTTTCTTTAGATTTAGTATCAAAAGGTATAATTTAACACTTGAACACTTGGTATAACTTAAGATAAATAGTTGGTTTTTACAATAAATAATAAGAATGTAAATAAACTTCTGTCTTTGTCATTTTTTTCTCAATATTTTTGGAAATTAATTATGAATTTTAATTCTGTCCCATCCTACTCCGGTATTGGGGTAGGTTGGGAAATTTTTCTTGTTATTGTAATTGGCTTATAAACCTTGAGTTTTAATAACTATCATTTAGTTCATATTTTTTAATATGTTAAAATGTTTCAAAATGTTATTCTGAAAGTTTCACATTTGTGCTAGCAAAACTTAATTTTAAAAAAAATTATAACTGTCCCACCTTACCCCACTCTCCCCTATGTCCAATAAATATGCTTAATTTTTCAAAACAAATATTGTAATGAGAAGTGACATGTTTACTCAAAAGCTATTGATGGAAATATTTTTAAACAATCTAATGTCCAAGAAACATGTGTTTTGATCTAGTATTTATTAAACTCTGAATGATTGAAGTGTTTAACTGCTCATCCTAAAATATAGGCATTCCTTGCATGATTTTGTGCTTCAAACTGTGTTTCTATACATTTTTAAACAATTAAGTGAGATACATATTTGATGGGAAAGTGAGAAATTGTTCAAAAACCTTCACAGTTAAAATTTTCAATCAATCAAGTTTAGCTAGCTCTCTTCTATTTCTGTCATCTACTTTTGGTTAGAGTCAAACCTGTATGAGGGAAATTGTGAGTTTTAACTGTTTTCATGTCTTTTAAAATATCCTACTTCACCTTAAACTTCATTTTTTTCTTTATTAGGTTTCTAGACTAGTAATTCTTCATGAAGAAGCTGAAGATGGCAATGCAATGCCTGACTTATCTCGTCCAGTTCAAGCTGTTAGCAAAGCCGTTGCAAATTTAGTTAAAGCAAGTATTTGTATTAAGATTTATTCAGTGATGTAGTTGAAAAAATATATCAAGGGACTGACTTTTGTTTATTCACTTTTCTCTTTTTTTTGGTCAAAAACCTCTTATTTTGAGAGGGCAGGCAAAATATTCCCTTCTAATCTCAGCACTGATATTATTGAAATCTGATGACTCTAAGAAAACCTAATGATGAATAAGATTTTTTTTAAATTTTTCGTACTAAATTCAGAGTTTTCCTAATTACCTGTTAAGTTTGATGTTAAAGAATTATCTCAATTAGAAAAGTAAGTATGTAATAAGACATGCAAAGCATAAAAATTAATATAATTTATTAAAAAGTTTTTGAAACTTTTAAAAAGTTAAGAGTGGCTACTCTGAAAGTATTCCTAGTGCTTTTATCTAAACAGCATTTAAAGAAAATAACTAATAATCAGAACATATCTTGAATTAATTGGAAGGACATCCATGGGCACAATAATATCCGTTTGAGTACTTCCTACGTACTGAGCTGTTGATCCTTTTTTTAACATCAAAGCTTTCAAGCAAAGTGTCTTGACCGCTATGTTGATCTATGTAGCCTTTTTATTTTTTGTCTATGTTAAAGTTTTTTATATGCTGTTACCTCCATTTGTTTTTTTATTTAGTGTGTTTCATTGAACAGTTAAAGAGTACTCCCAACAAAGATATTCATAATTTATTTTATTAAGTGTTAACTTTTTAACAGGTTGGCAGAGAAACTGTTCACTCTAGCGATGATGCTGTTTTCAAACAAGAAATGCCTACAGCATTGCATCGAGTGGAAAAGGCTTCCAAATTACTTGAAGAAGCTTCTGTACTTTTGGGCAGAGATCCATTCTCCCAACCTGCTAGGAAGAAGCTTATTGAAGGGGCAAAAGGTTTAAATAGAAAATTTTTGTTATTTAAACTTTATTTAAAAAATATGTAATGTTTTAGTTACTAAATTGTGTCATTTTACTCAATAACTTAAATAATGATAAGCTCTATAAGTTATTGCTCTTTTACTGTTAGTTACCTCATATGGTGGGATTCTCCCCATCTCCTCTTTTGATGTGTAAGTCATTAATTTTAAATTAAGTGGCTTATGAACCATATGTATCACTCAAATATCTTTTTCTTCTTAGGTATCTTGCAAGATACATATGCTTTGTTGTTATCTTTTGATGAAAGTGAGGTAAGAAAAATAATAAGGGAATGTAAAAAAGTTTTGGATTATTTGGCTGTGGCTGAAGTTATTGAAACGATGGAAGATTTGGTACAGTTTGTAAAGGTATGTTTTCTTAAAATCAATGTATTTTAGTACCTGGTGATTCTAAAAAAAAACTATACATTTGATAGTGAAAAAATTTTGAATTATCACTAAAATTTTATGCCTATATTACAGCTAAGACTGAGCTTTTCAATGGTAAATTTTTTAATTAGTTAAGCTAATAATTTTATGTGTTTTGATATGGAAAGTGAAAGGTTTTTTCCACTATGTTACATGAATAAGTTTTGATATTTTTTTTCAAATATTATAAAAGAGAAAACTTAAGTTTACTTGAAAATCTAAGCGCATACTCTGGGTTTTTTTAGTACACTTACCTATTTTTCCTAAAACTTTTATTTTGGTACTTTTTTTTAGATATTGTCAAAATTATGAAATATACATAGATAAAAGTTTATTTTATGGCTTATATACTTATTGAAAAATAATATTCTTATTTCTTATTTTTCAATAAGTATATAAGCCATAAAATAAACTTTTATCTATGTGCATATTTCAAAATTTTGATACTAAGACCTAAAAAAAGTACCAAAATAAAAGTTTTAGGGAAAATATGAAAGTGTTCTAATATACTATAGTTGATTGCATTATTACTGAACTCTATTATGAAAGGATTTTAGCCTTTGTTGTCCACTCTGTTGCATTGTGTGTAACGAAAAATAAGCCTAAAACAGAATTGTGGCTTAAAATTTTAACTTAAAGAAAATAAGTATTTAAAAAGAACTGCTAATGTACTCCTATTTATAAAAAGTAGCTATTAGATTTTATTTTATAAAAAAGTGTAACCAAGTGGAATAGTTAAGCAATCATAGAAAATGATCTGAAATTTTAGATAATGATCACAAATCACTTCATAGAGACTAATAATTGTGATAATACTACTGTCAACTTCAGTATTGCTTTAATTTTTATATTCAAACTCTATGTAACAGAGAGAAAATAATGTGGTGAAAAAATATTTGGGACACACATATAAAAATATGTAAGTCTAAAATTAAATTTGTTTTGACAGTACTTTTTAATTTAAGTAACAAATTAAATTTTTTTAAGGTTTTTATCATAACCCACAACCAGATTACTACAGTCCACTTTAAATATTGTAAATTTTAAAGTGGGACATGCTGTTTTCGTTGCTTCTGTTAAAAACAGTGATTTTTTTAAGGTCATAATATTTTATTTTTATCTTTGTAAAATATTCTCAACTAAGCAAAATAAGAAGATCCTGAAACAAAGAACTTTATTTTCCCAAATAATATTTTTTATTAATAAAAGAATATCAACTTCCTGGATGCAGTTTGTACGTTTTTTTGGAATGACCCACCTTTATAAAATGTTAAGTAAAGTTTGTTTAGTTTCTTAACACAAAGTTTGGTTGAATTTAGTATCTTCTGATTACTTTATAGGATCTGAGTCCATGCTTGACAAAAGTTTCGAGAGAGGTTGATGCTCGTGAAAAAGAGCTGATTCATGAGGCGCACAGATATGTTCTTGTCCGTTGTCTTGAGTCTGTCAAGTCATTAGCACCAATATTGATATGCAGTATGAAAATATTTGTTCAAATTTTAAGTCAAAGTAAGTTCTCAATTTATGGAATTTTCTGCACTTAGCTTTCCAATGAGCATTCTCTGATTTTTTTTGACAAAAATTGTCATATTGTGCTTTATTTTTTACTTGTACTTTAAATTCCAGACTGTTCTGGGCTTAAATTGATCCCTATCTATTTAATTTAAGATTTTTATACATGCTTAAGTTTGAGAACATAATTTAGAAACAAAACAAAAGGTTTTTTTAATCTGTTGTAATAAATTTCATAAAATCAGGGGTGATTGTGTTCTGGATTTTTCAAATGACTCTTTCAGGTTTTTTAGTGCACATATTTCTGGGTTTCTAAGGTATTGTTTAAAATACTAGCTATTGTTCTTAGGATGATTTTTCGGAGGGTTGGCTTTGCTTAAAATTTCCATAGCAGATGCCTTGTGGTACAGTCAGCTTCTCTCATTGTTATTATGCTCATGTCTACATTTAACATACTCCAGTTTGAATTGATAAATTATTGGTAATTTTCTGAGTTTTTCGAGTATTCTGCATTTTTTACCCTTGGTCATAATTGCCCCTGTTAAATTAAATGTGATTATTTTTTCTGAACTAACAAGTTTTAATGTTTTCTAAAATTAGATGGAAAAGGAGTAGATGAAGCTGCTGAAAATAGGAATTATCTTGCACAAAGAATGACTGATGAAATAAATGAAATTATTAGAGTTTTGCAGTTAACTAATTATGAAGACGAATGGGATGCTGATAACTTGACTGTAATGAAAAAGGCACAGGTAAAGACTTAACACATCTTTAAAATAAGTAAATCTTAACTATTGTTTAAAGGTTTAATTTGTTATGATTATTTTAGAATGCAATTGATGGGAAACTTGCAGCGGCCCATGACTGGCTAGAAGACCCCACCACTGTAGTTGGAGGAGTTGGAGAAAAGTCATTGCGTTATTTATTAGAATATGCTCAAAGAGTTGCAGATCGATGTTTGCCTCCTGATAATAAGGCTATCAAAAAAATGTGTGGGGACATAACCTCCATGACAAATGCTTTATGTGAACTTCGGCAAGACGGAAAGGTAAAATCTCCTCTTTATTAATTTATTGATCATAGTAATTTATGAAAGACAATTTTTAGTTATGTCTGAAAGAGCAGTTGAATTAAGTACAGCTGACACTATAACAGTTAGAAGTGCTTAGTCCTAAAAGTGCTGTATGGAAGTGTTTGGCTACAGGAGAATTTCTGTGTATAGCTTTAGCAATAAATAAAAGAAGTATGCACCAAAGTGTGATTCTCATTGGTATTATATCTATGGTAAATAGTCTGGACCTGGTAATTTCATCTTGAAAGTTGTTGCACCTTGAATACTTCAATTCTAGTTTAACCTTCCCTTCAATGCTTAACTGCCACAGAAAGGGAAGAATGTGAATGATAGGTACACCATTATATTCTTGTCAACATGCAGGGAATCATACATCCATTTCTTTACAGCAGTGATAAAGCATTTAATCAATGAAAGAGCCACTTCCTAATCTAACCAGGCTGTTATGGTCATAAAGATAATAAAACTTAACTGTATTTCTTTTCTTAAAGTTGTTTATGAAACCTTAAGCTATATGAAAAGAGATTTACATACAAGAATGAATTTTAAATTTACCTTCTGACTCATTTTTAGCACTAATGGAAATATTATTTCAGGGTACTACTCCTCAAGCTGAAGCCCTATCAAGAGGAATTAGTGAAAAACTGAGAGAACTTATTACCTTAGTTAGCCAAGGCATAGCAAATGTGGAAAGGAGTAGCATTCAACAACCAGCTCATACTTTGCATGGCCGAATGGAACAAGCTCGAGCATGGTTGACTAATCCATCTTTTAATGATAATGGCTTAGGTTAGGCGTTTTGTTCATAAATTTTCTTAACTTTAAAAATCTAATCCAAAAGAAGTTTATTTTTACCAATAAATTTTATTTATAATTAGTTTATAAAATTGAATAAGTTAGACTTATAAATTTTTCATAAAAAAGTTATTGAGTTAAATATTTTTTTTACCCTTGGATGACCTTAAGTCTTTTTATTCAAAATAATTGACTACCAAGGAATTTTCTAAAAGTTTAAAGGTATGTATTATGCAAAATTCCTGTCCAAAGTTCCAGTTGTAGGGACTGCAGTGAAAATAAGTTCAGAGAAGTATATTTACTTTCTGTAAAATTGCTTAAAATTTATATTTATTGTTTATTAATTTTGAATGCTTTTGATCTTTTAGGTCATCAAGCCATCCAATTGATTGTTGAAGATGGTAGAAAAATTATTAATAGTGTCCCTCCTTCTGAGCAAATGACGATTCAAAAACTTTGTTCTGATACTGAAAATCTCACTAGACAATTGGCAGAAATGTGCCGCCACGGAGAAGTATGTTTTAAACTTAACACCTTGTAATTAATAACATGGTTGTGCCTGGTTTTCATTTTTGAAAATACTGATTTTAGGGGAATAGCTATCAAGCATCCACAATCACCCAAGCTATATCTGGAAAGTTGCAGGAGCTAAAAAATAAAATTCAAGAGACAATTGTCAGTAAGGTAAGAAGTGGAGGTTATTTTATTCATATTATTTGGTTTATTTTTAAGTTTCATTATTTTATTTAATTAAGTAATTTTCTTCCGTAAGTTAACAAGTAAACAAGAATCGGTTTTCATACTTTCTATAATTTTAACTAATTTTACAACTTTTAATGTAAGCATTCTCTTGTAAACTATGTAAGAAATGTTTTTAGTGTAACTTTAGATAAGGAACCTAATATTTCAAAAACCTTTTAAGGTAAAAATTAAAGGTTCTTGGCATGATTTGAAAAAATTAATTTGGCACTTGAATTGTCTAGATTAATTCAATTCCTATGAGATAATTACTATTCACATGCCATGTTTTATAGGTTGTGCAAGATTTCATTGACATCACAACACCGCTCAAGCAGTTTACAGATGCTGTTTTATGTTCTGAAGGTCTGTACTGTGTCAACTCTTATCATTTGAATCAATCAAATTCCTTCACCATTATATTATAATTCTGAAGAAATTTATTCTGCTCCTTCCATATCTCTCTACCTAATATATTTCTGTGATCTTTCTTTCCTATTTGCTATCTAATTTCCCCCTTACATTTAAGCTTGAAAGATAAAAAATACTCGCACAAATTTAAAGAATATTTAATTTACTTTGACAGAGGAATCCTATAACATGAATAATCTTTATTGATAATAAGATCCTTGTCTATCCAGGTGCTCTTTTTTATTAAGTATTTACTGACTTTGGTTTCTAATTTTATCAATACAGGTACACCTAACCGAGAAGCTAATTTTAATGAAAAAGCTCTTAACCTGGGAAATTTCTCTCAAAGGATTGCAAGAACTGCCCGTAGCGTTGCTACTGGTGGGTCAGCCAATAAGAAATTAGCTGAAATGTTGTTGAGTTCTGCTAATCAGGTAATGTTTTGAAGAATTTCTGAACAGATTTAATTAATTAAATCTAGTTAATCTTAATTAAATTGTGTTGAACAGATTTAATTTACCTCATACTTTTAGGTTGAAAGCTTGACTCCTCACCTTGTAAATGCAGGAAGAATCAGAATATCCTATCCAGAAAATAAAGCTGCTGATGAGCATTTTGAGAATTTACGAGAAGAATATGCGGATAGTGTCCAAAAGATGAGGGCTCTTGCTGATGAAGCTACTGACACTGTTAATTTTATCAAACTCTCAGAAGATAGCATTCGAAAGCACACCAAGGCTTGTGAAGATGCTATTGTTAACCGTGCTCCTGAAAAGATGGTAGAAAATACATCTTCCATTGCTCGCTTGGCTAATCGAGTTCTCATTGTTGCAAAGCAAGAATCAGATAATTCTGAGGACCCTTTCTTTGTTGACCGAGTAAATCAAGCCGCTGATCTTTTACAATCAAGTATATTTACTGTTTTGTATTTGTTCTTTATTTTTAATTATTGGCATTAAATAAATGTTGAGAGTATTATAAGTTATATTAAAATTTATTATTATGGAGAAAATATCAAAATTAAAAGAAAATAAGCATTTAAAAGTAAGAAAAAAAAGTTATTTTCATTTTTGTGGTTGTTATTGTTCTCTTCAATTTAGATTAAGTATTTCATTTTACCAGCATTGAATAAAAACAGTTCAATTTATACTGGCATTTGAATAACTAATAAATTATTCCTTATTGATATAAAATTTTCCAATACTTTATTACTTAATTTAACCTTGTTTTCAAATTTATTTCATTTAAAAATACATATTTTAGCGGTTACACCCATGGTTCAAGATGCTAAAATGGTTGCTCTGAACATTACTGATGCTAAAGCTGTTTCAAACTGGAGAAGCAGTAACAAAGGGGTAGGGTACTAATATTATTTTACATACCTTTAAACTTTGTATTGCCTCTTATACTTATTTTCAAAACATACTCGCTTTTAAAATTTCAGCTCATTACTGCTGTTGGACAAGTATTGTATGCTGTTTCTGTCACTCCTGAACTTCCACCCGAAATTCCTCCTCCTCCAAACATGAACATGTTATCTCTCAACGGTTAGTAATCACTGATACTTATAAATTCCTTTTTCATATAATGTGATTATGATTTCATATCATGTAATGTGATTGTTTTTATTTATAAAATATAATTGTGTAAGTAATTAGCTTCTTTAAGATATCAAGTTTAGAGCTTTTCCTTACTCAAGTTTTCCTTGGGTGTTTATGTGTACATTTTTATTTAAATTTTCATATATTTAGTTTATTGAGTGTCATTTAAAAAAAGCGTGTTCTATCTGTTGAGTTAGGTATAGGATTTACAATAACAATTGTTTTTGTTAGAAAAGCAATATACTCAGGAAGTGAGTGTTCCAGATTTTGGACAAATATTTAAGGTTGAGACAAATTTGTTTTCTGCACCTCCCCCACCTATTGCAGTTAAAAAAGGTACTTGGAAATGGTGTGCATTACAACTAGCCTGTTGGTTTGGTGCTGCTTCTTGCTAGTTGGTTTGATTGTTTGTTTGTCTTGGTTTGGAAAATTCCCTCTTACAGTAATGAAATTTGTTTGTTTTAAATAGAAAACTACAATAATTTGTATACAACCTTTTTTCATGGCTGAGCAGGAAGAATATTCAAAAATTAAAATGTCTTTAATTCCATATAAAAAGAAAAGTAGAACTTAAAACTTTATTTTATTCTTATTGTCTTTTCTAAAAATACTAGTTCAAAAGTAAATACTTAATGCATTATTATTTTCTTTTAATTTGAGCCCTTTCAGTGTGTAGTTTAAAACATTGCATGGTGGTGTTACTTCTAATTCTTTTTAAGTATCTTAACAGTTTTGTCTTTAAATTACAGTTGCATGTACTTGGCATTTTAAAGTACTAAGTTAGGCATTATAGCTATTTTTAGTCTGTCCTCATTTTTAAAAATAATTTAAGCATGTTTGCAATATTCTAACCTCATAGATCATTTAAAAATTGCTTGTTTTAGTTTAACTATGTAGTTTGAGTTTTATATTCCCTCCATATCAGTTCTTTCAAATGGTTTGAAGTGAAGAGTTTTGGTTTCAAAATTAATCATTGTTTATTTTCCTCATATTTCTTTAAAAAAACACTAATTTTTGAAAATTTATAATGTCTGCTGAAAAATCTTTATAAAATGTTACTTTTTTAATACAGTGAAATCCCATTAAAGTGAATATCATAAGGCCAAATAAAAATAGTTCACTAATACTGGAAGTTCACTTTAACATATTTTATTGGTTGTTCAATCAAAACCAATGAATACCTTTATGTTCTGTTTTAATTGTATTTCTCTATCATTTATTTATAAGTCAACTTAATCATCTGATTTATTTAATACCTCAGTTTTCACTCTCTTGGTAACTAATAATCATTGGTTTTAATGCAGCTTACATCCTTATTTAAAATTTGAAGGAAATAAAAAGTAGCTGCATTATTTTGCTGTAGCATGATTAATTCTCCATGTTTTAAGACTTTTCTACGTAATGTTTGAAGTAGATTTTTATTTCAGAACATTGGTTTGTATTTTTTCTTATCTTATGCTTTAGATGAAGCTCCCCCTCGTCCACCTTTGCCCAATTCCGAAGAGCATCCTCCCCCACGACCTCCTCCACCAGAGACAGATGATGAAGATGACTTTGAAGTTCACTTTTCCTGTCCTGTAGTTCTAGAAAACCAGCCAATTATGGTATACAAATATATGTTTTTAAGTTCTTATGTGCGAAAGATATAGCATGGAGGTATTTAAAAGCAACAATAACATGAAGCTGAAATATATGCTTCATACTGACCTTTCTGATATCATGATTCTAAAACAGGGATGGGCATCCTTTTAAAAGTTGCAGGTTAAGATATTAATGAAATCGCAGGCCATACATGATAGGGGGTGTAAAAAGTAATATTGATAGGGTTTATATTTTACTGTGTGATTTCAAATGTTCAGACGGATAAATCAATTGTTGGAATATACCCCATCAGTCCCGCTGGCCGGAGGTTGCCTATATGTGCTCTGAAGTAAATTTTCTGGTCTCAGATAATCAATTTTGTAACTTGATAAAATCAAAGTAATTACTTCATCAAACCATCTTTGCTTAGCTGAATCTGCTTCTCAGCCTTAGAGTTGATTTTTATATACATTTTTAAAACTTTTTTATTTAAACCTAATGATACTAAAATTTTTCTGTACATTTTAGCATGCTGCTCATAGACTGCATCAAGAAGTCAAGCAGTGGTCAAGTAAAGACAATGAAATTATTGCAGCTGCCAAAAGAATGGCTTTTCTAATGGGGAAGCTAAGTCAGTTGGTTAGAGGAGATGGTGGCTCTAAAAAAGATCTGATTGCCTGTGCAAAGGACATTGCAGAAGCGTCAAAGGAAGTTACTCGTCTAGCCAAGGAACTAGCTCGAATGTGTACTGACAAAAGAATGAGAACGGTAAGTACAGTCAAGTCTTTTTATGTTGTGCTTCTCAGTTTTTACTTTAGGATCACAATTTCATAGGTTTTAGCATCCAACTTTTTAAAGATGAATCGTTGCAAAACTGTTCTTTTTTCTGGAAATATCCTTGTTATTTATTTTTACTCCATCGATAACTATAAACATAAGAGGTTCTTAAATATATTTCAATAATCATCTACTTTGATATATTGATGCATTATAATTCACATGACTTAACTACTTGAACTTAATGAACTCTGTCTTTCTTAAAATAAGACCAGCTATATTTAGTCAGTTGTCCTAAAATTCAATAAAAAATTATTTATACTATTTTCTTTCTGATTTCTGTTTAGAACATTTTGCAAGTTTGTGAACGAATACCAACTATTGGAACCCAGCTTAGAATTCTCTCTACTGTAAAAGCTACAATGCTTGCTGGACAAGGTAGTAAGTTGATTTTTTTCCCTGCATGGGGATCTTAACTGCATGCCAATTTTGGAAATGAGTTTTGAATTTTTTTTTGTACTGTCATCATTGTGAGTATGTTTTCATTTTTTGTTTGATTATACAGTTTAACTCCAATATCAAGAAAATGCTCATTACATTAGAAAAGTTAACTGAGACCAATTTTATTAAAATGTTCTTGGTGCCTTAGAATATTTTAAATTTGAGATAGCCAAATTACTAATTTCAAAATACAGTAGAACTTTGTTTAAGCAACAATGAGTTGGGGGTATATCTGGGGCCAACAAAGTATGGTCGTTTTAACAAAAGGGCATTATAGGGAATAAAATTATTACTGTGATAAAACAATCTGTATTTTTATTACCAGTTTTTGTAACTGGGGGTTATAGTAAAAAGGTTCTTTCATTTATTTAACTCTTTGAAGAACTCAGCAAATTTCTTCACATTTGTTAAATCATTTTATGTACACTAAAATAATTTCACTCTTTGTCATGTAAAATTATATACCCTCCTAAACTGTGGGGTTTTGTAAAATATACATTTTTATCTTTTTATTATAAAAGGTTTTAGTCACTGGCTGAATCTTAATTTTAAGTATTTTTTTAGAAATTCCAAAATACTTTGTTATTTTAAAAAATTTCTTCATCTACTTTTTTTGCAATGATTGTGTTTTAAGTTTTAAGATGTGTAAAAAATTATGAGAATAAACTAGTTTGTAAGCACCCTTCAATGGGGGTCAGTAAAACTTCTTGGAAACTAAACACTGGGTTTTTGTTATCCAACTCATGTCTGTTTATTTAAAACTTCTCTTTATGATTGTGTACCCCAAATATTTTGAAATAAGGATAAAGGGTAGTTTCAGTTTTCAATGTAATTTTTTTAAAAAGTTTCAATTATAAGTATAGGATTATTTTAATTTTTGTGATGTTTATTTTGTTTAAGAGTAAAATGCAACTGTACTCTATTTTATTTAATGCTTTCAAAAAGCCAAGAATTAATATTGAGTATTGAAATAAATTTTTCTAACTGTGAAGAATTTATCACATGTAATAAGACTGATAGCCTATTCCCATCATTCTGAAATTAGATAATTGTTCCAAAGTTCATCATATTCTTTTTTTTAGGCACTGAAGAAGATTTAGAAGCTACAGAAATGCTCGTTGGGAATGCTGAAAACTTGATGCAATCGGTCAAAGAAACAGTTCGTGCCTGTGAAGCTGCTTCTATTAAAATCCGTACTGATTCAGGAATGAGAGTTCGCTGGATTCGAAAACAGCCCTGGTATCAGTATTAGCAAATTTTGGATGTAGTAGCTACTTATGTTTGAGTTCTGTCAACTGTGTGCATTTAATTTAAAAGCATTTTTATGTGTTCAGTGAAATTTAGTTATTTTACATTTAGGTAATGCATTCAACCTTAAAACAAGCTTTATTGAACCATGTTATGATTTATACTTATTTTGTTGTATGTGCAATTAATGTTGGTGAGATATATACATTTTATAGCTTATGGGTTGTGTTTCATCAAAACCTTTATTTCTTGTATGTTTGTTATTAGAGTTTTAGCAATTGTCATTATAAAGGAAAGTTTTTATTGTTAAAATTAGTTGGTATTAGATTTACACAATTTAACTTGTCAAGTAATGTGTTAAATGTTAATTTATAACATTGATTTAACCAGATGTTCCAATGGTTTATTTCTATGTTTCTAGAATTTTGATGCTTTAAGGCATCTTTAAAATGAAAATAACATTAACAATATAAAATTGTCTTAATTTGCTAACATTTACTACATATGTATCATTTAAAAATGTTTTCACATAATCTTTTTATTCTATATCATCAGAATTCTTATTTGTCAGTGGTTTATATTAGATAAGTTTGTGTGTTTTACTACCTAAGAGTGTTGCTATTTTTTAATACATTAGATATGCCTTATTGTTGAAATGCTTCTTTACATGATAAGAGAGTGATATAAAACAAAATAGAGAAATGCAGTTAAATCAAAATATTTTAATGATGTTAATAACATGTGTGTTTGTCACAAGAAAAATTTCTATTATCTTAAGAAGTATTCTTAGACTCAAATTTCAAGTCAAAATACTCTATAGAAAGATTATATAAGGAGGTACCCATGCATGTATCACTACTGGTTAAACCAAGGCCAAGATTGGAGGGAGATGCATGTCGTTAAACACAAAATAGACATTGCATTTATCACCATACTCGCAATACTCACTCCAAACCATGTAAAGTGTAAGAAAGTTAATTATATAAAATCATGATAGGAACTATTTTTTAGAAAAATTGGATTTGCCTTAGAGATTTTTGATGTTACGGTCTTGGCGTTTTTATTGGTTATCCAAAAATTCTCCTTTATCTTTGAATTTCCATGAAAGATTTGTGTACTTTTTTACCTTATATTATAAATATTTAAATGTTGTACTTAAATATTAAAATTTAATCCTTCCATGCCTGTTTGTATAAAATATTTTTATTGTCATAATTTTTTTTATGTCTGGTGTGTATTGATATGGATATAAAAGTGTATTTTTGAAAGCTTTTAAGTGTTGTTTTGCTGAAAGGGTCAACTATGCTTTAAGTATGTGATGAAAGTGCCTACACACAGTAACAGATTAGGTATGTATTGAAATTTATTGAACTGAAAACTTCTTGGTAGTTTCAAATGTTTATTTTCCACTTATTATTTTTTTAGGGAATTTTGTTAATTTTTTCCAAGTTCAGCCATGCCATTTTAATTTATCAAGAACAGAATGTATATATACACCATTGTGTTCTTGTTTCCATATTCATCTTCTAATTTAGAGGATCTTTACTAAACTGCCTTAAATTAGAGTTTTCAGTTTTAGTTATTTTCTGACGCATGCCAACTTTTTTAACAACTTGTCAGGAGCACTCAAATAAGACTTGAATCGTCATACATAAAAATAGTTAAATTGTAAATTAATTATTTAAAATTACATAATTAGTTAATATTTTTCTATTTTAACTAATGTAACCAATCTAGTAGTTAAATTGTAGAAATATCAGTAATTTTTTTATCTATTAATGTACAAGAAGTATTTAAGCCAATCCATAAAAAAACATTAGAATATGTTTTGTGAAATTACCTTATTTCCAAAATATCGAATAACCGCAAGAAATAAAAGTTAAAATAAGTTTTGCTGCAAAACTAGAGTTCAATTAGAAAAATTTTCAAGCCCCTGCATAAAGCTGAAAAAGCAATTTCCTAAGTGAATATGGTTGATTTTCTATTTGTTTTCTTGGGCCTTTTATTTGCATTTTGAGACTGTTAGGATTCATACTTACGATACTCTGGTAAAAAAGGTTTTCTAAAGAACATAATTGCTAGAAATAATTAAAATGCAGAGTATTTTGGAATTTGGTGGAGCAAGCAGATTTACTGTTACAAAATGGAAAACCTCTGGTTTGAGCAGTTGGCATGTCTGTATTTTGCAAGAGCTTAGTTTGAATAAATAGTTTTAATTGGTTATTTATGTGTCCAAAGTTCATGAGTACCAAAATTTAGTGAAGTGGTTGTATTATGAAAGATAAAGTGAATTTCTTTATAAAAGTTACCTAGTATTTCAATGTTGTTGTTTTCCTTCCTTTGTTAATGTCTGCTGGGAACTCAACATTTTGGGGAACCTTTAGCATTTTGTTATTTGATCAATACAAATATTTTCCTTGGATATTTTATTATTACTCTCAAGAAATATTTTTAATTAATTAGTATTTTTGAGCTTGGTTTATTTTTGTTATGCTGATTTTATTTTATTTGAAACCTGTGACAAATCAATACTAAAAAAATATATTCAGCTGAAAATTATGTATTCTAATAGTAGAAGCTGATGATTGATTTGCCCAAATTATTGTTGATCTATATATATGCTTTTATGTGTGTGAGCTTTTACAAATTTCTTCTTAAACTATCTTAATTTTATACTAAAACTTTTAGGGTCCGTGGTAAATTGTATATTACCATAATTTTGAATTGTGAAAAATCTTATTTCAGTTCTATCCATTCTTTTTTTTTAAACAAATTTCAAGTGTTAGAAAATATACTGTAAAATAACACATTAGGAGATGTACTGATTTTATTCAATTTCCTATTACATAAAATGATAATTACATCATACTAAATTTTTATTTTAAAATGCTACAGCTTATATATAACTATTTTATTAGAATCTCATAGTAAGTGTTAAGTATTTAAAGTTTTATTTAATTATGTTATTTAAGCTGCTTCTAATGTATTTCTCTTAAAGCAAAAACCCAAATTGTAGCATCTCTGGTGATAATATCAACTGTTAGTTTTGCTTCTGTTTCCAATGTTAGATGCAAGCTTGGAAATTTTCAATAAAAATTGTTTTATCTGAATGTATCTTATATCTTTAAAAAAAAAACAATAATCCTAAGTATACTTTGATTTAACCTTTTCACATTATTGAGGTAACTAACCCTTTAAATGGGTTTTATGATATGACCACCACAAAAAAAACACATAAAAAATCAGGCAATTATTTTAGTTTTAATCAGATTTCATATGGATGAAATGATAATTAATAGTGTATTGTGTCATGTACAGCAAAACTATTATGAATAAAATTGATAGGAAATGTGTAAAATTCAGCAATACATTAGTAATTTTAATAATGCAAAAGATAATGGAATGTTAATGTAAGGGACTAGGTACATTAATCTGCAAAACAACAAGTCATAAACTGTCAAGGGGTATCCAGTGCCAATTGAAAATTCAACTTCCTACTATACACCTGCAGAAAATCTGTTTCTCCCTACACTGTTCACGGAAAATTCAATATATACCCCTTAAAGTTTACAATGGGTCAGCATACAGGTTGGGCAATTTTCGGATAAGAGAATTTTCTGAAGAGACCTCGAACAAAAGGGGAGTTTCTCATGTAAATTTAGTTTTTCTTTGTGTGGCTAAAGTGTATCAGAGAAAAAAAAATCCATCGGAGAGGATTTAAATAAACATATCTCTTAAAGGCTTTTGGTAACAATCTGAAGACAAAGTGAAGTTTTATCCTAAAACTGAAAAGAAAATTATTAAAATTTGTTTGGTCTAACAAATATCTGACCCTCTTCCTTTGTCCTCTAAAAAATATATTTTTCAAGCATAGTTTGATAGATAATTTTAAAATCATGTAATAATGGATACCCTGTGCGAGTAGAAAATTCATCTCTTATTTAAATATTTAAAATTATTATTTAAAAATAACATTTTTTTTATCTAGATATAATTGAAGGGCTTGGGAGATGAAGGGGTTATGTAACAAAACGGGTAAATTCCGTAATCGAGGTTTTCACCAAATTTGGGAGATAGCCATTTCAATGAGAAAATGCCTTCTACCAGCACAGCAGGGATTTAGATGTAGGTGGTATTAGTAGTAGCTTGGCGAGATCCGAACTCACCAAATTTGGCAAAAACCTCACTTATGGAATCTGTCCCAAATGTAACATTAGCCCCTTCATCCAACAAACCCTTCAATTATCAAATCTTGAAATTAAAATTATCATGTAGAAAAAACTAAAAAAAAACTGTGATGGTGATTTTTGATACTATGATTACACTCCCTAGTTGTTTTAAACTGTGATAATCAATAAAATAATACTTTAATTTTCAACAACTTTTTCAAAAAGTATTACATTCATTAGTATTTTCTCATAAAGAGATATCACAAAATGCTCACAAGTAATGTGAAAATGTATTTCAGTTTTCATGTATGAATGAAAAATAATCTCCTTTTCTATGCACTCATTTATAAATGAAGTCAAATTTACTTTTCTTTGGTGTTCAAAAAATAGTTATTTGTTGACTTCCAATACACACAAAGTAAAGAAATCTAAGAAGGGGAAATTTTGGAAATATTGATCACTTTTCAAAGTACTTTTTCAAAACTGTCTCTAATTTTATCAACTGAAGTTTCATTTTGACCTGGTGATAAAGTGGCATTCAAATGGGAAGATACATCAGCAAACAATGTATCCCAAGCCCAAGGTACTTCATCCTCCTAAAAGTAAAAATATAATTATAATAATTCCAATACATGACATTTTAATTAAAGAGGATTGCATAAGTATAACATAAGAATTAATATAACTTTTTTAGGATTTTAAACACAAATAAAGACATGAATTACACATGTATGCTAAACTTGAGTCATGGAAAAAGTATTTGAATTGTAATGACTAATCTTTGTGTTCTTTGTAAGGATGTTTTCAAATGTGGCATCCATATTTATCCTTGGGTTTTAATTTTCTGGACATTTTTCCTGAAATTAGTATCCAAAAATATATCTCAATCTACTATGATTTTTTGTTACAGGTTGTATTCAGATCTGTATGTATTTAGGGCTTTCAATGCCCTGTGCTAAAATTACCTCGCTGCCTCCTTACTTCAACTTTCCTTTCTTTTCAGAAAAAGCGACTTTTTAAGACTAAATTCTTATCAGAAAATAATGTTTACGATTGCACTGATTTTAGGCCAAAATATTTGTGTTTTTACAAAATAAGCATGAGTCTAGGCTATATTTAATTTTCATACATACCAATCTCTATGGAAAACTATCCTTTCATTAACAAAATTAAAAACAAATTCACTTGGATTTGTCTGCACATCAAGTAAAAACAACATTTGATTATTAAACCACAAAATAATCTGGAATTCATTTAGATAGAAAATATTTTCAGCTCTGTTTATATGTAAAATAAGAATAAAAACTAACCTTTTTGACTAAGTGTTCGGGTAGCAAACGTTTAGTCAGAATTGATAAGTCAATTCCATCCTAAAATAGTTTTTAAATATATAATTCATAATACTATAATAATATATAATACTATACTAATAATAATAATATTGAAATATGAAAGAATAATTTCTTACTAAGGACTGAAATGCTGCATGCTTTGATAAATCACTATCAAGTTCTTGATAAGTAGCTATTCTGCTGATTGCTAGACTAACATTCAAAGAGAAAACTGCATTTAACACAATATATTAAATAGATTTTTTATAATATACATTGATCAAAAAATAAATAAACTAACTTCAATGTACTACTATGACATTCAAAGTATTTTGATATGTTTTCCAGCTTAAATATAATTAAAACCTAAAATGTGAGTGAAATCTATTGCAAGTTTTGAAAAGGGCAAGTTACTCCATGTATAATGATAAAAGTGAGAACCCTAGAATAATATATTTTAGAATGCTTTTGTTGGTGACTATAGCTATTTGAACCCATACTAGGAAATCAACCTAAGTTGTATATCAGATCATTCAGGTGCGGATCCAGCCCGGCTCTAAGAGGAGGGTACTTTAACAGATCACCTTTCTACCTAGATGCAAATAAACAAATGTTGGTATTTTTTTCTATGAAGTATCTCTTAAGATACCCCCATGTATTTCTATCTGCCCTCTGTCTCATATTTTTTGTAAAAAATATAATCCAATGCAACATGTTTTCCAGAGTATAACTGCAACAAGAACTTTGTAATTATTTTCAGAAGATTAACAACATGTTAGGTGGTCTGGGGAATTGACCCTATCTTTTTGGAACTTTGATCCTAAATATATCCTTTCAGATCAGCTCAAGTGCTTGATTAAAATACAACCGAAGTCAAACAGTTCTATCACATATTTGTTTTCAGATAAAATTGTCTTTCTTTCTTCCTTACATTGAAATTCACAGCATTCATTAATCACTTTTAAAATTCACAGTTATTTAAATGGAGGAAGGTTTTTGTCAGTTTTAAGCTACCTAATACTTCTGGTTAGGGCGGTTTTAAGTTAGAAAAACTAATTAATATATAGTATATTAGTAATTAACTTTATAATAATTAGTATATTTACTTTTATTTATGTATTTGAAGTTTTTAAAATGACAAATTGAAAATAACTTTTGAAAATCGGGTAAAGGAGTTTAAATATTCAGGGGTAAAGTACCATCCTTGAACTGAAAAAAAGAAGGAAAGAACACAGAAAGGGGTAAAAAGAGAAATAAAAGGAATTTGAAAAACAAAAAAAAATTGAATGACATGGGAAATAAGTTCCTCTGAGCTAAAAAATGGAAAGAAAGGGAAAAGGAGAGAGATGGATAAAAAGATTTTAAAAGTACATTTTAAAAGACCCAAAACAGTTTTTCAGTTTAAAAATGTACTTTCTTTTTTCTCTCCTTCTTTCCTCTCTTTTTTAGCCCAAGGAGGGGGCACTAACCTAGGTGCTTTAGCTATATCTGCAGATAACTCTTCTTCTTTCATTGTATCTAAGTCAGGAATTGTAGGAATATCTGGCACAGGACTAGTATCAGTATAAACTTCTTTCTTTGGGGAATCTCTGAAAAATAGAGGAAAGTTCAATTCCAGATGTAAAAGAATTTCAAAGTTTAAGCATAATATTGAAATGTTTCTTGAGACAAATACACAACATTTTCAAACACAGAATATTTATAGATATCAACAGTAAACTTTTAATAATAATCTTCAAGAAGAAAAAGAACAGGTATATTACTAACCTTAAAAAGTTCATTGAACCTCTCCTCAACCAACTCCTGAAAATGCAAATATTTAAGTTGCACATTATATAAGTAATGAAACAAAAGTTTTATACTTTTTGCATTTATAACATATATGTTTGTAAAAATTAAACTTAACTCTGATATATTTAAATAGTAAATCATAAGCTAAGTTAAATATACCAATGTTTATAAACATTATTGTTTATTTAACTTAACAAGGATGAACTAGGTAATCATGTATGGAATCTAAAGCAAAAATTTTAAGGTTTTGGAGTAAAAAAATAATACTTTTTTCCAGGTGTACCATCTGACCAACCAGCAGTTTTTCTTGTGCGAGGGGGTACTTGTGAACCAGATGTGTCATTAAGCTAAAAATAACACTATATAAATACTTACAAAGATTATACGTAATATGTATGTACATATTTAAATAATATTATCTATAAGGACACTAAAAGTAATATATGTATAATATTATTCATCAAAATTATTTAAAGCAACTGTCAAATTCAATAAAATGTATTCCTAAGAAAAGTTGATTCTGTTGAAAAATAAAACAATACAGGTTTCACTAAAATCTAAATTTTGAAAACAATGTATCCTTAGCTTACAGGGGAAAGGCACTTAAAGTCACTTTTGGCTGAACTACCCTGTACAAGGTTATGCCAAATTTGGTGATATCATATTGCTTTCTTTTGTGCCATGCAATTTCACCACCTAACTGATCACCTTTTAGTTTGGAAAGATATTGGGAATCTGATTGTTTGTTGACATTGTTCTACCACTTCTAAAAGAATCTCCAAAAGTGATTTAGTGCCTTTATCCTGTAAGCCAACGATAGATACTTATAATAATTTACAAGCTACATTCAAATGATACATTTAGTCAGTTTGGTGAGCACTGTTAAGCTCTGAGGCATTCCCTTAGCATCACTTATGACAATATTATTCATCAGTCCAGAAAAGATTCTATTTAATGTCTAAAAATACAACTCCATTTTCAAATTAGTATTATTTTCCACAACTTTTCATGGTAGAATTCCCAAGCCTATTTTTCTAAAGATATTCTGTTTAAACAGTTTAACTACTTGTGTTTTTCTTTTCACTCTATACTTGCATTTTACATATTCAGGTCATTTAAATAAGGTACAAATACTGATCAAGAATTCAAATAAATTAACAGTTATTTGTTGGTTGTTTCTGCAACTCAGTTATTTTTTACGATAAAAACTTTAATAGCAATTAATAATAACTTTTATAACTTAACTAACAATTTTAATAAAATTATATAATTATACTTAAAATCTCTTCGACGAGGTTAAAATTATTTTTTTCTTAAGTAGGCTATGCAGAAAAAATATTTAATCTGTAAGAATAAAATGACACAAAATTGGAACTATTGGACTAAATAATATTTTGTGTACTTCACCATAAAAGTTTGAAATATTTTATCTATCAATTAAGATGCATTTTTATCGTATTTACATACTACAAAAATACCATAAGAAAATCCTAGAGTTGCATACAAAAAAAAATCTACAAAATATCCCATACCTCAGATGAGAAGTCAGATATGAAATCTTGAGAAATATCTTGTTTTCGATCACTCCTTAGGTCAGACTAAAAAATTTGAAAATATTTTTATGAGTAAATGTAATGGACATGTCTCTGTAACATATACATTAACACTTGTACATTTAAAACTTTCTCAATTAATCCTAATAGAGAAAACAAAACCACCATACATTCTTATCATACCACCTTTTCAACACCAATGCAGGGTAAAATACATAAAATTCAACATACCCTACGTACAGGAGAATCATTAAAATCTATATCTTCACCAAAATCATCCATCTTAGAATTTTTATGTTTATCCTCTTGATGTTTGTCCTTTACATCTGACTTCTTATCTTCTTTTTTACGACTTTTCAAGGAGAACTATAATTTTATATAAAAATTAATAATAATAATTACAACAAACACCAGTACTTTTAAACTAAGCAATGTAACAATTCTTGGTGGAGTTAAACTAGTGAGTGAAACCTTGTGAAGGTGGAAAAATATATTTTTATAAAAAAAAGAATAGAACAGAACATTAATTTGGATATAAGACATTACGGTATTTATATATTATCCCATCAACTGTGCTGCTCAATCCGAAGAGCAAAACCAAATCTTGTAGACTGTTGCGCTGAATCTGACGATTGCTGAACAGTCGACAGGATAATATGTAACAACCGAAATTACATGGCACACACATAAAATGCACCAAAAAAGTGTAGGGCTCATTCATGTGGTTCCCAGTACATTTATTATACTATGACAACAAAGCTGCTGTAAGTCTATATTGTTTTTTAAAAAAGTTTCAATATTATTATACCTTGCAATGAAATCACATAAACCAGATTTCAATTTAGTCATATTGTTTTCAATTTAAGTGTTTCATTACTTTGTAAATAAGGAAAGATTCTAGAAAAACATGAGATTTATCAAATACAGAAGAACTTCAATAGATCAACCACACCTGGGACCAACAACATTGAGTCATTATAATGATATGACATTGTTTATCATGAAATTACATTTGGAACTTTTATTACTGGTCTTTCTTCTAAAAGGGTCTATTTTGGGGGGTTGTAATAAAGACCATCTACTGTATAGAATGGTACATAAAATAGTTTCCTTGTATATTTATTAGAACAAAACAGTTTTAAATAGATAAAACGATTTATTATTGTAAATAAAAAGTAGCAAAGGATAAATACAGTACTCTTTAACCATAAAATAATTTTCTAACACAAAAAATTAATAGATAATTTTTTTTTGAAATGAAAACTTTTCATGGGTTAATTACAATTTATCCTATAAAAATAAATTATCAAAAATATTTTCTGTACTTAAAAATATGTTAAATCATCAAATCAGTTTTTAAATTCTTAGAGAAACAAGTAATAAAACTTTAATAATAACGAAAAGCATTGACTACGATTATCTATGTTTTTACTAAAATTAAATGACAAGTAAAAAGCAAATATCTATGAAATATACTCAATTTTAAAAACATTAATCTCAGAATTTCCGTTTTTAATATTCTATTCACGGACAAAACGAGCAAATTAGAACCAAGCTATGCATATTTTTGGTATTTTACGAAGCAAAAATTTTATATTTAATGATAGAAATACCATGATCCAGATCAGCAAGAGAGAGATTTCTTTAGTTAAGTGCCAAATTATATTTTAGATTTTAAACTTACCAACATTCTGGAAATTAAACTTTTTAGTTTACTTTCGTTACTATAACAACGCACAAAAGAAAATATCTTGAAAGTTTTGTTGCCACAAGATAAAATAAAGTTGAAATAAGAAAGAGAGGAACCACTTTGCCTTTTGCCTTTGTCCTACTCTGTGCTTTGACAAGTGGTCCCATGCTGATGGTTTATTTCAAATGATTCTGAGAAACGTCTTTTAGTTTTGATAAAAAATCACTAACTAATAGTCAGGGCCTTAACCAGACTTTTGTTTCGGGGGGGTTTTGTTTGACTCAAATATTTTCTGAGGTACCTCCTAACGGGTACTTTTATAATATGTTAAGTTTTAGATGACAACACTGGATTGAAATTTTAATGCACTAAATTTCAAAATTGTACAAACAATACGAATTCGAAGTAAAAGAGGGGTCCTCCCCCTGAAACTTTTTGGAAATTTGCCTCTCAAAAGAGTGTTTTAGCTCATTTTGAGACCCTTTAGATTACACCCAAAGAGAACCACTACTCATTATAAGCGGCCGAATTTTCAAGGTAAAAAGAAGGTAGGCATATTGTCATAAATGGCAAAATGTTGAGGGGGGTTTTGGGTTCCTATTGCAGAAAATTTTTTGAATTTTGCCCCTAAAAGTGGCATTTTAACTCATTTTGAGACACTTTAAGTTACATCAAAGAGGACCACTCCCTGTAAATCACACAAGTTAGAAGGAAAAACCATACTTAATAGATTTCAAAATTTCGAGGGGGTTTGGGGGTCCTCCCCAGAAAAATTTTGGAAATTTTACCCTTAAAAGTAGGGTTTTGATTCATTTTGAGACCCTTTGGGTTATACCCGAAGAGGATCGCTCCTTGTGAGACATAATTTTCAAGAAAAATAGCAGTATAAAAATTGATGTCAAAATTTCGGGGGGGGGGTTGAACCTCTAACCCCCCCTTGGATACGGCCCTGCTAATAGTTGTATTTTGAATATTTTAACTAGCGGGGAACGTTGTCTCTCCAAAATATCGGAATAGAGCATTCGCACATGACGTCACCACTACCCTTTTAAATGTTAACTGCTGGTGGATACCACATGTTGCTGATTGACAGAGAGGTAGGCAGTACATTTTGGTGGTCACCTGACCAGTTGTTATTTGATGCGACATGTTCATTCAATCACTCACTTTTGAAGGGCTATTGAAGGATCTCAAGCTTTTTTTCTCCGCCTCTCTTGACGTTACGAAAGAGGCATGAGTTGCGGGGGGGGGGACCCCCAGACCCCCCTTTTTTATTATTCACAATTTGTTTTCGTATTATGCTCTTCCAAATGCAAATTCTATGCAATGATTCTATCTATAAATATATAAGAGGAACAGGTATGAGAAAAAATGTTAAGGGAAAAAATAGGGCCAACATGAACATTGCCCACGCCACGGGAGCCAACTGCTAGCTAGTCCGGCCCTGGTTATAAGATAAAATCTTTCAAACTTCCCCTCAGACAGATACAGATGTGATCCATAACCCAAGATAAGGATGCCGAAGAGAAATGCTTCAAAAATAACTATCAATAAAAAGTTCAATTTAAATATTTCCCTTCACAGGGTGTTTCAACAAGTCCGCCCTAACTTTGCACAGAAAGATCCCTTGCGTGAAGTGGATAAAAAATGCTCAAAGAACTTACGACAACTTTAATTTTTTGGGAAAAAAAAAGACATCAGATTTTATAAAAACTTAAATATTTCATTCCACGGTGCACGCATGCATGTGCAGAGGACTAAATCCAAATAACCATGTTCAGATAAAACTAGTGAAATAATCAAAAGATATTAATTCATATTTAATTGAGAGAAAATTAGGGGACTCAAAGGTTCTAACACCTCCTAGTGTCACATGCATTATTGACGTCAGAGAAACGTTACCAGTGTCAAGTTGAAAAGTGGATGAAACTAATTTCCAGATATTTTGCATTATTTTTTAAAAATATGTAAGTGGTAAGTTATCTAAAATTTTTACTAAGATAATACAAATACAAATTAAGTCGACCAACTACAGGCAAGCGCCCAACAAGGTTGGTCCGGTCCATTTAACTCAGACCACCCGATTCCCAGTATCTGTCAATTTTATTCTTGAATTCGTTTACCCCACTTGAGTTGATAAGTTGATAATCGTTTAACCCATTCCATCTATCTACTACCCTGTTAAAAAAATACTTCCTACAATCCCGATTAAAATTTGTCTTGTTCAATTTAAATATGTGACCCCTCGTTCTATTACCCGTATTGAAATCTAGTCCCTCTGTGTCCCCTTGTTTTATCATTCCCCTCTAATCCTTCTTTACTCTAGAGTCTAGACTCTAGATCTAGAGTGAACATATTTAACTTACTCAATCGTTCTTCATAACTTAAACTGGATACACCCTTGACCATTTTGGTAGCCTATGCTGAACCATCAATAACATGCATTATGTGAGAACTGAGAATGGTAATATTTTTTCGTAATTTACTACTAAAATGAAATTAATGAATTAAAATGAATGAATGAGAACTCCCCAAAAGCAGAAGAGCTAGTTACTACGGTTCTTAGAAGGGTGCTGAAGAGCAAAAGAAGAAAGCCTCAGACCTCAGATTAAACACATTCTAATGTCTTTAGAGAAGATGTAGAAGCCCAGAATGAAAAAATAGAGCAAATTGTACTCATTTCCCCCGCCTGACCATATATTTTAGAGTTATATCAATTTGTAAGCATTAAAAATATTTTTCTGAGCCTGGTGAAAATATTTAGTTCAAAATCTGATAACAAAAAAAAGATAAAGCGCAACGTTAAAGTAGGCATTAAGTAAATACAAAAAATGTGCAAATTGCAAATCATACTCATTTTCCCCACAGACCCTATATTTTAAAGTTTTATAAAAATTATTTTCTAAGGGTGTTGAAACTATTTATACATAGTTCATAAACTGATTACAAGCGTTTTTTAATGTTTATCTTGCGGCTTAGGATTGAAAGGGTTAAGCAAGCGGTAAATAGCTGAAATGGATAAAACACTTCAAGTTCTAGAGCCGCTTATTGTAAATAGTTAAGCATTATTTTTCATCAAAACAAAATCTAAGGTTTCTTTAAATACAATTGAAACATTGTTGTTTTAAAATTTAAATACATAAATTTTGAAATCAATTAATATTCTTTTATAATATTTTTAAATTACATTAATACAAAATAATAAAATATTTACAAAATATATTATTTTTAATACAAAAACACATAACTCGAAATAAATACAAATTATTGCAGTAATTTACTAAAAAAATTGTTTTTATCCTCAATTTAAGAACTTTTTTAAACTAATATTTTAATACTTTGGAATTTTGGGCAAGTAATGGAAAACTTATTGTATAATTTAAATGTGCATTAAATTTAAAACCAAAAGTACCTTTTCAAATCTACCTTCATTTCTTTTTTTTTTTGTTTTTATTATGTTTTAATAACTAAATTATTGCAAATCATTCAAATAATTTATCTGAATGCTTCACTTGAATTTTAAAAGTCATAAATTTATTTATCCGCACTTATATAGTACTTTTAGTAAAAAACTTCTCTTATACAAAAAAGGCCCGCGTGAAGTAAGAAAAAAACTTAATAAAAGGAAGTTTTTCAAAGTGCATTAAAAAGTCTTAATTTCTTGGTACCATAAAAATTTCTGTTTGTGTATTTTTTATGTTTTTCTGTTTGTATATATTTTTTGTTTGTATTTAAATGTGCATTAAATTTAAAACCAAAAGTACCTTTTCAAATCTACCTTCATTTCTTTTTTTTTTTGTTTTTATTATGTTTTAATAACTAAATTATTGCAAATCATTCAAATAATTTATCTGAATGCTTCACTTGAATTTTAAAAGTCATAAATTTATTTATCCGCACTTATATAGTACTTTTAGTAAAAAACTTCTCTTATACAAAAAAGGCCCGCGTGAAGTAAGAAAAAAACTTAATAAAAGGAAGTTTTTCAAAGTGCATTAAAAAGTCTTAATTTCTTGGTACCATAAAAATTTCTGTGCAATGAAAATAGCAGTGTTTTACTCACGTAGTTCCTCCTCACGATTTTTCTCTTCCGAAATTACATTATTTCTGGGTAAAATCGCTATTCAAACGCTCAAAAGCGTATAATTAAAAATTAGTTATATCTGTTTTCACTCTTTTTTCAAAAAAGTGTAAACGAATGAAGAATGTGTCAGAATTTAAATCAAGTATTTACCCTAACTTTTATCCTCGCTGACTCTACTTTTACACCGATTCGAATAATGACTAAAGAAGTAGAAAAACTGTCAATTCCAAAACAGTGCTCACTCCGATGCAACTTAGGAGGATCAATATTAGCATAGAAACTCTCTCTGACATGCAATGTGTCTCCATGGGTATTAAAAACATGACTGAAACGGTATGGTATATTGATCACTTTACCCACTCTTGCATGATTTACTTCAGGCAATCACAGTAACCGGGTTAACTTTAGTTTTGAATGAAAAAATGCAATTTAACAAGCTAAAAAAATCAATAACCCTAGTTAAGTTATTACTGGGAGCTCATTAAATTTTAGATGAGCTTTTACCTCAAAGTTATTCATTAATACTGTTTAAGTTTGAAATACGAAACCAAAATAATCAACTTGTAATCACAAAATGAGAGATGAAACATGAAAAATTAATATGCAGTTATCCTTTTCCCGAAGTTACTCAGTCTTAAAAAAGATTTATTCTCAGATAAGAACAAAATAAATTGCTGGTACAAAAACCCTCTTTGTTTTAGTAGAGCTATTGATTCAGATTCAAAGCTAGTTTTCTCATGGAGGTAAAACACAAAAGGGACGAACTTCACGAAGAATAGAAAGTAGGAGACGAGAAGTTTTTATGGGAAAATCAGGAATATATAGCTAAAGTAACGAGGAATTTATGAAATAGTCAAAAGGCTTCAAGTTCAGTCTGTTTTCACTTGGTTTTCTTCACCTGCTTATGCAGGTGAACGCCTCACGAAACCGTGACTTAGGATGACCTCTCTCTTTCTTTTCTTGACCACCCCACTGGCTTAACTTAGTTTTAATTTGATTAAGGCACAGAAGATTGCAGTTCTTTGCTTTGGTTACGGCAGAAATTTTGATCAGGTTAGCTTATTTCTTTTACATAAATGTCTTATTTTTGCCAAAAATAGTTTATTAGATTACTTCATTCAAATATTGAATAGCTTTTATATGTGAATATGTTTTGAATAGCTTTATTTATGTAAAACTGTTTGGGAAGTCAGTCATTGAGGTGTGTTAAAGAAATCCGATATTTTCCTTTTTGAATTAAGAAATCTGAAAGTTTTAAGTTATAGAAAAATGGTGCAGATGAATTAAAATTAATAAAAACGCATTTTATACATTTAACCTTGTACTACTTCTGATACATGGAAATCTGCAGAAAAAAAATTAGTCTGATTGTGCTTATTAATAGCCAAGTTGAATGTTTTTCTAATTACAAACTTGCGCCTGTAAATCATTATTTTATGTTTTAGTACAAAATTATGTTAATGTATTCTAAAGTAGGAATAAAGAACTGCAAATAAGTCTAAATATAATTTTAATTTATTTGTAATATAGTGCTTACATTTGAAAGTGTATTAATGATGGATCCAAAGCAGAATATATAAAGAAAACGGTTTCATGGAGCCCCATCCTCCTGACAGCAATGTTAGAACTCCGATCATATCGGATTCAACAGTCATTAGAATTACAGGCGATTCTAGCAAATGCAAAACATCTGTAAGTACGTTTTTTTCATCCTCAAAACTTTGATCAATCATAAAATTGATCAATATTAAGGACAGTATTTTTAGACATAAAAATGGATATTTTATATGGTAAACCCTTTTTTAGTTTGGTTGTTCCTTTATTAATTGCTCCCTGCGTTTTATGCTCCTGAACAAATTTTCTGACATTGAGGCAGTTTTGAAATTTAGACAGGATTGAAACAGGTTTGTGGATTGATATGTGTGGACGGTTTAATTTAAGTATTTTTTAATTCTAGGACAAGAACAACAAGTGGCGTTAAGGTGTTAGCTATTATACTTTATTAGAGCGTACGTTGTAGTACAAATAAAAACAGTAATTTTTTCTTACAGATGCTATAACGGAAATAAATACTTTTAGTTCGGAGGGATGTCACAACTATATTTTTATTCTATTGTAAATTTAAAACTAAAAGGAAAACTTTTAATATTTCTATCTCCAGTAATTTTTTTGATATTTCTACAGGTTAACGAAAACAATGATAGCATTTTAAGGAGTACCAAAAATATATTGGTGTGCTATAACGACTTTCTAGATCTAGACAAATGTTTTTGAACAAAACAGATATTTTACTGCTATTCTAAGTAAATATAAAAAGTATTTCAAACAATAGCTTCCTTACGTGACATAATTTCTTTATTTTCATTTGAAGGTATCTAAATGGATGAAAAAGAACTTACTTCTAGTACTCACAGTTCTAGCTGTGATCGTAGGCATAGCTCTTGGATTTTTCGCAAGAATGTTCTCATATACTACCGAAACAGTGACTGTAGTGTCTTTTCCAGGAGAACTTTTAATGAGAATGTTGAAAATGCTCATTCTTCCATTAATAATTTCATCCATGATATCGGGTAAGTTTATATCTAGAAGTGGGGAAAAGGAGAATGGGCCAAACGGAATGATTGGCTATAATATTTTTTTTTTCTCACAGGTTTAGCACAGCTCGATGCAAAGGCATGCGGCAAAATGGGTTCGTGGGCTCTACTCTATTACATATCCACAACAATCTTCGCTGCTGTCTTGGGCATTATTCTTGTCCTATCTATTCAACCAGGAGATCCTTCAATCAAAACTGGAAGTGATTACAGGGGAGACTCAAGGCATGTGTCTACTTTACATGCATTTCTAGATCTCATAAGGTACGTTAAGCTCTTTAAGATTAACATTGCATATCTGATCAAAATATTAAAATTATTTTTTTTTATAATTAATTTTTCCTGGAGGGGGTAAAGCTAATTAAATTGTGAATCAAACCAAACGTATAAAAACGCAAGATGGCTAAAGCTCATTGGAAATTCAATCTAGAAACACGCAGGGGGCTAAATGCTTTGTAGGGGCTAAAACTCTCGAACTCCTTTAAATATTAGTGAATCGAGTCTATAAAAATGCAGGGGGCTAAAGCTCATTGTCCCCTTTAAATTGTGCATTGAATCTACAAAAACACAGGGGCTAAAAGCTCTGTAAGGGCTAAAGATCTTAAAAGGGGATAATGCTTTTTAGGGACTTTTTTGAACCGTTTGAACTGCGAAAAAGGGTACAGAAAACTGAAAATATAATTTGAAATTTTTTCTATACATATATAAATTTCTTTTTTGAAAACTTCATTTTATCTAGTGCAAACTTAAGTCCCCATGGGAGGCTATAGCCCCCAATACATCCGCCACTGAGTCTAAATGAGTGTTTACGCCGAACACCGAATGCTTTACGGAGTTATAGTAGTTCTTAGAAAATACAACTAATTAAATTTTTGCTGCTTATTTTCTAGAAATATGTTTCCTGAAAACTTACTGACTGCGTGTTTCAAGCAGGTCGAAACTGTATTCAAGCAAATTTCAAAGAATGTTACTGTGGCTCCTATGGAATATAAAGATGGTGAAGTCACCATTGCGAATGATTCTCTAGTAATAAGTTATTTCGATAGAACGCAGGTGTATAAAGATGGTACAAATGTTTTAGGTAAGCATGGTCAATTAAAGCACCTTTTTTAATCTATTTATTTTTAAATACTTCTTCGCCCTCCAAAAAAAAGTGAAAGAAAGGATTTTTTTTATAAATTTCCTAAGGGGGTAGGATGGTGTGATTTGCTTATATTTGCAGATAAGGGGGTAGGATGGTGTGATTTGCTTATATTTGCGGATAAGGGGGTAGGATGGTGTGATTTGCTTATATTTGCGGATAAGGGGGTAGGATGGTGTGATTTGCTTATATTTGCGGATAAGGGGGTAGGATGGTGTGATTTGCTTATATTTGCGGATAAGGGGGTAGGATGGTGTGATTTGCTTATATTTGCGGATAAGGGGGTAGGATGGTGTGATTTGCTTATATTTGCGGATAAGGGGGTAGGGGGATCAGTAATGCTTACGAAAGACAAAAAAACAATGTATTTTCAAAAACCTCTCTATGGGTAAACTCTTGTTCTTTTAAAATTGAGATAAACCAAGAAATTACCTGAAACAAATTGTAAAGAAATTAAGTACATTTTTTTGTCATTTCAAGCCAAGTTAAGTTTTATTTGAATTAAATCTTAATTTTCAAAATTAATTAGGTTATTACTATTAAACGTTTTGTACAAAAATATAGAAAATACTAAACATGCTTTGTAATATTTGATCGGCCCTTGAAGAAGAAAAATATTAAATGAAGTGTTTTTTAAGTGGCGCAGCCCCACAGCAATGCATAGTATTTGAACCCGTTAGAATATTGTTACTATGTATAACATACTCATATTCGAAGAAAAAGAGATAAATGTTTTCCCATGTTTGCTGATGGGGGGGGGGGGGAATTCAAGAAAATGGGTGATATCAAAATATTTTTTTCAGGTCTTATTGTTTTTTGCATTGGATTTGGAATTATTGGTGGTCAACTCGGGGAGTTTGGGGTTCCAATGGTCCATTTCTTTGTGATTCTGAACGAAATCATTATGCGTATAGTCATAATAATAATGTGGTAAGAATATCATTTTTTAGCATTTTAAAATATGAATTTTTTGACCCCATATGTAAATAATTTGCATAATTTATGTGTTAATTTACTAAACATTTCCCTTTAATCAAATGAATATTTATTTCAGGTATTCTCCATTTGGTATAATGTCTTTAATCGTGGGTAAAATCATGGCTATAAATGACTTGGCAAAAACTGCAGAGCAACTAGGCCTCTACATGTTAACAGTCGTCGTTGGGTTAGCCATTCATGCCTGTGTGACTCTACCATTCTTATACTTCGCGGTGACGCACAAGAATCCCTTTACTTTCTTCAAGGGGATGATTCAAGCCTGGGTTACTGCTTTGGGAACAGCTTCAAGGTATACACAAACGCCGCAATTAAAAATTGTGGGCGGGGTTGGTGGTGAGAGGAATGAGGTTTTCCTGTGAGCCAGAATATTGGGAGCTGTGATGTCATGACCAACTCCCTTCCAACACGTTTTTTCCCTGTTTGACAGGACTTTAGTTTTTGTAACTCTCTTTTTCTGGCATTTTTCTTTATGATAAGTTTTCAAAGTTTGAGGGCATCTAGACCTGTAATAAAACTATTACCTTGAAAATGTAATGAATTAAACAATTTTACAACAAACCTGAGATAAAGCTAAGAGATCACATGTATTTATTATTTTTTTTAGATTTTTCATTACGGTCAACTCTTTAAAATTGAAATATGTTTGACAATCAATTCATTTTCACGTAACAAATCAAAATTATGGCAATCAAGACATATGCCCAAGTTTGTAGAGCATGCTGTAGAAACGGTTTTCTGAAATTACCCTATAAGGTCGATCATTACCATCTCTTTTCTAAATAAGAATACAACCAAAATCCAAATTATTTTCGATTATAACAATGTTAAAACATTTTTCTTTATTGGATTTTTATATCTCACATCTAAGATTTTTTCAACGAGTTTTATCGCATAATATATTACATTTTTCCGAGAATTCTGCAACACTTTCTCCATCATTTTTCATAATTAAATTCTCTAAAACTTTCAAATGGAATTGGATAAAAATTTGTATGTTTATCTTTTACGCATATATTGAGCATAGAAAACTTCATGAAAATCCACGGTAGGTGGGTGTAACCAGGCCCGTTCCTGGGTATGAAGGCACCTCCGTGCCAATAAATTACGGCGCCCCTTACACCTCACCCCCATTAATAATTAATTCTAAGTTAATTAATTTTTACTTTTAATTAATTTTTAATTAATTAACCACTTATTTTAAATTATTTGTTAATTTTAACTAATTAATAATTACTTTAAACAAATTTGATATTACTTAACTTAATGATACAGTAGAACTTTGATAAAGCGACTCCTTATGGTGCCAACAAAATGCGGACGTTTTAACGAATAAAATTAACAATATTGTAATAATAGGGTATAAAAGTAGTGTTTTAACTCATTTTGAGACCCTTTAGCTAACAACCGAAGAGAATTGCTCCTTATAAATTTGCAGAATTTTCAATGAAAAACAGTATAAAAATTGATGTCAAAATTTCGGGAGGGGTTTGAACCATGGCCACCTAAACTAATAAGGCCATAGAAGCTTGAAATCTGAGTGATGTCATGCCTTCTTTTTCGCGTCATCGACGCGTTTAAGACAACAGCGCAACTCCAGTCTGGAATCTTGATCGCCCACCCTTTACAGCCTGATTGGTCTCCACAACTACGGTGAAAACGTCACTTGAATTAGCCACACCGACACACGTGCCGAATATTTCAGATGGGAGAAAGTTTGATCTGAATTAGGATTGATTTGACTTAGGATTGCTAAGAATTACTCTCCTAATGACAGAGGGGGTTAAAGAGCAGAATAATCCTGATCTGAAATTTGCACACAATCCTTGGATTGGACACCTAAGATTGGACCTAAAACCAGCAAAATCTTTCTGTTGATGATAACATAAAACTGATCGAAAAGAGGAGACATCAGTTAATATTTAATCCCCCCCCCCCTCCATTGTATTCGTAAATTTGAAGGCTTAAAATATGTCCGATCATGAGTTTTAAACCAGGCCCGATTTTTACAATTTTATTCAAAATTTAATCATTAAACCAGATTTTAGTAATCGCTGATCAAATATGATTAATAAAATTAGCTCTGCATAAAACCATTTTCAGGTCTTGAGGGAAACCTCTTTTTCGTTCTGCAAAACGAAACTACATAACATAAAATTGTTTATAATAGAGCACGGAATCAACTTGAGGTTCGCAATCTCTAATTCACTTTCTCACTTCTGAAATATTCGACACGTGTGTCGGTGTGGCTAATTCAAGTGACGTTTTCACCGTAGTTGTGGAGACCAATCAGGCTGTAAAGGGTGGGGCGATCAAGATTCCAGACTGGAGTTGCGCTGTTGTCTTAAACGCGTCGATGACGCGAAAGAGAAGGCATGACGTCACTCAGATTTCAAGCTTCTACGGCCTTATTAGTTTAGGTGGCCATGTTTGAACCCCCCCTTGGATACGGCCCTGGGCCATAAACTCAAAAATATTCACTTAGGATTACTCAATTTTCGCCTAGTTCTCGATAGAGGCTGTATGGTTTGGCTATTTATCTAACCAGTAACTGATGGTTACCAGTAATTGACACTTTAAGAACAATATAAAAATTAATTAGCTATATTGCTACTTAATAAAACTATCCTGAAAAAACTTTTTGTTTTGAAAAATTAAATGAAGTTTCAATATTTATCTAGAGAACAATTTGTTTGAAAAAGTAATTATTTTCTATTTTTAAAATATTTTTAAGTTGGCATGGTAGCAGCTCCAGGTGCACCTAATAAATTTACGTAAGAGATATCCATTCGTTTTTTTACAATAGTCTTCTTCAAAACATTTTTCACAAGTCAAGGGCCTATTATATAGAAATTTTTAAGGGACATCTATTAAAATATGATTTGAGGCAAACGCTTGATAGCTATTTAATAACTGGTGAATCAAATCTTCATCCAAGGAGGGCGCCTATTAATAGATTCATACAATTCGGTTTTTCTAAGACGCCTTACAGCTTTCAAGTCCGGAGTGTTTAAATTTTAACTCACTCAGAATGGGCGCACTGGGCGCCCTGAATAGATTCATTTGATGGGGGCCCATACAATATGGTATAGCTTTTAAAGTTGGGAATGTTAAAATTTTCACTCGCAGGTCTGGCGGTCTTTGATAAATCCATTTAATTAAGACAACTCATACAATTTGGTTTAGCTAAGTAAGACGCCTTACATATTTCAAAGTCTGTGTGTTCAATTTTTCTCTCAGGGTGGGCGCTTTGAATATATATTTATTTGATGGGGCGCCCCATACAATTTGAAAGCTAAAAGGAGTCTTCCTTATAGCTTTCAAAGTCGGGCATATTAAAATTTTTGTTAAGAGTTGGCACCCTTTAATAGATTCACTAGATGAGGGCGCCCCATACAAAAAGTTCAAAATGCACTTTTCTTAAAAGGCGCCTATATTAGTTCTCTTAAGGGGGACGGGTGTGTATAACCCAGTAAGGGCGCTCTTTACTCGTTTGTAGGCGCCTTTTGAAGCTTTTTTTGTAAAGGAAAGGAGATCTAGCTTACTGCTTAGGTTTGTTTCTTTTGAGTCAGGACGTAACGGAATATTTTTCCCTTAAAGTTAGGGTTCAAAAAAAATTTCTAAGGCGCCTCTTCATCGGTCGGCGCCTCCGTGCAGGCACGGCCAGCACGCCCGGCCGGAACGGCCCTGGGTGTAACACTTTGGAAGGGGATATTGGAATTTGTGGGTGTTAAATTTAGTTAATTTCTATGGCCAAAAAAAGAAAATATCAAGACTTTTGGGGGAGATATATACCCAAATCTTCCCATTTGGCTGCACCACTGGTCTTCGGACGGACATGATAAGTTCACATGCTTGGATTAAACATGTTGGAATGTAGTTTTTTTTCTTGTTTGATTTCTTCTATTCCAAAATTTTTTTTAGTTTTTTTTTGTGTGATTTTATCAAAATCAAACCTATCTATGTGATTGCATCAAAACTCAACATCTCCAAAATTATTTTCCTCCGAATTGGATCAGGTTTAATGATACAAAGTTTTGATTAAGAGTCAAAGCAAAGAGGAGGAGGAGGAACTTATTGATAGAGTTGGTTTGATTTTAGAAGCTAATGCGGTTCTGTATCACATTTTTTGGCTCTCCTGAAAAATTTCTGAAAGTGGAGATGTTAAATTTTGATAAACAAATCTTAAATTTATAACAAGTACACATCATAATTGCACATTGGTTGGTTGGTGGGGTTTTATGGCGCAAGGGCCCTATTCGGCCATACCGCGCCAGACACAAGCAATTGCACATTGGGATTTGATGAATAACAAGATTTCTACCTGAATTTCAGTGCTGCAACCTTACCAGTGACATTTCGATGCCTAGAAGAAAATAACGGCGTGGATAAAAGAGTGACCCGCTTTGTGCTTCCAGTAGGCGCAACTGTTAACATGGACGGAACTGCCCTTTATGAAGCTGTCGCAGCCATTTTTATAGCCCAAATGAATGGAATAGATTTATCTGCTGGTCAAGTAATTTCTGTGAGGTAAGAGACAATAAGCAGCCTTTTCTTCTTTCAAGTTCAAACGAAGATCGATCCATAGAAGCCTAAGCGAAAACTCCCATTAAGGAGCTAATGATTGAAATAAATTTAATAGATTCAAATTCATTGCATAGACATAAATAAGTATTTAGTATTAGAAAATGCATTTCTTTTTAAAATTCTAATCCATATTCAAATAAGAGAGAATTTGGAATCTTTAAAAGGAACATGGGATTTGAATTTAAAAAAAGAATGTTAATATTAGCTTTCCCTAACACCTTCTAGAACCAAACTTTTTTTATCCGTACCACCATAAATTTTCATTATAATTTGCTTATCGTATTTTAGTAAGTATGGTGCGATTTTCATAGAATTGAATAACTGGAAATAAAATTTAAACCACATAATATTTAGTAAAGCTATTAAACATATGGGAAAATGTTTGCCACTCTTGTGGTTTTGTATTCACTTAACTATTATTTGGTCACCTAAATGGACCAAGAGGTCCCAGACGACTATGGCTGTAACCACACCGAACGCCCAGTGGCAGGAGCAATAAAAAAAAGCCTAAAGATGGTTATCTAATAGAAGTGAGATACCTATCTTTATAGCTTTTTTTATTGCTCCTGCCACTGGGTGTTCCGAGTGGCTACAGCATATGTGTATTGTTCTTATGTTATTTTTTATTCTCAAATAAATGAATAAATAAAAAAATTATAAAATCAAGTTTTATACATGCACTTAAACTTAGTTTGAAATAATTATATTAATTCAACAACCTTTTATAAAAATTGACGCTAAAAATTAATTTTTTGGGGCCAGGGTGGCCTAGTTGGATTACATGTAGCCAACTACGCTGGCAGCCTGCGCACTGTATATCATATTTGTATCATGGTTCAAGCCTGGGAGAAATCCTTTAGCTAAAAAGTTAAAACCAGAAAAAAAATTAATAGAAACTACACGAAGAACAAACTTAATGCTAAATATTTCTTTAAAATCAATTTTGCATTATATTTGAACATCATTTATAACGTTCAGATTTATTAACTTGCATTTTCCTAAATTATTTTTGCACTTAGAGGGGATCTTTTGCATTTTGCAAAAAAGCCACCCTGCCATTAGAAATTCTTTTGTTTTCAGCAAAAAAAACATGACTAACTATTTCTAAGCTAAGGTAGGTGGAGGTCCTTCCCCATAAAATTTTTAAGTTTTAGCATGTTAAAAAGTGGATTTTAAACTACTTTTCCAGGTTTGAATGCTTCTTACCTGTAAAAATAACAACAGTCTACACCCCTCCTATTTTCTATCAATTTATCAACACCCCCTTAGAAAGCTACAAGGCCCCCTGGGAACGTTACCACCCACTTTGGGAACCACTGTTCTCTCTTTAGACTTTTCCCACCACATATTGACCGGTACTATCCTCACTTTTTAGTTTGACAGCTACTGCTGCCAGTATTGGAGCAGCCAGTGTGCCCAGTGCTGGATTAGTTACAATGATTCTTGTACTGACATCAGTAGGATTACCAACCGAGGACATATCGATGATAGTTGCAGTTGACTGGCTATTGTAAGTAATACATGAGTGATATCTTAACAATGTGATTATTTCAGAACAATGTATTTTGTTGTGAATTGGGATGCCTTGAGAGTGTGCTCCTGGTCCACACAAAAGAGCTAAATTGTATGGTGAACAACTTCACTGTAACTTGAGAATGGCAATAGCTTCTGCTTTAAATAGTCGTTGAGCCACCAAGATCACAAGGCTAATTCCTTGAAAAGTAACGAAAGGAGTTAACTAACATTGCAACCACTAGCATTTGGTAATCATTAAAGCATTGGTTTTTCCAACTTCATCATTCAGTTTTGTTCATTAAGGAAGTTGAGGGAGCTAGAAATTGTGGAGTCTAATAAATCAGGAGAATTTTCATGTATGTTTCTGGTAACATTTTCAATAATATTTTATAACAAGTTTACATGATGATTACCAATAGGGATTTGATATATTATAAGATTCCATCTGATTTATTATTCAACTATGACACAATTTAAAGGCAGTTGTTTATTAACTACTCAAATATTTTAGGAACATATAAATGTTTTAAGTGTTATTAAGAGTATTGTTACCCATCAATAGGTGAACTTTTAGTAATGCAGGACACATAAACCACAAAACACTAGTTTAACTACTATGCAGACATTTTAAAGAAGGAGCTATGCCATCTGAGTGACTTGCAATAACCTTTCATACCTGTGATATGGAATGGTTAAAATTACCAATGCAATGAATAATTAAAAAGAATATTCTACTTACATTGATTAATCAACTAAGACCTTAAAAATGTTTAAATATTGCATGAGATAGGAATAGGAAAGTATTTTTTTAATCTCACAGATTTTATGTAGTTTAAAAGGATTCTAAACTACTCTTAAAAGTATATTAATGCAACTTATTTTAGAGATCGAGTGCGAACCTCCATTAATGTGTTGGGAGATGCTTATGGAGCTGGAATTATTCACCACTTGTGTCGAGGAGAACTGGAGAACATTCCAACAGACTACTACCAGCGGACCCAGTACCATCACAAGAACAGTTCTGAAGATAACAGCGAGACACAAATTTGAAAGAAGTTGCATGAAAAATAACTGAAAAGAAGAAGTTTTAGTATCCTCTGAGCAAGAAGACATATGTACTGAATCTCTTTTGAAAACAAGCATTCAACGGCATAACCTAGGAATTGGATGTATCCAGTTCAAGATGTGTTCTCAGTTTGTAATTATAAACTTTTTAATTATGAAAGACTGTATTTCTTTTAGAATTTGATTAAAAAAGGAGGAAGAATTTTAGTTAATAGTTTTTCAAACAATTTGCAATATATATGTTATGGGCTAAGTGATAAACCAGGTATTAATATACCTGGAGTGAGGCTTATTTATCACTTCCCTGAAATACAGGAGCATTAGAATAATGCTCAGATTTATCATATCGCCCGTAACACACACACATTCATAGAAAATTAATATTGTTTTCACTACCCATGTAAGCATTTGAACGTACCATGTCTAAAAATTTTTATAGTTTTACTTTCTTTTTATCAAATACATGCTTTGATAGGCAAAATATATTCATCATTTCCTTTTACAAGACGTTTACTGACCAGCATTATTTAGAAGTTGAAGGAAATATTTGGGAAACTAGGTTCAGCATACAAGGTCTTGCAATAAAGGAAACTAATTGGATTATGTTAACCTTTGAAGATTCTTTTTGTTTATTTATGAAAGAAACTTTTCACAAACATTCTATTCTTTAGCATGCAACAAGAATTGGAACATAATAAATTATTTCATCACAATAAATCTTTAGTTTTAAAACCAAAGCACATAGATTTCATACAAAAGCATTAAAAGTATTTTAACTTAAAATGTTTTAATGAGAAAGTATAATAATGATTCATTACTTAGAAAACTTGTAGTGGAATTTTCCTGAAAATTAATATTAAATTTATACTGATAAACAATAAATTAAAACACAATGTAAAAATGAAACCTAAACATGGGTGTTTTATATAAATTAAAGCTCTAATTATTAGAAGGAATATAACACAAACTATAGAGCATACAAGTATTAATTATACTTAATCTTAAAAAATCTTCAATTCAAAACACTGTATATCAAAATCACAGTTCTTACATTGTTTATTCCATAAAATAAACATACAAAAGAATTTATGCAGTTTTTGCTCGAATTGCAGCACGTTTTCCTGTAACTGCTTGAAATCCAGATTTAATACTAGCAACAGAGCAACGAGAACCACAAGTTTCACATTGAAGGAAGAAAAGACGAGTATCTTTTTGTAAAATAGTATCTGGAGATCTACACGTATGACAAGTAACATATTCCTCTGAAAAAAAGTTTTAACTTTTAAACAATAATAAATGCATCCAGAACTGAAAAATTATTTTATAACATGGACTGCTTATTTATTTCGGATAAAAAAAATTTGCAGTAAAGGAAAATATTAAAATTTACAGAAAAGAAAAACAAGTAGGAAACATTTTAACAAATAATCCACATTAATTACTCAACTTTGAATACTAGGCAAATTAAAACTAAATAATTACTAGCATTTGTTAATTTTTACTCTTTAATCTTATATAAAAAGTACTAATAGGGACCATAATGAAGTTACATATCCAGACTGAAGTATCAAAACATTTGCTGGAGAAATTATTCTTGTTTGAAATTATACTTGTCATTTATGAAAACAGAAAAGAATTGAATAGAAATAAGTCTCGATAGTAATTTGTATTTGAGAATTTTTAAAAATTATTTTTTTACGGCTAAGGAAATAAAATAAAAGCCAGAGTAAAAACTTTTCTAGGTAATTTTTGCATTTGATTACATTTAACTGAAAACATAGGATGTTTATCATTGATGAAGAAATTATAAGGTGGTGTAAGATATTATCTTTCAGAAGTATTTATCTTTTGTTAATTGGTGATTGTTCAACATTTAAGTGAGTGAGGGCATTTTTGCATTTGACTCCATAGGTAGCCTCGAGTGTCTGACCTGTGAGAGACACTAGAAATGCTACTAGCAGTGAACATGAATTGATGTGCCACTCTGTGGGTGAGGATTTCACTGCAGATACAAAATAGGAAATGATAGGGCTTTCTGTTTGTTATTATTTTACAAATCCATAACATTTTGCTGATACATGTGCTGTTATATTACAGTTATTGATGAAAATATTAATTTTGATCAGATTAGATATTATTGATTAGGTAAAATTAAAGGTATATACTACAACACATAAGACACTGAGATACAAAAGAGGCATAATAGCTACTTAATATGAATATTAAAAGAAATACTTACTTATATACCTCCTTAGAACATTCTCGATTTGTTTTTGTTGAAATCTACCTTTGATAATTAATTGGTTATTGGCATCCACAGACCCACTGCAAATACACTCAACTTAGAAACTGACATAACCATAAATTTCAATTTTTAAGATATAATATTACTGGTTTACTTTAGAACATAAGTAATCCAGACATTAAGTAATAGCTAAATTACTTGCCTTGTTCCTAATTCAGCTAAGAGAAATGCTTGTAAATGCTTAGGTTGTCTGTGAACCCTAAAATGAATGATTTGGGGTATTAATTGATACAGAATTTTATATTGGTTAACATTAATTTGCAAATTGTTTTAAGTATCAATTAAACAATACATATACAAGAGCTTACATTTTACAAATTTCTATAAAGTTTGCGAATGAAGTCTTTTTTGTTCCAACACGTAACACTTGAGGGGGTCTCATAATAAATCGTCTTTTTTCACCAGCGACCATATCAGGATTCTTTTCTCTCATGATATTAAACACCCTCAAAAGAAGCTAAAATATCCAAAGCATTAGTATTTATGACAATCCTTGCACAATAAAGTATCATTACTTAAGGAAACATTTTATTTGACTTTTAGGTCGTTTTAATTAAAATGTTGTTAATTCATATGAAGCACATATGCAGTCATTTACATAGATATCACAAAGTCATACACACATCTCATTAAGATTAATTGAATCATCAGTTAGAAGAAGGGAATAAGTTCAAAAACAAAGTTTTGAAAAAATCAAACTGTAAAAGTAAGGGAATTTTTATCCTATAGCCACCAAATATTTACAGGAAATTCACGACACTGTTAAGAATACAGAACAATCATCGAAAAAATTATAAGTATATTTAAAAATGTTTTACAGTTAAAAAAAGAGGATGGACTTATTCCCTTCTTCAACCTAATGAAATTTCAGCTGAACAAAAATCTTAAAAACTACTTAAATTGACAATTAAATTATATTTCTGCTTAGTCCACAGTACAAAAGTGAAAGATAGAAAAACTAAGACGAATAAAATTAAAAATGATTATGAAACTGCATCATTAAGGCTTTATCAATGGAGTCAAACATTCATTGGTTAAAAGAAGAAAAAACGCTTTTAAAATTAAATCAAATTTTATTTTGGATAAGTTTACAGGCCAAAGAATAAGAAGAGAAAGACGAATTAAGTTAAATTTGAAATTTAATAAAAAAATATAATGAATAGATATCGATTTTGCAAATTCAAGGGGCTATATCTGCCGATAGGGATAGTTATTTATTCTTCTTTACACTTATGTGTAGAACGAAACTTGGAGATTTTTTTGCGCACAAAAAGTCAATTTGCTATTTTTTGGACTTATTCCCTTCTTCTAACTGACAATTCAATTTACATATTGTAAAATGCTTTGAATAGGTATTCCTATAATAGTGTTTTAAAACTAAAAGTAAACACTGATGTGGTTAGAGGGGCACCTAGACAAACATATTTTGAATAGGAATGGGGGCAAAGATGCACTGTTACACCTGTACTGACCATCACAAGTAAGTTCGAAGCTAACTCGAAGGTAGGAAAACTGGAGAGTAAAGAAGACTGGCGTATTAAATGTCAAGCTTATGGACCAACGTCGATTTAGCTTACTCTCAAGTTATTTTACTGGAGGATATCAAGCTTTCATATTTAAGATCTTCACTCAACCTAGTTTCAAAACATTAGTAAAGAGAATTAATATAATTCACTTCCCAATATTCACTCTAACTACAATCTAATAAATTTCATATAAACTGGTGATCAAAAACTCACTTCATCATATGTATAATCCCTATCAGTTCCTATCCATGAACTAGAAGTCATAGAAGCTGTGACTTTGGGTTCAGAATCATCTTCTGTAAAAAGAGAAAAAATATGCAAATACATAATAAATACTGTTAACTACAGAGTATCAATGAAGCAGCATATAACCGGCTAGGAATTGTTTTTTAGAGAAACAAAAAAAATCTCTTCAGATTATCATGGTGAAAGTATTCTGCTGATTATCAGAGATAATTCCTTAAAAAATCCTTTCAGTCTTTTTACAGAAGAAGCAATGAGGTCAACACAGTACTGCGGTTGGAAATTGTCATAGCTCCCAAACTAGCTAGTCACTGGATTAATTTGCTCAGTTTGATTCTCCATGGCATAACAATCGTATGAGGTCAACTTGCAGCAGGGGCATAAAATCATTGAATAAGTTTTTAGCTGAGTTTGTCTAATTTGTCCAGGGTCTAATTTGGTAAAGTCAGTCGAATTGGCTTTAATCCAACTCAGTTAACAGGTAAATGGATTAGAACACTGGTTTTGATTCAAGGTTTATGATAGATTAACAAGTAGTAATGGCAAAGTTAACACAGTTTGACAAGTTCAAGAAAGTTTTTAGACATGCTAAAGAATAAATACTAGGGATGTGAGTTATGTGAGTCTATTTTTTGATTAATAAATGTAAAAATGTTAGATAATATAAATTGGTCATGTAGTATTAGTGTTGGAAACTTGAAAACAATAAAAAAATTCAATGAAATTTACCATTTATAAGACCCTACAGTTCAGAGAATATTCTCTGAACTGTAATTTCATATTTTTGCAAGTTTTTTTTAAATAAGTAAATTTTATTTAATACAAAATAAAATATTTTTTAAAATATTCGAAGCAAGTTTTACTGGGAGAAAATACTTACTCATACAATTAAAAGAGGAGTCTAAATTATTTTTATATAGTTGTTAAAAGCAAAGGTAATACCAATAGTTGACAAACTGAAGGACCTTTAAAACCTGACATTTAGCTAAAATTTTGATAAAACTTTGTAAAATTAGGAGAATATTCTTAAAAGAAGGGGATATTACATTATAATTATCCCTTGAGAAAAATATTTGAAATAATTTTATAATATTTATTTTACATTTACAGAGAATAATTTATCGTGAGTATTATCAGAAACGGTTTAATTTACTTTCTACTTAAAAATATTTATGAATGAATAGTTTGTCTAAACTTTTTGTTTGCATAATAGGGTATTTGCATAAGTGAGGGATTTGCTTAATTTTACACTTTTTTGAAATGGGATTTGACGTCACAGCGCAATCTTGTGTTCCTGAAATAATTAAATCTTTCAATCAAATTTTCATTCACTAGATGCAAATTTTAAGTGCATCTCATCATTTTTTCTTCAAGAGAATATTCTCATTAAGATTTCACAAAATAAATTCTAGAAAAGCATTTCTTATATACATAATTTATTTCAAAAACGCTATTTAACAGTTGGAAGATCTTAAGTTAATAGAATGTAATGTAACTCTGGCTTACTCTGCCTTACCTATTAAACATGTCGTCTTATCAATGAAGTAGTGATTTAAAAATATTTTTAAATTTAATTTGGCTTCTTTTATTTATGGTGACTTCTCATTGTAAAACCTTTAATATCCTTCAAATTTGAAGTTAATATATACCTTTTAATTTTTTTTTCAAAAACAATTATTTTAGTAGCTTCTAGGAGAATATTCTCGAAAATTCTCTTCTTGGAGAATATTCACCAAAAGATTATTACCGAGAATTTTACATCTCTAATAAATACTAAGGCAGAACCTCTTGTATAAAATTATAAAAATAAGTAAAGCAATCTCTACTATATAATAATGTGTAGGATATTTTTGTATTAAAATTGTTGTGGGAAAAAATTGCTAAAATCCAACAAAATAAACAAAGAAATACTTACCAAATTTTGTGGTGTCATCATCTTCATCCTCGTCTTTTTGATCTGCAAACTCAGACTCCAGCTCATCAATATTAATTTTCTTCTTCTTTTTCTTTTTTTTCGGCAGGCTAAAATCTAGATCATCATCTAAGCCATTATCATCCATGTCCTTTTCATCCATAATTACAAGGGACACTTCTTTTGAATCTGATTCCTTCAAAGGGAAATTGACAAAATAAATATGATTGGCTTAATAGGATTCATTTCACACAGGTAGCGGAATATAGGTGATTATCATGACCATACTACATAAAATGACGATTCGAGATTAAGGAATTGACAGGTTTATTTAGCATCTATTGGTCAAATATTGAGTAACAAATTTCAAGAGTTCAGATTAGTTATAAAGTACATATAGTCGAAGTCAGTTTCAAAATGTAACGATGCATATATTTTTTATAAAGGAAGAAAATTAAATTTGTTTTTAGCTATGATATTAATGTGTTTTTAAACAAGAGGGCAAATAATAGCAATGCACTTAAATTATGTGTAGTAAATGCAAACCTTTTTTAATAAGCAAGTCCAGGAATATGAATTTGAAAAAACTTTTTGAACTAGAAAGTAAAGTCTATACTTAACTAGCAAAATTTTGACAATTAAGAATCTATTTTATAAGACACCCAAACCAAGTGTTATATATATTGCAATTGCAAACCAGGGTTGGCACGGTTTAAACCAAATGTTTTTTTTTCATAAAAAAAACAAATGTTTTTTTTGGTTTTTTTCCAAAAAAATTTTAGCTAAACTTTTGGGTTTAAAGTCATTTATTGATTCAAATATTGTCTTTTGAACAAAATATGTTGAATGCTTCTGACATTAATGCTGTAAAGCTATGCAATTTTTTGAAAACAGTTAGCCAATTGAAATTTTCTTAGAAAGACTCCTGGTTTTTTTTATAAAAAACCTGGAGTGGTTTGGTTTTGAAACTTGTTTCTTTTAATTCATTAAGAACTAGATATTTGAATGCATAATAAAAATCAATTGGTTTTTTTAATCAACTAATCACCGGATTTTTAAATTTGCATTATAAAGAACCACTTGGTTTTTTAATGCTCTAAAGACTCCCTTAGTTTTTTTTTTATAAAAAACCAATTTGTTTTTTTTTAATTCATTTAGAACTAGACTAGATATTTGAATGTATCATAAAAACCGATTGTTTTTTTTTAATCCATTGGATTTTTAAATGTGCATTATAAAAACCAGTTGGTTTTAAATGCTCTAAAAAGAATCCTTGGCCTTGGGTTTTATGAATAATACCTTGGTTTTATTTATAAAAAACAACTATTTGTTTTTTTAATTCATTAAGGAACTGGATATTTGAATGCATAATAAAAACCAATTGGTTTTTTTAATCAAATAAGCACTGGATTTTTAAATATAATATGCATTATAAAAACCAGATGGTTTTTTAATGCTCTAAACAGACTCCCTTGGTTTTTTATGGTTATGTATAATTTTAACTTTTTTTTAATTAAATAAAATTAATTTTAATTAATTAATTAAGTCACTTAGTTAATAGCTGAATTGATGAACTATTTATTCAATGTATTCATAAATGAAAACAATCAGAAATATTTGTATTTATGTGTTAGGGAAGAATTTCAGTAAAAAAAACCCGGTTTAAAAAAAAAAAAACGGGTTTTTTTACATTTATACTCACAGGTACAGTAGAATCCAGCTCTCCTTCTAAATTGAAAGGCTTTTTCTTTTTTTTCTTCTTTTTTAAACCAGAAAAGTCATCAAGGTCAAGAACCGAGTCTAAAAAAAGTTTTAAACATTCAGGAGACATTTAATCAACCAATGAGCTTCAAATCAAAGATGTTCACTACTAAATTCCCTACCATCTTTATCATCTAATCCATCCAAGTCTTCTTTTGTATTTTCAGCACTTTCATCTGGCTGGAATTCTGTTCCATCATTAGATGCTGAATTGTCTTCTAATGTACTAGGATCAAACATCTTCTTTTTCTTCTTCTTTTTCTTTAAGATAGGATCAAATATCTAAAAAAAGAAACATTAAAAAAGAAGTCCAAATGATTGTCTATTTTACAGTATAGTATGCTTGCTGAGTTTTGGATTAATTCTCTGGGTAACAGTTAATTAAACAACCCTTTCCTATCCAGGAGGAAGCATAAATTTTTAGAGGTAGTATACGTTTTTTTTTTTAACAATGTGGTTAATGTTACAACAGTTGAAGCATGCACAGTAGTAGAAGTTTATTACGTGTTTAATAACATTAAAATAAAGTTATTGATCAATCCTGGCATCAGCACCGATAGCTCAGTGGTATAGAGTGCGGCTAGTAACCCAATGGTCCCTAGTTCAATTCTTGGCTGCTACTTTTGTTATTATGCTTTAATTTAACTTGTAATTTTTCAAAAAATAGCAAGATTAGAGTCCAGTTGAGTTGTAACTTTCGTAGCAATAACCAGTGCTTCTTTTAACCTGGATAGTTGGAATAAACTAGAAACACAATAGTTTCAATAGTCAATACGGTACTGGACCCTATAATAAGCAAGCTTGTTAGTGAAATAATATTTGCAGGGTTCATACTCTATCTAACAGAATAAAATTGAGGAGTTTTTCAGGAGTAGATTACAAAAAATAAGGAGGTAACGCGATTAATTATTAACCTTAGACTACTTTACATATTACAAGCAGAATGAGTTCCGAATCAAGTCTGGAACGAAGAATTGCATAAGAGATTAGAATTTCAAATTCCAATGGAATTTTATTGAATTAAAAAACAATTACTTCCACTAAATCAGTAATAAAACTTCCTTTTACTCTTGGATAGATGTTTTTCAGGAGTTAGGGGGAAAATTCAGGAGAAAAAACACAATTTTCAGGAGTTTTAAGGGTCCTTAGAAAATTAAAGCAAATTTTAGGAGTTTTTAAGGATTTTCAGGAGGCGTACAAACCCTGTATTTGGTTTCTAAAATATGCTGACCTTGACACAGTAGTAAAAATATACTTAAGGCCCTAGATCACATCGCATATCAAACAAGCAAATTACAATTTAAAGCAAAACTGGCTCATAATGAATGATATGGGATAATCACAGGTCCAATTTAGGTAAAGTTGTTTTTCTGCAATATGATCAGAAAAAAAATCAAGGGGGATATTTGAGGGAATACCTAGGTCGTTGGACCTTCAAACTCTAGTATAACTAGCCCCACTGGGTGAGGCTTGAGCTGAACTGTTACAGAACATGTGACTGAAAGTCACGGTCAGCTGAGGAATGGCTAGCTTGATGCTAACCCCCTCTTGATTTCCCCAAGTAACCTTGGTACTCATTTTATCGACCCCGGAGGGATGAAGGGCTGAGTCTGCCTTGCCCGTGGACCGGGATTTGAACCTCGGGCCTGTGGTGTGGGAGCGCAAAGCGCTTCCTCTACGCCACCGGGCTACAATATGATTAGAACAAAAGAGAAACAGGGGTGAACACACTCCAAGAGACTCGCAGACTAATCAGGGAAAACTTTACAAAAACGTCTAATTCACTATTAGGACCATATTAGGAATTTCTGTTCACTGTTTTTTCAAATAAAATTTCTCTCATGTGAGCAGATCTTTCTCAACATGGTTTTGATAAAATGAATCAGTTCAGGACAAAATCTAGTTGTTTTGTTCATAATTTACAAAAGAATTTCAAGAAAAAATAAAAACATCAATGACCAGCGTAGTATTGATAATAAATTTTGTTTTGAAGTAAAACTTTTGGTCTCTGCATACCCCTAACCAACCCACTGCATACATTTTGTTATAAAGGTTTAACAAAAATATATTCCTATTCCTTATATAGTAGTAATAAACCTAACCTTTTATCCAGAAACCCAAATAAAAAAAATAGTCTTTATCTGAAGTTGACCTATAATCTGGAAAGATTTCTGTCTTGGGAATTATGGAATAGCAATCTTTTACTGTACCAGATAAAGTTAAAATATGAAGCTTGAGAACATTTAGACTTGGTATCTGCTGATAATGTGAATGAAAACATAACATATGTCTGTTAGGTACCCAACTACACCCAAAAGTTACTGCAGCCCATGGATTTACTATGCACTATCCTCCTCAGGCTTATTTGATCATTACTTGGTAGCAAAGGTTAAACAAAAATATATTCCTATTCCTTATACAGTAATAAACCAAACCTTTTATCCAGAAACCCAAATAAAAAAAAAATAGTCCTTATAAGAAGTTGACCTACAGGAAAGATTTTTGTCTTGGGCATTATGGATTAGCAATCTTTTACTGTATCAAATAAAGTTAAAATATGAAGCTTATGTGAGAACATTTAGACTTGGTATCTACTGACAATGTGAATGAAAACATAACATATGTGTCTGTTAGGTAGATTGAGTACAGCAGATACAACTAGTACTGAGGCCTAGTTGTTGGCTTCCCGGCCTATGCCAGTAATACGATGCAATGGGTTTATCGTTGCGTCATAATTTTATTAGGATCTCATACATGTTAAGTAACTTTTTTTAATCTCTTCTAATAATAATCTAAGTTTGTTTATTCTAGCTGTTAATGCTTGTAAATTTAAATGAATGTCATAACTCTGTTCCAAACATCATGATTTCATTGGTTAACCATGTAAATTGATGTTTATTCAAGTTATAGGTTCAAGGCATATCTCAAATATATTCATGTTATTGATTTTTGATTTAAGCAACTTTTAAAAGATTAGCCATAAGATACTACAGTATCATGAAAGAAGTGTTTATTTATTTTTGTGCATTGCATATATACTGTTTGTTTATACCCCACAACTAGGATCTTATTAAGTTATACAGGGGTCTTGTATGGAATACAAGAAACTATTAAAATTAAAAAGCATTTATTTTGCTTGCACTGATATTTTGGGGATGCATAGATCATGGGTTAATTGTTGTATTCCTGAACATTGGTAAGGGTGATGGCTTTAAAATTACCTCTTTTGCAATCATTTTTTATTTAGTACATCTGAGTTTGAAAATACTATTAGACATGCTTTCTAGCTTATAATCCGCACCATTGGTACTTTGGATAGCACCAAAGTATCAGAGTAAAGTTGGCAATACAAAATATTGCCCAGTGGCACCAACCCAAACACACTTCTGGGATTTTACCAATCTTCAAATCTTACCCTAGCTCTTTCTACTTTGTATTTAATTGATTCTACATCAATAATAGTAAAGACAACTTTTAGAGAGCCGTTTTTAAAATTTAAGATGTCCTAATAATTTGGATTGCCTTTTGTGGATGTATTGTGGATTAGCCTTTCCACAAGTTTTAAGTCGGTACATGAGGGTATGTTAGTTATGTAGGTAGAGTATGTAAGTAAATATATAGGTATCCTACACGCCACATGAATAGAAATATTTTTAAGATCCTATGAAAAACATTTTAACCAATTTATAAGCACTTTATACTAAAGGGCGAAAAGTTAAAGCAAAATTTAAAAATACTTACAGATTCGTCTTCCGTCATTTTTATTGTAGATCACAACAAAACAAGGGTAAAAGTTCAATTTCAACTCCCCTGTCTTGAAATTCAAGGCATCAACAGATTTATACCGTAGACGTTTGGTAATTGATCAATCGAAGAGTATCTCAAGACGAATAAATACAAAATTATTCAAAATACTGCCACATAATTATGAAATTTAAGGATCACTACTGCTACTTCAGTGCTGTTGTGCAGTTAAAAGAACAGTTAAAATACTACGTCCCAAAAATGGCCGCTCTTTTCAACACACATTGCTTAGTTGGTTGCAAGTTGGTTGGTGGTTTTTTGTATTTTCTTTTTTTATAAAACTATATTTTATAGTGAAATCTCTTTTTTAGGATGCAAATCATTCCAAAATTTTAGAAAAACAATCCTTTTTTCTAAAATAAAGCATTTTAAAATGTGCAATAAAATTGTCATCTTTTGTGCACTGAGTTTATTAATTCCGAATGGCAACAAAACACTTTGTTTACACATAGAATATAGACCATTGCGCAACCTTTGGATTTTGAATCTTCGAATGTGGTACCGACGGAAAAAGTGTTAGAATTAGATTGCTTACAGATAATGCTTTCGTTTTGAATTAGAGTGATACATTTGAAATGTATAAGCTATTGTGCCAATTTCATCTGAAAGGAGATGCAAAACGAGTGATACCTCGGTATTTCCTCAGACAATCTTCAAGTACATGTTTTAAACCGTATTACGAAAATTTTTTCAAATACTCAGAAAATCTTGCTGTGGTAGACAATCGTGGGTGTTTCAAATATAAAGACATTATTCAATCTAGCTACTTAGTTGCCAAGAGAATCAAAACTCTTTTTCCGAATTCAAAAGAAAAAAGCGAGAGAATTTCTTTTTTATGTTCTAGCGATGCTACTTATGTATCGGTTTTATTGGCTTGTTGGATAACTGGAAATATCGCAGTACCTTTATGCAGTAGCCATCCTGAGTCATTGTTGAGTTACTATATTGAAGATTCTCAAAGTAAACTTGTGATTTCAAATGCCAAATATCAAAGCACCATTCAAAATATAATATCGAAATCTAACACTTCCTTTTTCACTGTGGACCATGATATATTTTCAACTTCATCATCCCCAAAACTTGAAAGCTCAGAATTTTTTTCCTGGGACAATAGTTATAAAGACAGAGATGCTTTGATCATTTACACCAGTGGAACTACTGGCCGTCCAAAAGGTGTTGTCTTGAAACATGGAACACTTCACTCTCAAGTGAGTTTTATTGTTTACATTTACAGAGTTTTTCCAGCTTAGATGGTACAAACTTTGAAAGAGGTTGAATATGCCTAGAAAACTTGGAATTGCATAAGAAGGGGGAGGGGCAAAATTCACTCCTGAGTAGGCTTACCTAATGCCCGGGGTTACCCCGAACAGTCAGGGGTTTTTAGAGCTGTCCAGGGAAATGTCCTGGGTTGTAAGAATGTACGGGGTTTCAAACATTTAAGATTTGCGAGACATTTCTTATTTTAACAAATTCTTACCAAGAAGTTTGAAATTGCATTGTTTTACTTTATGACTTAATTTCATCATAAAATTCAAATAAAAGTAAGTAAAACAAACAATTTTGTAATAAAGTTATGTCAAATAAAAAGTACAAATAAAAAATAAATTTTAATATTTCTGTTCAATGTTTTTAGTTTGAATGCTTTTTACTTAGTTTTTAATCTTTGATGAATCAATATCGTATTTATTAAGCAATTTCAAAAAATATGTTCTGGGTTGGACCCGAGAAAATATGGCAAGCCTACTCCTGAGAGGCCGTTTTCAAAATGTGACTGAATAAAGTTATTATAACTAGATTTAGATTTCTGGAATATGAATAAACTCTTTCTTATTCAATATATCTTATAGTACCATTGTTTCTAAACATTGTTTGACTTTATTTTTCAGACCTATGCTGTAATAAAGATGTGGGATATTTCTGATCAAGATTCTATTTTACATTCTTTGCCTCTCCATCATATTCATGGCATAATGAATGCTTTACTTTGTCCTCTAAAGTGTGGTGGAACTGTAGTTATGCAACAAAAGTTTAATACTATTGAGGTATGGTATATTTTTAAATTAAATGATGTTTTGTGATTATATCTTATGTACAAGGAGTCCATAATTAAATGACCCAATTATTAAATTTGCTAATAGCAAAATCATTGATTTAGAAATATGAAATGTTATTGAGGACATTGTGATGATAAGAATTTGTTTGCCTCAGAAAGAAAATAAACTTGTTTTATTTTCTCAGATGGTGCTTTACAATAAATTTCTCCTGATTTTTGGTTTGTCGCTAATAGCTCGTAAGGGAGATGTTTTCTGTATGGCAAATAGGTTTAGGCAACTGTTGGTCAAAAAGTAGATAACTACTAACTAGTTGTAAATAATCTAGTTTCTCTCTGTCTCTCTTGTAATTAACTTCTTTTTCCTAGGACTAGTTGCAACCTTTAGTTAACTATTCTTCAAAAGTAGTTAATTTGTCAACTAGTCTATTTTATTATATAAACTATTTTTGTGGCTTAATTTTTAATATTCATTTGAAAAATTTAACCTAACATTATGACATACTATATCAACCATAAAAGAGTCTGAGTAAGGCATTAAAAGAATAATACATTTTCAAACACACACAATTGCTGAACATTTAATTTAAGAATAGTTTATGGCACCATATCTATGTTGCCGTGTTTTTTTTTTGTATTTTCGTTTAATCCTGTCGACCTCGTTGCTGAAAACAAAAATGCATAGCCACAGCCCATTAACTGTGTCATTAAAACTGATGGTCAATGAGATAGTATTTAAGAACAGTTTTTTTATCAATATACAGTAGAACTCCAATTATCCAAATCAATTGGGACCGGACCCCATTCGGATAATTGGATTTTTTTTCGAAAAAAGGGTCTATTTTACTTAATTACTGTACGTATATTGAAAATGGGAGAAAAACTATATTTCTAAGATATTTTTTTTCACTTTAGGGATTAAATTTTCGTAGTGCAACTCCGTAAACAATGCTATAGTCCTCCAACCTTAGGTTGGTTTTTATAATAGAGGGGAAGCTTTTCCACATTTTTAAATGCTCTTATGACTTTTTTGACTTCTCATCGCAGTACGTTTCAGCCTTATTTTTTTAAGTTCTAAAAGCAATTCGGATAATCAGCGATTTGGATAGTCGAAGTTCGGATAATTGGAGTTCTACTGTACCAGATTGATTTCATATATTGTAGCCATATTGATTCTTATCAATATATTTTAAAACCATTTTAACTAGTACACAGTTTAAAAAAGTATTAGTTTAATTAATAACATCAACATAAATTAAAAGTACCTAGACTACTAGTTGATTGCTAGTTAAATACTTGTTGCAGCTGCATATTTCTGGTTAATCAATGTTGAACACTAATAATACCTAATGCTACATTAATGCTTTTGTTTCCATTCTAAATTAATATACATCATTGTCTTTATATTTATTTTATAGAAAATATTTGCTCTTTTTAGGCTTGGAAACATTTTATGGCTTTAGATGGAAAGCCAAAAGTCAATATTTATTTTGCAGTCCCAACTATGTATGCAAAATTAGTTCAAGAGTTTGAAAAACTTGGAGAAAGTGTAAGCAGTGCAAGAAAAAGATGCCAGCAGAATATGAGGTTAGAGTGACTTTTATGTTTAGATGTTTTTTGGGGAAAAAAAAAGATACCTATTGTTTGAGACAGAAATAGTCTGGCTTCATATTTCCAGTTTTTGATTAACATCTAACGCCTAAAGAAGAAAAATTTCTGAAAGCAGTTTTTCTACTAAATACGTGCATGATGAGACAAATAAAAATATCTGAAAGTCATAAAGGTATTGCAGAAATACATCTATGTTTTACTTAAACCATGTGGTTTTTACTCTTCTGTAAATATCTTTGTAGAGTATACTTTTTAAAACCTAATTTTAAAGAAAAAGTCTAGCGATTTTAAAATTTTAGAAGTGTTTTTAAATCATTCAATGTAAAACCTACTGCTAAATTGTAAAAACTTTGATTGTTGGTGTTCTAAGAAATGTATATAGATTTAACAGAACTTTTCTAAAATTTATTCAAAAGAATAGATTATTCATTACCTTTTCAATATTGACTGACTAATTTTCTTTTATATACAAATATTTAAATTTTAATTCAGCCTTTCTTTTTAGGGTATTTTGTTCTGGTTCTGCATCGTTACCAATTCCTGTATATGAAGGAATTGAAGACATTACAGGCCATCGCATAGTAGAACGGTTTGGCATGTCTGAAGTAGGAATGGCTTTATCAAATACTTTAACTGGACCTCGAACTCCTGGTATTATGCTTTGAATACATATTATGCATCAAAATGTTTTATATTTGTTAAGTATTGCGTTTTATTATATAATTTCTGACCATTATCAGTAAATATATGTTAAAATGTATTTATATATAATCACTTGTATACATATGATTCCTCCGCCAATTCGCTTGAAAAACTAAAATTCCACTTTAAAATTCCGGTACTTTCGTATTAGCCCGTCCATCGTTTTTGCCAACTTCGCCAAAACGCGCCAAAGTACGGGATTTCATCAGAATCACCAAAAAAACACATTTTTTAACATAGGAAACATCATAAAATAAAAATAAAAGTTTAATGTGGTTGGGGGGCTGCCCTCCATTACGCAAAATTGGAAAATTTGCCAAAACGTGCAAAAACACAAAATATTTTAAAGTTTATTAAACTTTAAAATATTTTGTTAATACTTTATATATTATTTATATTATATATTATATATTATATATTATATATTATTATTTTTTTATATACTTTAATATATTTGATTAAATTAATCATCAGAATCGCAAAAAAAACGTTTTTAAGTAGATAATAGGATTAAATTTGATGGGACAGTGGGGGGAGACCCCCCCCCTAACTATTTTTAACACCCATCGATTTGTGTTCAACCGCCCCCGTATGGTATGTCGCAATCACGAAACTCGCAGGCAAGCATCCGCCGATCGAGACAATTTTAAATAAGATAGATCAAGATTGACAGATTCAAGAGTAGACAGAGAAGGAAAGATCAAGTAATAAAATATATTTACAAGCAAGACCCCTAAAAAACTAACATAAAGACCACCTACCTCAAAAGATGAAGACCGGCAACAAAGATAGGTGAAATGATCGCGGGGCAAACACAAGATTGTCGCTATTGAGTCATCATTGCACTTATCGCGAGGATGGCGATTTTCACCACGCTTAACAGCCCCAAAAACAGTCTCACTTACTTCTTACTTGTTTCAGATGCAGTCTTTGCTCTTAACTTGTAAACACTGATGAATTTACGTTCCAAACAACCTGCGCAGTGCGCACACCACACATTATTTCTCCCATGGGCTTACCGATTCAAATTGCGCGCGCTTGCGCCGGCGATCGGAACTAGCGCGCTACGTTTTCCAGGGTTACCAGAAGCAACGGTAGTGTTGCGTGGTTTACCAGACTTGGCGACTTATCGCCCCTGTTGGCGAATGGACGGTTTAATACGAATGTACCAAAATTCCTTTCCGATATCCACTCGTTATTCAGTAAAACCTCTGGCAGTGAATTTTAATATTAGCATTGCTATGTTATGAATTTAAGTCAAATCGACAACAAAAGAAAAAATTGCGAAGTAATTATGTGAAAAGCAGTTAATATTTTAGCTTAACAAATCGGACTCTTAACTTTTTTATGATTGGATCTCGGGAAGTAGAAGCCGATGGACCTCCTCTACTTGATATAAAGGAAAATTGAGATGAAAATATTTTTAGCCAATTTATTGTTAATGTAATCACATGTATGCACTTGTTATCCTTTTTTATATCTGACCTACTAAATATTCTGGGGTTAAATATTGCAGGTATTAAAAGTTTTCATTTTGAAATAAAAATGTAGAGATGGTTTTTGCATTTTGCAACAGGACAGTATTTAAAAAATATTTTACTAACTTACACTAGTGAAATACCTGAAGAAAAAAGCAGTGGTAAATTAACATAAAAATATTCAATTGGTTTCATTAATTTAATTTTTTAAATGGTTGATTTCTAAAACTTTTCAAAATCAGCATCGACAGATTTAATTTTTTATTAGCAATAAATATAGTTTTTAAATTAAAACTGTAACTGTAGTGATCCTTATGATTTGTGTTTAGGGACAGTTGGTGTTCCTTTACCTGAAGTGGAGGTGATGTTGAGAAAACAAGATGAGACATCTCAAGGATATACAGATGTAGTCATTGGAAATGAAAATTCTGTTACAACATTGACAGGAAAAGATGGTGAATCTGGAGAACTATTGGTTCGAGGTCCTGCTGTGTTCAAAGAGTACTGGAATAAAGAAAAAGCTACAGTTGAAGCCTTTACTGAGGATGGATGGTTTCTAACCGGTAATTCATTGTTTTATACTTCAATACTCTTTTAATTGTTAAGGCCACAAAACAGGAACAGTATGCAAACAAATCAAAAAATTTTCTGACTGATTTATTTAATAGTAAACTAAATGTTTAAAATAAGCTGGGTCCAGATAAAAAGTACCTTTTACAGTTTGCTGTTACATGGGCAAAAATCACATATTTAAGTGTCTGAAATACTTATGTACAAAATAATTCATTTTAACTTGTATCTGTACTTCATTTCTTCATTTAGGAATCAACAACCAACATCTAATATTTGAAACAGATATCTGTCTTTGGTGCTTATCATTAGAATTTTTTTACCCAAAATAGTGGATGTGTAAAGTAAAGAGACATTATTTAATCCCTTTTTTATTAAATCAAAATTGTTCCCTTGTCAGAGTTTGATTTCAAAGATTGAATATAGCTCTTGCACAATTATCATGACGAGCTTTTTTGAGAAACATAGATTTATTTGTTTGTGCAGGATCTATGATTTATCTTTGAAATCAAACTGACGATAAGAGAACAATTTTGATAATAAAAGTAAGTAAATTATGTTTATTTTACTTTAAGCATCCATTATTTTAGACAAAATAATTCTGATGTTATTCTCATCTTCTGAAAAGTAGGCAAATTTTAGTGGTGAAAAGGGGATCAAAGGATGCACTGATTCTGGTGGTCACTCTTCCAAGTTCTGACCATACATGAAAGTGCTTAACTTTGGTGATGATGTAATGTAGATGTGTAATGCTAACCAGCATTACACATCTATATATAACCATGATTTAAGTGTTAAAGCCGTTTCTAGTGATTTATTTTGACAACAATTGAAATATAATACCAAAACTATACTGTATTATTACTGATTATATTGAGATATATACTGTATCTGTCTCAAATGTTGTGCGTTGTTGCTTCTTACACAATGGTTTTATAGAACAGTTTCTAATTGTGTGGATTGTTTCATTTTAAGGTGATTCAGTATCCTATAAAGAGGGAGCATTTAGGATACTTGGTCGAACTTCAGTTGATATCATAAAGAGTGGCGGATTTAAGATAAGTGCTTTGGAAGTTGAATCTTGTTTACTTGCTCACCCAAACATTTCTGAATGTACAGTGTTTGGCTTACCAGATGATGTTTGGGGAGAAAGAGTTACTGCTGTTATTATGCTCAAGAAAGGAAAAACTCTGGAAGATGTTGAAATAAAGGAATGGTGTAAAAAATTTATACCTCCTTATGCAGCACCAACTGTTATTAAACGTGTTGATAGCATCCCAAGAAATGTCATAGGTAAAGTAAATAAGAAAGAATTAAGAACACAGTTTACAGCTTAATTCATTGTTTTCTTATGATTGCTCAATTCGAAAATAGAAGAGGCTATAAATTTTGACTAGTTTGAATGGGATTTGGGTTGTAGGGGTAGTTTTTATTTTATGACACTTAAGTCATCTCAACAGTAAGTCATCTTAAGATATTATACTTCTTTGAAAGAAATATAATTAAATAATCATTATTTCTTTTTAAACCTTCAAATTAACTGAACCCAAATTTAAGAATTGTCTGTAAATGTTTCTCCATTATCAATTTGCAAACAGTCTCAAAAAATAGTGAAAAACTATTCCTGTCTGTTAAATAGTACATTAAAGCAGAATAATATGCAAAATTCTTTACTACCAGTTAATTATTCAAATAGCTTGATAATATTTTTAAAAGAAGGAAAGAAATTACCCCAGTATAAATATCCTTAAAGTTGAGAAAAATTTCCTATATTTATGTTTTTTTCTGATTTTGTGGGATAATCAGTTTGTTGGATATTCTTGGATACAGTTGTCTTCCATAAACAAGCATTTTACAAGTTTTGTTTTCTATTTTTTTTAGAGATTTATGATTTATTAGTTATGTTTCATGTTTATTTTTAAACTTTTTTTTAAAAAAGTACTTGAGTGTAGAGTTGTGATTTGTGTAAAAAGGTACTTTAGCTATATAAAAAACATATTTTTTTAATATTGTTTTGCCAAATACTTTGTGATTGTAACTTAGTTAAATTTTCCTATATATGCAATATTTTTTTTAGAAAACTATATTTTTTATGCAGATATGTTTGTATGAAAATAAAACAACTATGGAATATTTTTTCATGTATTTTTTCTACAAATAAACTTCATCAAGAAACATCTATTTAATGTTTATTATTTGGGATAGACCCTTCAGACTATATAGGATACATCAAGTACAAATAACACAAATATAAACATATTAGAAAAAACCCCATCTTAAGCAAACTACAGACACTGATAGGAAACAATATTTTTGTTTTAGTTTGAAGAATAGTGTGTTATGAGTTTTTATGTGGTAGGTTTTAATGGATGTTACAAAATGAAGTAAGTTTTAAAAATAACAAGCATAAAAATGAACATACGTACATTTAAGTGAGATTATTTATAGATTTTTTAAAGTTTGCCATAATATACTTTACTTAGTAATTAAGTAATATTCTGTTAAAAGGTTGTCAGGAATTTTGGGAAATTTAGCTGGTTATATTTTCATTGGGGCCTGAGAGGATAAATATTCTTTTTGCATTTTTCAATAGTTAAAATTTAATTTATGAAGTTTCTTCATTGATATATTTTCTTTCCTCTGCAGTGTTTTGAAACCTTTAAAAAAATAATGATACAACTTAAAAATGAAAGGAATGCACACAACAAAAAGAATAGTTTAATCAGAATGAAAGTGTTGAAGTATAACACTTAAAACTATGAAAGATGGTATAGCAAATTTAGAAATCCCCTTGCAATTTTCTGCACTACATATCCACATATTTGATTTTTTGCATGTTGGTCCTTATTTTTGAAAATAACTTAGTTTTAAGATTATTAGTTTTACTCCCTAGGGTTGGGAAGGTAAAGAGAGAGATGGAGAGCCCAGCTGGTTACTTTTCGCCAATAACTGCCCCACCTCCCTTACCTTTTCTTTGAAGAAGATTATTTCTTTCCCAACTGCCTAGCAAAGGAAGAGACCATTTTCTATAGTTAAATTTTGCTGCTTGGAGATAAGTAAAAAATATGTATTGTTAAGTTACAACAAAGAATCCATGTATCTTCACAGTGAAAGGAATGGAGAATTGCAGCATCTCTTAAAATTCAAAGTTTTCAATTTTAACTTATTGAAAATTCTCTCCTGAATCCGAAAATACGCTTGTCTTTTACGAGAAAAATTTTGTAAGTTAATTATAAGATATTTCATTACAGAAAAGCTGACGTTAAAAGTGCCTCTCGGAAATGAGGGAAACACAGTTTCCATGGAAACACGAGGTTGTCAAAACAAAACAAAAACTAGAGCTCAATGTATTTCAAAGCGGAATGATTGTAAACAAGGCACGCATGACGTCACAAGCTGTTTCAGCTCAGACCGAAACGAAACTCTTTTTAATTAAAAATAACTTAAAAATTAGCGCTTTGAAAGGTATATTAATGGTTTTGTGGAGGTTTTAAGCGATTCTGAATACATTAAGATTTTCAAAAAAATTGACTGCAATTGTCCATTCTGATTAAAATGAATTAGTTTTAACATTTACTCATTCTTTGTTATTAAAGCTACACTATAAAATATAAATTGCATTTTAAAACTTATGTTACGAATGTCTTGTCCCCCTAATATGGTTTTCACTCTCTTTCAGACAGATAAAAAATGTATGGACCATTGCATACCTTTAGGTAGTAACTTTAAAGCAAGATATATGATACATAAATTGTGCATGAACTGAACACCAGGCCATAAAGCATATTTAAACTATAGAGTTTTATGCTCTTTATTTTTAAAGCATCTATTTCTTCAGACCACGACTTTCCAAGCAATATGTCTTTCCACATAAATGAAAGATGGGAAAATCAAGTAAGCCTTTTTGTTTTAAGTAGAGAAAAATATATTTTAAGACGTAAGGTAAAGTGAAGTCGGACAAAACAGGGTTCCGAAAACGCTTTTTTTTCTCCTCTATCATGTATGTATGTCAGCTAATTTATTAATTTTATTTAGTAAAGACCGTGTCTTTTTGAAAGTCATAAAAACCACCTATCGGAAATATTTAGCTGCCGAAAAACGGGATTGCGAGGGAAAGGAAGTTCTAGTTTTAATCGGCGCCTATAGATGGCAGTGAAAATTCCTTGTCTCTTTAAAATAGTGAAATTCCATGAATTTTATAATTTCGGTTAGAAAACAAATGCTCAACCGGATACGAGTTTCCAGTCACTTCAATTTTCGATGTTGTACTATTAAGGTGACCAGAAGTCCCTCTTTTTGTCCCGAATATCTCGCCTAAATATCCCTCTTTTCCACTGAAAGTCCCGCTTTTTTCTGATTTTGTGCGCAAAAATTCTCCAAGCATCGCTCTATACACTAGTGTAATAAAGGAAAAAAACCTAACCCGTATCCGCAGATATAACCCCTTGAATTTGACGAAACAATGTCCATTCATTGCATTTTTTGATTAAATTTGAAATTTAAGTTAATTTGTCTCTTTCTTTTCTTTTTGTACTCTAAACTTAGCCAAAATAAATTTGGTTTTATCGTGAAAACCACTTAAATTGATAATTAAATTAAATATCTGCTTAGTTCACAGCACAAAAGTGTAAAATAGAAAGACTAAGACAAAAAAAAATTCAGATAAAAGTATTTTGAAACTGAGTCATTTAAGGCAGTTTAATGAGTATTAATGGAAGTGTAACATTCACTAAATAAAAAAAGTAAAAACACCTTTAAATTTTGAAAAATGTTTTTGCTTTGTTTAAAGTACAAAGAATAAGAAAAAAAAGAAAGAAAAATAGTAAATTAAATTTCAAATTAAATAAAAAATACAATAAATGGACATTGATTTCGCCAAATTCAAGGGGCTATATCCGCCTGTAGGGGGTAGTTATTTTTTCCCCTGCTCCCACTTATGTGTAGAACAAAGCTTGTTTTTTTAGCACAAAAAGTCAATTTGCTATTTTTTGTACCTTTTTTTTAAACTGGCGATTTAATTGTTCTGCAAACTTCAATATACAGGGTAGGCAAAAAGTCAGTACACTTTTGAAAATTCCATCAAAACTGGAAAAAAAATCATCGGAATAAAAAATGGTCTTCACTCTAAGCATTCTGAGGTCATGGGGATTTTTTTGAGGCAATAAAAAAAATTACTTCAAAATTTTGTTAGTAGATGGAGCCAACATAACTCATGAGGTTCCATATTCAATATCAAAAATAACCCGTCATGATGTCCGGCAGATTGTCACAAATTGCATTGAAAAGAAAGATTGATGAACTGATTACATTGAAAACATCCTTTACTTTAAAGTACGGTTTTAGTGAATATTTAAGAATTTTATGAAGAATTCTCAAATAGACAAATTTTAAACTGCTATTATTTGATAACAAATGGAAATAAGAATAAGTAAAGATTAAGATGGAACTTAAAAATAAAACTATTACAAAAATATTTAATGGTCGAAAATAGAGAAATATCCTTGAAATTATAGTGCACGCACTTTCAGTATGTTTGAGGAAACATAATGTGGGACCATGCTCCTTAATTATTAAGTTATTTTTTATTTTTCTCAGTGTCAGGAGAAAAAACAGAAAATTTAAATTTATCTTTTGGCCCGTGAGATCGGTTTACAGAAAATGTCTGGCCCGTGGCAAGTTATAATAATATATTTTGGCCCGCATCCCCATTAAAGTTGTACAGGCCTGGGTTATAGTATACATGCAAAGAGAAAGAGTTATTTCTACACATACTACTCTAAATTAAGTTGCGGATTTATCTAAAACTCCTGGGTCCGTGGTTTTACCTGTTAACCCGGATGCGTTGATTTCCTCCACTTCTTATAACTGAAAGATATATAAAAAATACGCAGTAGAATTATTGAGTTTTTAAAACTAAAATTGAAATGAAATTAATGTGGAATAATTCCACATTAAATTCCTGAATATTTTTTCAGGAATCGATGCTTTTCCTTACAATTTAAACTCAGTCAGCGAGTTTTCTGTCAGTTCTTTGTATAATCACCTTTTTGGTAAAAGGGAAAACTATAGCATATGAAAAAGTTACACCGACAAATGTTTTCCTTTATTTCAAGGTCGTTGAAGCTGCATTAACTGAATGGAGCAAACTTTTTGGTTACTAAAACGAGACTCGTGGAGTTCTTGAAACCATATAAAGGAGCGAGTATAAACCACTTTATGTGTATCACCTGAACGTTAAATTTCTCCAACCAATAGAATTTTTATCAGAATTATTTTCATTGCCAAAATAAGTATTTATTTTTGAGCTGAACTTATTGAGGTGACTTGCTGTCTGTTATTTTTATGTGGCGGTTTAGTCTTTCGCTCAATATTTTTATTAAAAATATAATTCAAACAAGAATTGTTTATTTCTTAGTTAAAAACTAAGTTTAAGTAGTAGAAAGGTTTCTATAAGTAAGATTTCATTGTTATATTTGAATGCATCTCGAGCTATTGCAACGTCTAAGTAAAGATTTGGAACTTCGAGCTTTAAAAGGTCCTATATTTATTACTAAATATAAGGATATCCAATTTTTAAACAAAGATGCTTCAAAAGTAAGTGTTTTTAATATTTTTGATTAGCTAAGGGTCAAATATTTCCTTAAATTGTATCTTATAACTTCACCACTATTCCCTATTTAATTTAAAAAGTACAGCTTAGTAATAAATATATAATCTTGGTATGATTGAAACTGAGGACAGTGAAAAAAAGGCAGGGAAAAAAGACAGGGAAAATGCCAAGTACTGCATATGGGTTACAGGAATAGTGAAGCTGAGTACTGTCTACAAGGAGTAAAGGTAAAGAAGGGAGAATCAGTCAAGGATCTAGGGGTATTAATACATAGGGACTTTAAAATGGGTCATCAATGTACAGCTGCGGGTAAAAAGGCAAATAGGTTATTGGGGTATATAAAAAGGACTGTAACTTCAAGGGATAAGAATATAATATTGCCTTTATACAAGGGATTAGTAAGACCTCATCTTGAATATGCAGTACAATTCTGGGCTCCATACATGAGGAAGGATATAGAGGTAATTGAAAAGGTACAGCACAGAGCTACAAAAATAATTAAGGGGATAACACACCTGGATTATAATGAACGTTTGAGCAGGCTCAATATGTATTCACTGGAAAAAAGAAGAGAGAGGGGGGATTTGATTCAGCTATTCAAGTTGGTAAAGCAAGGGGATACGGAGGGCTTAAGTTTCAGCAAGGATAACAGAACAAGGGGCCATGGGTATAAACTAAATAAGACACAGGTCAATCGGGATTTAAGGAAGTACTACTACTTCAATAGGGTAATTGACATATGGAACGCGTTGCCAGAAAATATAGTATATTCAAAGGGAGTGTTTGAGTTTAAGAGGCAATTGGATAGGCTGTGGGAATTGGGGAATTCATAATCTTAGGACCAGCCTTGTTGGGCTTTGAGCCTGTAGCTGGTCGTCAGTCTTTGTATTTGTATTTGTATTTGTAAAAAGCACCATCCTAAAATCTAACCAAGTTTGAAAATTAAAATGTCTGTTTCGAAATTTTAAAACAAAACAAATTATCAGAGAAATGGTGCAGAAAAAACACCCTGTAGTGTTACTTTTGAGCTATTTGTGAATGTTTTTCAAAAATAGAAATAATATTTTAGAGCAAATATTTTAAAATTACTAATATTTTTTTTTAATTAATACTTTTGAAGCAAATTCTTAAATATTAAAAAGCGAAAAATTTTACAATTAAAAATATAAGATCAAGCATTAAAGAATCCTAAACTTCAACTAAATCATTTGTAAAATGTTGGATTAAATATTAGATTTATGTATTATTTACGCTTTCATCTCTAAAATGATTGTAGTCACACGATAACCATAATTTCGTAATAATGACTGCAATGTAATTTTTGTCTGTGCCCTTGGTTTATGATTTATGAAGAATCTAATGAAGCAGAAAGTATGTAGAGTGGGTTAAGTAAGAACTGGAATAAAGCTCTTTATAATTTAAAGGGCACATGGTGTAAACTGTGATAATTAGAATGAAACAAATTGATTACCATTAGTTAATTAGTCAGAAAAACAGATTAACTTTGGATTTAATATCAGTTTTATTATGTATTATATTCAATTGCATATTTTATTTCATCAAGCATAATTCCTGGACAGAACATATTAATTCAGGCATCGTTGAACTGCGGAAAATAATCAGGGCGGATGATCCTTATGTATGACACTAGCTGTTACGACCCGGCAAAGCCGGGTCTTACAGCTAGGCTAGCCTTTTATGCGAGCTTCGCTCGTTACTACTTCAAGTTCCTATTAATTATACATTAAATAAGAAGTTTAACTTTAATAATTTATTATTGTTGAATTAGAAACCAACTTCCCTAAAAGTAACTTTTTAACCTTTATTAAGTAAACCAACTTTCTTGAAAGATATTTATTTAAAAGCTATTATATTATTTTAAAATTTTAATTACTTTTATTTATTTATTTTTCTGATTATTGCGAGATGGCATCGAGTCAGTGAGTGACGTGGGCTTTTATATTTTTCTGATGATTATGATTATTATTGCGAGATGGCATCATAGTGTGCGAGCGTTCCAGAATCAGTCAGTGAGTCAGTGAGTGACGTGGGCTTTTATATGAGAGATGTCACCTTAGGTATTCCATTATAAATTTTGTGAAGAACAGTAAAACATGATAAAATACACAGGGGAACAATTTTTAACATAATTTCTGTTGAGTTCGATTTTTTTGCTGTTTAGAGTTTAATGGGCACACTGTGATTACAAAACTGTTGTTAGTTTTCTTCTACCACGTCAACTTTTTAAGATACAGGGTAACCCCAAAATGTGCATAAAAAGCAAAATAAATGACTTTGAATTCAATTTTTAGGGTCAAAAAGCATTACTTTAGTCTTTAAACTACACCCGAGGGGACAAGAAAGGTTAGACTTTTTAAAGAATGAAAATTTGGGGTGAATGGGTAGGTTTAAGGGGTTATTACCCCCTAAAAACGCAAAAAAAAAACCGTTAAAAATGATAGAGGTTATTTTACGTTACTTTTACACTTATTTTTTACGCAATTCCTCTTTAAAAGGTCTTAACCCTTCCTCAAGGACCCAAATTTAATGAAAATAGGCAGCAATAATTTTTACTAAAAGCGGTTGAGGTGTTAGCGTTCCCGAAGCACTCGCAGAAGGGTTCAGAAGACTCTGGCGCACGCGCGCTCATGAAATTATTTTCATGCTTTGAACCGGTTTTATATGGGTATTCGAAGTTTTAAACAGTTCGCTCTTGTGGATAGCTATCCACCCTTGAAACATCAAATACCCCCATAAAACATGCTAGTTACTAACGAATCGAAGAATTTCCACATAGGAAAGACTTATAATGTAAGAAAAATGTAATTTTTAAACTTTTCAAAGCATGAAAATAATTTCTTTCGCGCGCTTTCGCCAGAGAGTGTTCCGAACCCTTCCGCGGGTGCTTCGGGGACCCTAACACCTCAACCGCTTTTAATAAAAATCATTGCTGCATACTGTCATCAAATTTGGGTCCTTGGGGAAGGGTGAAGACCTTTTAAAGAGGAATTTCGTAAAAAATAAGTGTAAAAAATAGCGTAAAATAACATCTATCATTTTTAACTTTTTTTTGCGTTTTTAGGGAGGTAATAACCCCTTAAACCTACCCATTCACCCCAAACTTTAATTTTTTAGAAAGTCTAACTTTTCTTGTCCCCTCGGGTGCAGTTTAAAGACTAAAGTAATGCTTTTTGACCCTGAAAATCGAATTCAAAGTCATTTATTTTGCTTTTTATGCACATTTTGGGGGTACCCTGTATCTTAAAAAGTTGACGTGATAGACAAAAACTAATTTTACTTTTGGATTCAGGGGCGAAAAGTGATTCAAAAACAAGTCACAGTTCTAAGTCAACGAAAATGCTGTTCCACAGTGATATCGATCCTCACGGGTCTAAAATAGGGTGTAAATTTCATGTGTAGAGCAACCACGAAACAATTGACACTAGTACACTTTTTTTTATAAACGAATATAGTATAATTTTTAAAGTAATATTTCAACTATTCGTATACAAAGAGTTGGATTCGATACATTTCTTGCTTTCTGCTTACTCAAGTTTTTACTCCTTTGTAACACTCATAATTTGAAATCCAATCAATTTATCAATATTATTATATTCAGAATAAGGACTAAAATGTTTTTGAGAGATTAATGATCTTTTTTTTGATTAATCATCTGTATTTTTAGTCTTTATTTTTCCGGGTAAAATATTAAAACATTTTATTTTTTAAAATTATTCACAACTTTTGTTATGACATCATTATATATATTTGGAAATAGAATTGTCAGAGATTACTTAAAAAAATGAGGAATTTATAGACTTGAAGCTTTTTTATTCTTCACTTGTTTGCCTTTTTTAATTGAAAAGTAACTAATCAGGCTAAATCGACATAATCTCAACATCCCTTTTGATTGAATTCCGCGCCGCCTTGTTCTGGGGTGCTGTTTTCTGTAGAACTATTTTTCCTTTATGGTAAGTCCTATGCAGAAAAACCAACTTTGCTGTGCAAGATGGCTGTCTTGATAGGTTAGTTAATCATTGTGGTTCATTGCCCGATTTTATCAATATAGTAAATGAAATTAAAGCAAAACTGTTACGAATTTGATTCTAAAATAGTGTAATGGGAAGTATAATGGGTAGATGTAGCAATGTCATTGTAATAATGCAAGTTAAAGAAATATGTTATGTATTTTGTTCATGAAATTTTATTGAAACTAGACTTGTTTTAAAAATATAGCATTCATGATACATCTATTGATGCTATAAACCTATAAACTGTTTTCGTAAAGTTTGGAAAATTCAAAGGAAGATTCTTTATTAAATTAATACTACTATTTTAAATTAGTAATACTAAATTAATAAATAGGTATTCACCACTTTCAAAAGTGATTAGATTATAAATTTTTGAAATTAAAATTATTAATGATCCAATATAGCAAAACTTTCTTCAATGATTTTCTCTATTGTATTCGTTTATACTTTATACAATGGTTTGGACGCTATCTTTTACAAAACAGCAGAAATAAATGTTATCAAAAGAAATTACTAGTAAGTCTAATCAAAATTAAGAACATATTAAATTAATACTTAACTTTAATATTTTTGAAAAGACGTACAAATTTGTTAAATGAATTTTATCTACAATTACACAGAAATAAATACATGAAGTGTGTAAAACTAGAAAGTAAATTGTTAAAATTTTGTGATTGTATTCTGAAAATTGAATTTAATGTTTTAAGTTTACTACGTGGTTTTTCGGGGTAATAAGTATCAGGACGTTTACGTTTACTCAATTCGATTATGGAATTTAGTTAAGAGTTTATCATTAAAATTCAGCTTTATAAGCATTATTAGCTATTCTGGTTTAGCGTGGTTATTGTTTTCTTCTTTGCACGAGCTAGCTTTTTTTATCTGTCTTCTTCTATTCTTTTTATCTTTTGTATTCATGCAGGCTTCTTGTTTATTTAGGAGTTTTTGTTACAATTAAAATTGCTGGTAGATGGTTTCAGTTTAATTCGGCATCTAATTAAGGCCCTAAACTTAATTGCTATTTAGCTTTACTTTTTGAAATTATTTTTATATTTGTGACTACGCAATTTTCAAAAGTTGGAATGAGTTTTTGTAATTTTGAAATAAATGACTGGCAGACCGACTTATCTTTAAGAATAACTTAGCAAAATTATATTATACAGTAATTATATTATATTATATTACTTATATTACATATATTACTTATATTATATATATTACTTATATTATATATATTACTTATATTACAGTAATTATATTTTTTGTGAAGAATATTTTTAAGCTTTAAAAAAGCGTCACATCTCTTATCGTGGGCGATGTATTTATTTATAATTTTAGTTACATTTTAGTGAGATTTAGTGAACATCTCTGATAATGCCCAATTTTCATCATTCATACCTGTAATAAATCAGAAAGTATTCCCAAAAGTTTCACCTTTTCCTTAAAACGGTTGATAATGTAGATTTGAATTTATAAAAAATATTTAATATATGATATTCCTCATTCAAACTGATTCCTTTAATAAAATGATTGAGATTCCCATTAATAAACTAGAAGAAAAAGTGGAAAAGGAGAAATTAAGAGGATCTAATGTCGTTTAACTAATTATAAATTCTGTACTGTATTCTTTCACATTTCTCATTAAAAAAAAAATTAGGTGACATTATCATCAGTAAAAGATCTATAACAGACTGTATTGGAACCCATAAAGTTCAAATTGGATACTTTACAACTAGTAATTCACAGAACACCAAAAAAGTGGAAAAATAACAATAACCATTATTACCGTTTGAGTGTGATGTTTTTTCAAGAATGTGACCTCACACCTGAAATGATCAGTTGAGTAAACCTTGAGAAACGACCAAGGTCTTGTCAGTAGACTGCGTGGAAACACTTGACCGATAATTGTTTTGTCACATGGGAGAGGTTTTATTATATCGTGAAACTCCTATACTTTTTTGAAAGGAAAAGCAAACATCTTATAGTCGTATATCTTACTACAGACACGAGGCTAGTACTAAAAGTTGTGTAGCTTATTTTCGTTTAGTACAAGGCAAGATTCAGTATTTAAAATTAAAATCATATTTGTAAAACACTTAGTAAAATAGTTGGTATTTTTAGTTTTCATGGCTGAAATGGCTGTTATGGTAAAGTTAATTTAATCTCTTTTATCCCAAGACATCCTTATCGTCATAGGAGTTTATAAAGATACATAATTCTTATGGATTTTTTGAAGACTACTATTCTGTATTTTTACTAAAACTAACCGCCCGACGTGGTACATAAAAAAATATAACCATCATTGACCAAAATATTAATCCATCATAATCAAAAATGGTAATCTGGGTAGGTGTAGAAGGTAACTGATTTTCACTTCATTGTGTTATTGTTAATGAGAAGTAGTAATTGTTACCTACTTACTGTGTCAAACAGCCAAATAATACACTACTTACTCAAAAATAGATGAAAACTATGAATATGCATTGCTGTTCCTTGATGTCTTCCTAAATAGGCACTTCTTAGTTACTGATATAGTATTGATAAGCTCTTCTGATTGAACCGCCCGTAGAATTACGATCTCTTTAGATTCTTTCGCGACGTAGGATTAAAAAAAACCCCTTTATATCTTAGTTAAATTATTTCCGTTTTTCATTCATCGGGTTTGATTCTTGTTGCAAAAAGAGGGAAGGGGGAGAAATGTTACATTAGCGAAAATTTTGCTAACAATTCGCACGAGTTTAATGTGTGTGAATCGTGTTTTCCTAGTTAGTTTAACCTTGATTATCATAACAAACCTTTTAACTGCACCGTAATTGCTGTTGGGAAAACATCGGAGTAACGATGGAAACTATCTGCTTTATTTATTGATCATCGAAACAATAAGAATGAACCAAGCGTGTGATGATGTGAAAAACTGAAGATTTCTTATCAGAAATTCAAAAAAAAAATTAGAAAAAGTAGATGATTGAGATTAAAAGTGCTTTAATGAACTTAAACATATGGCTGGCTTTCAAATGTGTTAAATATATCGGGAAAACATCCTTTAAAAAATTCTGTACAATCTTTTGAAGGGATTAGATATTCAAACCACCTTTTTAAGATACTTTAAAAATTATTAGTTTAAATAATTTAATATTATTTTTTAACCCTTTTTTTAAATTTGAAGGAATGCTCAATTTGATAATAACTATGTTTGTGATGATGCTTCAAAGACATAAAAAGTTATAAAAATATGAGAAAGCAAGTTTTATTTCTTACTCATATAGTATGTTGTTTTGTTTTTTTTCATTACCTCTAATTTTTTCGTAAAACTTCAGAAAATGTTTTTTTTTTTTTTATAAAAATTTAATACTATGTTTTTTTGCTGTATTGGACTATTGTGCGTTTTTAAGTTTCTTCCAAAAATAAAATTCAAAGCTTTAATCTAGTTTTAGTTAGGTATATCACATAATATGATTGTTTAAAACTTTTGTTTGGGATATTCTTATAATTTTAATGTTTAGTTGGAGAACTTTAAGTATTAAGTAAAGATTGAAAAAAAATTTTGATACTCTGTGATTTCTTTGTAATCAGTTTGTAAAATAACCCAAACTACTAAGAAAAATGTTTAGGTAAAGCTCTTTAGAGTTTGAAATTATGCTCTTTTACAATGTTTACTATTAAAATTTTTCGATAGATAATTTGTTTACTCTTCTTCAATATAATGAAATAATTTTATCATTATTAAAAATTTAGAAGTTTTTGAGACCCCCCCACCAGTTTTTGGATAAGGGGCAGTCGTTCAACGTTTTACACTTGCTTTTTACTTTTGAAATAACATATAAGAATAAAACTCATTGTTTTACAAGATTTTTTTTTTTGAAATTGAAAAGAAAAATTAGCACAGTAGCTAGGCGTAAAAATTACTCTCTTTGCTTCTTTAATTTAAAAAAAAGAAAAAGTCATCTAAATCTTCAATTTCAAGAAGAAAATTAAATAATAAGTTCTTGAATTTTTGCTTAAGTGGAATGTTTTGTTAATCAAAAGGTAAGGAATTGAATAATTTAGGAGCTAGATAATAAAAATGTTTACGGAAAATTTCTTTTTAAAACGGGGGATTTGAAATATTTCGTTTGGTCTTCTATTAGAAATTTCTTTTTTTTTTGTACACAGATATTTTTATTATTGTATAAAAAGAGAATCATGCGAAAAAAAGCGTTATGCCGTAACGGTAGAAATTTTAAATCTTCGTAATTATAAGGGCGTTGAGATTTTAAATTTAGAATTTTTAAGCATTTGTTTTGAAGAGAAATTAATGGTTTTAAATTACTTTCGTATTCCCCACCCCAGATTATTACTCCGTAATTTAGCAAAGAATAAAATCAGGAATAATATAATGTTTTTAAAAATGAGCTATTTACCTTGTTCTTTAAAAAATAAAATCTAATTAAAATAAAACGAAGTTTTTTGCATAATTTATTGATATGACTTTTCCCATTTTAAATTGAAATCAATGCTAATCCCTAAATATTTAATGGTATTTTCCCGTTTTAACGCGTATCTTTTACAATTTTGAATATAGTTGCAGGTATTTGAGTGAAATTTTATATTTAAATCAATACAACTTTGTTGTAAATTGAAGAATAAATATTAAGTTTTATTTAAATTAAGAGTTAAGTCATTACATGAAAACCAGTTTCTTACTATAATAAGGTCTGATTCAATTTGTCTTTTCAATTCATTTAAATCATGACATATATTTCCTTAAAATTAAAAAAATTGTGTTTTAAAAAATTCAAGTGAATTTTCCAATGAAATTTTGAAGTTGAATATAACTATTGATTTATTACCTTACATAAATATTTTAAATGTTAAAACTCAGTGTTCGTACAAAAACTATTTCAAGAATGTAGAATTTTACATCTGTCAATAAAGAGTTCGTTAGAAATAAATCAGTTCAGACTTCCGCTAAATGTTGTAAACAATTGTAATATCATTCAAAGTAAAACATGGCATCTTTCATTCGACCCAACATTAAATAAGAGATCAGTCTCATGAGTGATAGTAGATATTGAATCTGGTTTCTTCCAGTTTACTTAACTTCAAAGTTATTGTGTTATGTGTAGAATACTTAGGTGACATGAATCTGATAAAGCATTACGAAACTGAAAAGGACACTGAAGATTATGGAGTATTTTACTTTTAAACTTTTTTTTTTTGTGAAAAATGCTGTTTTCTGACCATATTTCATTATTTTTAAACTCCAAATTTAGTGCTACATATTACATTATGGATTGGAATAAGTTTTAAAGAAGGTCATGTGGCTTTAAGTTGCACTCAATTGAGTAAAAGAAATTTTTTAGGTTATAAATCTTACGACAATTAATAAATGTTTTCCTGAACAATTTGCATAACCTTTATATAATTAATTCTTCTGTTTTTTTGCGGAAAATAATCTTAATATATCCTAAAACGTTATATCTTTTTTCGTTTGTTAAGCTTATGTTATTCTTTTATAAAATATAATGGTCATGTGGTATTTTATATCTAGACAAAAATTATATTTCGAAAACATAAAAGATAGTGCTCTCTTACAGACCTTAATCTTTGGGATAAGGATCGAAATCTTCGTCGGCTTTATTTTTTTAAGTTTTCTTTTTCAAGAATGCTATAGTATAAAATACGGATCATTGTTGTGTATAATGCTAGTTTTCTTGACCTTTCATTCTAGGGTGAGGGGGAAATTCAAGGTTCTAATGACTGTATCATGTGAAAGCTGATAATACAAATACTTTTGTGAAAATCATAGTAATAAAACTTCTAGATTTCTTGTTTCATGAGTTTTGAAAGAAGCCATTAACTGTGTTTGTTTTCAGGAATAGGATTCTTTCGCTGAAGTTTTTGAGTATAGGAGTTCACTAAAATAGGTGACGGTCTGTTGCATTGCGCGAACAAATTGTATTTTTCTCGTAATATTTTTAAAACTTCAGAAAAGAAAATGAGCCGAAATAATTAAAATTATGAATTTGAAAAAATAATTAATTATTTAAAATAACTAAGTTCTGCTTAATGAATTTTTTGTTATAAAGTTCATAAAATAGCTTATGAAAGGAAAATTTCTGTGAAAATTGCAAGAGTTAGACCTTTTCCCCCAAAATGAATTAAACAACATAGTATAACCGTACTTAAATGAGTAGGAAGCGATTTTTTATACTTAATTTTGAAAGCGATTTTTTTATAAGCGTTTATCAACCCTTTTTAGACGTTCTGTTTTAAAACTTCCTATTAAATTAATTTTATTTTTAAATCGATAGTTTTGAATTATTGGAATATTTTGGTGGTTCTTACAGATTTGAATTATCCGAATTACTTTGTACTTCATTAAAAATTTTTATAGTACTTATGTTTATTTTAAGTTTAAAATTGGTCGTAAGATTAAAGCACTGTAATTGACGTGTTCTTTATCGAAATTCCCACTTTCTTTATCATGCAGTTATCTAAAGCAACGTCAAAGTTAAAGGAGGTTCACACTAGTTCATCACAAATACGTCATTTCTATCTCGATTAATGTAACTGTTAACGTAGACGAATCTCCTATTCATAAGAGAAGGGTGGCTATCTCTGTAAAATGATTGTGCTTCAAAAATGTATGTTTCCATCTCCAGAAAAACAAAAGTTCCATTTAGTTAATGCATGAATAGTAAACAAAACTAATAAAAACTCTAAGAGGGTTTCAGCTGTCAGATCTATAAACTCCAAAAGACAAATGAATAGTGAACAATCTATTCATGTTTGCTGAAAATTTCTCTGGAATGCTATTGGATGATATTTATTAATTTCTCTATAAAGCTCCTTGCTTTATTGCAACTCTTTTAAACTCCAAGAAAACTTCATCAAATGAAAATGCAGTATATTACTTCAAAGAAAACATTAAAGGAAAGATTAATTGGGGATCTTAAAATAATTATCATGAATACTTCTTCAAAGTTAACATACACCCATTTAAAATCTTCTCATATAGTCACATACGAGTAAAGAATATTTTTATTTCAATATATTATGTAGAGTATTAACCTAAGCTACTTTATTTGAAATTTAATTTAGATGTGTGAACTGTGTTGTTAAAACTTTCGACCTTGCCCTATATTACTATAGTCTTTAAAATTTCTTATTTTGTCACTGTAGACGTTGTAAGCCATCTCAATGTATTTAGCTTTGTCACTTGACTTACGCAGGGGTACATGTTACTTCCATGCCCCTAAGACACGTTGGTTCCAAATAAAAGCCTTGAAAGGGACTTTCGAAGCACCCTATTTATATTTGAAGCATTTGTCTCGTTAAATTAGTTCCGACTTCTAAATATTATGGTTTATTGGAGCGACATGCAGTAAACGAGAATGATAGTAAACAAAGTGGTGCATGGAGGTTTCTAAACATTACAGAAGAATAAAGCTCATAAAGAAGAGTCACACCGGTAGGCTCATCAATCCAAGACGGTTATGGAGTGCCATAAAGATACGGGATTCTTTCGTTTTTGGCTGCATTGCGTTAGATAGCAGGCAGCACGAGGCGGCACGCCAGTATTACCTACAATGCCTGCAAAATCCTTGCCCTCAATAGGGCCGTGCCCCTTTTTTATGCACACATAAGAAAACATTGAAGATAAGATTCAGAAATAAGGAGACAACAAATGTGGAAATTGAGTAATTTTTGTTTTCAAAATAAACGATGTTGTGAATAAACCAAGGAATGAAAAGTAAGAGTAGCATACCTGTGTGATCAAAAATATTTGCGCTACTTATAAAACTGTTTAATAATGTGTAATGCATGTGTTGAAAAAAATCTAGATTTCTGCCCGAAGCATCTCCTACTATTATTCATTATTTTAACTAGAGACTTAGTACTTAGATAGACAAATTAAGAACTACCAAAGCAACAATTTTTTTTTGCAAAATAATATTTATTTTTTTGGAACAATTGTTAATTGTTAATAATTAATTGTTAGATTTTCTCATGTATCTAATCAATGGTCTATAAATATTTGAAAAATTTAATAATTTAATTTTAGCATAAGAAAATTACTGTAATATTTTTTTATTAAATAGAATAATCTTTATCCAGTGCTTAAGCAGCAAGGAAAATTAATACTCTAACTGTAATTCAAAATTAACAATACTCAAAATTTAAAACTAATGACAAAGAAATTATAATGGAAAGGTATAAAACATTGAATGCTTCGAACATCCCACACTGTCAACGGCCTTTCTGAAACTGTCGCATAAAACGACAGCTGAATCCCGAGGCCATCGAATAATAAAATAACAAACACAAAACTTAAACTAACATAATATATTTAATTTTGGTGTGTCATCTCATTTTATTTACTCTGGTTTCGTTTATTACAAGGGAGGTGCTTTAAAAAACTGTTTATCTTTTTTATGTTGTTATTTTCATATTTTTTTTCATATATTGTTGCCAATCTCACGTTAGTGAAATTAGTTTGATTCAATTTTCATCTTATTATTTTGATTTAAAGCTTGGATTTTTTGCTACTTTATTAAGTTTTTATTATATTGGAACGTTTACATTATTAATACTAGTTAACCATTTGGCATTCTCATGTATGATTAACCTTGAAAACAGATAAACACTTCATTAACTATAGAAATAAAACATGATTCTTGTTTTTCAAATTTCCATTTTGTTACATCAAAAGTACTTTATTCAATGTTTAGCAGTATACAGGGTGTAAAGGAAAGTCCCTTTACCCTGAAATAAATTGCTAACGGAGCAAGCTAAAGCTATGCAGTTATGGTAACGGTATAGTAAAGTGACTATGCGCAACCGAATGCGAGCAACCGCAGCCCCCTCAGTGGCGGACTTTGGAAGTTAGCCATTGCAAATCGAAAACTAAAAGAGATAGAGCAAAAATTTCAATTAAAAAAATTGTTGCGAATATAATAAAAAACACACTGAAAAAAAATTCATGAAAATATCTTAAATATTCGCGGAGATATAAGCGAGTGAAAATGGCACTTTTTCAGACCTCAAAAAAGAAAAAGTTCGAAAATGTACAAGTTTCTTTGATTTTTTTATTAACATTTGTCTTTATTTAGCTAAAAAAGGCAAAAACTACTTAATAACACTGAAAAACTTGTAAATTTTAAATCTTTTTATTTTTTGAGGCCTGAAAAAGTGCTATTTTCACTCACTAATATCTCCGCGAATATTTAAGATATTTTCATGAATTTTTTTTCAGTGTGTTTTTTATTATATTGGCAACAATTTTCTAATTTAAATTTTTGCTCTATCTCTTTTAGTTTTCGATTTGCAATGGCTAACTTCCAAAGTCCGCCACCGAGGGCGCTGCGGTCGCTCGCATTCGGTTGCACATAGTCACTTTACTATACCGTTACCTTAACTGCATAGCTTTAGCTTGCTTCTTTAGCAATTTATTTCAGGGTAAAGGGACTTTCCTTTACACCCTGTATATTGTAATAACCATCATCGAATTTTAATCAACATATCTCCGTTTCTATTTGACAATTAATTGAAAATAAAACGGAATAATGAAAATTGTATTCGCTTAAAAAGTTATATCCCTAGAAAAAAAATTATTATTGTTCCTCAAAAATATACTAACTGAAGAAAACATCTTTTACGGGGTAATCTTTAGAAATTATAGGAGAAAGTGAGGGCTAATGGGACAAATGGATTTTTTCCCCATTTTAGTATAAATATTTTAGTAAAGATTTATACATCACTGATTGGTAATAGGTCTAGATTTTTGCAGTAAAGATTATTGCAGATAGACATTTCTAGTATGGAATATCTGACATGACAGGTTTTTGCTACAAATACTGAAGAATAGGAAAATATTACTGAAAAAGTATTAAATTGTTTATTTAACTTTGCATACTTAATTAGGTTGAATGGAAACAAAATTAGGCAGCCATTAACAACGTGGAAAACTAAAAAGAACTCTATAGTTTTTTAAATTTGACAAATGTTCTTCAAAATTGTTTCCTATATATGTATGTAGTAGACTAATCTTATCTAGAATTATCCTATTAGGATGATTCCAATAAGGGAAGAAATAGTTAGGATTATAGTGAAACTAAAAACTGTAGAAGACATTGTGGAATTAAAATGTTCAATGCTGAAATTTCATCCACAACAATTTTTGCATTTTCAATCTAGTAGAATATGTTAATAAAAAGGCATTTACATATATATAATTCATAAATGGCTTTCTGAATTCTATGGCATATCAAATTAGCCCTGCACCGTGTCCCAATAGACCCCAAGTATGGGGCTAATGGGACAGTAAAATTAATTTACAATTGTTGACATAACACATAGATGAATGTTTAAAATGTTTTAAATTTATAAAAATTATAATAATAACTTCCTTTATGCTTTTATACCAGCATTTATTAAAAAATGCCCCCCCCCCCTACTTTCCCCTTTGTATTCCAAAAAGTTAGTGTAGAGCTATGACACAATTTTTAAAGATAAAACGAAACAAATACAGTTTATTGTATTCACCCATACTTTTAGTTTCTGAAAAATCAACCGCATTAGAGAAACCGTCTTATGTTTACAAATGTTTACGTCCAAATGTTTACGAAAGCAATCTGGCTCATGACTAAAACGCGTTTCCCTTTGCCCCCTGTCACTTATATTCATCTCAGTCAATTACAGAGCTTGACAAAGAGCCTTTCCCCCATTAAAATCAGCCCCTAATGGAGTTGAAACAGAAAGGCCGATTTATTGAAGACTGCCCCGCTGCTCCTATCATCTGACGAGTTGCGTTGTAATTCAGAAGCGCCATCAAAATGACAAGCGATTGAACATTCCCTCCACGTGAGAGAGGATCCTCAGCTCTCTTCTCTCTTTCCCACAAATCTCCTGAATAGTAGCTTATCTCTAGGCAAATGACAATCCCTTTGATATGAAACATTTTTATAGCTGATAAAAGTGCACCAGGAGATTTCTTTCTTTTATTAGAAGGGCCTTTGAAATCGTGCTTGGAATTTACTCTAAAACAGCCGGAATCAGTACTCAAATTGTATTGATCCAATGGTTTTTAAGTCTGAAATTCACGCTATCTAAAGCGCTTTTTGGTACGAAGATAACTCATACTGATTATGGTCTTAAAATAGCAACGGTATATCGTCAATGGGTATTATAATACAAAACAGTGTGTTTATTTATTTATACTACGTATCAATGAACTATATCAATGCCTTAACACTATGTCATGGCTTAACTCATTAAAATAATTAAGTCATGGCACTTAACCTTCAATAGTATTCTTTATTCTTCTGATATTGAGTTAGCAGCTTTCTGAATTATGTATCCTTTCATTTAATAACGAATTAAAATACTAAAACAGTAACTGACACCACTCTGAAGTACTCTGCTTATATTTTCATCATTTCCTATTACCTCCCCACTTAAGGAAACGCTGCTAAAATCTTTGCTTATATCTACATGTTTTCTGGATACAGTCAGTTTCAACTGAAAAACTTAAACTTTACAATTTGACTATTTAAAAACTAATGTTGAACCCTCTTGTGTCATTGTTTGCTTTTATATCATGAAAGGCAAATTTGTATTTCTATGAAGATGCTAAAAATATTCAATAAGATGTAATACCTAAAATACCTGCTTCAAAAAACTGTCAAAAAGAAAATTTAAATGTTTAAAAGAGCTAATATTATAAAAACATAATGATTTATTTCATTTAATAAATAATAATTCAATTCAAATTTAATGCCATTTGACTGAGAATAGTTAGTCTAAAATATGTCGAGAAGCTCAAAGTATATAAGATAAAGACACTTGTATGTGACTCGCTTCTTTAAGATTTGATTTTAGTAACTTTTATGCACATTGATTTTAAAGTTTTCTTCTAAGCGAAGATATATTATTTGCACTTTTTATGGGCAACGTAACAAAAGAGTATGAGGATGCTAAATTAATTTAAGACACATAACCAAACAATAACATCTTTTAAAAGTAAAAAAATTAGGAATAAAATAGAAAAAGTGTTAGAGAGAAAAGTTTGTATTAATATGTGTTTTTTAAGTTATTATGGGAGGCAATAAATATATAAATATGGCTTACATTTTGAGTTGAAACTAAAGTGGCTTTTAAATTCAAGCATTAGTTGTTGAAAAGTTTTAAACTAATTATGATGACTTTAAATTAATTATAAGAACAGTAACTAAGTTGTTAATTTTTCTGATTCTTGGAAAAATTTTGTATACTTGCATTTTTTATTTCGTCTTAATATTCAAAAGTAATTTATTTAATCTTTATCCCTTCTTCGTGAATTATTCCTAGAGATACAAGCTTGAATAATAACTTCATATGGTCATGTAATTATCATAAAAGGTATTTTAAACAATAAAAATCCTTTAAATAGTATGACCTACTTACTTTTAAAATAACTATGTTTTTATATCTAAATATAACTTTGAAACAGTGGCTTATAATATTTAATAGAAGCTTTAAGTAAGGTTTATCTTATTAGGTGCCTTTTTAGTGCTTTTCGAATCAAGAAAAGTTGTTAAGAAAACATTTCCAACAATTAAAATTATCAATTAATAAAATACATATTTTTTTATTGTAGCATTTTTGGTAATTTGTCGACTGTGGTATTGCCTACTACAATGTATTCTTCTGGTGGAATAGCTCACTTATCAGGTAAGAAAAGTTTTTAAATTTTAAGATTTGTTTAGTAAAAGTGATCAATTATGTAATTATTAACATTCGATTATTATTCGTTAAACTATTTAGTCATGAAAGATAAAATCCAGAAATAAAAACAAAATTGATTTTTTTGTATTGAAAAAAAGTAGCGATGCTTAATTAAGTACTTCTCTAAAATTAAAAAGATACGATCTCTTTTAAAAATATCCATTAAGTAAGAGTTGTAGGAATAAAAAGTACAATTGAAAAAAAAAATTATACACATATATGTGCATAAGGGGTATTTTACGTTTATAACCTTAACGAACGTAATTAACGTTTTAACAATGTTACTTGTTTTAAAGATATTGATGGAATTCCAACTAGTTATTAAGTTTATTTTTTAAGAAATTTTTTACTATATTCAGGTATTATAATCGGGATAATTTCATTTTCTTTTTTCAAAAAGTCGAGAGTCAAACTAGAGCTTAAAATTAAAACACTAAAAAGATTATTAAAACTGAAATGTTCTCTAAACATTATAAAGGTAGATCAATATCCCTTTGAAACATGTGATATTGATACTGTTAAAATAAAACAATAGAATTTCGTTTTTTTTTAAGTAGTAATGTGCCAACTACTAGTTTTGAGAAAACGAATTTTTAAGCTTTCTAATATTTTCGAGTAAAATCGTATAATACCGTATAATATTTTCTATAAATGTTTTAGTATCCCATAAACATAAAAACTAAAAATATCTGCCCATGAAATAGTTATATTTAGACTACACGTGAATCATATAATTTCCTAAATAGGTAGTTTGGTCTTAGGTTTAGAAACAAATAACTTACAAAAGGCTAATATGTTCAGTTCATTTTAAAGATAATTTTTTTTATATTTTTAATGAAAACTATTTCTTTAAATTTATTTAATGATGCAAAAATTTCTTATAAAGAAAAGAATTGCGCTTTAAACATAATTTAAATAATATTTTTTAGTGTTTAAAAGATGAAATTTGTTTTTTAACGTAATTAAAAAAACATATTTTCTGATATAAAGTAAATGTAGACAAAGAAAATGAAGACATGTATGTTTTTAAACACACGCTGCGAAAGTTAAAATTCTATTTATTCGTAAAACTGTTTTTCTTTTGGTTCAATAAAGTGTGCTGAATTTCAAACGAGGAAGATGTCTCAATGTTAGTATTATTGGGTGAAGCCTATTTTCTTCATCCTAACTTTCTCTTTCTCTTCCTCTCTCTCTTCTCATAATGTACTTAATTAATACCTCTTCAAATGTCTTTCTTTAGAGTCACACCTTTATTATTTTTTGGTAAATTAAAAAAATATTTTATGAAATAATTAAAAAAAAACTTATGCTATGATCAGAGACGCGTAGAAAAGATAGATGAGAATTTTGTCGGGAGAGTTTACTACAGCGTATGATTTTTCAAACACCGTATGACTTTTCAAAAAGAATTAATAAATGTGGATTGCATACAAGGGTCGGTGATGTAAGGGAAAAATAGTCTAATTACGAAGGTGGTGAAACGATTGATTGCTATTTCTGCAAAGTTTTTCGTCCGGCGTACCCCAGCAGCACAAATAAATGTACAAGATTCGTCCAATTTCTGTTATGTTACAGTAAACTTATGTATAGTAAATGTTTGAGGCTTTGGCTTTTTAATTCTCAACTTTATAGCTCAAAATCCTTTTTGTGCGTACTCTTACCCCCCTTTTACCCAATCCAATGCTCTTTCTTCATCAATCTTTCTATCTGTTTACTCTTACATTGTGTGTACGATATTTACTTTAAAGGTATTATATGTATACTCTAATTGCACGCACACGTAGTATGTGTTAATTTAAATGTTACTTTCTGGAATGTTAGATTTGTTAAGTACATTTGAACAATTATTTTATCTCTCATATCTGGTAACGATTATTCTTATTTATTAAAGTGGTTTACGGAAAGCTGTAATTAAACTTTCAGTTCAAACTTTTAACATAAAATACAACTGAAAAGGAAAAAATTGTTAAAACAACAGAACAATATATAATAGAATAAAATAAATAAACTCTATAGATGAAATAATGTTGAGGGTGATTTAGCAATCTAATGAAGAAGTCAACTCTAATTTAATGTAATCAATGATCCCTATAAAATAGATTATGATGGAGGTTAATAGAGGAATCTTGTGAGGGAGTCAATCCTAATACAATATAATCCGTATAAAATACGAATATTATAATAGAGGATAATGCAGGAATCTCGTGGAGGAGTCAACCCTATTTCAAGGTTATCCTCTCCAATCGGACGATCCCCGGCTTTTATTTTCCAGCGTTCGCTTTTGACGTTTCTATTACGTCCATTCCAATCTCCTTCCCAAAACTCCCAAACAATTACTGCGACTCTAGATAACATCCGGAGACTTGTAAATGGCAAAAAATCGCGTTGATATAACTACAAGACTTTATAGGATAATCACCGCGACTGTTTGTCAAAGCTGCCATCCAATAAAAATGACGCAAGTCCCTTTAGGGCCGTTTCAATTGCGATAAGGTGGCAGAAGGGATATAAAATGGTTCGGCACAGATCACTCGTTCATAATAAATCTATCCTCAGGTGATGTATTCACCAAACGTGTGTTGGACCAATACTGCGAAGAATAAGCACTTAGTCCGCAGGTACCGGCGTAGGTTGTTGGCGTCCTGGAACCGAAGAAAAGCGTTCTGTAGCAAAAGCAAGTTCTTGGTGCGGAGATACAGAAGACGGTCTGAGAGTTGGGAGATCAAGCGATATTTGAAAACTGTCGATAGTGATCGTTGAGAGCCATGGCTGGAAGTTGGCTGACCAATAACTTTCCTTTTCAAGGTACTCTGTTAGAAAACTGCACTTCTCTCGATGGGGGATGGTTAACTTCAAATGATTCCTACCTTTATCCTTTAAAAAATGATACGGTAAGTGGAACTTTTCCTTTGTTACATTGTAATGGAAATAAATTTGGCGGAATGATTTCTTATTTAATTCCTTGTCTCAAAATTTTTAAAAAAAGTGTTAAGTATGATGTGTTTTTATAAAAATTAGCTACTTTTCAGTTTCTCAAAACGAATAGTTTGTAACAAATTAATAGAACCTTAAAATGGATTTCCTTAAGTATTATAGCTTTTTGAGTATAAAAAATTAACAATTTAATACTAGAGAAGCTCATTTTGAGCTCCCCAGTGAAATAATCATTGAGCAGACAATCCTTTTTTAATATGTAAAGCCTAATTTTTAAAATTTTTGTATTGTTTCTTTATTTTCCATGTATGTCACTCTAACGAAATGGGCAATATTATGATATTCGTACTTTTTAATGATTGATAAATAAATTAAGAATTGAAAATTAAGAATTTAATCTGCATTGTTATTCTGAAACTATGCAATTTATTATTATGCTACATGAAGAGGCTCTTAGATAATTATACTTATTTTATAACTTTAATGATTATAAATACTTCTACTTATCAACTTAACTTTGATTTTATCAATAAATTCTTAGCTTTTAATTTTATAAGGATTCTTTATGAAAGTGAAATTAAAGCTTAAGAGCTATTAAAGTTAAGAGCGTTGTTTAACAACGATGAGGCACAATTAGCACAATGAAGTATTTATTGTTGTTCTTCCATCTGGGGTTACAGTTAGGGTTATGCGGGTCGGGTCTGCTGGGTCCACCCACTTCCATCTACGTTTTCTTCTTATTGTTGTTGTGGGTTTACTGTAGCTAACATTATAGTTGTCATAATTTGGAAATTTATTTTCAATAGTACCCAATGCTTTAAAATCATATAAAGTCTACATAAAAAGAGATAAAAATTTTCTAAAACGGTTGACTATCTCTTCACAATTTTTTCATATCTTTTATTCCTTAATTCTAGACTACAGGACCATTTTACTCCTTCATATGTAATTTGTAAATGTTATGAAAACATTCTTTAAATTCTTTAGGCAACGAAAAAACCCTTGAAAATACTAGTTACTAAACCACTTTTTAAAATTTTCCAGTTTGTTTTTCTCAGCATCTAAAAATATTTATTGCTTTTTTATTTAATGATGGGCTATTATCTTTAAAAAAACCCTCAAAAATACTGATAAAGGTCTTTGTATGACCTCTTTTCATTATATTTTAGTACAAAGCTCTTAATTTTAGCATGTATTAGTTCATACTTAACATGGCATTCAACCAAGAAATTTTATTTCCAGTAGTAGAAAATATATTAAATTAAAGATTGAAATACTTTGGGAAGTATTAAGTTGTTGTATTAGTAAATCGAAAGTATTATAAATCCTGTATTATTTGGTTATATCTAATGCCTTGAAATATATTTTTTGTGTTTTCAGTGCGCGGTAGTGAATGAAGTAGAAACGGCATGCAGATGTGAATTTGTCAAAAACTTTACTGGCTGCGATTCGGGAATGGGCTATGTTCAGTATACAGAGCACATGTACTGTCTCTTTGGACCTACCGGTGTACCAACTGTCATTGCTATGAGTGTGAGTAATCGAATGTGAATTTTCTTTTTATTTATCTACACGGTAGTTATAATTTACCTTCCTGTTTGAAACAGCTATAAAAAATTATGGCTTAAATGTTATCAAACTTGGTATGGCATTTTATCTTAAACAAAAACGCTTACTCAAAAGAACTCACCGCAAGAGAAGATAGTCCTTTATTTTAACATTGGTTAAACTAAATAAGATCGGATTCAAACATAAAAATACTAAAATAAACTCATCGGTGCAACAGCCCTAGTGGGCCAAGGTCTATGATGCTCATTTTCATTTTCATGACCGTGGGCCTGAGGTGCTAGAAATACAAATTAAGCAATAATTTGAAAATGAAAATGTTTAAGTCTAAATGTGATAATCAATCAATTTTTAACTGGTTTTTAACTCAACTGACATCTTTTAAGAAACTATTTTAATATTTGAAACCCTTATCCTTGTATTATTTGCTATCAATGTTGCGTACATACAGCGTTCTTACCTCCAGGTGGGGATTTTTTAACTAATTTTTTAGCTGGAAATAAAATAAAAATATAACAAATTTTACTAACTTTTGACATAGCAGTTTTCTTTATTCGAAAACTTTAAAGTGGAACTTAAATTACAATCATCCAGCTCGTTGATTAAAAAACTAATGAACATTATCTGTAAAACACTTCAATTGATCTGGTGATTCTACGAAAAATGTTTTACAAAAAAAAGGTAAAGTGAGATTTATAAGCATAACACCGCGCTCCTTTAAAGTTCTTTTTTATCGCATAGTGTGAAACATTCTTCGATTGCTTTTTTGTCCTTTGATTCCAATAAAAAGCGAACAATAGCTTCTCAATTGAAGAGATAAGTGAATCTATATCAAAGAATAACAACATTTATCACTCTCTTATGGGTTAAACATTCAGGTTTAAGTACTTTGTGATTCCTTAGAAAAATATTTTTTGTTTTTAAATCGCTTCAGTTTAAGTTTATGCTTTTTGTTTATTTCAAAACGTCATTCAAAGCTTATCATTTATTGGGTGAAAGAGTCTTATACCATGTTATGCCATAATATTACATTGATGGAAAGAATGTTAATTTTCTGTAAATAGTAAACTATAGGTAGACCTTAAAATATTTGATGCTTTACTTGAATTAACGGGGCTAATAAATAAGGTCGTTATAACGAAGGGAATTTGGGAAAATACCCAATCAAAATACAAAGAAATAAAATATTGATAGGTATACGTACTACCTGGAATAACACATTCTCAACAAGTGCAAAATGTAAAGCAATCAATGCGAACATTTTGAAACATAAAGACTGTGATAGTTTGGCTCTCTATTAGAAATTCTCCAAAAATCCCTTCTCTTCTGTTCTAGCCTCTTAATTAGCCGGGTTGCTATAAACGAATTAAAATTAACATTATTCCTATAATAAAAAAATCGATACTTTTACTACCGGTCGTTGTAACGAAGGGTCGTTATATCGGGGGCGGGGTTCGTCATAAAGAGGTTTTACTGTATTATAAAAACTATTAATTATATTTACTTGATTATTTGATTGCTTTAAACTTACTATTTATGAGACTTACTTGATCTTTCTGCTAATCTTGTAACTCTTGTGTTACTTTCCACAACAGAAATTTTGTATACAAATATTTTTGATTTAAATACATCTTTACTTTAATATGAGTAAACTAAATTTTCGTCTGTTAACTATTTAGGTAACAAGTAAACATTTTCGTTCAAATTTTTTAAGCATTCATTATTTAAATAAAACATATCTTTGAATAGAGGAAAAGCTTTTAACTTACTAAACGCTTTTATAATATTAATTTCTGTACTTTTTGTTTTAAAAAACTGAATGTAAATTGATAAAAAATTTTGATGAGTTAGTTAATAAGCACTTTATACTGGTTTCTAGAAATTTTCAATCTTTCCCGCTTTTGATTAATTTTATATGTATTAAGTTGAACTAATAAATAATAACTTATAATTATTTAAGTTATGTGGCTCTTTAGATATCTCCAATGCATGCATAAATATCTTATCTACCTTACAAGTAGGCAGTATTTATTTTTTATGAATTGTTATCAATTATTTAAGCTGAAAAAAATATTTTATCGTCAATTAAATAACTTGTGTTAGATTTCTATCACTATATTGTTTAATCAAAGTTTAGTTGCCCTTTAACGTTATATTTTCATACAAACTTTCTGAAGAGTTAAAGTATAAAATTTTATAAACCGAAAGTAACGAAAGGCTTATAGACCAAGTTAGAAAAAATTGTAATTCGGAAAAAAAAATACAAAAGTTTGAGGTGTTAGATTAATCGAGATAATCCTGAATAGTATTAAAGAAAGAAAACTTAATAATTTATGTGAAGAATTATTAAGGTTTAAATTTAGAGCTAATTATCGGTTTACACATTTAATACCAGCAGCGTCAATCAAAGTAGTTTTATAAGAAATATGTAGCATAACGTTTAAAATAAACACTGTTTATTTTAAACACTAAAACTTATTAAACAGTTACAATTTCCTTTATGTTCCTACAACACTTTAACTTACGTTTTATTTTACATAATTATCAAGGATACTAAGCAAAAAAATGTTTATGTGTAGTATGTGACTGAACAGCTGCGCTGTCTAGATTTTACGTTATCCGCTGGGACGTATTAGAATATAAGGGGAGAAAGAAAAGTTATATCAATTTATTATAATTGATTTTTCTTAAAGAACGATTCAGTTAAATCCGTTAAAATTTCGAATCAGTTCATGTGTCGTATTAGGAACCATAACGATTCTTATCAATAAAATAGGAATTGAAAAAAAATTTACGGAATTTTTATTTTCTGTTTTATCAACAATTGTAGATTGCTTAATGGGTTTAATGTTACATGTCATAAATCATACTCAAATATTTACAGACTCCTTTGTGTTTCAAAAATCTTATCTTTATACTGTCTTGATGTTTCGAGAGGATTTTCAATTGACGGTGCTTGATAATTTTAAGGCCTGATATCAAATATTAAGAATGTCACATTTTTTTTTTATCTCATTTTAATACGTGCTACTTATTTCATAAACTTAAGATATTAAAGTATGTTTGCTGAGTAATTTTCATAAAACAGATAACAAGATGGTTTATCAAAAGGATTGAGCAAAAAGCTTCCGAAACTTTAATATGAGGTGGGAAAAGCGTATTCAGAGTTTTGTGGTCGTTTTATTAAGTAAAGTGGATAGTTTAAAATGTAGAATGTAGAAAACTAGGAATAAAAAAAAGCGAAAAATATGAGATGTTAACAGATATTCATAATAGTGTTGTTGGAAGTATTTATTCGACACACTTCTTATAATTTTAAACTTTTTGAGACAAATCTTTTATTAAATTTACTATATGAGAACACAAATAGATATTATTTAAATAAAAATTTATCCGAGTTAAAAATAATACAACTGAGATATTTTATTTATTATAAGACGCTATAATAAAAAGTTACTAGTTAGTATTAGTTTTGAGTGCTAAACAATTCGAAAGGTAAGTCAATTTGTTCAATTCTTAATCAGTAAATCATTGTTTCAAAAAATAATTCAGCTAAGATCCCGTAACCTCATAAGCTTTGAATTATTAATTTTAATGAAAAAACCCAATTCGAAAGGTAAGTTCATTTATTTCAAAACTCAGAATTGCTTCATTCAGTCAATGAAGATACCGAAAAGGTGAGTAATCACAAAAGATAATATTTTTATATTTTTAGAGATCAACAAAGATATGTTTACTATCATGATTTTGAGTTGAAGTAAGGAGATTGTTATGGGATGATATAAACCAGCTTTCAGCAAATCCCCTTTCGCCCTATATATTTTTTTGTAAATTAAAAAAAATAAGTTAACAAAAATATAATGATCAAAAGGTGAAATTCTTAAAGCAGATGGTAAAAAAATCTTAAAATTTTTATCATAGTTCAAAACTGAAGAAGAAAAAGTTTTGAAAGAAATCTAGAAGCAAAAGACATAATAGTTTTAAAACTTTTTAATTGTTTTTATTCTTTAACAAATGATCTGATTTTAAGTATTCAAACTTGAACAAACGCGCACGTTTCCAAACATGATTTTTTAATTTTATATAAAATTGAAAATATTGTCATACTGATAAGAAACTGGAATTCAACTTACAAATTAAATACAAACCCTATTTTAAAAAATTCAAAATTCAAACAATATTTTTTTTTTACATATTTTATTAGATAGAATATTTTTCTGCTAATACAATTATAAAAGAAAAGGGGATTTGGGAAAATATTTATCTAGAAACTTATAAATTTTTCTTCCTTGACGAAAACAACATTACCACTTTCCCAATAGTTTTTTATTTCTCTACTATTTATATACCTGCACTCCCTGAAACAAAAAAATTATTGGGGGTAGAAAGTATTATCCTTTTTAATTCAACTAAAATCTTAGTCTTTTTTCCACGAGGAAGAAAATGAAAAAAAAAATTACAATAGGGAGTGCTAATCAAGCCATTCCAGTTTAGAGCTATTTGATACTCATTCATTTGAACCAACACCGGTACCAAAAATAATTTTTTTCTTTCAAAAGAAATTTTAATAGTTTCTCATCTGGTATTTGACATTTTTGAATTAAAAGTTTTTAAACCAATGGTATAAATATAAAAAATAGATAGAGAGACATAATATGAATACATTTATTACGAGTTGTTAATCAGAATTTTTAATAAAGCCAATATGGAGTTAAATATTTATAAAAAGATTCATAACATCTTAAAAAAATGTTTTTTAAATTGGAACTTTGTTTTTAGGTGATATGGCTTTTGATTCTTTTTGCTGGTTTAGGAGTGACAGCTAATGAATTGTAAGTTAGCTTTGATTTTAAAATTTTTTCCCCTTTGATTTAAGTTACCATTTTTAATGTTCAAAATTTCCTTTTCTAATGAATATAACAGAACAGTACGTTGACTTTAAATATGGTTTCATAAATTGCTAATTTCACATCAATGTATAATTAAGTAAAGATAAAGTAGATTTATTTAATGAAAAATGTTTTTAATAAAATATATTCATTCCTTTTGCTTAAATAAATATCTTAATAAATTTTCTAGCTGGAAGATATGCTTAGTATATTTTGTTTACATGGAATAAACTATGAAAGGGTTTCCATAAGTGTAGACTGGGGTAGTCCTTATTTTTCTAGTTGTAGTTATTTGTGTGAATTAATGATTCTTTAAGACTTTTAACGATTTCCATAAATTTCTACTTGAAATTATAATGCGTATCAATAATAATTATATGCCTAGAAGTTAGAAATATCAACTCAAATATGCAAATCGATAAGATGAAACTGAGGGTTTTGGGAAAAAATAACGAAGAATGTAATTTTAAATATTTTTAATCAGCAAAGAATTTTATTCAAGGAAATTCACTAAATTATTTGACATATTACAAATACAGAAACATATTATTTTTTATCTGAGCCTGTGTAGAAGCTTGGTAAATGTGTAGCTATTTAAAAAGAAAAGGAAATTGTAAGGCCCATGAAAGTTGTAAAATAAAAGTATGGGATGTTGGGTGTCTGATTTTGATTTTTACTTTCCCCGAAGTCATGTCGGTTAATATAATTATTAAGCTCTGTAATTTAAGGCATTGTTCTATTGTTGTTCAAAATATAAAACTTAAAATTGAATAATCTTTAATAGTTTTACTTTTAGTGGAATTTGTTAGTTTAAAACTTATTTTTAAAAATCAAATATGAAAATATTAATGAAGAACTAAGTAATTAGGAAAATAAGAAAAAAAAACCCAACCCTCTTAACTATTCAAAACCAAAAGAAAGGAAAATTGATTTCCCCAAAAGTAACTAATACTTCGTCTTGAGAAGTTATTCTGTAAAACAAATTTAATTTTTATTCTCTTTTCGAAACTGTTTGTCTTTATTTACACTTTTGATTTATGTATAATTTTGTATACTATACTATATCGACAAAATACTGATTTCATCCTCATTTCTCTTTCAGCCTCTGTCCATCTTTATTTATTATTTCCAAATCTCTGAAAATGTCTCAAAACGTTGCTGTATCCTTTTCAACTTACTAAAACGTCAACGCTTATAGATTACTCTATGGGCATTGTTTTAATAATAAATAATTATATGTTATTCCTAAGAAAACGTACCTTATAGTTATGGATGAAGTATGAATCTGGCATAACTACCGATATCAATTTTTTGTAACATTTAAACTTATATTAGTAAAAAAGTACATTGATGTAAAATTTTATGCGTAACATATCAAACAGTTGTGAGATAAAATATAGCTGTAAATCTTTGTACAGCTCTTCTCTTGGCTGTAAGTTTACGTTGTATGAAATATTGAATGAACCGTAAACTGAAACTAGTTTACATTGGTACTTTTTATAAAGGTAGTTTTTTGAGATAATATTCCATACGATCAGTTATTCAGCCTTTACTCATGCTAACAGGGAGTTACTCTACTAGCATTTGGAAATGGTTCACCCGATATATTTTCAGCTATCGCTGGTATAGCCCAAGGCAAAACTGAAATGGTTATAGGTGGTCTTATAGGTAAGTATAAATCATAAAATATGTATCAGTTTTATGTTCTTTAATGACATTTAGGTTGTCGACCGCTTCTTTAAATTTGAGAAAGTTATGCTACCCTATAACCATACTATCTTTTAACAACGTAATTTAAAGCAGTACGTTAACTCTTTCAGGTTTTTAGAAAAGTAAATGGTTTTATTTTACAGACTGAAAATAATAGATATCTTATCTCATATGTTGCTAAATATGAATTTTTGAATCGGATATTAGTAAAAATGTGAATTTTATACATTTTTATGACTTTTTTACCTCTAATTTCTCATTAAATATTAATATAGATATTGGTATTAATATTATAATTATAGTTAAACATTAGGGATGGACTCTAAAGTTATGACTTTTTTTTTCAAATTTAAAAAAGTTTAAGTGACAAATAATGAATAATTTGTCTATAACTCTAAAAACCCCTTTTATCTTTCAAAAAAATTGAAAAAGGTTTCGCGTACTTAATAAGATACATTATGAAGATTAATAATCAAAAAGCAGTTTAGAAGGCTTAAAGTTTTCCACAAAATACCTTTCAATGATTCTAACATTTCATAAAATAAGGACGCTTTCCTTTAAGATGAAAGTGAAGAAAGAATTATGAAAACCGATACTGATCATTTTCCCCTCCAGGATTTTATATCTGAAAAAGTCATAACCCTAATACACACATAAAACTGTAATAGAGCTATTTAGAAAAAAAAGACAAGGATGGGTGCGGGAGTTCTTTTTACTAGATCCTAATATGGGCAAATATGCATCAAATGCAGCATCAGGAAACTTAATACTTAAAAAGTCGATAAATCAGAACCTTAATGGACACCCAGTAAAAATGATATTTAAATTAGTATTTCCCAGATGATACGTAGGTATTAAATGTTTTTTATCAAAGTATAGAGATTGTTAAAAAGAATAAACTATAACTGTGATATTTTTTCTTTTTAGGTGGTGGAATTTTCGTCACTACAGTGGTTGCTGGTTCAATATTTTTAACCCAAAACTTCTCTATGATGAAAAGACCATTCTTGAGAGATGTAGCCTTCTACTTACTTGCTGCTGGCTGTGCATTTTACCTATTCTTTTCTCGTCAGATTTATATCTATCATGCCATTGGTAAGATTAGGCTATTTTGTATCCCTTTTAACGCGCGTTAGAAATTATTTAATGTAAAGTTATTTAATAGTTCAGTTTTAACATCCACATTTTTAGCTTAAAAATATCCTTTATGTTAGCAACTATTAATATTTTCGATTTATTAAGTTAGTCTTTATTAAGTTGAACATTTTGAAGTGCATTTACGCATTTGTGCGCATTTTAAAACGGTATGAAAAGAAAGTTTTGATAAGAAGTAAATATGACTAAATTTTGTTCCATGTTTCTTGGTTTAACCTTCTAACTTTTAAAATTTTCATCTTTCTATAGGATTCGTTTTGCTTTATGTGGTATACATAATTGTCGTTGTTTCAAGTAGATACATTCATCAGAAACATCTCGAAAACACTGAAAAAGCTGCAGGTATGGGTGAAATTCTACACAATATCACGGTACCAAAGATTATCCTGCAAAGTTTTATTAAAAAACTGTAGGACCTAAATAACTTTAACATTCTTCTTCTTTCAATTAAACTATTATACCCTTTTAAATTTCTTCTTAAAACGCATAAATATTATTAAATAATTTCGCAAAATAATTTAATCTTATGTGTAGGATATTTTACGAACAATTAAACATTAAATCCTTTATCATGTTACATCTATAATTCAGGCATTATCCCTAATAATTTCGATTTCTGTTAACTGTCATCAAAAATTAAAATCATTTGGATGCATTCATTAATCGAGATACTGTAATTTCGTAGTTTAAAAAATATCTACTGTGAAAAATAATGAGAAAAACTGCATAAATACACAATGTGCTCAATTAGTAACATTTTGCTACGCGTTTTTTCATGTAAAAACTTTTCAAGATTTTAAATATTTATTTATAGAATGTAAAATAAATATAAAAATTCGGTAAATAAATCGTATATCAATTTTTAAGTACTCTGGGAAATATGGTTACCTTATAAGATCCCTTATTTTTTACAGAGGCGGCCGCTAGTGCTAGTGGAGAAAAGGATACGAAAATTAGTGGGTTTAAAGCAGCTGATTACGACAACCCAGAAGCGTATGGAGTTGTCCTTACAGGTAAGTGCTGCTGGGATGCGTTCAAAAAAGAGACATGTAGTGTTACCTCTACCGCTTCTTTAAATCTGGTTCACGAAACAAACAAGAATGAATTCAGATAAATTGTTAGGGTTAGTCTATCGAAGTGAACAATAGGGTGATTTCGTTATTTTGTTGAGTCAGAAAATTTATTACATTCAGTGTATTTTCGTTGCATCATATTACAGTGTAGAAAGAATAAATGAAATATATTATCACCACAAAAAAGCCTCCCAACACTTGGAAAAAAGGTTGAATGGTTTAAATTTTTTTCTGAGATCAGTCTCTGGTGGCTAGTCTAGACATCCAATTTATTATGTATCGGTACAACACTATTGAATAACTTATTTTTGCCCAAGGTTAAGGTTTTCGTAAACCATTCCTTAAGTTTTATCCTTCTCTGTCTGCCTCATAATTAAGAGTATAAGTATATTCTACAGGTCATAATGCATTCGTTCCAAGATTATAGAGGAGACTTTCCAATTAAAAGTCACAGTAGTTTTTTATGGTTCCTTCAACGCTTGTAAATAAATGTGTTATTCAATTAAATTTTCATTACCTCAATTTGATGGTTCTTTTGTTAGGTTTTATATGCTTAGCTAATCGTATCGATTTTAGCAATTGACTCATTTTTCCGCAAATGGATGAGACATCTAATTATAACATGATCTGTCCGGGCTAACAAAAGATGCATGATCAGCGTGTTTTCTTATAGCCTTTTTCAAGTATTCCTGGGAGGAAGACAGACGAAGAAACACCTTACATCACTTCTGTTACGATAACGACGTCTTTGCAATCTCCTTACCCAGGATTGACGAAGAAGCCCCACCTCCAAGTAAGTGCCCCCACCCCCTTCAAGTCTTTAAGACATACTGTTAGGAGTCTTGTTTTGATTTTTGTTGATTCTTTGTTTTGATTTTTTAAGATTTCTATTCTTTATACAGGGTGTCTAAAAATAAAACGAGAAACTTTAGCTAAGTGTAGACCATCCAAAAACGATCTAGAATCATAATTTACTCATATGAAAATACCAAACGCAATTCTACGATGCTAGAGTATGACACGAGAAAACGTGTGAACTGTCACTTCTTCTGATTTAACAAGTCGGGAGTCGTTTTAAAATGCAACCAGGAAAATTTCTTTACTTTCAAATTTTTAAGAGGACGGATAAAAGATACACGCCGTTTTTATAAGCTAAAGCATGAAAATTGGTACTTGAATTTTATAGACTTAAGCTAACAATAGCATATCTTTCATTGATTCTGCCAACTTAATTATGTTCCTTCTGCAGTTTCTCAGGATTAGTACATTTGTAACGAAACTTTATTATGTGACTGAATCGGTTTTGGGTTTGTCTACGACCCGACCCTTAAACGTTTGTCTATTTATCAGACGTCCTGATGATTTTTTACTTACGGTATTCAAGATTGATTTCCATTCCTTTTCTCTCGATCCGGTTTGGAAAAATCAATACTATAACATAACTTAACACTAAAGGGAGTATTTTATTGAAGTATTTTAGAGCTATTTTCCCATTCTCACCAGGCTACGACGAAACGGAAGTGAAACGCTACCGAGCAAACAGCACTTGCTCCCCTGGATGCGATTACTACCGTACTGAAAAAGAGGACGTGAAAATACGACCTGTGAAACAATGGCAGGACTTCGTGGAGAAAGTCTGTCCAGTGAATTTGAAAGATTGGTCCAAGCAATCGTGGATGGAAAGAAGCTTGGATATACTGAAGGTACAGTTTTTAATTCACCGATAGGTTAGGGATGATTGATGATGATGTGCTAGCTCAGGGTAATTGTAGTTTGTAAAGAAGTATACAAGAGAATATGGGACATTCTAACTTGTAGAGTAAGGGATTTAAGGAATTGGGGGGGGGAGGGTATTATGAAAAAAACTAAATTGTTAAATCTTGAAATACATAAATTCACAGGTAATAAAAAATAAGCAATTATATATATATGTTACGAGAAATGTGATAAATCGGGCATTATTTATAATGCCCGAGGTGGAGGAGGGCAATGTGATAAATTCCATGGCATTTATCAATGAAATTTATCACTTTGCCCGCCTCCACTCTGGGCATTATTAATACTGCCCAATTAATCACTTGGCCCGTAACATGTATACATATACAATAACATTTCTAATGATATTTTTACATTTTCATACAATTTAAAAAATTTGTCCCTGGATAAATCTTTAAAACCTTTGAACCTGTTAAAAATTTATAAACTCTCCCTTCTCAGCATTATCTCAAGCTACTAAATGTATAAAGTTTTTTTAAATAGACAATAACCATCAAAATAACTACCAGATCAGTACTGTAAAAAACTTGAAATAAAACAAATAAGTTTCATAATCCACCGACAAGAAGCTTAATTTACAAAATCTTGTTTGAAAAGGTGTTGTATCATTGCATCATTGCAAAGTGCATGGTATGAATTTTTTCATTATTTTGAAAATTTATTTTAGGACATATTTATATTTTACTGATGATGAAGTATTTGAAAGTGTGTATTGAAAATATTTTTGATTTTAGGCACCAATCATGTTTATTCTGACGATCACAACTCCCATAGTTGATTACAAATCTCCTAGGGATAACTGGTGTAGAATACTGAATTGTATGCACATGGTCACCGGGCCAGCCTTTATAACCTTTGTCATAGGATGTAAGTGAATTCAATTCTTTTTAGGACAGACAATTTTATCAAAATCATTCTTTACCTAAAGATCCGTTTTGTTAAAAACTGTACCACTGATGATTTCTGTCGCAGAAACAGACGAGATGCTTAATTTTAACCATCGACCACGGCCTGTTAGCCTGGACATTTTTTATCCTATTAAATCCGGTCAATAAGGCATTGGTATTTACTATATAACATATTAGCTGTGTAAATTCGTTCCTTTATCAGAAAGACATAATTAATTTCTAATAAGAATTTATTTCGAACAAAGAAACAGTTTTTAATTACAGACTTTCCCTACCGAGGTGCCATCTGTTATACGTTTAAGTAACTATATGAATCGCATTGCATGCTTGAAACTAAACTTTCTATATTAAAATTATTTACTCAAAAAAAAAAAATAGCATTTTAAAAAAGTACAACACTAAAGCTATAACTTTGATTTAAAGTTAAGTAGAGATTTCATCGAAAAGAAACAGTTAAAACCGTTCCATAATCCATAATGCTACGGATTTATTATTGTATCTAGTAGGTCTAGGTAGTAGGTAGCACAAGAAAATTGACCAGTGTTGTAAAATGTTGGCCAATATTGGGTATATCGATAAGTTTTGGACACTTTGTGGAATCTTTAATTATAGTTAAAACAAGGTCAAAAAGCATTCTAAATAACACTATTAGAGTGAAATAATCATGTAAAAAGGAAATATATTTTTTTGTCCTTTTTTATTATGTCGGAGAAACGATGTTGGCCATCAAAAATAAATAGTGGGCAATATCGTCGATATCGACCTATATTTCAGAGGGAGTCATTTTGGGGGGGGTTAATATTAACAGAACTATATTGGCCGGTGCTTTTGTGCTATATCAGTAATTTTGAAACTTCTTACATAAAATTTAGTACAAAGGATGGATATAGAAATTTATTCTGTTATGTGATACTCGTTTTCAGTTGGTTCCACTATGATTGGAGGTGTTTTCCCTGTCATGGCCATCATTGTGATCATTAGCGGGATTGCGGCTGGGCTGACTTTCCACTTCACAAACCCCGATATAGTACCAAGATTCCACACTGCCTTTGCTTACATGGGATTTGGGGTGTCAGTTGTTTGGATTTACTGCATTGCTACAGAGATTGTTGTCTTGATCCAAGTAAGTAGCTATCCAAATATAATAATATAATTCTCTATAGAATAACCTTAAATATTTTGCTAGGTTACGCAAAGCTATAAGATACATTGAATATTAATAGATTTAGGAGACATAAAAATTCTGTTGGGTGGTATTTACTATTAATCGGGAAAGGGTGGAATAAATGTCAGTTTGATTGATTTTTATTTTTAACTTTAACTGGAACTTGAAAATATAAAAGTTAATAATAATGATTCCACACATGTGTGGGTTTGGCGAATTATTATAATTTTTATTTAATTAAGTTGATTGGAATAAAAAAATAAAGTACCAACATAAAAATGTATAATTTATAATGTCTGAAAATATTGGTCCAATTCAATTCGTTAACTTCTATTAATTTTTAATTAGAAACCTGAACAAATAACTAAACAGGCTGGATTTTAAAATAAAAATTAACGTACTTTAATCTTGATGTTTTTATATTTACTAGCATAAAAAGCTATTGAAACTGCATATTCCCCTGATAAAAATATCTTAAAATGAAATAAAAAGCTTAAGAAAAATTTCTTTCAATAATTAGTGGTAATTTTATTATAACTAGCTATTTAATTAAATTAAGGTATAGGAAACACTTCAAATACCCTTAGGCTAGACTCGTCAATAAATGCTTTCTATTAATTAGATAAGCTCATATGCACGCGGAAATTTGTCTTTTAAATCTTTCTTTTTTCCCTTTAGGCTGTGGGTACGGCATTTAATCTTAGTGACTCTATTTTGGGACTAACTATTCTAGCTTGGGGAAACTGCCTTCTTGGTGAGTAGAATTTATTTGATAAAAACATCAAAAAAAACTCTCCTCTTTTTTGTTGAAAATATTTCTTGTACATAGAAAAGCGTAGACGTTACTTTTATTGTACTGTTCAAAATATTGATAATAAATGTTTGAAGTCTTTAATTACTATTGTCTTTGCAAAGGATATTGACTAGATAGTTTTTTTTTATAATATCGTTTTTAAACTGAAAATTGTCACAAAAATGATGCAGATATTTTCACATCATATTATTATGTTTTACAAAATTACTTTATAATATGTCATTTTTTAAAAAGATTTATATTTTTGAATATTGATCTATGTAAAAACACAATAAGAAGTTATTAAAAAATCTGATATCACCCCCCCCCAAAAAAAACGGGTAAACAGTTTGATTTTGGACAAAAGGTGTAATTTTAGGTAAATATATATATATTTATCAGTACATAATAGAAATAACACATTGTTTAACGTTTATTTCAGATTTCTTGTCCAATCTTGCTGTAGCCAGAAAAGGATTTCCAAGAATGGGCATTGCTGCATGCTTTGGAGCACCCTTTTTGAGTATCCTTTTTATCTAAAAGCTGGATAAGTTTCCTCCTTAAAGTTTTAAAACTTCATTATTGATTACTAAAACTTAATTAAAAATCTATTTGAAAACTCTTAGATTGTGGCTCATAAATAAGTAACAATCCTTCTATTTTAATTTCGAGGTTTCATTGATTCATTATAAAAGTTTGTGCACTTTCTCTTTTTATTGATAAACTATTATTTTGGTAAATAGATTATCGAATATGAATAAATGGGTAAGTTTTTAATTTTTCGTACAACTGAGAGGGATAAGGGTTAACTTGATACTTTTTTTTTTACTTTTTACTCGGTTGCTTAGTAATCTCGAGAAACAAGAGATAAATTTTATTGGTGAGGGTGTGTTTGTCGAAAATATTCAAAGAAAACTTCCATGTCCTAAGTCTTTCTTTTTCAATCGATACTCCAATTCCATTGGTCAGTTGAAAATTTTCTGTTGGAGTGTTTTTAGTAAACTATTGGATTTTCAGTCATTTCTTATTCTCACTCTATGTCATCATTCTAAGAAACAATGGTATTGGATAATTTATTATTCCTATCTTATTAAATTTTTCGCGTTGAAATATCTACCTTGCATTTTCAAACGAACTAACTTTCAGATCTTCGTTTTTTTTCCTAGTATTGATTCTTAAAATAAATCTCTGTTAGAGTTTTACATTTTCATAGAATTGATTGAAAAAATTGAGTTGATTAAGTGAATATGAAGTTTTCTTAACTGCTAAAGCTCTTCTACTTGGGGTCGGAATTCCATGCATAATCCAAATGGCAAAGGATCCCAATCAAGCTATGCCAGTAAGTTTTTCTATTTCTATATCTTTCATAAAAATTTAAAAATGGGAAAAAAGTGAAGTTTGAACAATATTAACGTATTATCATAAGGTGAAAAATATTCTTCTACGTTGCACGGTTATTGTGTGAATCTTACGTTTTGACGTTTTCAATTTTGTGTCCTCCAGAGATATTTGAAGAATAAATTTTTGAATCGTACCCATTCGATTGATTAGGATAGAAAAACACGTTAAACACATTTAAAACAAAATGGTTTGATTTATACACATATTCCAAAAGTGAATATATTTTATGGGACAGTTCTACTTAAATTTAACTTGTGGTTTGTTAAGGGTCTTTTTAAAGAGTGAAAAATCCAAATTTCTTTCAAAAGTGATAGTCTAGAATTAGTACTTTTTCAAAAACCAAAACGAAGCATACTTATTCAGAAATTGACCATATTCTTCAAGAGTGAAGAACACTCGTTTAAATAGTTAACAGTCCATAATGCATCGAGTCCAGTGCATGCGAGGAAAATAAGGTTACTAAATCAAATTAATGAATAATTACTTTTTACCTATTATTTACATTATTAATTCTAAATAAATAGTAATTAATAAATTTTACCTATTAATATTTATAACCTTACTATTTCTAAATAATTACTAAAACTATTCTTATTTAATTATTTCTAAACAGTGATTCTTACCTATTTTTATGCTTATAAATTCCAAATAATTGCCAATTAATAATTCTTACCTACTACTTACCTTACTAATGCTTCTCTTTTTTTCAAAGCTCACCTTATCCCCACTGACAACCATCTTGTTTACAACGTTGGCTATAAGCTTGCTATCCACGGTCATCATTATGGCAGTGTTCCGATTCCAAACCAAAAAGCCCTATGGCGTCTACCTCATCTGCCTTTACCTGTGCTTTTTAGTCATTGCCGTTTTGACGGAGTCCAAAATCTTTTAAGGAAAGAACTTGTGTGCCATGAAATTTTTATAGAACTCTTTTTCATATCGCTTTTGTTGTGGTACATATCAAAGAAATGACTCGAGTCTCTGCTGTGTTGAAGTCTACTCGAAGTTTTTCCCTCCATGAACGAAAGGCGCACTCTACACCGTGTTTGTTTGAGAATAGAATAACAAGTGTACACTATTATACTATTTGATTAAGAAGTTATAGATTCGAATGTTTGACTGGGTGCTTCAGAATGGTTTTATTGGAAATGTTGAACCCGTTTTATGGGCCATACGATTGGATCAACGACGTTGATTTCACATGGGTAGATTATTACGTTGCTCAAGGAAGCATTGTATTTTAAAATGTGAATAAAATGTTGTATAAATAATATTTTCTTTTACTGCATGTGTTTTATTTTAAGTCTTTTAACCTGTTTATACTCTACTAATTTAAGTGAGGTACTTTTCTTCCGTTTGCAAAGAATTTTTTGGGAAAACTATAAAACTATATTTGGGATTAATATATTGAAAGTTTCTTACTACTTGATATTTTTTATTCCATTGAACGGAAAATTTTAAGAATTAAAAACACAGAGAGGAACGGAAGTTTTCTAATTATCTACGGATCGAGAAATATGAATATAATGGTCACATCCTGTTACCGTCAAATCGGAATAAATTAACTAGTACTATTTGGTAATTTACATAAACTTTGCGTTGAATGAAAGAAACTCAATTTAAATTATGAAATTCTTGGCGCATTTAATAACTTTGGTAAGACCTCATCTAGAAAATGCGGTTCAATTCTGGTCTCCATATTTGAAGAAAGACATTGATTTAATTGAAAGGGTTCTAAAATGATCAAGGGTATCTCCAGTATAAATTATGATGAAGAAGAAGTTAAATATGTTAACGTATGAGAAATAAAGGACTAGGGGGGATTTGATTTAACTTTTTAAATTGATAAAGCAAGGGAACACAGAGGGTCTGGACTTCAGTTTAGATAAAAGAACGAGGTGTCACACAGATTAAATTGAATAAGGCACATTTTCACCGGGAAAGCAGAAAATATTAGTTTTTTAACATGTTTGTGGATAGATGGAATGGGTTGCCAGAATCGATAGTTAGTTCCACTTGAGTAAAGGAGTTTAAGAAAAGATGACAGATACTGGAAATTCGGTAGTTTGAGTAAAATGGACCAACCTTGCTGGGCTTCACGCATGTAGTTCGTCAATATTTGTATTTGTATATTATATTATGCTAATTATCATTGCTTGCAAACACCCTCTAAGTAATATAAATGACTGAGTTTTTAATCAAAACATACATAGTAAAAATTCATTAAAGAAAGAAAACCTTATAACATAAGTATACTTAATAACAGAAAGAAATAAGAGATGGAATACAAGAAGTTTACAATTTTGTATTGTAATAAATCCTTATCATCCTTACTTATTTGGCCTCCTTTTTTTCCCATGAAAAAATATAGCTTTAGACAGGAGCTAAGGGGCTATTCCTAAAGTTCATCACACATTTAGGAGGAGGAGGAGGAGTCCTGCATATGTGACACAATACAACCAAGGGGGGTTCAGACATTTATGACATTAAAATTGAAGATAGTTTTTCACTGATGTTAGAATACTGATTTTTTCCACTGCAAGATTTAATTTAACAGTGATAAAAGAGTTAAAAATCCTCAAGTATAAAAAATAAAGTATGATCACTGAAATATTTAAATTGAAAAGTTTGGAGCACAATTGAAATTTTATATTAACCTTTGTTTCGATGGGTTTTTTTTGAACTTTGAGTTGGAGATTTTTCTCTACCATGTGTTCTTGATAAGAACTTTCACTTTTACTTAGAATCTCGATTTTGAGTGAGTTTTAAATACAACTAAGTTAAATTGCACAAAAAGTCAAATCCAGAACCCCATTATAAAAATCATGAATAAAGATTTCACCAAAAAAGGTAATAAATACTTTTGAGTTGTAGTAACAAATTACCAAAACAATAAGAATTCGAAAAGATGGCAACAAAAGGTTGCCGGAAAATTGCAAATCCGCGTAGATTTGGCGACTGATCGTACCCATCATGATGAGTAATAAAGTTTTAACTCAATGTCACTTGTGCCCCTTGTGCTCCAAACCCTTCAATTTAAGTTTAGTTTAAGTTTTAGAAGTGTGACATCATAACGGGGGTCACTGTGGCAAATTGGGACATAGGGAGAGGGAGGGGTATAAACACCCCTAAAATTTTAATTTGTGAAGGGCCCCTAAGTATGGGATATTTACTAAAGATTTCGTCAAATACCTATCACGCTTCCAAGTTTAGATAAAAATCTAAAATAGAAGTAGTTTTTCTAAAACTCCTTCCAGAATATTACTTCCCATTACACTTCTAACTGATTCAACAGTTTCATTGATTTTACCCTCTCCCATTGGTTAATGACAAGCGATTTAATCTAGGGCGGGGCCAATTTTGGAGATAATCATACCATGATTTTCCCTAGAGGGAATCAGCTCTTTTTCAACGAATTGCAATAAATCAATCCTTTCGTGAAGTTAAGTTGCAATGTGGTACAGTAGAATAACTTTATAATTTTTCTGTGACTCGTGAATAAATTATTGCCTCCGTAATGTCTCTTTTTTGCAGGGGAAGTATTTTTAGTTGATGAACGTAGCTCTTTTTTTCTTAGAGATAGTCTAATTATGCTTTTCAACAAGATTATTATTATTTTTAATTATCTAGTTTTTTGATTCAATAACGTTTACAACATCCTTAGATAAAACGATTCTGTTTTCAATATCAACATGGAATTTCATACACATTTTTTATCTGATGAATGAAAGTTTATAAAATTAATATGATTGCCCCTATCTGAATACGAGACTAATTAAATTTTTATCGTTTAAAAATAAAAGAATATTAAAAGCGTTTTAAGCAATTGTAAAAGATTTTTTCGCCTTAATAAAAGGAAAATAACCTTTGACAAAAAAGGCGGAATAAGTCAAGAAATCAGAGTTTTTTCAAAAATAATACCTAATAATAATGTGTTTGATTATTTATTAATCATAAACTATAACTTCTTGACTTGATGTTTAAGTCAATAGAGTAAGAGTAAAATTGAATAAAGTACAATATAAGATTTGTGGATATTTCAGTTCATAATTAAAACTAAGATTGCTACTTTTTTTTATTGAAAATATAGAGGTACCGTGATAACATTTTGCTATAAATTTGATTCCTTCATATCTGGGTTCAAAAATATAGCTATAGAGTTAAAAAATCAATGAAGCGAGTCCAGGTTTTACGAGTTAAAGTTACAATCTATCACATTACACACGTTATCTTACCTTCAATGATAAACAGATAAAATTAAATAATGTTAATTCAATTAATTCAAAACACACTTTTCACATTCTTTACTAATCCAATTAATTGGAATAAAGCTGACGAATCTAAAGCCTTAAGAAAACATTAGAAAGTTTTAAAAGCGAATGAAAAACCTAATTGAAAAACACCATTTTCGTGACTCTGTAGTATAAAACGACGCGTTGCGTTTCCTTATTCAATTAGAGAAAGAATTTAATTTAACCTTTTCCTCCCTTTGAAATTGTACAGTTTAACCCCTAAATTTAAGAGTACTGTGTTTTAAGAGTATAAATAACGATTTTATAATTATGTCATTGGATGAAAGCTTTGAATTCCTAATACAATTAGTTTTCCCATTAGATACAAAGACTGTGAAACTTTTTTTTATACTGAAGGGACTAATGTTCATTTTTAGATAAGGAAATATTTGATCATTCTCTTTAGATGTGTGGGAGGACATTATTTAATTTAGTTAGAGTTTTCTAAACGAATTGAAAAGAAAGAGTTACAATATAGCCCATTTTTTTAAAAAATAACTTTTTTTAAAACTGAAACTCAATTTGTGATATTATTGTATTTAAATAGATGTTTTTTTTTTGTTTTATAAATTGTACCTCTGTGCAAAAAAATCGTTTGATTTCCTCTAACTCTTAAAATGTAGGTAAGGACTGAAATTGGTCAGGAACATATACACTATAATACACCAATCACTATTTCTAAAGAATTTATAAAAAACTCCTATTAACATAATATTAGGACTTTCCACTCTACATTATTTACTTTTCGGAACAAAAATACCCTTAAATGGCAAATATAGCATTTTTTTTACAAAAAGTAGATAAGACCATGGGAAAGTAAAAAGAAAATGGAACCAGGGTAAAAGTGGATATTACTCTTTAGTCCACCATATCTATTCCTTAATAACTACTATTTCACAATATAATTACTAAAAGTTTATTGATTTAACTACTATTTTGATAACACATCTCAGAATTTACAACACCAACAAGTATAAAAATGGAATTTAAGAGGAAGAAACTTTACACAGACAATTCCATTACTCAAAAATAACAATATTCAACACTATTTGTGCGTGTCCTGAATTTTTATTTAGTAACAAGTCAATAAAGTGCAAATTTAAAAATGTAGTGTAATATGTAAAAATGTAACTAAGAATTATAGTGATTATGGGAGGATAAATGCTTTTAATCTTATTTTCAATCTTAAAATCACACACATTGCTACGAAAAAACTTCCATTTTTAAGGAAGCTTCCGCTTTAAATAATTCCATATGAATAATTTACTATTTCATCCATACTAGGCAAGAACTACATCAACATAAATAAAAGCAAGCTTGGCGTTATCTTGGTCTTTAGTGATAGGTGAGAATGACAGGTTGCGCTGATCTGTTCTCATTGTAGAAGAAAAGTCAGTGTTATAAATCTTATATCGATAAGATATATAACTGATAGATGTGACAGTCAATCGATATTGTCTCGTTCGTAAACATTTTGAGAGGATATCTAAAATGTGCATTTATTTTTTTTGTTTTGCCCGTGAAGAATGAAATTGGCAGAGCTGTGAAAGATAAATTGAATGTTTCTAGGAACGGGAGAATGGGACAGTCTTTATCAGAAGTTTTTTTAAAAAACAAATTGAGCTTTTAAATTTTCTCCCAAGGTACTTATCGGGAAAATTTGACATACTTTCTTGAAGGCATAATAATTAAACCAAATTCTTAAAGAAAGGAATATTTAAATTTCTTAAAAAAAAAACAACATTTTTGCAGGATTAATTTATTATTAAATTTATTTGATATTTTGTTTGTCGTGTTATTTTAAGTTGGTAATCGTTTGAAGATAATGCTTAGAATAGATTAATTTGTTTCTGTTTATAATTTTAATTTTGATAATTCTTGTAATAACTGAAAATCTTTTTAATAAATTGTTCATGTTATTTACTGGTGTCCGCAGTTATCAGTATAGTAAAGGTTTTTGCTGCTACATTATTTATCAAACTGACTTGACCAAATAGCAACTAATGCTTATCCTATAATGCAATGAGGCATAGCTATTTTCACCCATTTGAATGAAATACTTCTACAACATCTTCTGCGCGAAAACACTCAATTTTTTAAGGTATTTTAATTACTTATAAATTCTTGGTAAAATAGTACCTCCCGAATTTCATTTATCATTTTAATTTCATGAAAAATAATATTTAAGACTGTAAAACTGTTTTGAAATACATCTTTCTGGAGGCTAACTTTCAATCTTAGATTTATTACAAAGTTACCACCACTGAAATCAAAAGGTCTTACCTTAAGACTTATTTGAAACGTGTAGTATTTAAACCAGAACTGCGTGATTATGTAAATTCTGCAGAAAAGGTTTCTGTGAGTAATACAGTTACCCAGAAAATTTCCCTTAAGATTTAAGTAACTACCAAATGCTAGTTAAACCACGGTCCCTCAAATCTAATTGAACCGTGTTCTCATGTTTTATAGCCTAGTAACATTTTCAATTGAATTGAGTTGACTAGTGTTGTAATAAAACCTCCAAATGTCCTTCTTGATGTTTGAGTCCTCTCTCGAAACAATCATTTTAACAATCAGCATTTAATGAATGTTAAGACTGGCCACGATAATATCTGACAGAATTTTCTGACCATGCTTAGAAAATTAACTTTTATCTTAATTCTACCTTTACAAAAATTTAATGGATGATGTGGTATGATATTTTTATTTAATTTTCATTTCTTAAACTCATGTTCTTTGAAAAACTTTTTATGTATCTTTTTCTCTAAGTTCCTTTTGCTGTAACTGTTTATATTCCTGCCATTGGAAATAAAATGTTCTTTGAAAAAAGATTTTGATCCAATAGTGTAGAAAACCTTTTGATCAGAAGAATTGGGGTATTAAAAGATATTTTGAAATTTATTTGAGAAGGAAAACACAAAAAGGTCAAACCTTTTAAATATTAATACTATTAAAAAAGCATGGAAAAATTATTACTTACTGCGCAAAAACATTTTTAGAGCTTTGAGACACATTGACATATCACGTTTATTATTTTATGATCCATAAAGGTTACACGTGAAAAAGGAATGTTTTTTATTGGTTTTAGTTTCCAAAACATGAGGAAAAAACTGCTTCAGGGGTGTTCAGTCGTCAATGCATTAAATAAATTATTTACTTCTTAAAAATACCCGACCAAAATATCTAGTCGTTAAATATATTTTATTCACGGCGATTGTAGAGATAACATTTACTGCACCCTCGAGATACCTCGCAAAATTCTTCATTGATTGAAGGAACATCAAATCCCTTTTAAAGGCCCCTATCCCTAATGAAGGTGTAAAACTTCTCATAAACTGTGAAAACTAACGATTTAATTAGAATCCCGCATTTGGAGGAAATCGTGGTTGCTGTGTTTGGTATCCAAACCAATGCGTAAAATTGATAAATGTGTAACTTTTGACATTATATTTAGTATATATGATTATATTTTTTAGAAGGGACCCATTCATTTACCCGATACTTCAAACTACCGACGCCGTTTGCCCTATAAGTCACTTGCCCGACAACTCATTTTTCCTAGATAGGAATCTATTACTCTGTTGAAATATAAGGGGGGTTAATATTTTATGTTTGGGTGGTTGAATGAAGAGAAGTATAGAAAAAATTTATTTCTTTCTACGTTTTATAAGTGTTCTCTTAAGTGTTATGAAAACTGTTCATATTTTCCTTGAATTTTTTAAGGTTTCCCCCCGCTTTAGGAACTATGATTTGTATATAAATAATTCGCCCCTCTTCTCTCTAGCTCTAACTCCTTCCATGTAGTACGGAATGTACCCCCTGTAATTTTGTTAAGAATTTCCCATGGGAGTTGTAGTTCACCATCTGTGATTTATTTATTTCTAGCATTAAAATCTCACAGAAAGCATCTCCCTCTTTAGGGGATATCTTAGGAAACAGACTAACATTTTAATCTAGATACGAAAACTTTAATTGCCTGCTTATATGTACTGTAAGCTATGATGGATTCTTAAAAACTTAAGATGCAACCAGGCCAGCCTTTGATGGTGAGAGCATGTGGAATTAATTTTCTAACCACACTGAGCTACAAAATTAATTAACTTACCTAAAGGAATGATTTTACTGGATTCGTAATATTGGGAAATCTTAATTTCTCCTCCGTAACAAATTGCTCATCGTAACTCTGATATTCCAACAGCTTGCTTTGCATTGCATGCAAGAATGCATTGAATTATTCGAAAAATCATAATAGCTATGTAAGTTCGTAGCTTAAATATGTTTAAGAATTATTTTTGTGGTTTATTTTTTGAATATCAATCATAAAAGGTTACATGATTAATTCTTGATATAAATTTTATATGTTATATTAGTGTTTCTTCAACAAACTGCATTGAAAACATACCGTATAATTTAAGTAACTTCTAATTAATGTTTAATTATGATAAATTTTTCTTTAAAATAGGAAATTAGTTTATATATTTTTTCTAATGAGACCAAGAAGCGATGAGGATATATTTAAAATATAAGATTATATTTTATGTAGCCAAATTTCAATTGTTTCATGATTAAATTACAAGCATCACCAAAGAGGATAATATTCAGCTTAAAACTTTGCTTTTGCTAATCCCTTTTTAGGATTTGATTTTAGGCGTTTAAATAGTAATAGTTTAAATAGTTTAATACCACCCATAATTATGTTTTAATTATTATTTTATTGCTTTGTACACTATAACTAATTAAAATTTAAATTATTTAACTGCAACAGAATATAATCTCTACTTATTAAGCATTACTTCTCACTTTAAATCGTATTTTTTATCCTTCAAAACTTTAGTTATTAAAAGAAGTTTAAAAGAGAATCTACCTACTTATGAGCGTTAATAAGTAAATTTTAAAATGTTCTTAAATTCATTTTTAAATTAATAAGACGAAGGAGAGTTACATAATTGATAACAGTAGTAAGAATTTTAAAATAAGTATAAAAAATAAAAGTATTATTCTTTATTTAAAATAAGAATAAATTAAGAACACACAAGATAAATAAGAGAACAAAGATAAATCTATAGTACAAAGTAATTCTATATACTTTTGAATATCCCTCTTTGGTTATATTTATAATTGAACTTAAATTTTCAAAGGGTTTGTGTAAAAGGTTCTATTAAATTTCTTGAAGTAAAGTAATTTAAAAATTGTTGATTAACCAAATTAATTTTTTGAGTTAAGAAAGGAAATAAAAGAAATTATCTGAAATAAATAATTGAAATTAAATAAATTACATACTTTTGTGTTTTATTTTTCAATAGACAACCTCAAGTTATTGAATCATTTTTATACTATCATTGAACTTGGACCACTATCAAAGTAAACATTGTTTGAATTTCGTGGACTAACGAAAATTTAATTCGCGGTAACATTAGAAAGGTAAAGAAAATTTTTTTCCTTAAAAAATAATGAATTTTATGTTGTTATCTTAGAAGTCATTATTAGTCAGAATAGCTAATAACCTCATTTTGAATTTTTGTTTACCTTTTAATTCAACTACACATTAAGACGAAAAAAAGGTTGGTTTAGTGGCATATTAAAAAATATTTTGAAAATTTATGGGGGTGTACCTAATAACAAATTCTAATAATAAATTTTGTGAAACCCTTTCCAAAGCTGTTAATATTTACTGAGCATAACTTTCACTAAGCTATTAATTAATATTTAATAGACAAATTCATAGTGAATATGAGTGGGAGTCAAGAGACTATATATGATCCCTCTTCTATATAAGCAGATAAAATAAATTCATTATATTTTGAGCCAAAGGATATATGGGGAAGCATTTTATCATAAGGAAATCGAAATATACCTGTTAAGAATACGGGGTTAAAGTTTGAATACATGGGCATTTTCAGGATTTACTTCAAAAACTATTTTCTCGAGACTAAATTAATTTAAGATCCGTGAGAAATTTAGGATATTTGTCTAGAGTGAGGCTAAGGTACCGAAATGTTCAATAGTATTTTAAAAGGTGAGTATAACCGTAGTTGTTTTTTTTTTAAAAATAAAAACCTTATAAATACCTTTTCACCAAGATAAGTAGATTAAATTTAATTTGATGAAGGATATTTAGTAATATCTCGAAAATATTTAAACCCCTTCCATCTGGATTTTCTTACGTTCACGATATTAGTCACGATATTACTGAAATTCACATAAATCACTTATTCGCTTTTCTGTCTCATAACATTTTAAAAAATTATAGAACTGTGAAAGTATGATTTATTATTTATATCCCTAAGGTGAATAAATATCTACGGATATTCGAAATAAGAAAGCATAAACAATTTAAAGTAAACATTTAAGGCACTATGTCAGAGAAATAATTCTTTTCTGCTAAATCACCTTTATGTTCCAAATTAGGTTCATCCTGGTATTCAAATGGTAGAAGTGAAATCTATCTTCCAGATCAAAGACATATTTATCTGAAAAATCACGTACGGAATCCAAAGCGCGTTTCTAGAAAAAGGATAAATGGGGTCCAGTATCTTTAGAAAGCTCAAATACGTGATCGGAATACCAATATATCAGTAAGCTAGCTCCCTTATTCATTACCTGAATACGAAATACTGTTAGAGTTGTGTTTTTCTTCCAATATGCTTTTATTCTTTTCACTTGAGTTTATTAGCAGTTAATTCTTTTCCATTCAGGAATCATTTGGTAGCACTTCATTTTAAGATTTTTATTTTGCGAGGCGGGTTGGGGTGAATTATGAATCTGTGTGCCTCTAATTATAAGTGACGAGGAACATCCTTTTTATTATTTGGGGTATTATTTTATAGGATTCTGAAAAAAAAGCAGGTATCTCTCAGGATTAAGTAGGTACTATAAATTGGGAAGAGATGCAGTTTAAATAGCACTTGTCCCATGTAATGCGTTGACAGGGCTAAACAAACTAAATGAATTAATAAGTATTTTTTACCTGTAAAATCATCAAAACTAAAAAATAAATAAGTTTTATTTACATAAAATACTGTTTTTTTCCCAATGCAATAATCTCTCTAAATAATTTCAATGTTTGTAGCTACTGATCAATCTTTTTTCAATTAACATTTTTGAGTTGTTAATCCTTTTGTTGGACTGGTGATTAATTTTTACAAGTGAATGAAAAAGATTGATACAAAATGTAGATTTTGTCTTCATGTCATTTTTTCAGATGCATTAAATTGAAATATTTGCATAATTTAGGTCAAAATTAATATTGGTTTGTGTATAAATCAGGTAATAATAATAAGCAACAAAAAATAATCTTATAGAAATAGTTTTTCTATTTTCGTTCCGTTCATACTTTCAATAGTTTAATCTAGGTTACACTGTTATAACATTTTTATTGAGCTTTCTTTAAATTTTATTCAGATATTTCCATTTGACTACCAACCGCTCTTTACATTTTTATTCTGTGATTTTTATGCTAAACAAACGGGAAATAAAAGATACCGGAAATTCCCTAGCTAAATAAATAACGTGTTCTGAAGAATCTCTAAAAGAAGAGATTCATTAGCCTCTGTCCATCTCTTGTCATTCTGTTGCAACGCTCTAATTAACCGCAATCCCTTACGAGTAATATCAAAAGAAAAGCTTCAAAAGAGAATTCTTCAATTAGTCAAACAATTAAGTCCCGAGGGTTCAGCCTTGGATGGAAACTGCAGCTACCTTAAAAGTTTCCGATAGTCCGAGGCCTGCTAATGTAAAATGTTTTGAGTGATTGGCACTTAAGAGCGCTTTTTTAGATAAACTTGCTCATCAACTATGGGATAAATTAAATAGGGATTGAAGCTGTAACATTTTTAAAACCTTGAAGATTTTCCTGTTTTGGATAATGGAAAGCGATTTTCAAAGTTTATCTTTTTTGAACTGATGATTACTAATTTAAAATAAATAAGTGAATACAAAAGGTAAAAGTGTTTGGGAATAATTCAAAATGATCGTATTGTTTTTTCCAACTATTTTTTTTTTAAATTGAAGTAGATCTTATGAAATGGTTGATACGAGTGCCTATGAAATGGTTGATATTCATAAAACTTGATGCTTATGTAATATGTATATTTATAATGTAGAAATATTTATTTATTTAAAAATCAATATCTAATTGAAGCACGAGGAAGAGGGTATAAAGAAAAATAGTTGGGAAAACAAAAGGAAAGAGAAATATAAGGTTGAAAGAAAGAAAAATGAATGAGAAATAAGAGTGAGAATGAGAGAAGGAAGAGAAATAGGTAAGAAAGAGAATGAAAAATAAAAGAACAGAATGAGAGATAAGGGGAAGGATAAAAGAAAAAGAAAAGAAGGAAAGGGAATTAGTAGTAAATGAAAAAAAAAAACACTGCAGAACACAGGAATGAATACTTTCGAACATTAAATTCAACCAATCAAGTCACCCCATACCTCGATTAAAACTAGCTATAAATTACAATTTTATTAAGCATCCCTTTGATGAAGATGTGAAATTTTCGAGTTGCTGGCGAGTTCTTTTGAGACCAGCGACATTTCACTGAAGGAAGAAAGGTACTCTCATTTCTCAGCAGCCTATTTAACGAACATAAAAAGTACTGTTCTCTCTAGCTCCTTTATGGAACCAATATTACCTATCTATGCATCAAGGAAAACAACAATGCTCTGAAATACATTTCCAAACATAAGGAGACCCTCATCTTAAGTGCTGATGAGGAAGTGATAAAAGAGAAGCCATTCCACTTCGAGGGGGTCCATGAGTGTGATGTTAAACCAAAAAGGGATCTGCGAGAGAGCCGCCAGCAGAATTATTAGAAGGCGAGAGGAGCCTATTCCATTCATGTTCACCGTTCCCTGCACCTGTCCTTTGATTAGTGTCTGGGGAGCGACTTGGGATAAAAGAAATGGTTTGACGAATTTTATTCTCCCTTTTTTATGGAAGAGATAGACCCACCCAAACATATTCCGTGGAGTAAAAAAGCTATGGAACGGGGGGAGAGGTTTTGAGGATGGATGCTTGGGGGAATATTAGGTAGGAAGGCCGGGTGATATTTTTCTGGAAAGCACGCTAGGGCCTCGTTCCGATTTCGTTTATGATTAGCCCATTTTGAAGATATCGTGTTTATTAGGCTATAGCAAAAGTCTATGGATTTTCCCCCCGAATTTTTTAGGTGCACTCCTTTCATGTTGTTACAAATACTGAAATATTATTACCTGTAAATTTTCAGGTCTCTAGGCCAATTTTTGACCCCGGCGCACCTCAAAAGTAGTTTTCCCATGTTAAGGTAGTATAGGGAAAAATATTGGAAATATCCTAATATTTCATTGTTTTTAATTTCATTGGCCAGGACGCTGTCAATATTGAGTTAAAACCTATATATCACCTTTGGGATATCATTGTCCCAAGATCCTATTGTAAAAGCATTCAATTGCATCTACTGGGGGATGTTCCCTGAGGATTAAAAGCGCACTGTAATATTTTAGCGCGTAATATTTTAGTATTTGTAACAACATGAGGGGGGTGCACTTAGGAAATTCAAAAAAATAATATATAATATTTATTATGGTTTCTACAATTGAAAATAAATATTAAATTGATTTAATAACTAAAGAACTTTGTTGTGTGTGGTTTTGCTACCATTGGGGCAGTTATTAAATATTTTAACATCCAAACATGTTTTGTTATTGTTTTGAGTAAAATGGTCTGAAATGTATTCAAATGCATATAGTATTTACGCACTAAACTGGACATAATATGGATATAAAAGGTTTATTAAAAGGTCGTTCGTTGTGGAAAATCAAGTTAAAAACCTAAACTTAATCCGAAAATTTTCCAATAATTATAAAAATGGATTTTTAAATTCAATCTCATGTAGTGCATTTTGTGTTATGTACTCATGCATACTAAGGCTAAATAGGTAGAGAAGAAGAAAAATGTTTGTATTAAAATCCTTACTAAAGGTAGAACAGAGGTTGTATGAGTGTATAAGTTAAAATGCATCTTTATCTTATTATAGTACATTTATGAAGATGTTAGTAGTTATAACATAATAAGGATAAGCTTAGGGTACCAGGGGAGTTAAAATTAGGTTGAGTTTAAAGGGTATGCAAGTAAAAAACAAGTTGAAAACTTGAGGAATTTGTTTGCTCAATAACTGAAGCTACCAACAAACATACCACAAAAATTTCTTTTAATACATTAATAAGATTTTCATAATTTAACTGTTCCAAAGATTCAGTTTGCGTGACAGGGTTTAGAATATTCCCGTCGATAGCAAAAAAATGCTAACTGATTCAAGAACAATCGATGTTTCTTTTCTGCTCCTACTTCATTATCGACCTTATTCTTCGTTAGCATCACCAAAGAGTCAGAACTTTGTCCTGAGACCGAAAATTTTCAAACAATTTTATGATTTCCAATAATCTCGAGAGCCATGAATGGTCACGCGATCATTCTTTCATTTTCCATCTATTTCGTAATGGGCTCCGTCGAAAACGCAATTGGTGAAGGTAAATATTGTTGTGTCGGAAAAAGTATTATTTATTTGGTTGGAACTTTAATAGGCCAACACTAGACCCTTTCAGAGTAGTGGAGCTTTTCTCAAATGGTTGCAGAAAATTCTTGCGCAACAAATCAACACGAAACAGTTCAACAATGCTTTTACTTTTTTACTTATTGAGCAAATTAAGACGTTGACCTTTTAACTAGCTATTCTAACTTATTATTATTTCATTATAAATTAAAATTTCTAATTTTACAATAGCTTTCGCAGTAGCTAGTGAATTTAGTTTCCTCTTTGAGGTATAACAACTATGGAACATCGATATCTTTATTTAAAATTTAACGGTAGTTAATTTTACTCGCTTTTAATGTATTGGAACACTGTATTGAAATTGATTAGTCAAAATTAAATCGCTTATGTAGAAGAAAGGAAGTCTCTATAAGGGTAAAGCTGTATAAATTAGTTACTTTGTATTATTAATAACTAAAGCGATATTAATTATACCTACTCTTTTCAATAAATCTTTAATGTGCAGTTATTTTTACTATTAATCAGTTACTGATTCTTTAAAGTAAACGAGAAATTTCCTTACTTCTCAAAATTATTTTCTCCCATAAAATAAAATTGATAGGGAAAATATCTATTTATACCTACTACGCATGCATATCACACCTCTCCATTTATCAAACTATTTGCTTTGTCTGTATTTTCTTTTTATAAAGCTCAATTTTTCTCAAAAGCACACGTGGATGAAAAATTACACTTTCTGCTTCAATGCTTTTCTAGTTCAAAAGAAATTATTTTTGTATTTCATGGATTAAAGACTTTTAGATACAATAAAAATAATTACCTGCAATTCTTATTACTGTATTCAACCCATTGTATACATTGTATTAAACAATATAAAAAAATTAGACATTTTTCTTACTTTTCCTAAATCATTTTTGTGTTCCAAAATTAGAATGTAGTATTTCTTAAAATAGATAATTATTTTGCGAATACACTTTAATTCATCTTTTCTTTTCAATATGGTTTCAGTAATTAGTTAAATTATTATTAATAATTGATACATAATATACTAAAATTCTATACAGAGTTTAAAAACTATATCTATTCGATGTAAAAACGAAAATATCACTCCTAGTTTAAAATTGAAATGTAATATAGGCTATTGTAAGATTGTATGTATAAAAGTAGAGTTGTAAAAGTAGTATTAAAAATATCATTAAATTTAATTTAAAATAAAAATATTAAAACATTAAAACTAAATTTTTTTTCTTAAGAAATTAAATCATAAAAGCTTTGAGTAATTTAGAAACGATATTCTTTAAAAGAGAATTTAATGTGCTTTTGATAAAATGAGAGCTAAAGTTGTAAAAAGCTTACAAAAATAAAAATAGTAAAAGATTTGAAAATGAAAAATTAACAGAACTATCTTAAATACATAATTTGAATACCATATTGAACATACTAATACTCAATGGACATTGATTTACTATGAATGGTTATCTAATCAAAATATTTTATAATTGGTTTTTCTATGTTAAAATTTAAAGGTTCAGAAATCTTAGAAAGATAGGGACAACAGGAATTGTTACCTTACCCGTCTAATTAAAAACATATTAATCAATACATCACTAAACAAATGCTTTGTTTCTCACCCCCAATGAACACTGGACACTCTTATTTATCTTTGTCTTTTGAGTAGCGTTCTGCAGTATTTTTTTCAGTTTTACTCTTTTTCATCGCGGCAAATCAAGTTACCTTTTTAGAGAAAAGACTGAGAAATAACGTTTATAAGTCTGGTAGGAACGTAATCCTCTAAGAACTCTTGAGATTTTCGATGGAAAGATTCTATCTGCGAGTGCGGGGGAGAAAGTTTCTTTCTGCTCCAGTTTCGATTTCCTGACGAACACAGTTGTAGAAAGAAAAACAAGCCACAAGAGAAGCGTTCAGTTGCGGCAAACGTCTTCCTTTTAAGCGGTGTTTGGATTTTTTTTTTATTTCAAGGAGAGTTTAAAGAGCTCCAGAGACTTATCACGATTCTTAATTAGAATGAAGACCATCATTAAAGAAAGTGATTAAGAGTTGTGTCCTCAGAATTTTTGTGGAATTTATTTTATTTGTTATGGATTAAGGACAATGAAAATAAATTACAAATAAAGCCGACGCTTCTTTTTATGAACTCGTAGGGGTAGGTATAGTTCGTCTAATAAAGAGTTCGTAAAATAACTGGCTTAAACATTTGAAATTTTGTGTCAGTTTTTTCAAACTTCTTCCTCTTACAAAGTAAAGTTTTTAAGTTAAAGTTTCACAGCATATTACCCTGCTGCCTCTCGACTAACCAGCCTTCCTATATTGGTTAGATCAGATGAAAAGGATCTCAGAACTATATTTCTATAAAAAAACCTTTTTCTGTTCAACAGTGTTTGTTTAAATTGGCATTTTACTGAATTTAATAGCCAATTAGAGACCTTTCTACTCACCTGGAGTTGCACGTACCACTATATCTTATAATAATTTCGAAAAGAAAAAAACCTTGTTGCATTGTCTTACGTCATTTAGTATGGGTGGAAGTGTAAAAATAAGTTCACGTAAAAGATGTTTTTTTCTATTATACTAGTTCGTAAATGGGATTTGGAATTATCATTACGTCCCCTTAATATCATACACTATCTCCGTTCGGCAAACTTTGGGAATAACCAATCCACCAATAAAATCACACTGTCTGCTTCAGATAGTTAGAGAAACTCATTTGATTGGTTTGGATCTTTTCAGCTCGATGATGTCAGCGCTTACGAACCAATAAAATGACCTTCTCTGCTTGCAATTCCGAATATTCTCGAAGCAGATCAGAAGACAGAGTTATTTGATTCTAAGATAGCGAAAGATGTTGTGCCTGATGTGCTTGCCACATCAGACCATTTATCATCACTGTTTGCTGCATCAGACCGCCCGAGATAGTCATTGAATCCTTTGGAAAATTTGGAGCGGCTAGGACTGAAAGGGTTTACAACGCCCTGCAAGCAACCCTTAACAACGTAAATACCGCCAATAACACGATAGGAACTGGACGACTAAGCTGTGTGATTTTTCGGAGATAGTAGTATCAATGGGTACATTCGTAAAATCGAACTCGTTTAACCAGTTAAACGGTGAAAACCGAAAAAAGTATGGTCACGTGACCTCCGTTTCATGAGTTAAACTGAGATTATACGAACGACCATAACTTTTTTCTGTTAAGTTGCTTGCTTGGCGTTGGCTTGGCGGGCTTTTCCCTTCAGCTTAAAAGTGACATCGCGTGATTCTGTTTTGTGTTTTCAAAAAGAAATGGATCACCAAGACATTGTGAAATGTTTGCCCATGTTGCAATCTGTTTTTTTTTTCGAGAATCCAGATGCCCTAAACACTCTTTTAAATCCAGAAAAGTTTTTGAGTTTTCATTATTAATTTATATTAAATACAAGTTGAAATTTCAAAACAAAAATGCTAAACGCGCCTATTAAACATGCGGTGGTAATAAGACCGTAATCAAACGTTCTCTGAGCTCAAAAAAATGAAAATATTTATTAAAAAATAAAAATTTCCATGCTTGTTCTGAATCTGAAATTCACTTGAAGCCCTCACAAAAGGAATTAGGAACCAAAGTACCAAAACATTTCTCAGAAAATTAATAGAAACGTTATTTTGAACTACTAATGCCTATGAACTGGGAAAACTTGGGGTCAAATTTTCAGGATTTAACAAAAAAAAGCCAAACGAAAATTTCGAAGCCAAACGAGTTTGAAAAAAAGCCAAATTTCTCGAATTTGGCCTTAAAAAGGCCAAATTGGCAACTCTCTGAGAAATTTTTGAGTTATTTGAGTTACGAACTTTTTTCGGTTACAGCGAATTTAGGAACGGCGAGTTATCCTCATGGAAATAACCGGTGACTTTAGGAACGCTCAGTTCGCATAATTCGTTTAACTGGTTAAACGAGTTCGATTTTACGAATGTACCCAATAAGATTGAGTTCTCGGGACTTGCTTACAGTTCGTAAAAACTACCGACGACTATATTTACAATACATTACTTATATGCAACCCATTTATTTCAAGGTAAAAAATCGGAAGAATAGTAAAGTACTCACAACCTTATTTATTTGGATTTTTAAGGAAGTGGATAGCTAGTATTTCAATATCTTAAAGTCTTAAAGTATATACCCGGTACCCCACTTACTTACCGCGTACTTGTTTCCTTAAAATAGATATAATGTTATGTAAGTATATTAACTTTTTGTTCTTGATAGTATGTCGTTTTGGAGAATTCATAAATATTAATTACAAATTAACTCGTAAAAAGACACAATTGAGCCAACGATTATGGATGCATCGCGAGTTCGCTGCTTAACCCTGTATGTGCAGGGCAAATGAACCATTTCCACTTTGAAAGGGAAACGAACATCGATCAAGTATCACTAAAGGAACCAGGATCGATTCCAACACTGCATTAATTAGGTTTCTAAGGCAACGTGAAAAAGTTGATAGGAAATAAAAAGTCCATGTATCCTATGCATAACATGGTTTCTATTGCATGCGAATGGGATATATTTCCGAAACAATGAGACATATACCTAGATTTACTACAAAGCTATTTGAAAGAAATACACCTTTCAACTAAAATCCCTTTCACCATATCAATACTTCTTGTTCAACACAGTAGAATTAACCTAGTTGGTATTTTTTTATTAATTTCATATAAAGTCACACACTTGTACCTAAGACCTAATACTTTCGGATTTTGATAATAAAAAATCAGATTTTTCGTTTGAGTCGAATTAGTTTCCTCTTTTCTTTTTTTATTGCGATTGTCTAAAATTGACTTTTGACATCTGTTTGACTAAAAATTAAAACTATTTACTCTTTTTGATTCGTATTTGTCAGTAATTTAGAACTATAACATGAAAAAATAAATAAAATAAAACTTTTAAAAGCAAAATAAAACTAAAGTTCCTGAAAATAATTAAGGGAAAAGTAAATATAACTTCCTATCAAAAGTGTATGAAAGCATAAGAAAATCATGTTGTTAAAATAGTTTTTTAAATAAGAAGGAATTACTTTTTTTGGAAGCATTTCCCTCGCATAATATTTGAACCAGTTTTCGATGTTGACTCTGAAGAGTGCCGTATGAAATGTTTCATTTTGGTTCGGCGCCGTAATCTGTTTTCTCAAGCATATGTTGGAAGAACCTTAAGTTGTTTCCCTCGGTCTAATATTTGAAGCAATATATTCCAAACTATTACATCTCTATTTTGACACCAGCTTAGAAGTAGCCAAAAATTGCTTTGCTTTGACGATTCGGGATGAGTTTGTATTTCGGTTAGGAAAGATTGCGGTATCGAGCATGTTTTGAAGGATATATCTCTATATCCCATAAAATTCGATAACTATAATACTTAAAATAAATATATTTTTATTCCGTATAGTCTTGTCTTCAACTGCAGATTTAGCTTTCATTCTACAGTAATTTGATGCTGTTGAACAAAGTTTTAGCTTAAGCTTAAAATAAATCTTGGTCTTTTATTAAGATGTAATATAGTATCACATCCTAATAAAAATGTCTCAATGAATCTCTAAACACTTTTCAATAAAATACATTAATAATTAAGTTTAGTTTTATTAATCTGTAAGTGAAATAAAACACTCTTAATATGAAAGAAAATTATTAAAAATGACATTACTTTATAATGAAAGTTAAATCACTTGCGGAATTTAATGTTTTATATTTTATAATTTTGCGGAATAGCTTTGTAATTTAAGTAATATGCACGCACGCATATATTATGTGTTGAAATATTTTTATTCAATTATTTTTATCTGTAATCATTTACCTTTTCTCGTGCGCATGAGTTCTAAGTTACATTGGAAAATAAAGGATACGTTTTATTTCCAGATTTCATTTAAATGAAAATTATTGGAGAAAATCTCTTTTCCTGAACCATGCTATTTAGAAATAACTGAAAATTTTCAAACAGTAGACAACATTTCCCATTTTTCATACTATAAAAATCAGAATTCTTGTATTGATTACCAACGTGACTCTATTTTTATCTGCGTTGTTTTTCTTTCAGCTAAAATTCTTTAAGACGAAAGTATCTGAATTGAAAGCAACCTTACCATAGGAGGGGGAGATTGTTGTACTGTGGGATTTACTACTAGATTCGTATAATAGATGGACTTACTGTTGATCAAAGGGTTAAAAGAAATAAAAACTAAGTAAATAAATCCACGGTTAATAACAGCAATATATATTTATTTATATTGTCATACACATATAAACTATCCATTTACATGACAAGAGATAAAAATACCAAAAGGCAAAGAAAAATAAAAATACACACACAAAACAGATAATAAAAAACAAGTATTATAGCACTTTCTGATTTTTTTAAGAGTAAAAAATCTTAAAAAATCAAATCAATCTTAAATAATCAAAAATCTTATTGATTAGTGTAAATAGGTTCATGGAATACTGTTTTATTGTGAGTGATATGTTTAGGGACATGGAGTTTAAATTGTTGCAAGATAGAGGGACAATCAAATTTGTTATTTAATATGTTGTAAAAAAATTTAAATACAGATATTCTTCTACGGAGTTCAAGGGTGAGATTGTTTGGGACATGCATGTAAGAGGGAGCCTTAGATTTAAAAAGTAAACGAAAAGTAATTTATCATACGATACCGAGAGCATTCTGTTTTATTACATCTTGTGTTAGTGATGAAACATTTCTACAAGAATGGGTGAATACACTTTACACAACTATTGCATTTGCGAAAATTTTGCAAAGGGAAAGGACTTCAGTCGCAAAATACCTTATTCCGTTGAATTTCTGTTCGTGTTTGCCTGATTTGCATAAAAACATCTCAGAATGACGACCTCTCTTGATTACTCTTCGTACAATCTTTTGCAGCATGGAAAAAAGAGCCCCTCTTATCATGTTCTTACAAACGAAAATTTTTTCAAGTACCTACTACTTTTTATTACGAATTTTTGAAGTTGTCTCAAAATTATGGAGCACCTTGTAAATAGAATATTTTAAAGGGATTTCTACCTACTCATTTGAATTTCACACGTACGCTAATACATGAACGAGAACAAGTAGGTTCAAAAGCCCAGCTTCAATCCCTGATGCGCATCCAAAAACTGCTCTGTAACTAAGCACGCTCAACTTTCAAGAGACGTGATGATAAAAAGATGAGACTAATTTGGGATATCTAGAGTCGAATATTTCCGAGTGAAGGCTTCATTTTCCAAAGTCGACCATTACCATTTTGCAAGTGATGGAAATGACGGTTACATGAGCGACTGTAAATCAAATGATTAAACTATTTTATTACTTTGCGGTGTTCAATTCACACTTGTAAAGAAATTAATTTTTGAACTAGAATAAAATTTACATAAAGTTTTAATTTTTTTTTTGCTTTTAATTCTTGAGAGTGGCTGCTAATAGATCCCCTTTTATTAAAATTTTTATAAAAGCTTAAAAGAAATATCCATAAATTAAGTTAAAGCTGAATAGCTGAAATTATTTTAGTAGAGTTTTAAAAAGTGTTTTTAATAATGATTACAGTCGGTGGCGTAACTAGAGTTGACTCATGGGGGGTGTTACTCCGACCAGTAAACCACTTCAACATATTAATCCCTTTAAAAAATTCTCATAATGTAGATGTAATATATAGTATAATAGTACTCTATACTATAGCTTTAAATTAAATAAAATGGATTATATTTTTTTGTTAAATATTATTTTGGAAGTTATGTAAATGCTATTTCGGGTATACATGTTACTTTTGGAAGGGCAAGCAAGAAATAGCTTTTAAATATACAGGGTGTCCCAAGATAACTGTCCACCCCCTTAACTTTAGAACACCTACAGATATAGTCATATAAGTGGTGTCTAGGTATAGAAAGTGACCGGTCGGAATAGGAAAGTGACCATGCCCTATCCGATGCGACAATTTTCAACACCCCCTAGAGTCAATGTCAGGAGTTATCCTATCAGAACGAAAAGAAATCTTGCGCAGAGAAATGTCTTGAATAAAACCCCTGAAACACACACTCAATTAAATTGAATTTACGTAGTTTTACGCATGCTCACACTTTTCTACACCTATAGACCCCACATCTGTAGGCTTCCTTAAGTTAAAAGGGGTGGACAGTTATCTTGGGACAACCTGTACATCATATTATGAGGCTTTAGTCGGACTTCTGCCATTTATGGGCCTTACTTTCTTAGGAGCCGCCCCCCTTTGCCTTAAATCCTGTACGCCTTTGTAAAAGGAGCTTGGATATCCCAAGTATCAAATTCAATCAATCAATTGATTGATTGATTGATTGATATCCCAAGTGGCATTAAGAACAACAATTTTTCCCCGCAAAATTTCCAAAGGGAAAATTTCATTTATGAGGCTTAACTTTCAAGGGCAAAAAACAGTATAACAGACAGTATAACAGTATAACAGTTTCGGGGTTCTCCCCCAGAAATGTTTTGAAAATGTATCTCTCAAATTAGTGTTTAAGGTCATTTTGAGGCCTTTTGAGTCAGCTCCGAAAAGAACAGTTCCTTGTAAACCGCCTTCCTTGTAAAGGGAAAATTTTTCAGTTTTTCTTATTTTAAAAACCGACGATGCAATGGGGGGGGGTTACAACCCCAATAACCCCCCTCGTTACGCCTATGATTACAGTACCTAAGTTCAAATTGATTATGATACAATAGTGATTAATGTCTAAGTTAATTAGTGATTGATTTATAAATGGCTCCTAAAAATTATATATTTTACTTCTTTTCTTTTCCCTTTATTTGTTTATTTCTTCTATTTCTATTAATTTAATGCATGGCTTTAGATTTAGCTTTCTATAATTTGTCAACCCTTTTAAATTTTTAAAAGAAGGGCTATTTTTCCACATTTACTCTTCTATATTGATTAAAATACATAAAATATATGAAATAGTTTCTTGAATTGATAAAATAAGATGCGATGAAGAGTATTTAATTGAAAAATGAAATTACGGATATAATACGCACTGAGAATGAATTTGATGAAATTAATATATACACATTTACTGCTTGGAGGAAATATTTATACCCTTGGGGAGGTAATTATTTAACGAAGAAGTCTAGGTTCATTTATAGTTATTAGAGAAGGTTTAATTACTGGGTTAAGTCATCTAAAAGTGCAAGTTCAAGTTTTATGGTGAATGCAGTTTGTTTAGAAGAAGAATTTTACCATGACTTAGACTATATGTAGTTCTTTAGTTTAGTTTAAAGAGGGAAAATACATTAAATAATATTAGCACTCCCAAGAGTAAACAACATAATTCGTTTACATAATATTAATGATTTATGGTCTTGTTTTTCACTACAGTTGAAGACCCTAAACTAAATTATAGCCTCCAAGGATAACATAAAAAGCCATAAAACCAGTTCCCTTTTGATATTCTACTCTTCTGTAAACAAAACATTTCTTTAAAAGTTGTTTTTCTGTAGCACATAACAAACGAGCACAGAATGAAAATTCCTTTTGAAAATATTTCAGGAATTACTTTATTTATCTATTATTTCAATTATTTTTATTTCTTCCTTTTAGATTTTAAATACCAATTTGCTTAGTTTCGCATCTCTAGTCTTAGTCTTGCTTAGTCTAGCATCATGTTATGTTTGTATGTATAAAAATTTTAACAACCAATTAGTACATTCTGAATTATATTTTAGCAAAATATCGAAATGAAATAAATTTTTTGTTTTATAGTATACAACATGTAAAACCTATTTGAAATATGTTTTTGAATGAACACCACGGTAGGAAACTAGAAGGTTAATACAGTCTACATACTGTTGCTATTGGATACAATGATGGATTAATAACAAATATTTACTTTTGTTAACTTTTGGTTATGATGAGTAATGAGCTTCATTACTGGTCCCGACTGAACCATCATTAATATTTTTTGTAGTGAGCTAATACGAAATTAAACTCAGGATAAAGGGAACTTATATTTTCCCTTTTAGATAAATATTTAGATTTTCAACGGAAATTTAAAAATAAGAACTAGAGTATAGGGGAGACCGGGGACAATAGTAACACGGGGCAATTGTAACACTTCGAATTCCTAGAAAAGTGTAGATGCCAAGGTGCTACAATGATTACAGTGTGTGCAGGGCTTGCAAACAAATAATGTCCGAGAGTGCCAAGACTGGCAGTTGAGGTATAGCAGTGTACTTGAGAAAAGAGTGTTTTTCGAGCATAAAAGTAAATTTTTACTTTTGAGTTAAATTCTTTCTCCTGCACTACAGGTATGTAGGACAAAATAACTTTTTTTACAAAATGAACCTACATTTATCATAGTTATATTCTGTTTAGTTTTAAGTTAATATTGTTTTTAGTTTCTTTGAAAACGAGGGTTGAATTGAAAATGGACACATGGGGTCAAATGTAACACTAATTCGGGGACGATTGTAACATGTGAAAATTGACTTTTGGATGCCGAGATCTCGTACAAGGACAACTAAAGGAGTCAGATTAGTCAGGAAAGAATGGAGTCAGCGGCTGCTGAGGTTTGGGAGTCTGGAAAGTCAGTGAAGTGTTTGTGAGCACGGTATTTGTTATGGGCCGTTATACAGATTCTGTCAGAAAAAATGAAATCCCTAAAGTGGGTTATAATTAATTTATAAGTTATCGGCGCTAATTAATTTATAAATTGTCACCAGCAATCACCTGTATCACCTACACAATCTCTTAATAAAAGAGATCCAAATTCACTGCCATCACCACAAATATCAAAATGCTCACCACAGGCTGTTCAGTCAACACCAAAGGTGGTACAAAATCCCAATTCAACTATAAAAATAGGAAACTCAAGGAGAAAGAGACCCATCTGCACCTATAAACCCAGTGTAAAATAGAAGAAGTCTACACAAAAAAGAAATTTAAATATTCAGATTGTGAAACCTCATCAGACGATGAATATTTGTGTGTTGTTTCCATGGACAATTTCAAAAACAATCGCCCCCAGTGAAAAATGGATTCAGTGTGTTTCGTACGAAATATATTGTTAATAAATTTGTATAATTTTCCGTATTTCTTATGAAAATGTGTAGTGTTACAATTGACCCTTATATGTGCTACAATCGACCCCACTTCAAGGGTCGATTGTAACAATATTCTTTGGCATATTTTTTATTTACTATATTGTACTGCATGCTCACAGGACAGTTTTCATAACGCAATTGTAATTGGGATGTTTCAACCTATGTTCATACCAATTTTCATAACTCTAACATAAAAAATGGCTTGGCTGGAGATCAATTTGTAAATTTTGTTACAATTGTTCCCAGTCTCCCCTACCTATGGCAAAGCTGTATTTCTTTTCGTAAAAAAAACCATTGTTTTTCCCACGTATCATAATTCATTATTTTTTTCACAAAAGAAAACATTCCATAACACAGCATTGAAACGAAAATTGGCCCACTTATCTTGAAAAAATACAATGAAATTGGATTTATCCTCCCCAGTTCGTGTTCTTGTGATTTTTCTTAGACTGGAGTAGACATTTTCCTTCAGAAACATTTTAAAAATAAGCAAAAAAAGTAAAAGGTTCATAGATTCTTTGGAGAGTGAAGCATTTTTATACGGGAAAATAATAACGAATCCTACAATAGCTATTTATTAGTTGTAACATAATTCTTTTTTAAATAGATGTTTATATGTTTAATCTTTTAAAACATAACTATTTTATATTTATTAACGGCATGTATTTCCACCACATAAAACCACCTTCACAAATTCTTTATAAACAGTATTTTTGACAGAATAAGTTATGGTGAATTTACAGATACTGTTCTCTTTTTTTGAGGTATCGTAACGGTGTACTATCACAGGATTCGACTGTATTATTTTATCAGTGTTGATGGAAAAATATAAAAAAACCCCAGAAAAATAGTCTTGGGAGTGCTCAAGAAGAGAAAAGGTAACTTTATTGAATTCTTCTTTGCGGTTTTCCCTTACTTTCTAACGATCGACAGCTGACTTCAGAAAAGGCATTCGATAAAATGTAACGAACTAAAGGTTCCACGCAACAGCTTGCCCACACTTTAGAATAGAATTAGCTCAAGCATACGGATATACTTCTCAGGAGAGTCTGTCTTTTGTTTTCATAAGAACTATTTTTTGCCGAGTTCTTTGCTTCTTATTACGGATTACTTTTTGTTCTAAATTTCTCTTAATGTTAAATTCTCGGTAAAATATGGAGTTTTAGTTATATCACTTTTCATAAAAACCGAGTTTTAAATTCAAAGCTTTGATTTTCATCAAAAATATAATTTTTCATGTTCCGAAAATAATCCTCATCGTTATAACAAATAACCTTCTCAAGAATTAATCGCTTTTTAATACGAGAGGGAATTTTGTGAAAATACTTCTTTCTTAAGTAGTAATTTTTCATTTTTTATCTATGAAGAAAAAATACATATATATGACAGGGAAGATTGATTACAAATGTCAGAAAACTGAGACTTAAGTATGTTTTTTGAAATTTATAAAAGAAAAAAAAATTGAGGGATATTTTTTATTGACACTAAAGAGGGGGATATATATGCTTAAATACATAGATAAAAGTCACAGTGAAACGACATTAATCTTTCAAAATAGAGAATCCCTTGAGAGAAAAATATAAAAAACCAAACTAAAATTAAATATCTTGCTCTTTTAAAAACAATATTCTGTAAATGCATATAGAAAAAACTTCATAGGAACATACTGCACCTGTGGGATAAATGGATTACGTTTCAAAGGTTGAACGAAAACCCCTTTCAAACCTAGACCGCTCGAAATTTCCATAAAATCTCATAAAAAAGGGACTGCCAGGACGCAAAGGATAAAACAAAAGAGCCAATATTTGCCGCATGAAGAAGAAGAAAACCATAAAACTAGCTTAAACAATCGAAATAACGGTGAAAACTACACAGAGTGAAGCTCTAAAAATTATATAAAAACAAAAGCTAACAGATGATGCGCAAAACTAACCTCTTTAGCAAGGCCTTTTTTTTTAAAACGAGTTTGCACCAAAAATGTATAATCACAAAGTGAGTTTTGAATAATCTCTTATAAAAAGCCGCTTGGAGCGAATTATTTTTAGTTTTCACGTTTCAATTTTTTTTGAACCTGCTTATAAAATGAGATTTGAGTTCGTATGGAAAATCATTTTAACTCTGTCATGCCTTTTGGAAAAGGAATGATGCTTTCTAAACAAGCAAATCAAAAAATTGGGGTTTAAATATTTATCCTAGTGTTCATATAAAAATTATAGCACACGCACAACAGAGGAATCAAAATAATTAGCTTTATGTTTAGATATAATGACTCACATTAAACATAACCTAATGACTGGAAACATTATTTAGATTTTACCTTCTTGAATGAAAATAATTCACAGATCAAAATAATATGGAATTAGTTTTTGGAATAATAAATGAAATTCGAGTGATATTAAATAAAAAATATTGTAAAAATTTAAGGAAAAGAATTTTTTGTCTTAGAAAAATGTCGATTCTCAATTTTCATGAGATAAATGGATTTTAACCCCCCGAGAAGAATAATTTTTTAAACAAAACATGTACCTTTAAAACATGTTCTGATAGACCCTTTTATTCTTAAAAGCTGCGGTTATATCAGCTAGATAAACGCTGCCTTGGGCAACTCTTTCTCTATTGAAATTTCCTAGAATTTAGTATCCGAAAGGTTTTCTATACTAAATTGATGATCTTCTTTTATTTGCAATTTATATTTTTAAAGTATCTTTAAACAAATTTAAGAAATAAACGTTAACTTCTCTGTTAGCTGCCAGGGGTTATGTTATCTACTTTTGGACTTTTCTAAGAATATTTCTTATTTATTAAAAAAAGATGTAACCGAATGTGTTTGGTTGAAAACTCCTGAAAGAAGGAGGTAAAAATTTAATATTCATCCGCTTCGAATTGACAAACTCGTCCTTTTCCAAGTCAAAAAAGGATAGACCAAGTGTGATAACTATTTCACTTGGAATAATAACTCCTATTTAAAAAAATGGGAAGGGAAATAAGTACTTCTTGACATTTAAATCAAAATATAACATCGTTTTTTTTCAGTCTTTATTCTAAATCTACGATATTCCTGAAGGATTTTCTTGATAATTTTTGTTACATATTCTTGTACTAGCAGACCTATTTAAATCAAAGCAAATTTTTCATAAGTGTTCTTTTTCAAAACTAAGAAAATGTGAAAAGAAAATTGCATGTCTAGTACAATCATGAACAGACAAGGAGATTTTTAATTAAAAATAACCCTCGAATTCGACAAGTTTAAGTCCAATAAGTTTCCCTTCGCTCAAATGCTTTTTTTACTGAACATCTGTGTCTCAAAGCTTTCTTTTGAAAACGAAACTCTAGAACACTCAAGTGTAAATCCTTCTAAAAATTACCATATCTGAGAGGATCTTAGTCCCCCTAGGCGATATCAGATGCTTCGAATTGTTATTCCATTTTGAAGAACCTATTCCTGTGAAAAACTGAACTTTTGTTTCATAGATACGCTTATCGAGTGAACAGGATCCGTCTTTCTTTGGAATATCTTTCTGTATTTGATATACCTGGGTTATACATGTTAGGACTTATTTCCCATTTCTTTTACATATGTTGCTATTTTCTTACTTAGAAAGAATATAATATGATTCTAGGTTGCTAGCAAAGAAATTATGCCATAAAACGGAATGAACAGGAATGAAATACCATGGGTGCTTTTGAACTCAACAACTGTAAATATTCTTTATACTAATTGTAGTATTTTGACAGCACACAAAAATAGTTAAAATGTTGAATCAAATTATTATGTTGCGTAAAATACTGTTTAAAACCTTTTGTGTGATTCAAAAAACTTTTCTTTTTTTTTATAGGCGTTATAATGTTTTTTTTAATAGTCATTCTTTTTCTTTATTCACTCACCCTATGTATGTATAGCTTCGTTTCAGATATTTTCAGTTTATAGAATTATTTTTACTTTGAAAGGGTTTAACTTATCTTAACAATTATGTTTATAATTTAATTATCGGCAAAGTTTTGATAATTTTTATTGCTTCGGATCAGTAAAGATTTATGAATAATCTCTTCCAACAACACTTTGTTGTTAGAAGAAAAATTACTGTGTAAATTTGAATTGTTTGAAGCTAGTCGAAGCTGCCTAAAAAGTAAGGTAACATATTTTATTCTTCTATAGATATTGATGAATGAAAACTTGTTTATGAAAAATATAACATGATTTAAAGTAGTTTTATTGGAAAAAGTGAGCACTGAGGTTCGAGATTTTAAACTCAAATAAAATAAACAGTAATATTAAAAAAGTTGGGGAACTTTAATTTAGTTCTTATAAGTTTGGTGTAAATAGAAACCATTAACTTACCGCTATCTATTAAATAGTACTTTTATAATATATTTAAATATACTTAGATTCAGTAAAAGCAGCTTCTCTCCAACTAATTCATATAATTCGTTTCCGTTGAAGTGCCTAATAAACATCTTCTGTCTTCTGAGTAAATACTGAACTTAATATTACCCATTTCAAAGAGTTTCAAGATCGTAATTTAAACTTAATGGTCTAAACTAAATAAAATGAATTCACGTGATCTTATTCTGCAAGAAATTCGAAATGAATCCGGCGAATTTTATTATGTAAATAGACCGAACTTTTTTTATGAACCTATTTCAGAAAATCATCATTAAAGTATGTTGAAAGGAAGCGTTGAAGAAAGAAAGAGTAGAGGCATGTTTGTAATCTTTTATTTATTATAATACACAAGACATGAGCGAAAAATATGCTGTTTAATAAAACTTCGACAGATTTTACTTGGGACTTGAGTTTCAAAAGAATTAGGTATACTCTACTTCAAAAAAGAGAAAATCAAAAATTAAGATATTTTCAAATCAAAAATCGAGTAATTAAACTAACTTCGGTGGCGCTTCAAAAATAGAAAGATGGAATAATTGCCTATTGTTATGTGACTACTTGAAAGAGAATTACAAATTTGGGTGTCCTTAAAATATTTAAATATTATACCAACAAAAGCATAGGCAGAGAGTTGAACTTTTGAAAAATATCTCCAATCCTTTTTAAAATAAGTCAAACTTTGTACATGAATATATTCTATCTACATTACTAAAATCTATGATCTTCTTAAGATGATTTATCTTTATTTGATGGATTCAAAACAACTGGAAGCTTCCTAACTGGACTGGAACAAACCGCAGTCTACAAAGGTTATCAATACACTCTTATTTGCTTTCAAAGAATTGTATAAAGTTTTTTATATATAAAATACACAGAAACATAAATGAAAGCATCACACAAAAGAACACAAAAAGAAAAACTGAAAAGGCTTATAATTTCTCAAAGGAGCCAAAAGCTTATCCATGAAGATAATAGAGTATCTTTACGATAAATTGAAAATGAAATAAAAAAATAAATTACTAAATAAAAAGGGAGCTAGAAGATTATTTTTAAGATGATGAAGTTTATTTTATATATCATCAATTTAAATAATTTCCCCTTTATAATATAATATAATTTATATTAAGAAAATATCTGCCTACTTTGAACATAAACCTGATAAAAACAAGGCAGGTGCGTCTGTATAAAAATCAACCAAATCATAGAGAAACACAATCTCCAATATAACCCAAGCTTTCTTAGTTCATCATATTTCTTCTGGAAAACACGACGAATAAATTACACTTTCTTCCGACAGCTTTAAGCCGGTCGAAACATATTTCGCTCGTCCTGTTTTGCATGGCTTTCGTTTTCGGATTTCTCAGATTTGTTCCGATAGCCTTCCCCGGACGAATGCAATTTCGCGTATTTGAAAACGTATCCGTATTGAACGTACGAAAACGTATTGAAAACAATCTCCGAACCGATATGGAGAGTTTTTATATTCATGGTCGATATTCTTCGTTTTTCGGGTGAATGGTCGGGGAACGAACCCAAAGAAAGCCAGCATGAAGTATACCTAATACTGGGAGGGTGGAACTCCTGTTGGGTCCCAGACTTTCATGCTTCGTGCTCGTTTTTTACCTTACAAAATAAATTACGCGATAAATCGATACCACATTCTGGTTGAAAATCGCAGCCATAAAAGCTTGCCGTGTCGTGGTGTTATGGGAAGTTTTTTCCAGAAAGAAACCATATGTATGAGATATAGAGGGAGTAGGCAAAGGAAATATTATACACTCACATATGAGAACAATAATTATGCGTCTTAAAAATTTACTTTTATTTTGCCAAAACTTCTCTCAAAATATGTTTAATAACCCCTTTTATGTTATTCTTTAACATTAAAAACATGGTGTAGCTACAAATATTCACTGTATAACTTTTTAAAGACTTGTCTGTATTTGCTTTTAAACATTTGTGATTTCTGTGATTCATGAACTCTGTTTTTAAAGGATAGACCTGGGAAAGAAGAATAGACGCTTTTTTGTGTTGGGGAAACATAAATTTAATTAAAATTTGTAAAGTAACTAAAACAGATGGTTAATTGCGTCGTATATTTGCAAAACAATTAATTTTCTTAATTTTTGGAATTGTGTTTCTTATCCTGCTAAATAGAAGAATCCATGGAAAGAAACTGAAAAATTTCATGTGCTTTCCAAGCGTTTGATAATCACGAGCTGCAGAAAATCCGATTAAATCTTCTCACTGGTGATAAGTTTAAAGGCTGACATCCTTAATTTGTTTTAAAAAATTAGGTGAAACGAACAGTAACATTTGGAAAATTTACGAAAATTCCGGAATGTGGCACATAAACGACGCAAATAATTCTGCTTTTTTTAAAGTGCTCCAAACGTATGCAGATACTTTAAATAAATACACTAATATTCCTACAAAAACAAAACGAACGATCCCTCAAATAACGGAAAGTTTCACTTATGAAACGGACGTTTCCTCAAATGACGGAAATTATCCAGCAACAACGCTGCCGTAAAATTTCCGTTTTATTGAAGAAATATTATTTCATTGCATTTAGCAAGTTTAATTACCTGTTTGTATCTAGGGCGACCAACTCTATATAAGTTGAGTTTGAAAAAGGAGAAAAATTCAAAATAAAATCTGGATTATTAACAACCTATTTTAAGAGTCCTTTTTATATTACATTATGCTTTAAAAAATATTGCTCTAATACCTCTAAAAACGAAAAGTTTTGGTTCCTTCCTTATTTCAGCTAAGTGTTAATAGCCCCCGACTTTTCTCAAAAATTATTAATTTTGGAGAGAGTGTGCAACTATACGACACAATTTCAAAAACCACATCTAAAACTTCTCTTACCTTTATAATCAATAAACCTTACATTCCTTACCTTAAAACTTTACATTCCTTACCTTAAAACCTTACATTCCTTATCTTACAAACCTTACATTCCTTTTATTTTCATCAATAACTTTCCCCACAAAGCTTATTCGGTATACACAATTATAAGAATGCACTACCTACTCTACTCACTCATCTCTTAGAGTTTGATTAAAGTTGGCATGCCGTAGAAATTCCTCTCCAACTTATTAAGTCTAAATTGAGTTAAATGAAAAAGCAAAGCGAAAGAGGGTTGAGAATTTGAGACACGTCAAACCGTAAAAGGGAGGACGCAACCTGTCTCGGGGAACTTGTTCAAAACCTAAATTGAACGCACAAAAAGCAAGCTCCATAAAAATGTGAGCAATTTGATTTGCCGCCCTTCTATGACGAGCCGTTCTCGTGACTAAGGCAGAAAAGTGACAGTGCATTCTATTAATAAACTTCCCATCCGACCCTTTGAAGGAAGTTTTTTCGCGGCCACCTGCTTGGGCATCGATCTGAGGGTCTTCTTCCTCTCGGGATGCCTGATAATGAGTGTTTGGGGGATGGATGATGATGATAATGTAACACGTTCAAAAGGAGAGATATGTTTGGTTAATTAGAGGATCAACCTGTTTCGGAACAACCTGCTGCTTTTGTGATGGATATCGATTGGCCAGGTGCGAAGGCTCGCTTTTGTTGGGCTAGCGCTCATTTGGCGGTGGTCTGGGGGAAACGAATGCCAAATACAGCTATCAAAACGAACGAAACTAATTGAATTTGTGTTCAATTGAATTAGAGTTATAGAACATACAAGCAGAAATCGTCAAAGACACGATAGACAAAACAGATAAGCACAAAAGCACAGGAAAAAAGGGGCAAGCAGATATAAATAAACAAAAAGAAACTTACCAGGGCACTGTACCTTACCTGGTGCCGAGTTTGATTCTCAGCCTTGCCTTAGGTGTATTTTCTCTCTCTTTGTGTCAGTAAAAATTTTGTTTTTGCCTGTCTTACTTGACGAAGGTTTATAAGCGGATCCTTGCATCAAGCATACAAACCGGAAAATACATAATGTAAACCAAATCCAATCCAACTTACCAGAGAGCACCAAAAGAAGCACAGAGATTGTCCAGTCCATTGTACTTAAAATTGAACTGCTTATCTAGTGCTTGTTACTGAGCTAAATATATTTTTGGTTTTTAAATAAACTTTCAGTGTCTTTATGTCCTGCTATGAAATTACATAATCCAGATTTAAATTATGTTACATATATTTCTAATCGTTTTAAGAATTATATTTAGATCTGAAAAAATAAAGGTCCTAAAAAGTATGTGATTTATGAAATGTTTTAGTAATAGCAATAAAATAATTTAAAAAATAATAGCTATAAAATAATAATGTTAATAATTTTTGGGACTTGGTACAGCTATTTCCATAATTTATAAAAGTCTTTTTTAGTGAAATAGTTTAGTTGCTAAAATTTGTATCTCCTCAAAAATGTTATTTATTTTTTATAATAAATTGTTTTCAAATGTTTACAGACTTGGAAACTTTTGAATTTTTCTGTTCAATTTGAAATATTAAAAAATTGGAAACGAAATTTAGTTAGCTACTTAAGGAATTTAGGATATTATATTATGACAAAAAAGTATTAATTTCCATACATTCTGAAAGTTCAAGTTATATAAGTAATAAAAAGTAAGTATAACACCCCAGTTATATCTTACATACTAGTATCAAAGTTATTGCAATTTAGAATAGATAATTTTTACAATAGACCATAGAACCAACTAGAGAAAGTAAGAGGCAATTCTAACTGATTACTCGACATATAATGGACAATATAATGCGAAGATATTTAATCCAAGAATAGTTCTACATTAAAATTGTCATTGGATGCTCTTTATAAAGAAAAATTTAAAAGCATGAAAAAGTTACTTTGCATTTACAATATTCTAGTTACTCTACTTTTGACTCGGGCTATTAAATAGCATATTAAAATGCGTTCTTTTCTAAGTCAGTTTTCTGAGAAATATCAGGGTTAGTTTCTCATTCTTCTCTTTAGCGATTAAGTTTGAAAACAAGAAATAAATGTGTTTTGACATTTTATTACGATTTTACCTCAAGCATTTCAGTTTTCTGCTCAACTCATAAAAATGACTAAAATCTTTCCAAAATGAAATGTCAGCATCAATTAAATTCTTCTTCGAGAACGCTGTAGTTTTATTGAAAGTTCTGGTGTTTTCAAAACTTGTTCCCTTTTTATGTGCGATGGAGCTTTTAAGCAAAAGAACGAAAAATGAAAATACCTTTCTATTGCTAAAAGAGTTGAGATTTTTATTATATGCTTGTCAAACAATCTTTTCATAATCACTTTACTGGAGGGAATTTGTAATTTACTTAAAAGGGTTTAAAAACAGACATGTCTTCGAGGTCTTGTCTATGCTGATTTCTGTTTGTAGGATGAAGTGTACTTTCCCATTCAGATGATATTTGGATTTAAAGCTTTAAGAATAGAATAAAGGTTCCTTTTACTAGGTTCTTACTTTTCCAATCCGTACCTTTTGGTTTTTTATTTCAGCATTTAAAACTGATTTTAACATTTAAAAAAAGGCTAGTTAGATATTTTACTGATAGTTTATCTACCACATCATAATCTCCGAAATAACGAGTTCGAAGGTAATTATTCCAATCAATACGATGACTATATTATTTTTTACTTTTTATTTTAGCAGTTTGATATTTTTTATCTCGTAGTTTACTTATATAATAGTTACAATTTAAGATTGTTTCATAATTTTTTAAACTAAAGTTAAACTATCATTTTAAAACTAAATGTCGTTCTCTAAATATACTCGCGAATGTCTGGTTATATACTCTACAAATTTTATATTATAACTTGTATTGGCTGTAGGTTTTTCATGTTTTTCATAACTTAAACATCAGAGGACATATTTAAAATTCTTATCCCACTGACGCAAAAATGTTTGAAGCTTTCATGAAAAAGTTATTTGTAAGCTGATATGATCCGTGATGTATACGTAGTAGGTATAAAGGCTTATGCATAAACAACGAGCATACCAGACTACTGATATTAAAGAAAGAAAAGCAACTTTGCTTTCCAAAAAAATGAATCCGATCAACAACTACAACTTCAAACTTTATCTTAGTACTGTCAGATTATAAAACTTTTGGTTTAGAAATTCTATACATAAATTGTTCTTTATTTACATCAATTCTTAGCTACTCTTTAAAGTCATATCTTGACTACATGAAGTACTTTTTAAGCATTCAAATAAACTGAAGATTTTATTCTTTCTACACATTTTTTTAAACTAGCACATATTATATTGACTTTATATTGAGATTTTGTTTTGACTTGAATTTTAGAATAAGAGCAAGTATGATTTTAGGAATAATCTTTTATGAATTTTTTGGTACTCTTTATTCTTTGTCTATACCTTCCCCCTCTGATAGAAAATTCTTCATACTCTTGAGATTCCGAGTAAACTCTATACATCAATATCAAGAACTTCTAGCAGTACAGTTTAAAATCAGATATTTTTTAGTAATGAAATGAATAACTTGCCATAGTAAAACTAATCGAAGGAATTCTTAAGAATAAAATTTATTGGAAATAGTACTTAGTCATAGTAAATCTAATTCCTTATATTTAGATGTCTCAACCAGTGCATGTTGCACATAAGCCAAAGCCGAATATGCTCGTGATCTACTCTTTTAATTGTTTCCTCTCCCCCCCAAAATGAAATAACAAACGCAACAAAATATAAACAAGTATTAAACCAACGAAAAGGGGATAAGATTTGGCACCCGACAGCAAATCAAATACAAAAAAAACGGCACGATTTTCATAATGTTAAAGTAAAGGAAGTTTGCACTCCAGGTTTGTATATAGCTCAGTGAATTGGATGGATAATAAGTTGCTTAACAGCTGGTTGGTATGTAACTGCAACCTTATCCGTAATATAAAAAAATGATAATATTTTAAAATTGAGAATTTTTTTTAGAAATTCCAATAGCTTACACGGAATTCTCAAAAGAATCCGAATACTTTGATACCAAAAATGTGTTATACAGATCAGTAATTAAAAAGTTTTTCTCTGGAAACCGTTCACCAAAAACTTTTTTTAGAATAGAGAAATTAATTTTTTATTCAGCGCCGCTGTAAAAAGAACTGAACTGAAGTGGCGGGATTTGCGATTCGACATTCTTCGATTTGTTTATGCCAAATCTACGAGACAATATTCTTATTATAATATTAATTCCCATTCTGATGTATCATTATCAAGAGTTTCATTAATCTATAAATTCGCATTCTGATGTTAGAACCTACTATCATTCTTTTTTCACCAGACTGAAGTAAACATATTTTAATTATTTTCAAGATAACCTAACTAGGTTTTATTTCATACAAATCGCGTACATTCTTTATATTTATATTCTCAGTACCGAGTTCAATTATCGATTTTATTTTACTTACACATGTTAAAAAATAGCTTAAATCACACACAATGGTTTTATATTACAGTTCCAAAAAAGAAAAAAAGTAAGTTAAATGAAAATTAAGTTGAACCTAAAAAACTAAGCTAGATAATTAAGCTACTTCATCCAACGCACGGGTCTGATAAAATTCACATACAACACGGGTATGAAGGAAACCATGCCAATAAATATTCACAACGCAAAGAAAGAAGAATACAAATTAACCATGTTTTGCATGTAATATCACAACTTATTACCCACCATTAGGAACAGTTTTCTCCCATTCGACTGGAAGCGAAAAAAAACATAGAACGTTAAGGAAGAATAACATTCGCCCTTCTACCAATTGAATTTTCTTTTTGCGAATGTTTTCTGGCAGCGATACTCGGAAGTTGAAAGATCGATTAATTAGGGTTACATCAGAGCTAAACCTCACTCGCCTCTTGTTTGGTTTGGCAAATAATTGCACCTTTCCCGTGCATTTTTAAGTTCAAATACATATTTTAAAGTCAGAGATTTAATTTCAAAAATAATTACTTTTATTTTTCTAAAAAAAATATTTTTAATACTTTTGTTTACAAATTATTTCTATAACTTTGCGTCAGTTACGTACTCCATCATCAAATTAAACGAGATATAAAAAGCACATGTAGGGAAAATTCCTATGCTGATAAGAATCTTGATTTCTTTTATTATTATTAAGTTTAATTTTTTGATTTAATTATTAAATATTTTGGTTTTAAGAAACACACGTTTCTTACACATGAGTGGATATTACATATAAGAACGTTTAGAATCCTTCTTTATAATTTTACAAATCACGGTAACAATAAAATTTTTTACTAAAAAATCCCGAACGATTCACTAATATTAAAACTTTTAAAACAACTATGCAATTCTGATACTTTTCCTTAATTAATTCTGAATAACGGTACCAGTTAGAAATTTGAAGGAATTCCCTGTTAAACGATAATTTTAAAGTTCAACTTGGTTATACGTCTTTGCGTTTGTTTTGTTATCTAATATAAAAAGTCAATGCCGAAATTTCTGTCTTCACACTTTTTAATTCATGGCAAGTCAAAACTTATGTATCTTATAAGTTAAAGAGATGACAATATTTTTATACTTGTTGAAATATTTAAGGGACTTTATTTAAATGTTGTATATGTTACGGGCAAAGTGATAAACAGGGCATTATTAATAATGCCCAAAGTTGAGGCGGACAATGTAATAAATTCAGTAGCATTTATCACTATCTGTTCTGTTATCACTATCTATCTGTTCACAATTCTGTACCTTTTTTTGTACTACAATAAAATTAATTTATCATTATAAAAAATCAGCATTAAGCAAATAAAAAATACTTTTAACTCAATCAAGTAATTGCTCTACAATAGTTTTAAATACCTAAAGAGCATAATACCTACACCGCAAAAGTTTTAGTAGGAAATATTATAAATATAATGACTGATATTTTCTTACCCTCGCAATCACAATTTCATTTCACGTTTGAAGAAAGAATCAGTCACATGAAAGGAATTTCTTTGAGGGGGAAATTTCTCCCGATTAAGAAAGTTTAAGTTAAGTATCGATTTTTTTATCCCTAACGAAATAGTAAAAATAGATCTTCTTTGTGGTTTTTGTGATTTCTTCTACTCTGAGAAGGATTGGTTCAATATTTACTTTCAGTTATGACGGCATGTATGTTTTCACATTCTTAAGGGGATACAGTACCCTAAAAATCATCAAAATATCAAAAATATTTTTATTGGCTTAATCCATACCATGGATCCTTCTAAATGTGTCTTCAAAATTTCAAAGCTCTATCTTAATAATTTATAGAGTTATATCCTTTTTTCTGATGCGAGTCCGGGGTCTAAACAGAAGGAACGCAAACTTTAAGTTGAATTTTCTTCATGTTGTATTTTTGTGCATTTACAGTATACTTTGAATCCCTAAGGCTTTTTGGGTAAATGAAATATAAGTCTGAAAATTTGTATATATGTTCTGAAATATATGTATTATAGAACTGTGCATGGGTTTAGCTCTAACAAGGTTAGATTTTTTTAAAAATAACATTAAAGTCAAAAATGTTGAATTTTTTAGTTTTTTTTTGGTTTTTAGTACATAAAAATTTCTACAAAATAAAGTTATAGTACTAAAAATAAATCCATGCACAGTTTTACGTAGTATGATAAAACAAATCTAAAAATGAAAAAAAATTATAAAAATATGCACAGTTAAAAAAGCCTTAGGGATTTAAAAAATGGTCAAAAATTTAAAAAAAATTGAATTTTTTAAATTCTGGGTTTCAAAATCCAACTTTTTTTCAGGGGAAAGGTTCTACTTTATAAGCCCACATAATATGCAATTAAAGTCAAAACAATAATATTAAAAATAAATAAAAAAATTCTCAGGGTACTGTATCCCCTTAAAGTAAAAACGTAAATTTAATGCAGCTTCTTACAGTGTAAAATATTTTATTTCTTCTAACAATAAAAGATTTACCTTTTGCAAAGTTTGTATGGAATAAATTTGAATAACTCTTTGAAGGCTGATAGTTCTTTTAACAAAGTTGCCATGTATAACCTCGTTTTATTTTTACATGTCTTGCTTGCTTGTTTAAACTTAACAAAGGCCTCCAGAATATTAGGTGATTCAGTTGCTTAAGATTTTAAGTTAGAAGAAAAATACTATTTAGTTTTACTACTTTGAATAAATGTTAGGTACAATAAATGCGTTTGCATTCGAATTTGTTTTCAACAAACTTAAAAAATAAACTTGCTTTTAGTATGTATGGGTAATTAAACCTCAAATATTTAATAAAATGGGTTGAACTTATCAAAGGTTCAGATTTCAGCACTTTTAAAAGCAAATCAAATATAACTTATGAAAATATGCAATTTTTTGCTAGTTACGTATAAGGGAAAGGAGGGTAAGAGTACGCACAAAAATTATTTGGGGCTATAAAATTGAGAATTTAAAAGCCAGAGCCTCAAAAATTTACTTAAAAATTTAACGTTAGTTTATAGATTCACAAATCAACTTACAAAAATGGAAGTCTTAGTTTTAACAAAAATATGTTAAAAATAACAAAGAAAAAAAAACGTACCCTGAAATTAAGCTGGGCATAAATCGCAAAAAAAATACATCACTACCTTCGTAATTGGAAGATTTCTCCCTCATGTCACCATTTTTTAAATACAATCGACATTAAAATCAATCCTCTTGAACATCCATGAAAAATCTCGCAGTGTTAATTTTCCAGGATTTTATATCAGCTAGTTTTCAGCTTCCGATGGATTTAAGCTTTTAAAGAGGAAAATAAAATTTTTTCCAATAGATGTAACACATAAACCTCATGTGGTGAAGAATAAGATAAGTTTTAGAACTTGACCGAATTCCTAACGATTTTTTTTATGCGCACTCTTATAGCCCATCGAGGTATTAATTCTCTGAAAAAACCTTGAATCAACCCCAAAATTCACTGCAGTTAAATTATAGCGATATCAAGTCATTTTCAGAAGGAACCATACATTACAATAATATTTACTTGGAAAGTAATTAATATGTCTTTATTTACAAAAAAAATTAAGATTCTTTCATAGAAAAAGTAGATGAAAACTAAAAAAAACCCCAATATTTTACCTGATAAATAAAACATAAAATGTATGAAAATAATATTGACAGTCTTTTGAGATAGCTTATGATGCATGTTTTTATGTGATCCCACTATCTGCCCCTTATACTGTTGCCAACAGGGAAAAAAACCATCTGGGTACTTTTACCGGACTGCGCACTCTTACCCTCCTTCCCCCTATAAAAAAAACGAACTCCTTAAGAGTCTTTAATGACCCAAACGTTTATTTAACTACCTTTTTGGCAATTTTGGTATTTATTCTTCCTTTTTGGCGACCCTTTCAATGAACTTCCTGCGCCTAGAGTGGGATTGCCGTCTACTGTCGAGGTCATTCCGTTTACTCTAATGAAGGAGATTTTGAGCCAACCTAAAGAGCTGTGATGTTTACTTAAATCCTTCAATCTTTACCTTGTTAACAAGTCTATAATGTGTCAACAAAGGGGATAATTTTAATTTCAAATGTTGGAGTTGGGAGTTCATGTAGATTATATAAGAAAAGTAAAGGCTGGGTAAATGGAGTTACATTAAACAAGTCTTAAAAAATATCCGGGAGTGTAAAAGCTGTGATTTAGGTAAGGTTTTCAGAAATGTCAAAGCAAATTAAATAAGATATTCTTACCTTTTAATCAGTAGGTATACCTACTGTAAATTATTTAATAGGTTTTTATTACTATTAGTATTACCTACTTGCTTTTATTCTATCTTGTCACCACATGATAAATCAAAATTTCAATACCATTGAAATTGCCTTTTAACTCAAGATTATGTTGCTAAGGGGTTATAATTTGGTACTTTATAAAAATACCTAAATCTAATGAGAGCATTACTTGCAAGGAGAAGCCCGGTGGCATAGTGGTAGAGCATCTCGCTGCCACGCCACTAGCACGGTTTCTATTCCCGGGTTGGGCAAGGCAGACTCAGCCTTTCATCCATCGGAGGTTGATAAAATGAGGATCGAGTGCACTTGGGGAAGCAAGAGGCATAGACTCAGCTGATTGTGAATTTTAGTCACACGTTCTGTAACAGCTCTATGAGCAACCAGTGAGGCTGGTTATACTGGAGGTCTAACGACCTAGGTACTCCCTCTAGTATCCCACTTTTTTTACTCGCAAGGATATTTAAAGTACATCACCCCAGTCTTAAGTTTTATAAATTGATATTAAACTTTATACTATTATTTAATATTGTACTTAAAAATGGTATCGAAATTATTAGAGATTTTTATTGCATTGGGGATCGTAAGTATCTATTCTGTAACCAATGTTAGTTTTAATTTTTAAAACCTGTGTTTATTAAAATACATTTTTAATACTTTTAATGATTAAGTGCAATAAAATTTAATGCTTCAAAAATTAGTTAATAGCTAAATTTAAATTTTCAACTAATTAAAAAAAAAAAACTTTCAATAATTTTTTTCATAAAAAAAAATTCTGTGCAGGTGCTTTTAATGCAATTTCTCTGATTATATATATATATATATATAATTGTTTCTAATAATCAAAGAAATCAAAAATAGACGTACTATAGTTTTTTGATGCTTTTTTTTTATTTATTCCTAGGATGACAAAAAAGAGGACACTAAACGTATCTATTGAAAAGCTAGTTTTCACAAAGGTAAGGTTTATAAAATACTATACAAATAACTTAAATTACACTAACATAAAAATGCCCATTTTTGACTATTCCTGGTTTTATATTAGTTTTATTTCTAGACTTTTAAATTTATACTTGATATTAATATTGATGGAAAATTGTGTTGATGTAACACGTCAAAAACATTTAAGTAAAATAATTACAAGGAAATGTTTAAGCATCAAGATATTTTTGAGCCGTAGGCAACGCGTACCAGGTAAAGCTACTAAATAATAAACATCTTAATTGGTAATACTTTTTTTAAAAATTTCTAACTTTCAACTTTCCAACCGGGAATAATGGGTCCCTTTCACCTAATTTTTCTTCGGTTTCTTTTACTAAAAAAATAGTATTAAATTCTGACTGACAACGTAAAAAACAGCTAGATTAAATAACGATAGGTTTCTTTAAAAAATAAATTACGGCTGGATAAGGGGAGGGGATTCTTTCCTAAATTAATAGTACCTAACATGAATACATCTGACACTTTAGGCTGTGGTAATGAATAATTTAAAGTTTATTAATTAATTACACTTTTCTTGGGTGTCAGGTTTTTTTCTACTACTACTAGTGCTTTTATTTAGTAACGTTTACTGTATTTTTAAAGATGGTTTTATCGTATTTTATTTTTCAATTCATTGAAGCACAAAAAAATGTTTTCTCGCATCCAAATGGAAAACGAAGACGTTAAAGCAGTTTAAAACAATATAAGTGCTACTTATTTTCATAAAAATGTTGTGTGAAATGAAAAGATGTACAATTTACATCTTTTAATTTATGTTCAGAAATACAAGCGTTAGTTGATTAGAGGAGGATTTTATTATATTTTTACCTTTCGGCAAAGATAATTTTATCGAGTTGCTTAAAAATAAGAAAAATTTACTTTTAAACATTTTTAACGAATATGTAAGGAGAAAGAAGGGAAAGAGTATGCAAAAAATCATTTATGGCAATGAAATTCAGAAAATAAAAGCCAGAACCTCAAAATTTTACTGAATTTTATTGACTCACAAATTAACCTACAAAAGTAAAAGTCTTAGCTTTAACAAAAATATATTACAAATAAGAAAGAAAATAAAAAACTAAATGCGTAGGTTTAATCGACGTGCTGGGTAAAAGTACGCAAGACGTGAGGCTCTAAGAGTAAGCACCCTGACAGCCTGGCAAAAATCGCAAAAAAAAATGCACAATTGCCTTCTCAATTGGAAGATTACGCCCTTATGTCACCACTTATTAAGTATAATCCACATTGAGTTCAATCTTCTTGAAAATCCATAACAAATGACGCAGTGTTACTTTAACAGGATTTTATATAAGCTGGTTTTCAGCTTAACATTCCTTCTATAAATCTGTCGACAAAATTCTCAACTATCTTTTCTATGCGCACTCTTAGCCCGTCAATGTATTAATTCTCTAAAACAGCCTTTAATCAATCTTAATATTCCCTACAGTTAAATTCTCACGATACCAAGTTGTTTAGAATAAAACATAAGTTAAAATAATAGTATTTACTTTGAAAGTAACTAATATTTCTTTATTTACAAAAAAATTAAAATTATTTCATAGAAAAATTAGATGCAAAAAAGAAACCATATTTTGTGTCTCTTTCTTCTTTTCTATGCGTACTCTATTTCTATTACGATCTTTTCTATGTGTATTCTTATCCGTCGACGTATTAATTCTTAAATCCCAAAATTCACAGCAGTTAAATTTTGAAAATAATCACTAGCTCTTTATTTACCAAAAAAAAAAAAAAAAAAAAATAAGATTCCTTCACAGAAAAATCGTCGGATGGTAACTCTAAGAAACCATATTTTACCTGATAAATAAAATACAGAATATTACAGAATATATGAAAATAATGATAGTATTTTAAGATAGCTTATGGTAAATGTGTACATGATATCACACTCACTCCCCCTTATACTGTTGCCAACACGAAAATAAAACCACTACGTATTTTACCCGACTGCGCACTCTTTCCTTCCTTTCACCTATTAATTAATATTTTTATGTTGTATAACGTTTTTAATTCAAAATACTTATTAAATTTTAATTTTTCATCTGAACTTTTTTTTAAAACTAAACATTGCATATTATTACATTTCACCAAATTAAGAAACTTGGAATTTGCTAAATATTTGCTGAATCCTTTCTTACCAGTAGAACATAATAATGTTCTAGATCAGTGATTTTCAACGGGGGCGGTACCGCCCCCCGGGGGGTGTTGAGAGGAGGCTGAGGGGCGGTGAGCCTGTTTTGGGTAGATTTTAATTCCTTACAGCAACCCCCAAACACAGGAGTATTTTTGTTATATTGACCCAAATTTCGGTCAGAATTCTTAAAAATCTGCTTATTAAGAGACTAACTAGAGCAGAAGAGAAAGGACACTGATATTGGAAAAACTTCTGAATAGCTAAATTACCCCAAATCATCACGTTCTTAATGTTTCGGAATGTTCTTTTTGATTGCTTCCTAGTTTGCACTTGTTGAGAATGCACTCTTAAAACGGCATTTTCAAAACTGAGTAAAAAATACTCAAATCTGAGTATTTCACAAATTCAAACTGGCTCTGAATCAAATTTACTCAAGTTTGAAGCATGTGTAAACTTATTTCTGAAAATATGCAGGTATTCAAAAATGATACATCATGTCCTTTGTCAAAACTACCCCCATTGATGGTACAGCATTTGATCAGAATGTGATTACTAGTCTACTCGTAATTAGAATGTGATGCCGCATCTGAGCTAGGCGGGTTATCACGTTTTTAAATTATGCTTATTGATTCAAATGTAAGGTTAATTTCACAAACTGCAAACATTTAGCAAAAATAAATATAATTTTTGTAGTGACTATTGAATAGTTCCGGTATTTCAAAATTAAAAGAATTGTATTTTCATACTTGAAACAAAAAGTTTCATATCAAAATGAAACTATGTAGTACCTACTCAGATTTGAAATCTTCATTTTTCTCAGTGTGCACATTAGAGTTCGTACATATATATCCATATTTTATTTTTTGTTGTTCTAATTGTTTTTTTTCCCCAAATTCAACATAACGTCCATTCGTTATAGTTTTTCTATATTTTTGAGGTTCTTCTGTGTTCTGAGTTTCACCACTGAGTGAGTGAGGGCGCTTATAAATTATTCCTTCATATCTGCGAAAACGTTTATTGTGAGAGCATAATTTTGAGAAAGGTTACTTTGAATGAATTTTGGATTCAAGACCCTGGACCTTTACCCTGGACTTTGGTCGACAATCAAGAAGATTTTGAGTGCCTTCCCTTCTTTTCACCTTGTGGAGCGAGGTTTCAGTGCAGTAACTGATTTAATCGCTACAAAGAGAACCCGCCTCCAAATCGAGGAAAGAGTGGACTTACGCCTTCTTTTATCCCAAAATATAGTGTGTGAGCCAAATATCCAAAAACTTGCTATCAACCATCAGACCCAATCATCCCACTAACATTATTTCCTGTAAGTCTAATTTTTTGATGTTCCTTTCAAACTTAAGAACCCATAAAACTTGAGAATTATATTTTTCTTTGTAATGTGCATTTTATTTTATATATAATAATTTATTAGCAAAACAATATTCAGTACGCATATTTAATTGTAAAAATTAATGTGTTTACTTGTTTGGCTGCCTTTTAATATTGAGTTTTTTCTTTTTGCTAGTAAATAATACCATTATTATTGTAACAAAACAAATGCAATTAACTTCCAGGGAAAAAGTACAGAGTTAAAAATACATTATTATTATTCAAATTTTTTATTTACTTCTTATTGTTTCTTTTTCCAATTCAATGTAATTATTTTCTGTATCATAGTATTAGGTTTATTGTAAGAATATTTTTAATTTTTCTTTTGCCTACGGGTTTTTCCTCTTGGCGAATCATAATTTTGTTTTGTTCGCTCTGTGTTTGTATTTATATTAATTTTTAAATAAAAAATGTGATGCATAAGCCTACTAAAAATTTAATATTAGTGTTTTTAAACAACCCTTTCCAATATGCTAAATTTTAAAATTTTCTTTAGGGGGGGGGGGTCGTTGAAAGTTTTTCCGCTCTCCAGGGGGGCGGCAGCATCAAAAAGGTTGAGAACCATTGTTCTAGATGAATATGTTTTTCATTAATATATTTGTATATTCTACTGGCATTTTTTAATCCCACAAGTTGATTAATTGTTGTATTTACATTGTATGTACAATGTAGGATACATACTTGAAATCTTCAAAGTTGACAAAAATAGAGAGTTTGTTTCATTAAATTATAAAATATTCTTTGTTTCTTTCAAAAGATATCAAGATCATAAAAGTATTCCAAATAGTTCTTGTTAAGATTTCAAATAATGTCTCAAAAATATTTTATCATGTGTTCACGAATTTAAACTCAAATTTTTTAAAGAATCATGTTTATGCCTTTTCCCAAGCAGTTTTCGTAAAATTGTAAACTTTAATTAATAACTTAACTATAAACTTTAATTAATAACTTAAACAATAATATGCTATAATAACGTGCAATATTCAGAGTGCCCCTCAAATAACTGCAAAAGAGTAGTACCCATAGTAAAACCTCGTTTATCCGAGTTCTCGGATTATCTGAATGCAATTATAGACAACTTTTTACATTTTACATCATTCAAATGCTCCACATGTTTGAAACAGAAGACAGTGGACCAATTCTTTAATAAGAGGTGATGCGAAAAATATTTTTTAATGGCTTTCAAACAATTCTATGCAATTTTCTAACGATACATAGTTTTTTATCGTAATAAACGGAAGGTCTGAGTACTTAAAGATTTGTACTACTTAAAACCCGTGTTATTGGTATTTTCGATTTTTCAAATCGCCTTTTGTGGCCAGATACGCGATGTTCCTAGGCCACTTTTAGTCATACTTTCCTTTAAAAACTAATGATTCCCCCCAAAGCATTTCAGCATCCAACCAATGGTTAAAGATGTTCGTGTTCAGATATTTCGTGAATACATAGATGAATGTGGGAAAAAGCTATCAGCTAGCTTCCTCTAAAAAAGCCAAACCAAAGTTTAAAACAAAGGTTGATGATCCGGCGATCGAAAACCGACAGCGTCGGAAAAGTTTTGGCGAGCTGCGTTGGCGGCGTGCTATCGCAGACTGGCAACCCCTGCCCCACTCAGCGGTTCCAGGGGCCAGAGGAGCCGATAGTCCGCTGACGGTGCGAGCACGGGACAAGCGAGGCAAGTCTCTCCTCTCCTCTCAGTTGACCTTTGGCACCGCTTTCACGTGCGCACTTCCTTTAAGTATTGCTTTTTCAAATTCTCCTGCACTCTTCTCCTCCTTGCACTTGCTTTGTAGTTGCACAGGTGTTGTCGCCTGCTAGTGTGTAGAGCACATTGCTGCACTTTCACTGGGGTGGGCTCGCTAACACAAGAAAGAGAGCGTAGCTGGCTGGCAAAACGGTATTTCAATGACCACAAATGATGACGATTAGGTATATTATTCGATGAACTGGTCTTGTATTTGCACAGGTGTTGTCACCTGTCAGTTTGGGAAGCACGTTTCTTGGGGAGTTTGCCAAGAGAGGGGTGTTTTTTTACCTAATGCATTCGAAATGAGGATTTGAAACAATAAAACAACAATATTATTTAGTGTGCTTATCATAAACACTCAATGATATTAAATGATGCCTTTATTTACCTTATTCGCAAAATTGTTCAAGTGTTTGAGGTCTTGAAAAGTCTTGAGAATTGCTGAACACGAACAATTTTACAAAATCCTCATGAATCACCCCGGTGAAAATGGAGATACTTTTTACCTAATGATATTCAGACATTGAAAAACTTGATGGAACACGTTTTATTACCTTCAAATAGTTAGACAGTTAATTGCTCAGTTATCTCTGTGAATACATAGAGGAATGTGAAAAATCCCCTTTATTCCAGATAAAAGTTTTTAAAAGCTACCTAGCTAAAAAAAATCCAAGATGTTCTTTAAAAATGAAGTCTAAAACCTCAATTTGAAAAGATAAATATTAAAAAAAAAGGTCTTTACAATCAATTTCATATCTCGTATAGCTTAAATTACATTAAAAACCCGCTTATAAGAAATATTATAATAACTATTATAATATTATACTTTCTTATTCTAATGTGCCTTAAGTTATAAAATATTTTAAGTATTGTCAAAAAAGTTACAGGTAAAACAAATAAAAAAGGTACCTAATGATTCTTAACATTTTAAAAGCTACGTCAGAATAGGAGCTATGTTAGGGCTGTGCAATGAAATAAAACGTTTTTAGACAAGCTATTTTGCGTAAAAATAAACACAAAATCGGCCCATATCCTCAGACTAAAAAAATAATTTAAAGAGTAACTTCAAAATATAAAATTAAAAAAAATGCTTTTAAAATTTTCTTATCGGGAAATAAAACTACCAAACAATCGCCACTTCCAATTCTGTCTATCAATTAAATTATTTTTTTCCCCATAAAATAACTTTTTGAAAACTAGTTCAAGAATTATTCATTAAAATTGTTTTAGTTGGTTATAGGAAATCTTTTATTTACTCTTTTAATCAACTTCTTTTAATTTGGGATATTATATCAGTAGTTTTAAAAATTCCGTTTCCTATAAGATTCTATAAGATTCAATATTCATTAAATGAGTTTTTAAAATTCTAAAAGTACAAAACCCAATACGAGACCCGGCTTCCCTTAAATTTTAAAGTACATTTAACATCACCACTTACAGAAAAATAAGAGTTTACTTATTAAAGATAATAATATATTATTGACGCATAAATGGAACATTTGTTATAACACCATTAAAATGTTAAAATTTTCCTTTCAGTTTTAACCCTTCCAGTGCTTAGCCATCCCAAATTTTCCATAGAATTCAATGTCAATCTCGGGCTAATAAACCATATTATTATAAATTTCCAGAAGAACGGATCTTAAAATTCAAAAAATGTAATCCTGTCCATGCATTTAAAAGTAATTCTTTTGTTTTCCCTCCTTCTAAAAACCCTCTTCGGAACACCTGTTGGTGAAAAATATCAAATGTATCTTCTGGTTTCTTCCAAAAGAATAAAGACTGTCTCGGTGGTTGTCATAAAAATAAATTAACTGTTTTATAAATGTGATGTATTTTTTTCTAATATTTTATGTTGTTTAGTGTTGCAATACTAAAAACGCTCATTTATTATGTATGAATATCACACGCATGATGCTAACACATATGTCTCTCATAAAAAGGGTTTTGTTAAATTAATATGATTGATTGTAAAAATTATTAAAAATTTTTGTTTTCGGTATGAATTATAACATTTAAAAGAATATGTATTGCTTTTTTTTATCAAGTTGAGAGTTTATGTGTAAAATAAAGTATTGAAATTTGTTAAGTAATAAAAATGAAACTGAAGACTTTATTTTAAATTTTAATTAAAAGTCACTCGTACTAGGAATAATTTTCTTTATTTCTTTCTATAAAAGATAAATGTACGAATAAAAATTTTTAATTTCACTTCCCATAAAAAAGTTGTCAAGATAGTATTTGATAATAGAATAAAATTTGTTTACTGATAATTTAAAAAACGAAGTTATTTTATATTCTAAATTCAAAGTGCCACTTTCATAATTCTGGTTCGGAAATGGAAAAATATGCTTTGATTAGTTGATTGGTTTATCGCAATTTTTTATTAGGGAATTAATGTTTTTCTTTATTACAAATATAAATTTTGATCGATAATTAAAATTCTCATGTTTTTTATAGTGTCATTTTTCAGGTTGACTCATGTTAGTTTTCCTGGTTGTGTTTAAGTATCGTACACAGCTAACTGGTCAAGAATGTAAATATAAACAAAGTTGATACAGGGCATAAAATATCTTATTACATTTTGATAACCAAACCTTGAAAAAGCATGCAGCTTCCTCCTAACTTTTCCATGCTGTAGCTCTGAAATCAGAAACCAAAGAGAGAGTTGTTCCCTGTCTGGTAGTTAGCTGTGTTTGCGAGGAGTTTATTTGAGAATGTCGCGTGATTAAACAATCGATTGGAAAGCTATTCGATTTCCACCTAGGCGCACTAACTAAGGTGTACAATCTGTTACAAATGGATAGAGAATCCATAAAAGTGTATTTACACACAAATCTATCGCAGAAATATTGACGAGAATGATTGATTGGGTTTGCTTAGAAATGTTTGGTCTCTTTTATCCAAGCTAATTAATTTCTAATTAAGCCAAAATCTTAATTATCATGGGAAGAAGAAATATGTACTAAAAATAATGATTCAATAGATTTTAATTTCTTAAGTTTATCAAAAAAATATGAGCACCGACCATCAGTAGAAATTGAATGTTTTAGAAAAAACTTCCAGGTTTCAGAGTAATTGTCTACATAAATCGTTAAATTCCTTTGAAGACGATTGAGAAAAATACTAAGCACTAACTTTGAATACTTATTGATACTTATTAATTTTAGCTCTTGCATCAAAAATATTATTTTAATAAAAACAACTTTTTCTCTGCTTTTTAAATCACTATCACGTCACTTTTTCTTGTTCTAATGTTTTGCTTAAATAATGAAAACAACTAATTGATTTTTAACAGGATTTTAAGAAACTTTCATACTTTGGTATGTAAAAATATTCTTTATGTGTTGTATTTTTAAGTTTAGTAAAAAACTGTTAACTGTTTAGTAGGATTGCTTGTATTACTATATTTAGAAATTTTATAAAATATAGGAATAAGAGTAATAATAAAAAAAATTGATATAAGAATTTTTAAAACTAGATGCGCAAACAATTTTATTTATAAAATTTAGTTTAGTTTCCGTTGCAAGAATTTTTTTCTTCTGAATTTTAAGTTATGTGCGCTATTTTTCATTTCATGAACAATTATTCATTGATTAGTAAGTAGATAGAAAGTTTGTAATCAGTTTATGAAGTTGAAATAAGTTGGATTACAGGAAAGAAACGGATTAGGGTCATCGTCAATTCACTTTGAACAAATTACTGTGGTTGTAAATTAATTTGTTAAAAAAAAACAATAATTATCTAAGAATGAAAAAAAAACCCTATATTTTTCATATTGAACTCTACTCAAAGAAAAATCTTTCATTGTAAAAGCATAAGATTTATCTTTCCGAAATGCTTCTTTTTTTACTTTTTTGTTATTTCTTAGAATTAAGAATTAATATATTTTACATTGTTAATTGTTTAGAATTCTTAAGTGATACATCTCAACTCTTTTATAGATACATTTACAAATTAATAATGAGACTTGACATCTTACAGTGTAAGTATAATAATTTATAGGGCTTTTAACTACTGTACAGGGAAACATGAATCAATTTTTAATACATATTCCCGTTCACCTAAGACTAGTTTTGTGTAGTATTGTATTCCTATTGAAAATACATGTAAACATTAATTTAGGGAGCTTTACTTGAGATTAGGAGGTTTACTTTAAATTAACATTTTCTCTTAGTAAGACCTCAAAGTTCATGTACTCAGTAGCCTACTCGTAAAATGCTCGTTATTCTAAGTATTACCGATTTTTTACTAAGTTCAGTACCTACCTAATATTGGGGAATTTTAAAGTTTCAAATAAAAGGTGCTAACGCTTTTTGATAAATTATTGGTTAAAGGGAAGAGAGCTTAAAATTTCATCAAAACACTCCATTCAAACTCTAAAATGTGTGAGAGAGTATTTAATTTTCTTCCAGCATATAAAAATACTACCCTCTGCCCGCTTGAAGCACATCTAGATTGCTACTTATTCAACTTTAAAAGTATATGGGTTTCATTTCTTTGATATTGTGTAAACGTTGGTGGTTGGTGTGTATTAGATTAGATAACTTGATATACATTCCACCTTAGTTCACAAAAAAATTTTAATATCTACCACTCCAGGCTCATATGTTGAGATAAATATTACAGTTCGGAAAGTTAGTGTTGAGTTTAGGTGTAGACACAGACAGTGTAATGTAATGACTAAAAATAAAAGCGCATGAAACTTGTTATAAGTTCTATTACATGTCAACTGTGGCGCGAAATTTCTAGATGATATTTTCTACCCTCTGAATAAAGTTTAATAATTCGATCAACTCGCAAACATAATCCTATGATAAGCCCTACTATTTTAATTTTCGTTTGCTTTTAGAGAATCTTATGAAATGCCGAAAATAGTATTTTTAACACATTAATGTATCCACGAGCTTTGTGATATTAGCCAATAACTCCAAGTTGAGTTGTTGAATGATAATAACACAAAATCTCCTTATCTGCTACTATCTACTTATTAACATTTAGAAGTTTCGAAAAAGTTTGTGGTAATTATAATGCAATTTTATCAGAATGTTTGCAAGGCTTTTTAAAAACTGCACCTTTTAAATATTCTAATTGTGAAAAACAACGAAATTTCCAGTGTTTTTACTATGGTTACTTTGTATCTGTTTCTTTTTATGTTTAAATAATACTGTCTAATCATATTATTCAGTAAAACTATAGCTTAGGGGAATGATAAAAAGAAAAAAAAGACTTCCAAAACTTCATTCATTCTTTTAATAATTTTAAATGTGTGATAACACCTAAAAACAAACTATGTATGCGTTCCACTTTCTATCGACAGGTTAAAACCATTATTTGAAACCAAAAGAGGGAAAACCCACAGAACCGCAAACCCGTATTTTCAAAACTCTGACATCCCTATTAAGCTTCACCTTTGTAAAATACCATACGAGTGGCAGTAAAACCCGAGTTTCCATCTCCCGGTCATTGTGAAAGAGAAAAGGCTCCTCTGCCTGGAAATGCACCGCGGGCGAGCCGTGCTATCTGAATCCGCTGTTTAACAGAGAAAGGAAGGGAATGCGAGAGGGATTTCAAAGCTTAAGGGGAGTTGTATCGATCATGAAAGGCGTGTGGAGATGAAGCTGGATAATTTCCTACAACTCCGAGGGCCTCTTAGCTCTCTCTCATGCTCCAAAGTATTCTCCCCCTCTCTCTTTCTCCCGGGGTTGAAAACATTTGTTTTCCGATGGAGATGTGCGGGTGTATTTATTGTGTTTATTTTGGTTACACAGGCGTGCTATTTGTCATTATAAGTTATTTGTCTGTGGTATTTTAAAGCGATAACAAAAGCTTTGTAATTTAAAACTTAATTTCAAAAAACACTTTAAATCGTACATAAATTTATTGTTATGTTTTAAACAAAAGCCTTCCAATACATTGTTTTTATCATTAGTATAATACGTTAGAACTACACATTTGTTTCACGCGTTGTTTCACAATATTTACTCGCGGAAAGGACGCTTTTAGTTTTTAAATTTTATCTTAATGAATTACTACAGTCAAGCAGTTTTTACATTATTATTCAAATTTTGAAAGATTTTAGGATTAAAAGTTACAATTCTCTGTTTAAAACATAATGCTGGAACTGGAGGATTTCATGGTTTTAGATGTTCTGTTCACGAATCTGACGATAACCTATCGTTGGAATTGTAATAGTTGTAATTTAAATAACCTTTTTAGGTTTGTGAAACACTTAAGGGTGTATCGATGCCCACAATTCTTATCTAATCTACCTTATTTATACCTATTTAGTATCGTTTTATTTTTTCTAACTATTTGAAATTTATACTTTCGAGTGCAGTGCAGAATTAAGTTTTTGGATTTTGAGTTCATATTTACGGAGTTATTTTATAAGGCATTCTTATAAAAGTAGTTTTATTATAATTTTACTGCCGACATTTTTATTTTCACTGTATGTTGTCATTTTTGACAATTGTAATGTAATAATTTGTATCTCATGATTATTTGTCCTTTTCAGGGTGGATATCGTAAAGATGGACTCTTTCTGTACTTTCTCGACCATTCAAGATTCCACTTTTCTATCATCTTCCTTGTGCTCCGTATCCAACATTCCGTTCTGGTAGCTTCTAAAGCTGAATATGAAAGCGGAACAAAACAAACACTTGGTACTTTTCAATCAAACATGATGTGAACGTCGTATACTTAGAACCAAACTAGAAAATCAATTGTTTCTTTCCGTTTCTGTCTCTATGTGAGCCTATTTGGTGTTTTTTCACGGTATTGACCTAAAGTAGAAATAGACAGAAATGAATTCTTCAGTAACGTCAGATTGCTAGTCAACTCAACTCAACACACTTTCTCAAGCAGTCTATGTGTCTATGTAGAAGCGACCAAATGAACATCTCACAGAGATTGCCTCTCCTTTAGTAGAACTCACGCTTTAGAATGCACGTCTTTCTGGGATTCTCGCTCTGTTTGGCTTCTTTTGGAATGGTGGCGAAGTGCGAGGAAGGGGAGCTGCTTTGCGGCTCTCTGAAGGAGGCTCTAGGGAACAACACCTCCTCCCCCCTCATAGTGATCCTTCACCACAGATTCCTTTTATCCGAAAAGGGTGTGATTCCTGGCCTGCGCTACAACGGTGAGTAAAAACGGCTCTCCCTTATTCTTAACGCAACGCAACGGAATTGAATTGTTTGTTTCTGAAGCCAGTCAAACGCCAAATTTCTTGTTTTTTGAACAAGAAGAGAGGGAAAACTGTTTGGGAACTAATTACACTTTTATAAAGGGGTGTTTATTAAGTTTTTTCATAAAGAGAGTAGAACTTATATTTGGATATTTATAGGCAAAATAACATTGTTCCAACACAGGCAACAAAGCAGCAGATGCGTAGCCATGAACGAAACTCCCGGCAGTTTAGAGCTGAAAATTTAACAATGTTGCCTACTTATTTCAAAAGCCTGAATTTTTATTTTTTTCTGCACTAAAATGTGCATTTACCCTAAAGAATCACATGACGCAAATAACTCATTTTTGAAAAATATGGCATTTTGCTGAAATAAGCGGTTCAACTACTCCTGTTGGTGCATTTTGTGTTCATCCTTTAAAGTAAAGTTTTAAAAGTCCCCTTTTTATATCTGCTTCTTCCCAAAACTTTTTCTTCTAGCGAACTTATAGGTAAATAAATCATGTTGAATGATGTATAAAAATTCTTTTATATCATTCATTTTGGATTCAGCTGGAGAGAAGTTCTTGTATAGTTATTTTTTCTAGTGAATAGAATGCCCCACTCGGGAAATTCATTTCTGTGTCATATGATATCCCAATTTAGAATGACTACTATAAAGTGTTGTGAATTTAACGTACTATTTGTTTGCAAGAAAATTCCACAAAATATGCCAAGTTTAAAAATTTTATTTCGCAAAATTATAAAGAAAATTAAATTTAATAAGAACATAGATATTTCAAACTTCCATGAAGGATTTAGCAAATTGTCGATTTTAAGTGTTTTTTCTTATAGTAACTCATGGTTAAATGTATGGCATTAAAAAAATTCCCCGCGCTGGGAATATTCTTGTTTAAATTCAAGTTAAAAACTAAGGGTTAAAGAGCGTTTCAACCTTATGTGACGCAAGTATTAGCTTAATTAATTGAAAAAATGTGACTGAAAGGGGGTTAAAATGTTTGTTTTCTAAATTAGTTTGCGAACGTTATCCAACTACTCTTAATAAGAATTAGCTTCTTATAATCATAACCCCGTTTTAACCCCCTTTAAAGTAAGAAAGGAGTTCACGGGCAAAGCGGATAGGTATCCTCAATGAAAAATAGCTTGAAAGGAATTGTTTCTTTTGTTCACAAACATTAGCAGATTTACGGGGGTCATGGGGGTGAGTGCCTCCCCATAACTTTTATGGATATTCAATTTTTTCATTGTAAGAAATGTTTTAAGTTCAATCAAGGACATAATGCCCCCAAAAGTATCTAACTTGACCCCCATGGTTTTCCTCCCAAATCCGTCCATGTTCTCAACACATTAGTTCTAAAAATGATTTGTGTTAAAATTTGTCTCGTTTGTAGTGCTTACCTGCTTTGGGCAACCTAGGGGGCCAAAGCGGTTTTTTGACGAGTTTTTTTTATTTCCAGTAATAAATCATTATTTGGCACAATCCGACGCAATCGCGTGTTTTTATTTTATAGTTCGATACCTCACACATAATATATAAAATCAAATTTGTAACTATAATCAAACAATAACTAAGTTTTTTTTAGCTTTCAAAGTTAGCATACCCGCTTCGAGCTACTCTCCCTTAATACATAAAGAGTTGATTCATTATTCATTAAGTCTTTATTTTTATTAAATTAAAACATTTAAACAGTTGCATTCTAAACCATCAGACTTGCAAAGTTGAAAACTGTTAGTAAACCTAAATTAAGTAGGTAACCTAAATTAAACCCTAATTAAGTAAATCGAAATAAACCTAAAACCTACGAAAATTATTAAATTCATTCAATTATGTTTTGGTAAGGAAATAAAGTTATTAACTTCAATACTATGTTACCTAATTTAAAATGGAATGAAATTTTGTTCATGAAAAAATATTCAAATTGTATTGTTCAATTATTTAAAATTGTAAATTTAATGCATTGAAATGAAAAATAAAGGGTTTGGGGAACTGATAATACAATGGTCCAAAAATGTTTGAAAGTTTTAAGTATGCTTGAAGAATCTAAAAGGAGGCGGGTTTAATTAATTTATAAAATCTCTTTTTCAGAACAATTCAAAAGAATAGGAATAGTTTGATAAAGTATGACAATTCTCAGTACCACATTCTTAATTGGGCGTTGTAGAATGTAGAACTTTCTTACGAAAAAAACTCCCCAATTTTTACGCTTTATAATTTGACGTAGTTTTCAAACTTTCTTTTTGGAAGTAAAGAACAAAGGGTAAAAGGCATTGTAAGTTTTCGTTTCGAAAGTTTAATATTTTGTAATCATTGAACGTGTAGTTTATTAAATTATTTGATAATTTCAATGTAAAATACAAATTTAATATAATATGCCTAACTGAAAACATCTTTCATGTACTTTTTTTGAAAATAGGGTTTTATAAATGTTATTAAACAACATTGATATTATTTTATTTCATAAATAGGTTACATAGCGAAATCTTTAAGCCATTTTTTTACTTCAATATCTAGATTACTTCGATTCCACTCAAAGCCAGTAACATATTCTTTATGAAAGAATATCCAATTACCTCACAGATTGTGGGCAATACCTATTCTGGGCGATAGATCACTTGGGACATATTTCCGTAAATGAAGGAAACGGGTGAAACCACAGGTGAAAAAGGAATAGCCTGAAGGTATTTGGAAGAAATGTCTTTTCCACATATTTCTGTCCCTTATCAATTGTTACAGCAAATAATCATCTGAAGAACCATAAGAGTTGGATATGAACATTTGTATGGTTATCTAGGGTAATTTTTATATTCCGTTGGTATAAAGATAAGGAAATTATTACTTAATACCAGAAGTAATCAGGCTACAATCCTTGAGGTATTTTCAGTTATTTACCTGCTTTCATCCGGTTCTTGGAATTTTATTAAGGACCTTTTTCAGAGCTTATCAGCTATCAATTAATTTATGAGCATTTTTTTTTTGCCACAAGTAACCATATTTATTGTAAGCTATTGTTTCTCAAACGTACAAAATCCCATTCGTTTTAAAATTTTGCAGTGTCACGTAAAACTAGTATGTTAGTACTAATTAGCTAAGTAATTTTGTATGGAACTCAGTTAAAATTTACAAACACTAGACAATTACCTATGTGAATTACTGCTATTAATATTTTAGTACTAAAAGTGATAGTTTTTAGTTTCTTTATTTATTTTTCTTTTATTTCTTTATTTATTTTTGTTTGACGTTCCTGAGTCATATTAGATTTTTTAATCTATTCTTAGTTCTCAGAACTAGATCCATCCATTACTTATTACTTTAATTATATTTGCTGAGAATTCTATTTAACCTATTTTCCAGTTCTTGTTAATTCGAAATTTCAGAATGAACTGCTAATTTAAACGAGTACCTCCCCATAATACCCCTATAGAAAAAAAATATCAAATTATAGATATTTGTCTTTTTTCTTTGCCTTTGGAAAAATTGGTTTATTTAAAATCAATTCTCTTTGAAAAGTAGAACAATATTGCAAATAAATTGTAGACAGTATTTTTTTTATATCTGCGAGAATATTTCAGTTTTCATGTTAAAAAACTTGCACTTCACTGTGCTAATAACAATATTTTTAAGGTAGAAAAATATTGCCTTGAGTATCAAGGGATGAAATACAGTTCAAAAATCACAGTTTGTGCTCTTTCGAGGACATTAGAAAACTTACTCAATTTACCCTATTGACCAATCATGTGTCTCCTCTTTGTATCAAATACAATTTATGTATAAAAACTGTTTATAATAGAAATATGTGATTAGTAAGGCGAAAGATATTTGTAATTAGTTTTAAATGTAAATTTATTCAAATAAAAGAAGAAAATAAATAATATAGTATACTTACACACGAAAAATATAAGTTAAAAGTAGTGTGAATACTCTTCATTATTTTAAAGTAACATTTAAAATTCATCGTGTTTGCTCAAAAAAGAGCCAAAATACAAGGTCATGAAATGTTTTTCAATTTATGTGGAGTGGATTCAGGAAAATGTACATTCACATAGGGGCGCACTTTGTGCCCACCAATCTAAACGTTTACTACGAGGAATCCAATTTTCTCAGTGAATGTTTTATTATACCCTAGACACTTAACCTCAGGCTGAGTTGCAGAGTTTTTTACCCAGCATTTTTTGTTGTTTGTTGAACAATCGATTTCTTCGAACACTTTTTCTTTCCTTCCAGAATTTTCCTGACGAGTGGTTCGTAATGCCTAGGTAGATAAGAATTTTTTCCCCAGAACGGGTAGTTTTAGTTCTGGAAAAGCTTGAAAACTGAAGGATATCATCAGATCTTTTAACAAAGCAAAACAGAAGTATATATAAGTTTATTCAACATATTATCTTGAAAACATATTTTTAAGAGGGTTTAATTTTTAAATTTTAGATTTCTTCAATTTTCTTTTCCTCTAGTAATGCATGTGTTGTTGTTATTTTTAGTTTATTATTAGTTTTTTTAAACTTTTAAGCACCTTTAAAATATTTGTTTATTTTTTACTCATTTTTTTAAATATTCACTTTAAGTTATGATATCTAAGTTTGGAGAAATGACTAATTTGATGCCTTAAATTTAATTATCGTTCTTTTAAAATGAAAATGAAAATTTTTAGTTTGTTAGATAAAATATTTTTTTAAATTAACAAATATTATCCGTTTTGTAAAAATATAATGACATATAATTACTACGTACTACTTCTACTTAGAATGATACTTAGTTGTATGCGTTAAGTTTTTGTATATTTTAAATTAAAAAAATATAAATAATACAATTTCAATATGAACGAAAAGAATTGTGTGTTTTTGTAATATTGTGTTTTCCAAATACAACCGATATAAAATATTTATTACAACTGGTTTTTATTATATTTATTTGAAGGGAATGGGTCGCTCAAAGAAGTTTAAAAATTAAAGTAATTAATACTTTAAAAACTGCTATTAGAGTGTAGTTTAAATTTTAAAATACATTAAAATAGTGTTTAGTATTTAAAAATTGTTTTTCTACGAATAAATGCACATTCATAAAATATTTTTTTTTAAATTAAGGAATTATGTAAGAAATTTAAGTGTTAAATTTTATCTTTAAAAATTAAAAATGAGATAAAAAAGTCCTTTTTAAAAATTTTGTTTAGATAATTTGGTACTTTCAGCCCAAATAATGTTTTACATTCTATTAGTATTTTAGTAAAAAATTAAGTAATGTGTAAAATATTTTCCAATTTCATTTATTGTATATTCTCGCTATCTTCGAAAAATTAAAGAATTAACAAATATTTTAATCACTACTAAAAGCAAGAGTGAAACAATGAAATTATATTTATATTTTTCAGTTTATATCAGTTTCATCTCATTATAAGCCAGTATTTAATCCCCTATATTTAAAAAAATATATTATAAATCTGTATAATTCGGCTGATATTATAAATCTGTATATTCGGATTTCTCTTATTTCTATTTGTCGACAGCTTAGTAAAAAATGCCTGCTCTACCTGAAGTAATGATATGGGATAAAAAAAACCTAACTACTTTGGAAAGGAGCCAAACCTCGATCTTTTGTTCTGTTTTAATACTCAAGACGGTGTCATCATAAATTTGGAATGAGATCGGGAAAGAGTATTCAATACTCTGAATATTGAATTCCTAATTATAAAAGGGAAAATACAAATTTTTTCTCCGATTCTAGAGGTAATGAGTGGACTTAATGGTTTTCGATCTTAAAATTTATTTATTTCCTATGTGGTGTACGAACTTATTTTAAAATTAAACATGAAATTTTTGTGGTTACTATACCATATTTCAAATTGGGCTTTCAGGTTACGGAAAGAAAACTCATCATTGGGTGAAAAAGTTTATTTATCACCATTTCAATCAGATGCTTCAACCATCTACGGGAAATACTTTTCATGTTAAGATCACCATTCTTTCCGTTTTAAAATACGCAGCAAAAAATGAGACTATATTGAGTTTTTCTAATGGGGAACTTTTCAACCAATTTATTGTGTTTTCTCTTTATATCCGGGAGGCCTTAAATTTTATCTATAAATGTAAAAAAAATTTCCAAGTAGATAGAAATTGTTGGGTGTTTTTATCTCGAAAGATTTAATCAATGTGTTGTCACAGTACTTAAATTTAAAGCATCTGATTTTCTTTTTTTAAGATGAAGGTGAACGGAAGTGGAATTAGGACACAGGAGATTATGCAACCTTTAACATTTGCTGGTAATGCAATAAATATAAATTTCACTACCATTATTTACTTGATTTTTTTACGTCTTGAAATGTAACGAATTTCATTCGTAATTATTGATTCCCTCTTCGTTTCATATTATTTCTAATATTTGATTTTTTTTTGGATAAAAATCATTTGAAAATAATTCGTATTTGGAATAAAATAAGTGGATTCGGACATTTTAAATAAGTTTTAGATCTTTAACACTTTTAACACCAGCTTGATACACCTTACTAAGTAATGGTTTATGATTTGTTCGTCGTTACTTCTAATATTGCGTCTAGTTTTCCAAAAGGAGCAAACGAATAGTTACTTATCCATTAATAATAAATTATAATCGCTCCATCCCATTGTCGGCTACACCCTATGTGGTAAAAGCGCTTTTATTGTTGTTAAGGTACTTCTTGAATACTAATGAACTTTTGACTATTACCGAAAACTAGTTGGCTTGAATTTAAACAAACCCACAAGTTATTTTTTCTTGTTTGCTGTAAAACAAAACATTAAAATAATTTATATCCAAACCTACTTTAGTGCTTTTTTATATCCTAAAATATAATCGTTATTATAATCTTTGAACAATGTTATACGTTCAGTGCTTACGCCTCACCGGGGTAATTTAGATGGTTTTGGGAACAATTAGAAATTTGATTTTAAAGGGAACTGCTTGGAATATCTTTAAAAGCAAATTAATTAAATAACCAAGTTGTGAATCTAGATACTAACAAAATAGAAGATGTATAAACTTTACGAATACTTAAAATTTTAATTTAAGTTCCTCTGTACTGTTATGAAGATCTCCTTTCTAAATTTCCATTAAAATATTCCCAATATTTTTCTTGCAACGTATATTTTTTCTTTATTTATCAATCTAATTTATGTATCTATTTATTTTATTAAGATGGAGATAGAACACTTTAAAAATAGTTAAAAGGGGCTTAGCTTGAGAAATTCTTCTTACACTCGAATGTAACTTTTATGAATAATCTAAAACATCAAATAAATTATTAGAGACTTGCGAAAAAGAAGAGATTTTTGTCAAGGAATAATTTTAAATGGCATTCTTTGGCCTTTATTGCGTCTTTAAATAAATAGCTCGGAACGTGAAACCGCATTTTAAATAAAACAAATGTTTAGAATGAGTAAAATATGCTAAGATATTTTTACGATTTTTTTTGTTACGCATGTAATGGATCATTTTTATATTTGTTTCCTTCAAATGACTTGAGATAATTTAGAAAAATATATACATATTATTAAATTAGTTATAAATAAAGTTATTAGAACTGTTACATGAATTTTAAAGGTATTTCGTAAATTTTGGCAGTAATTTCCAAAATACTTTAGACGATTCTTCCTCCTGGTCCTCCTCCATCTTGGTTAGCAATTTTACTTATTATTTCTAAATTAAGTGATCGACAAACCGAATTTTTAAGTAGTGAATAGATAACTGCAATTGCATTTTCCAAGGACTTTTAGTTACTTACTTTACAGCAGTGGTCGCAAACTTTGCCCTTTTTAACAACCCCTTCATAAAATCCGAAAAAAAATTGTCAAATCTCTTATGTAGTCGTTAATAACTAGTTTTTATTCAAATAAATATTTTAATGAAATAATGTGTGTAAAAAAGCATCAATTCGTTTACTACAATACTTTTTGAATTTGCCCAATACAATATTACTTTACAGACCATACAGGGGTTCGCGAAGACCGGTTGGGTTGGTTGGGGGGCAAGGTCTTGCAATTTTCAATACCTAAGTATTGGTTGCTTCTAAATAAATAATGGCTTTGCTTATCGTTACCCCTGTTTCGTCTACACTCACTTGCTGAGCTATATTTCTCACTGACTGTGATATTGATCTTTGTCTGGAGGATGATATATGGGTCATTCATTGACATCTTGCTGTCAACCTGGACTCAGATAAACTTGTTTCTCAGAATAAATACTTTTGTGTAATATATTAAGGAAAGACGAGAAATGTGATTACAATATTCACCTCTTTTCTTTCGATGATTTTATTTTAATTTTTATAAGAAGATTAAAACGTGATTAACTAACTCCTAACACACTGAGAAAGTTCAATATTGATACTTAGATAATTTTTATGTCCATTTATTTTTTACCTAATGTAATACATGATATTTAGATGTTCTTAAGTTTAGTGAAATAAATGTTTATTTTTTAAATAAAAAGAAAAGTTAATGTTATTTTTCTGAAGGAGAGTGCATTCTTACTCCTTTACCGTAACTCACATTAGAAACAAAAAAAGCCGTATCCTTATCACCATACTATGCATAAAACATAAATATTTTATAACAATGGTTTTGAACAACCTATTTATATAACACCAAATTACCATGGCAAGTAAAAAAAAAAAGAAATAATTTATGTTTTTCCTTTCCTAGTAAATGTTTATTATGCTTATGCATTATTCAATCACCTTGTAGAATTGCCTGCAATTGATTTCTGTTAGAAAGATCTTATTCAAATGACATTTATTTACTATCATTCGGCAAATGTAGCTCATAGATAAAAGAAAATTCGAAATTTGAGTCTATATTTCATACTTTCCACACCACTTCAAAAAAAAAAAAAAATTTTTAGCAGTTTTCTAAACTTTTTAAAACACGGGGCCTTTATGTATGAAAATTCGTGACAGAAATGAGAGAAAGAAATTTTTCACGGGGCACTGTTAAGGAAGAAATATTCACGAAGTACTTTTCAGTACCAAATTTGTCCCTAAATACTTTTAAGAAAAATTTCTCAAGGAGTACTTTTATAAAAAATTAGTCACAGTTAGTTTTTAATTTTTTCGCGCTGCACTTTAATGGTAAATAGTTTTATTTATTTCCTTTCAGTCAAAAATATCTTTTAGAAGTTTAATTCCGAAAAAAGTACCTCGATGAAGCTTCTGGGGATGTTACATGAAGCTAAGTGTTCCGTCCATCTTATTTTATCTCCTCCTGATCCACATCCTTATAAAAAATACGTTGCACTTACCAACTGCAATTTTATGAGTTGCTCAGTTTGACTCTGATACAAACATAGGTTTGAGTACTTGAAGGTTTTATGAGGCGGCACCTGTGTTGTTTCTATGGATGAGATATTTTTGGGGATATTTTTAAGATTTAAAAGCTTAACAGGTCAACTGTTAAGCTTTTAACATCGGCTAATATCACACTAAATAAAGAATTTAAAAAGAGAGATTCAAATCCATGCTAATCTCAAGTTTGGTATTTTTAGACTTCGATCACTGACTTTCTGAGGAGTTCATATAAGTTTACTGACCTTTACGGTTTTTTTTTTTTGATTGAGAGGAAATTAACTTATCCCCTATTGTGTATAAAAGCATACGTATAACTCCTTGTAGACCCAAATTGCCCTTTTTTGCAGTAAAACAGAAAAGGGGCAACAATACCTCTCCCGATTGATTTAATGCATATGATAGTCTTCTCATCATACTTTAACTGCTCCAGAATCCTTACGTGTGCACTAAAACGCAATCACTCAAGTCTCATTCGATACTAGCGCCAAAGTAACTTTTCCTTTGGGATCATCCATAAATTAAGCCACGCGAATCTCTTCTCTCCTATGTAAGATGTCACATTCATGAGACACCTTCTAGGATGTCACATTTCCCAAAATCTTTACCAAGTTTAGCTCTATACAATGAACTTCCTCTTAACCGGCCAAAACGAGAACTCCGGTTGAAGTTTAGGATGAAACAATTTATGTTAATTTGTTGGTAGATCTCTTTCTTTAGAGTTTTTTTTTATTTCCAATGGCAGGGAATACATAAAGATAACAAAGAACATAAAACACCAAAAGGTGAATCAAACAAAGAGACCGAGGTCATCTTCCCATAAGCTCTCTCGCACGCCAATATCTGGCGGTCTCGGACTTAAGAGTGTGGAGCATCTTGCAGCGATGAAGATGCTTTCTGTTCATTGGTTCCTTTCTTTCTTTAGAGTTAAATGATGCATTTGTTAAAAATAGGTGAATTTAATGCAACGGTTTTGCAACCGTTTGGAGCTTAAAAAATGGAATAATTTTTCTGCTAAAACATCACTAATAAATTTTCTTCATAATAATTTTACACATTTTTTATTTCATACTTAAATATGCCTGGTGAAAATTGAGGTCCAATTAAACGGATGTCGACTTACTCTGCATTTCTAAGTTTATGCAATTGGTTCAGGTGAGGTAATTAAGAATATGATACTTTCAACATTTTATTAAATAGTTAATTTTTTACTTTTTCATAATATTACATTTTTTAAGCAGACATAGCGTAACTTTATGCGTTTAAGAAAATTTTGGTTATTATTTTTTTAATTTTAAAGGGTTAGTCATGCTTATTCTATTAAAAGCATAGAGTTACAAGAAGTTAGGGTACATATTTATGTCCCCCTTGGTTTCTATTGAAACAAACCTTTACAACCTTTGTTTGGTAATTCACCCAATACTAATTTGTAGTTATAGTGTGAGTTCTAGTTTAGTAATTGGTTACAATTACACTAGGGGTGTCTGTGTGCATGATGATTTTTTAAAAAGGATTTTGGCATTGTAGAACAAATTAAACAAAAATATTTAATAATCTTCTTTCTTAATAATTTTTAATTCTGTTTTTTCTAATGTTCATAAAAGGTAAATATAAAAACATGTTAAATTTGAGGGCAAATTTTTAAAAATAATATTTTTAAGAAACTAAACATCATTAACGAGAGTAAAAATCTGCCAGATATTTATTAATTTAATAGTACTAACTGGCTGTTAAATATGGATTTACTCCCCTGACCATAAAGACAAAAAAAAAAAACACATTTAAACTAAAAACTTTGAAACTACCCAACCTAAAAAAACCCGTTGGTAGCTTTTTTTTATACAGTACATTATAAAAACTTGCACATTTGCGAACTTTTTCTTTCTTAAGGTCTGAAAAAGTGCTATTTTCTCATTGAAAAATAATAATTGAATCATTGGCACATCCATACACTTTGAAATATTTTATCTATATCTTTAAGTTTTTAATTAATGTTTTTCAACTTTCTTATTTTGCCACTAGGGGCGCTGTAAGTTCTCTCAATGGATTCTCTAAGGTCACTTACCCCGGGATAGGCCTTACTTCCATGACCCTAGGAGACGTTGGTTCGAAATAAAAGCCATGAAAGGGACTTTTGAAACACCCTGTATATGACCTACGAAATATTTACGTATTCTCACGGTAATTCTCATGTTCTGCAGAATTTAAACCAGTGGTTGGTGCTTGCAGTTCATAAGTTATAACTCTCTCCCTTGTACAGAAGTTACAGAACGTACAATCTTTTGTGTTTGGTGGGACAAAGTTACCCCATTTTTGACGGTACTTCACCCTCTGATGAAATATTGTCTTGATTTTCGGTTCCGTGAATCCCAACCTTGCTCTTCCCCTCAACCCTTTGTACACACACGAAGCCCCCTAAACTTTATGGACGACCCCTTTTGTCTGTTTGCCTTTGGAGAGGCTCGGCTTCCGCAGTGGTCCTTAAGGCAAACAAAGGGAGTGACCCAGGAGCCATTTAGGACAAGGAACGCTTTATCTTCGCCCGCATAATCTAATAAGACGCTTATTAAGATTTACAGTTGCGGCAAGATAATTAGTTTAAATTAAATCTGGAGAAAGCTTCTGTGGAATATGGCTCGAATGAAACGCATGAGGCTTGTAAGCGCATGGTTTTATTCTACAGGGTTCTAAACTGGGACTTGTTGATAGGTGTAACTCGATTCATACATTTCAAGCATTCTAACTAAGTTGAATTGTTTCCTTTGAAATCCATAAAAAAACTTTTCTAATTGAATACTTGGTTAACAATTAATACTAGATATCCTTATTTTCTACATTTAAATGAAGGCACATCGGTTTTTTTTTTCGGTAGAATTACTCAATACTCAATAGTTGCTTTGGTATTAGAAACTTCATTTAACACTGTTATCTCTAAAATATGTATGTATTATATTATCACTTGTATTATTCAATACGTTAAATGTAAGAACTAAAAAGTGAATTTCAGGGCATTAAAGTTATTAAGATTAAACTTGGAACGCTTCACGAAAAATATTAACACGCTGATATAAAGACTTTTTAAATGTGAACTGTGCATTCAAAAACGAAGCATAGATTTGAAGTATCTAACTGTATACGTCGAAATCGTCGGAAAAATTGTCTGAATAGGAGGTTAAGTAGCAGGAAACAACTCTACACAGTCTCTCTGGAACTTTGTTTTGGCAACAAATTACTTGCCAATCACGTTTAACCGCAATCTGAATAAAAATCCATAGTAAATTTTCACTTTTTTTCCCGAAGTTAATTTATTCCACGAATATACTTTCTTCGATAAATAAAGGAACAGCCTCTTGGAATCAATTCTCTCATAATGAATTCCCACCTAGAGCTCGACAAGCCACTGACGCGGGCCAAGCCTCGGTCACTCGGCAAGCGACTGGAACAATTATCTTCTTGAATATTTAAGACATTTTCACGATACTTTTTATGTGAGTTTATTTTGAAACAGCAAATAATTTTCTCACTAAAGTTTTCGTTATAATATCTCCTTTAGTTTTTTTAATTATTTTTTACCTTTCTCTTTTCACCGCTAGGGGCGCTGTGTAAGCCATCTCAATGGATTCAGAGTGGCCACTTGGTACACCTTACTTCCATGACCCTAAGAGACGTTGGTTCCAAATAAAAGCTGTGAAACGGACTTTTGAAACATCCTGTATGTGTGCACCATTCTCCACAAAAGTTTTACCAAATATTTGAGTAATACAAAACCTGCAAATTCGGCAAAGCGTGGATAAATAAAGCTTAGGGGGGTTGAGAATACTTTGGTCTTTTTCTTTAAAAGTTCTGACATTCGTCTTAGTAGTTCAATGTGCCTCTTTCGTCTAATACATGTACAAAGCTCCTTTAGTCATCCATCAATATTTTTATTCTCGCTTGAAAGCCCCGATAAAATACTCTCGAGCTTATGTCAAAAGAAAGCTGGGCGTAAAGGAGTCTGCAGAAAACTTTGGTTTTGGTTGGGGAAATCCATTAAAATTTATAGCGCATTTGTTTATGGGCATCTTTGTTTAAAATTCCGCGAGGATCATTCTGAAGAGATTTAATGGCGTTGGGGGGACTTCCAAGGGCAATGATTATATCATATTTGGGGCACGGAATGTACGTAATATTTCGTAATATTGATCCTTGTTGATGATTCTTTAGAGGGTTAAAAATAAACCCAGGTTTATGCTTATTTGTGAGGGAAATGAGTTGAGGTCTTTTTATCGTACAAATTGCCCCGAAACTATGTTTTTAGTAGATACTAAACTTTATTAGATAAGATAATTTAGTTTAAAAGAGTAACACTCAATTGTGGTTCGGTTAAACTTATGTAATTTTTGTGTGTTGTGTTTTTTTTATAAACTAAAATGATATAAACGTTAGTTTTGTTCAATTTAGAACGTAATCCCACTAGGCCACTCCGGCCATTGAGGGAGTTTCTGGTTCAATAGGAGTGTTAAGGATGTATTTTTATTATCATGCTTTAGCGTATGTGTTAATTCTTTACCGTATAACTTCCAAGTTAAATATTTTTTCTTATTAAATGGAGAAAACTATGGATAGAGGGAAATATAATTATTTTCCCAGTCGTTTCAATGTATCCATATTCTCGTAGCATGAAAGCACTGAGATTTACTATGATTATATGCAAATGTCGAAGAACTAGGTAAAATAAATATCTAAAATATTTCGACTTGAAGATTCTTTTTTATTTCGAGCCTAAAAACTCATACTTCTGACCTTTATAGTACTAATTTGTATTTATGACTTAAACAACTCCTGAATTTAAGATTAAAATAGGACTTAAATTATTCATCCTTTTAAAAAATTAAAAAAAAATACTTTATTTACTTCAAATTTTCTATTTGAAAACAGTTTTGATAGTTACGAATTAAGTTCAGGAATTTTTCAAAACTAAGAACATTGAGGAATTTGAGATAAATAATAAGATACAGTCCTATACTTTTGCGCGTTAAGCTTGGATGTAAAGAGGTGAAAATATCCAAGCTGTCATTATTTTTTAATATGGTCTGGTTTGGTTTGGTTATTGTTTTATGGGCGCAAGAATCAAGTATGATAATATTGCGCCAAGATAGTATATTGAATCCTATAGAATTTAAACATCATTAATGTCATCTTGTCACTTATTTATAGATACAAAAAACTAATTTTCTAAAAACGATTTCAAATGGGCACATTTCACCGTAAATTCACCCAACTTTTTAAATATACGATTCATCGGGAAAAATGGTTCTTGCGTATTATCCCGTCAACCGTGCCGCTGAATCCGAATCGTTATCAAATCCCATTGACTGTTCTACAGCTGTGCCGAGGAATTTGACGGTCACTGAACGGTCGGCGGGATAACGCGTTTTTTTATTAGAGTGCCTAAAATATAAACTTCAGTCGGCAATGTCTACTCATCACCGGAAAAAAAGCATGGCGATATTTCCATAATGATATGCATAAGCACCTCAGTTAGATACGAAAAATTGTTGGAAACCCCGGGAGATTTTTAAAGTAGGTCGCTGAAAGCCACTTCATTAAAAATGAAGCTAAACTCTTCTTTCACAAACAAACCAAAAGAAAAAAAAATCCATTGAAAAAACTAAAAAATATCAGGTGAGTCGAGAAATGCAGAAACTTCATCAGAAACTAGTGAAAAAAACTTATCTTAAAAAATCAATAAATTTTCGAACGAAGAAGAGGACATTACTCAAAACAACTTTTTTTTCTAAAAAAGGGGCTGTTCGGAAGTTTAATTGAAATAAACAACATGGAAAATCGGCTGAATTTATTACCCAAGATTGTCTGGAGTCCGTTTTTCATTCAAATTAATAGATTTAATATCAAGTCCTTTAAGTAAAGGACTTAAGATTTGCAGAGGAAAAATTTTATTGAAGAATCATTTAATGAAACATGCAGTTATATTACTATGTGAGTGATGAAAAGAATGAAATTCAGTTTTGAAATTACTTTGTTTTTCGTTCAAATGAGCTTTATAAGTATAAAAGTAAGACGTTCCACTTTCTGAGTTAAGTATTTTACTATTTATTTTATTTGAAAGAATAGTAAAATTCTTTGCTCTACATGTAATTTATTAATTCTATTTCATGTAAAAATGTTTGCATGTATAATGCAGAATCGTTAAGTTCTAATACTTCCTAAAAAAGGAATAAAACAATTATATTACAAACTTTAATGGGTAATTTAAATACTTGACTTTTACGAAATTTCGCTGGATTTAATTCAACACCTCGTTTTTTATTTAAAAAAATTTCATTTTGCGTTTGATTAAAAACTAACATTGTTTCTTATCTAAAAACAGAAAAAAAAAATTACTAGCTGTATTAAACTATAGCTGGCATAAAACCCAAATTACTACTAGCAAAATTGATAAAAACTTTAAAAAATGATTCTATCAATTTTGAAATAAACTTATACGAATCTAAAAACACAGAATACAGAAACTTTTATTTTTAAACTAGTTTCTACTATCCAAGATATACTTAACAAGAGTAAGATATAAACGTTAGATAAATTCGTTGTGGGATGTACAGGGTATTTAAAAACTTATGGGAAAAATGATTGGGGACTAGACTACCCAAAGATAAATCAGAATCACCCTTGTGAATGGGTCCCCGATGCCATCCTGAGGCGTTAGAGCGCGGACAAAAATTTGCCAGAAGCAATGAAAAATAGGTTATGGGGTCAAATGTTTGGGGGTAGAAATGAAATTCCTGTGCCAATTATGTTTTACTTGTTTATTACTAGAAACTTTAGTCCGCACTCTTGCGCTTTAGGATTGCTTTGCGTACCACCCTTACCAGGGTGATTCTGATTTGTCTTTACCTCCTATCAATTTGGCCCCCTCAATCCCCCTGTATAGTAAATAACTCAAAATAATTTTTCGAGCAGATTTTGAACACAGAAATTTAAGTACCATAAGATTATTTTTGATTTTAGCTCTCGGATTCAAAACTTCTATACAATTTATTTCATAAAATAAATTAAATTGAATACACACTAGAAAAAAAAAGATAGCTTTAACTATCAGAATTAAGAGTTACTTTAAAAATAAACTAAAAGCTTAAACAGTCATTAAAGTAACGTATGTAGTTAAAAAATCGTTTATTAATGTAGACATTTTCATTTACGAGATTAATTTTTAAATATAATACCATGTTTATTGATAAAATACTTAAGAAAAATCGTAAAATACAAAATGCATTTAAATACATGTACATTTTTAAAAAGAACTTCGGTTCTTCTGTCTCAATTGGCTCATACGTTTAAATGTGAATGCGATCTTTAAAAATTACGTTCTTCATAACAATGTTTGACGTAATGTTGTACGGGGAAGTTTGCCTCGCACTGTGAATTAATATTAGTTGTCATACATTGGCAATTCGTGTTTTGATTTCGATCTGTCATTTTCACCATAAGAAACTTCAAAAGAACTAATATTTTCTTTTCTCTTCTTCAGATTATGAGATTTAGTTTTCCATTTCGTCACAATCTGAATTTTCATCACAATCTGAATTTTCATCACAATTTGAAATTTTTTCGTCTAAACGGATTTTCTTGGATCCCATTCCTAGACCACCCAAACTTATTGGTCTCTTGAATGCCGAGGAAGGTGAAGGACCCGTACACGAAGTTACGTATTTGGTACTCGCAGACGTGTCTCTATTATCATCCGTTTTTGAAGAGGTATTTTTCACAATCCAATTTAACAATTTAGATTCATCTACCTTTCTGCTTGCTTCAAAGTAAGTTTCTGGAGTGTCGGACTCTGAATCCTCTAAGTCACTTGGAGTAGAAAGGATGTTAACCTTGGAACACTCTTTCGATGGTTTGTCCTTGGATACTTTTGGAGTAATAATTAACTTCTTGTAGGTTCTTTTAGTCGTTCTTTTGTGATCCCATTTCCCATCAGTCAACGATCTGTATTTGCTCTTTTTTTCCTGTTCTATTTTGCATATGATCTTTGCTTCACCCATGATTCGAATCACATATTTCTTGGTAACCTTTTTCAAAGTTATGACTACTTTATTATAG